>OY856413.1:516579878-517779878 GCA_963693085.1 Alisma plantago-aquatica | reverse complement strand
TCAACAAATCATATCAAATCAATATATGTATGAAACCTTGGAACTGAGCTGAATTTGGGTTTCCATGCCATTCACTAGGATATCATGCATCAATAATAACATTGAATAAATAAAGTCTATCATGTCAAGAAAATCCCTTCAAATGGATTTCACGATATCTATTTGCAAATATCCAACTTTCCTCGCATCTAGGGTTTCACCCTCGTCACTGAGATACCAAACAAACACTACTCACTTTAAACGAAATCCAAGATAGTATCTGACATATATGTACTATGAATTTAGATAAACAATCATTCAAAATCAAGGGGATCTAGATAAGCAACTTTCTCTATTTACTTATACAACAATTTTCAATCATAGACAAATTCCCAATATTTCAGTTTACTCTTATAACCTTTGCGAATACTTAGGGAATTCTCATTAGAATGCATTGTATACATTTCTAATATGATTTTATCATCTGAAATTCATTCAAACAAAGGAAGAATCTATTTCATATCATTTTGCAACAACTTAGAACAAATAGACAATTCAGGGTTTGTAGTCGCATACTAAGCAATTAAAGATTATAGTTGATTTAACCAATTTTCATGCAATATACTATTTAAAGGAAGTTCCCACTCACCCTAAGGTGTGAAAGCACCTTAAAAATGCAGCTCATTCATGAAAATCTCAATCTCATATCAAATCCCTAACAATTCACCCGATTCTTCTTCCTTTCAACTCAGAAACCCTAAAAATGAGGGATTATGAAGAAAGAGTGAGAAAAGGACTTGATTTGATATGATTTCGAATCCAAATAGGGGAGGGATAGAATCTTGACATCTGATAGAAGATTCAACATGAAACTATATCCAAAGAAGCTAAACTTACATGATTTCATCATTCCTCAGACCGCAAAACCCTAGGTCAGCATCTCCATCAATTTCTCCTCTCAAACCCTAACTCTCCCTCTTTGTCTCTCTAGGATTTCGTTTCTCTGGTTCAAATCATGAATTATGAGATCTCCTTGTGTGTTAGGTTGACCATATAGAGCAGTTGATCTGCTTGGCTCAATTGCACATTGACCCCTCACTATACTTTCTCTTACTTTAGCTGAAATTTCTGTCATAACAATATTACTGTAATTCGTCTACTGATAAGGTATAAAAACATCCAAAATTATGAAAATTTTACATTTTGTTTAAGATTGATTTGTAGATCTCCAGTAAAAATTTCGGATCATTTGGAGTTACCAATAAATAAAAAAAACTAAAACACTACACTATTGAAAAGCACTCTGTCAGCATTTCGGTCGAAGTATAGTTTGACCTAGAACCACATTCAAAGAACACTCAAATATTCTGAAATTGTTCTCCAATATGCATGATTGAGTTATCCATATCACATACAAAATTCAATTAAATACAAAATTTGTATAAAATATGAAAAATCATTTACCACACTGCTATCCTGATCAAATTCCATATTCATGTACTATCAAAACCCTAATTTTTGCCGATTAGGGTTTACATTTCTCAAACCCTAATTCTTCAAAATAAAATCATAGTTAGAGTTTTTTCTAAGGTTTGAAACATCAAAATTGATCTACTATCATTAATCAAGTCTAAACGATGTTCAATCTAATCAAGCATGTAATCGTTCAGGTAAACCCTAGTTTTCCAATTAAGCACAAATGTGGTCATTACAATTCCCCCCCTAAAAAGTTTCATCCGCAATACATATAAATGCAAACAAAGTATATTCAAAATTTATTTTAAGCTTCTAAAATCTTACATGTCATTATATTCTTGTATTTCATACTTGAATGCAGTTTTCAACATTAAGTCCTTTATTTCTTTTCTAATCACAACATGTTTGAAATAGTTCTCAATAATAACAAATAAATTCTCTATGCCACAATCAATGATAGGATTGAGAGAGAAACAACCATTTTAATATTTTTATACTCTTGAGGTGTTGCCTCAACATTGATAATCTGATCCAACTATCTCAATTCATACGGCTCAATATGTACAATTGTTATGTATTACCTCTAACTCACAAAAGAGAGTTCACCATGTTCTTTTGAATTTTACTATTGTGCTACTCAAATAGAAAAACAATATTGAGTTGGAAGACTAGATTCAACAACAATTATACAATACTACTCATGGCATCCCCATTCCATCATGGATGCATAAGGTGAAGCATTACCATCACATTCCATATTATTCTCAAGTATGAACCCACATATAATTCAAGGTGTAACCATCGGGTTATAGCATACTAGGGTTTCAACAATAGTAACAAAGTAATCCATGATTGTATTAGTCATTCAAGGACTATTCATACCCAATTACCATCACTTAGTTATATTAAAGCTAGGTATAACAAGCTATACCTCATTAGGGTTACATATCAATACAATATGGTTATCATCCCTTCTATTCATATGAGTGAATAGGTAAGACTACCTTATTTAGGATAACCCATCATTCGTTCCATCATTATTCAACCCATATCACCATACCACAATTGTAAAATACTAAGATGGATTACTGGTATGAATGACTACAACTTTTAGACACCTTTAATTAACATATTGCTTGCACATGTACACTGAAATCATACGCAGAACCAATTTACATCCCTTAATATACCTTCAACAAATTATACTTCTAAAAATAAATTCACATATTACTAAAACCCATTGTTTTCTCATATCTCTCTCCTCATTCACTACTACTTACTTTTTGCTATTTATTCTTCTCATTTTAATCATGTAGATTAAACATTCCTAAAATTGAAACATACAAGGTACAAATAGATTATTCATCATTCTTTCTATCACTGCAAGAATTTATCTCATATCACACTTCACTCGTATTGTATTTCTCCTTTTGTTCAACACACTTGTTACATTTCAAATTTATATCTTACTCTTTGCTCCAAATCATTTCCATATTGTTTATCTACCTTTTAGATTAGCTACCTTTAAACCCTGGATTACTATCAGTGCTAGTTTACTTCTCTTAGTGCAAATCTCATGATCTTGTTTTATAGAGATGCTAGTATTCCAGGCCAAATCACTAGTGACATCCCTTGAACTACTACAACTCTAAACATTCTAGGGTTTGGTCCTTATCAGTAGCATGACGTTATTGTGGTGTGACTTTGCTCCCTTAATTTGAAAGTCAAACTTTGGATCTCATAAGTTTTACTCAAGTCTTCCTTATCTTATCAATTGAATTTTCTTTCTCTTACTTGGCCATTCAGATAGATTACATTCTCAATTACTCTGTTAGGGTTTTGTCATCATATTGTGTGTCATTATTACATTCACTATATGTCTCTACCATGGTGGTTATGCATCATATATGATTCATTTTCTTATCACTTAATTCTCACATTGCTTTCATTAAGGAAGATATGAAAGAGAAGATGATTCTAAGACTTATAATTCTTATCTTCAAACATTCCCATAATACATTCCTTGTATGTAGGTTTAGTTAGTTATCAACAAGGATACTTGACTAACTAGCACTTGATTGAATCTCCTAACCTCTTTATTTTATAATCTATATTACTCCATCATGTTTCAAACCCTTCCTTACTTTCCATAATCCCCTTACCATATACTACTATTCCACATGTCATCTTTAACTTCTAGTTTTCTCTTATGATCATGCTGCTTATTTTATGTGTATGATCATGTATACCATGTTGCATATATTTCCTTTTATCCTTCTATTAATGTGAAGTTGAAATTCTAAATCAAGAATCTCTCTACTAGTATCACCTCGTGTTTAATACATTACATATCCTTCATTTTAAATCAAATGACTCATGCATGGGTCAAACTTAGTTTCTCTTTCAATCATGTTTTTCCTTTCCGAATATAGTCTACCTTTGTATGACTTATTCATTTATTTAGCTACACTTTTGTTCTTCTTTTAGAAACTAGTTTGTTGTTCTATAGAGACTTAGAATCCAAAGGCAGTAAGGATGAATGTATTAAACTTATTACTAAAGGGATACATTCCATGCTCTCAATTATATCATAATCCTCATTCCTTAATCAATCTCATAATTTCTAACATTTCTCTTTGTTTCAACTAAGTTTGTTATTCTAGTCTCATGATTTACATGTTCATCCAATTCTCTTTACTTTAACTCTTTTAAAGACTCTTCACTTATATGTACTTATTGTCTACTTAACTCTTTTCTTCTGTTTTCCCTTTGCTTTGAAGTACATAAAAGCATTTTACTTGATTATATGACCCATTCACAACAAAAAAAGGTCTTTAACTATAAAAAAAATTGTAGCGAAAACCCCATATTTTGTAGCTAAAGGCTTTAACGACATATTTCTTTACACATATAAGTTGTAGTATATGGTCGTATAGCTAAAGCCTTTAACTATATTTTTCAAATATGTAGTTAGACAATCCATTCGCTACAAATTCATATGTATCCAAAAGCGTAGCTAGATATTGTCCTTACATATTTAAATATAAGTATAATTATAGCTAAATGTATGACTACAATTGCATATATAGTCAGTATGTAGAAAAAACATGAAGTTAATACATTTTATATGTATTTAGTGTGTAGGGAAAGGCAACAATTACTATATGCATATATATGTAGTTGATTATACATCTAGCTACATATGTAGTGCCATTTAGTACACATACATATATGCTTAGCTCGATATATATATATATATATATATATATATATATATATATATATATATATATATATATATATATATATATATAGAGAGAGAGAGAGAGAGAGAGAGAGAGAGTGAGTGATTTGTTAGTACACAAGCTCTTTTAGTAACAAAATTGTAGTATTTAGAGCAAGTTATGCTCATTATGCCAACAATCTTACTTTCATTTATAATGAAACGTCGAATGTACATGGGGAGGACGTATACCTTCCCCTATTACACAATGTGTACAAGGAAAAGTATATACATATATCAATGATTTAGTGGTCTACTAACATCTTTGCGAAAGAGTTGTGTCTTTCTTGGCCAGTTTTAACATCCTTATTGTCTTCTTCTTTTATTCGAGCTCTTGTTGTTTGGCCAACATCGTCGAAAAACACCCGAGATAAGAATCTGAAAAGAACCTTCTAAGAAAAGATAGAAGGAATATCGTCCCTATGAAATTGGTCGCTATGTTTACAGATGATGACAGTGGATGTTCAAATATATGCATAGGTCTGTGAAATGCAGCCTTCTCATAGCAGCAAAAAGCCATATCAAATTGCAACATATCATGATACATTGTTGCATCGGTGGTTGTTGCTGCAGCTGTGACTGGGTAGGCTTGGGCTTCAAATGGAGATGCATCATCATGCTTCACAGGAGAGCACCTGTTGCGTCAGGGCTGTCTTAGATACTTCTTATGCTTTGTATCTGAATTCTTGATGTTGTTAAGCTCAATCTCTAATTCGGGTAATGGAAATTGCTACGATGGCAAAGCTTCTACTTCTCTTAAATCTGAAAATAAGGTTTTACAAATGGGGAGGCATTAAAAATAAGGTAAAGATCATCCAAATAGTTTAATAAAGATATATAAGCATTCATACAAGGCATAAATGAAGGTTGCTATGAGAATAAGATGACAGAATTAGTACCTTAAAGAGACAATAAGTACATATTTTGCTATGAGAATAAGATGACAAGAATTAGTACCTTAAGATGACAGAAAAAATGGTCTTTAACTACAAAAAAACATTGTAGCAAAAACCCCATATTTTGTAGTGAAAGGCTTTGACTACATATTTCTTTACACATACAAATTGTAGTATATGCTCGTATTGCTAAAACCTTTAACTATATTTTTCAAATATGTAGTTAGATAATCCATTCGCTACAAATTCATATGTATCCAGAAGCGTAGCTAGATATTGTCCTTACATATTTAAATATAGGTATAATTATAGCTAAATGTATGCCTACAATTGTATATATAGTTAGTATGTAGCAAAAACATGAAGTTAATACAAATTATATGTATTTAATGTGTAGGGAAAGGCAGCAATTACTATATACATACATATGTAGTTGATTATGCATCTAGCTACATATGTTGTGCCATTTAATTAGTACAGATACATATATGCTTAGTTCAACTATATATTCAAATATATATATATATATATATATATATATATATAGTGTAATTTGTTAGTACACAATCTCTTTTAGTAACAAAATTATAGCATTTAGAGCAAGTTATGCTCATAATGCCAACAATATTACTTTCATTTATAATGAAGAGTCGAATGTACATGGGGAGGACGTATACCTTGCCCCTATTACACAATGTGTGTACAAAGAAAAGTATATACATATATCAATGATTCAGTGGTCTATTAACATCTTTGTGAAAGTATTTTTTCTTTCTCGACTAGTTCTAGCATATATCCTTATTGTCTTCTTCTTTTGTTAGAGCTCTTGTTGTTGTTGCACCATCATGAAGAAAAGCATGTGTTGGATTGAAAGTTATGAACAAGACAATCTTGACTTGGTTGAGCAGGGTTTCCCTCTTGCGAAGATGTTCTTTCTCTTAGCTTAGAATCAATTATTTCAGCTAAAACTGGATGACACTGATGCGTTGCAGAGGGGTGATGCCAGATTCTTGGCATGTGATCATTCGTGCGAGCGGGATGAAGCATGTCTCGTAGAGTGGGACAAGGATGATGAGCATGATGCATGGGATGGCTTGGAATAACGCTGGAGAGATCTTGAAGCTGTTTGTGAGCCTAGTGTCCATGATGTTGCCTTATTGGACGGCACCATGAGAGATCACGTTAGGTTTCAGACACCCAATGCCCAAGGCCACCAGGTACAGAGCTGCAAAGAATATGGTGGTCTGGATACCCTTTTCTTGTACACAGCTGCTCCCGTCTGTCACCATGTTGCATTTAGGTGGTCATAGCTGGGAGAGACGAGCTTGCACTGCCAGTTATATAAAACCCTGCATAAGAATTAAATAATTTTTAGATGAGAAATATGATCTTGTACTGTGAGTAAAATAAAGTTCAGCATATAAATAAAAAGGATTTTCAGATGAGTGAAAGAAGACGTTACTTGTTTGCAGCTGCTAACAGTGGGAAATGCATCTCATTAAACACATATGTTATCAGGTTGTTGCCCACAGCGGCAATCACCATAATCTTGAATGCAATAACCACACACAGAAGTAGCTCGTGAGAGGGATTAGGAGAGGGGTACATAAACAAGAGAGGGGATTACCCAATACAAAAACTGCAGCTCTCATCCCTCCATGGTTGTTCCCTTGACATTCTGGAATATAGCCTAAAATGATAAGACCATCATGATAAGAGACTCCAGCTTGCTCGCCAAGACACTACAACTGCAAACAGATCCTAACAACTCCTTTTAAAGATATTTACTGATAGAGGAAGACCAAGAGCACAACATATAGTATGATGTTCTGCTATATGGTACCAGCAGATAAAATCACGTACCTTTTTCATGGTGACTTTTGGTGATCATGGCATTGTACAGAAAGCAACATCCATAATGGATTCTTCAAACAGACCCTGAGGTATGAAGTAGAAGGAGCATTGGACTACTAACATTCTTTTAACAATAGCTGAAAAGAAACACGCGTCATAAATATATCAACAACTACATGGACCTGAGCATACAACATTTCCCCATAATCAACAAACTCTACCTGAAGAAGTCCAAACTCTTTATGGAAAACATAATCAACTGAGAACTCAAACCTAGAAGTTGTAATATGCCAATTAATTGGTATGAGTATTAGAGAATCAGCCTTTTCATAAGATCTGAAATATACCAGGAATATAGTGATATAGACCAACATAATTTTTTGAGAGCATAATTTAGATTAATACTTAGTTCCTAGTAATCCAATACAAAATATTTTGGTCCCAAGTAGTCCTAAACTCAATAGTATGGTCCCAAGAAGTCCAATCAGGCCAACATACAGATTAAAAAGTCTCCCAACTGCAAACAAAAGCATATCAAAACTGAGGTCCATAAGATGAAAGATTAGAACTGAAATATGGAAATATAATAACATGGAAACCACATGATTAGTAATACGAATGAGTGAGAGTTTATTTCCACAGCAAAAAGAACTTTATATATTTGGTATGCTATAAACAAAAAAAAGGTGAGATCGCACAAGTTCATATACACCCAATAAAGAAGCATTGTTATGCTCCCACCTATCTTTCTTTGCAGTGATATATCAGATCGTTTAGAGGATTCTGGGACAAGATAGTCAGCAAGCTGATTATCCATCAAGTAATTAGAGCATAGTACTTACGAGTAGGAGCATATACCATCACGTAATCTACGAACGAATGCAATCATTTTGGTAACATTATGTCCAAGTAAAGCTATATATATAATTGTGCAGTGGTGATCATAGGGGGAGGAGGTGTGTAAAAATGCACTTACTGAATTATAATATATGTGCCATTGCATAAAATGTTATATACAGATGTTGATTCAATTAATGATATTTACATGTAGACTGATTCCGAAAATGTCACTTACATCATCAGCAGTAGGTCCAAATATATCACTTGCATCATCAACACTAGGTCCAAATATATCCATAGTAGATACATATGAAGCACATCCTGTAGTATAATCAAATACAAACTTGTAATGAGCACTAGTATCATCAATTGAGATGAACCAAATGCAAAAAGAACTAGCAAAATGGTTCCTGAAAAACCATTCATGGAGATGGATGCCCACTATACAATGGGTCCAACTGTTTGCAACTATTTCATTTTAGAATCATATAGGTATAATATGAGAATGAGATTGTTATCAATGAAAATGTGGATCTTGTCTACAATGCTCAGGACAGTGCAATCACTGGTGTAAAACTCAAGCATATGGCAGATACAAAATGAATAATTTTATAGTTTCACTCTAGTAGGAGTCCAATATGTTTTTATCATCTGAGAGTTGAGTTATAATATACATTATAGTAGCAACAATTAATATTATATTCCTATACCAAGACAGTCAACAAGTTGATTATCCATAAGAAAAGGATAATAAACTGGTCAATTTCTATGATCTAAAATCCAGAAATTTAAAATCATAAGTTGACACAAATATACCAGCAACTACAATCAAGAATGGCCATGTTGATAGAAATCAACACCTTCCATGTTGAGTCCCAAGTCTGTATTTAGTAGAAGAGAGAAGCATGGTTGTAAAAATGACACATATTCTTATGCTCTAAATATTGTGTATCTTGTTTCATATTTTGAGACATGGCATAGGAGCCTTAAATGGGTACAACCACTGCTGTCAGAGTTACAGACAAAGTTTGAAAAATGATACAAGCATCAACGTTGTGGTAGATTCAAATGGAAAAGACAGAACTATTACCTAGGGCTTGAACCACTTTGTACCTAACAAGAAAGCTTAGCTCTTTGTCAATCTATATAAACTACAGTCATTATAGCAATTGCTTTGTACTTCTTATAGAAATTTTCTTGATTGTATACGATATCTATACTTGGATCACTACTCATACTAAACTATAGTGATATTATTCCCCCTTGCATCATATGAATGATTCATCCAAAAACAAGACTGATATATCTTGATATTGGGTGCATGAGATGTCAATTGATTCCATAGTTTATGCTTAATATGTAGATGCATACCTAACATCAATCTCTTCTATTTTTGAATTGATTCTTGTGCATCCTTAACTGCTTGGTTATTCATTCCAAGATGGAAGCAAAATCTTCTATGTTGATGTTTAAATGACATTTAGATCTTTAGGAATAAAAAATATACAACAAATTTACGAAGACTAAGTATATAAAATATATGAATTGCTTAAACTTACAAGAAATCTCCAGCATGTATGGTTCTCATCTCCATAGCCTGATGCATTCCTAATTTTTGTTTCACAATGAACTTCTTTGCCTTAACACCAACATATTCTTTCATCACAAGATACACCTGCACATTGGTTTTCAGATATTATTTTTTTGGGAACTGATGCTCACATGCGGTCAGCTGCAATTGCCAAACATAACCTAAAAGATAGAATTTCCAGAGAATGTATAGAATGGAATATTAAGAAAATTATTTCACAAACCAATAATGCATTTAACAACTAATTCTGGAGCGTAATCAACTATTCTATGATTTGTTGACTGACTCTGTTCACGATTTGCAAAAACAATATTTCTTGTACAAGGTCAGTTTTATTTAAAATTCTGTTATAGTTTCCGTTAAAATTAATGCAAAGTGGTGACTATTTATTAGTTATTTACACATATTACATACCAAAACAAAAGCAAGATCCGATACTTGAAAAAAATGTTAATAAAGATAGTAGTGTTAGTGCTGCTAGGAATGTGAAGGCTGTCAATGACATTCATCCTATCAATTATCGAGGAGAGTAACTGAAACCAATCAAGTGTCCACTGAATATCCTTATCTAGTCAATTATAGTCCCTATGATAAAGGATGGATCATGAAGGTTGTTATTAACGATGCTGGTCAAACAAGGTATTGCACAAGCTGATGCTGCAAATACTTAAATCTAGGAAAAGTGTATGTCTTAAGGATTGTTTAATGAGTCGTTCTGTCTACGGTTTCTCTAGCACATCATATTTGTTATTTCTTGCAGTCAATAATATCGGTCCCTATAAAGTAACACGATACATTTAGTAAAATGTCTAGGAACCCAAAGCTCTCCGAATCTTATTCTAATTTTCATGGTACCAGAGCAAGACTGATCCATTCGTTGCTTCTCTCCCCTTCCTCCCTCTCCTTCAATGCCCCCCCACACGCGCCCAGCCACCGGCCCGCCCCTTCATGCCACTGCCGGCTCTCGCGCGGGTCCTCACAGCCGCCACCAGGCCGTGCGCCACCAGCAGCCGTCGGGCGGCAGCCACCGCACGATGTAGTGCGGGCTGCTTCCGGCGTCGCAGCGACAAGCACACACGCCAGCGGCCACACTGCTGTCGAGTACCGCCACCGCCGAGGCTTCTAGCCTCTGGGGTCATTATTCATGCCACTAAAGCTCATCTCTGCAAGAACTTTGCTACTAAAGACTTGGGTAAACTACGGTATTTTTTGGGCATAGAGGTATTGAGAACTTCTAATGCTCTTGTGTTATCTCAGAGGAAATATGTTCTAGATCTTCTACATGAGACTGGAATTCTTGGAGCTAGACTTGCTGACACTCCTCTAGACCCCAATGTCAATTGGGATGATGACTCTTCTCCACTCTTTGCTGATAATAAAAAATACAGGAGATTGATTGGTAAAATCAACCACACCTGAAAAAGAAGTAGGAAGTGTAGCTAAGAACTGAACCAGTTGGAGTTCATTGCGCTACTTCTGAGCTTCTTTGATGTCAGTAGTCAACGGGTGGTAGGTCTCATACTCGTTCCAGAGAGCGGAGCACTGGTTGTAAAACTCATCAATAGGTGCATCTGAGGAGTACTCCTTTTTGGCTAGGTTTTTGAAATTTTCAAAAACCCTCTTCAGATTTTACTGGTGTGAG
The DNA here is from genome assembly GCA_963693085.1 of Alisma plantago-aquatica. Classification (NCBI taxonomy): domain Eukaryota; kingdom Viridiplantae; phylum Streptophyta; class Magnoliopsida; order Alismatales; family Alismataceae; genus Alisma; species Alisma plantago-aquatica. Next base: position 517,768,317 of record OY856413.1, on the reverse strand, counting down.
TAGACATGAGACAGCTGGTCCCAGTAGCAGCAACAGGGATCTGACGCATCAGATGAGAAGGACCCATATTTGGGCAGATATAGATGAAAAGAACCTACGTCGTCATGAGGAAATCAATAATCCTTCATGAGGCGTAGGCAGAAAAAGAACCACTGACATAGGGGACTCTCAACGTGAGAGGTCTATGATTGTTCGAAAGAGTAGATTGCCCGCTAGGAGAAGAGGAAGGATGGGATTGATAAAGAAGGAATAAGATGGAGATAGAGGTGGAGAGGGAGGGGTGCTGGCAGCCGATGGGTGGGGGGGGGAAGGTGCTACGATGGCAACAGGAGGGGGGGTGGGCGGCGGGTGGTGGGTGGGGATAGGGGGTGGCAGTAGGTGGTGAAACAAGCAACATATAAGTTAATTTTAGAGAATTCGAAAATAAAAAGAAGTGTTAACCATTGAGGCAACTTGAAATATATATTTCATGTACAACATTCATTTTTGTTTGTCTAACATTCAGGAGAATTATATCATGTGCATCTAGGTGACACTAGACACTCAATATTAACACATTGTACCTACAAAATTATGATACAATGTATAGTTTCGTATGTAAACAAGGGAGGTTACCATGTATAATTGGTCATTTTGAGTAATACTAAAACACCACTATGCTTTCTAGCTTTAAAGTCCTAGGAAAATTATAACTTGCAAACTTTTAGAACTTGTGCACCATTTATAGTCTCTAAATAGACAAAATTACTATAGGAAATAAAGAGGAAGACATAGAAAGTTCATTTGGAGATGAGGGGCTCCACACAATTTCCTATTAGAATAGACTTCAGGACATTCAAGAACTATGATATAAAATTGTACAACAAACCAAAGATCATTCTAATTATCCAACATGGAAGTGGTGCAATTTTAGTCTATTAAATCTATAATTACCTCAATTTGTGACCTTTAACCCTTCTTTTTGACACCAACAGCTTCATAGGGCAAGGCTTGAGTTTGCAACAATTCATTTACCTTTATTTCCTATTGTATTTTGATGTCTTCTCTTGCTACAGTTTGTGTTCCTTTATTTCACTATAATTTCAGTCTAATAAAGGTGATGTAGACTATACCCTATGTAGTTCAGCATATCTATTTGGGGGGGTGATAGTTATGAGGATTTGTGCTCATCAAAATTCACAAAAGTCACATGTGAAGCATTATTCCCATATCTTTATGTTTTCCCTACCCAAACCCCACACACAATGAGTGACAACATAGGAGTCCAACATGAAAGTCAAAGCACCATATACTGTATGTTTCTGATGCTCATCTTTACAATTACATTGTCAATTTTGGTTTTGGTCACTGCAGCATTGCTTTGGTTGACAATCCATTTCTATAGGTTAAGTCTTGAATGTAACATACAAAGAATGTTTCAGAAAAATAGAATGTTATTTATACATACTAGAATGTAAGGGCATGCTTTAATGAAAAAAAGGTAAGGTTATGTCCCAGCTTCTGAAACTACTTACTAAACTTGCTCCATAGATTTCTTTGTGTGTGTGTGTCAGTGTGTGTGTGTGTGGTGGTGGTAAACAACCTGCCAGTAATTCCCATTGAGTCAGTCAGATGGTGAGATGCAAGGGAAGCTTGGGTTTCAAAGTTATAGGTTATCATATGTATACCAGGTCTATCATCTAAATGGTTATGCATACACCAACTGAAGGTTTATTTTATCAGAGAAAGGAATCCAAGTCTTGCTCATTAGAATCCTCAAACAGAATTCCATAACAGTTTGATTCAATACAATGAAACTTATGATGAGGGTTGAATCTGAGGAATACTTATAAGTCCAAATGATATGGACTGATGAACCAAGTCATATTCTTCAGTACAAACCAAATCATCTAAAGCTAATATTATATGTATGGATCATGGCCCCCAAGCAGATGACAATGGAATCTTCCCTTTACAAAGCAATAATTGTGATTGCTAGTAATTGATAGAAATTGGCCAGTAAAGGAGAATACATAATAGAAGGCTATAATATCAGTTAAATGTACATTAGTACATGTCACTGAGATTAGGTACAATAGAGGAAAGAAACAATAGATCATGGAAATCTGTATTGACCATTGTATTGCTAAAAAAAGCTACAAAGAATCATGGACACGTGATCTGGCATTGACAATTCTTGAGGGAAATTATACATATCTATATAAGAGTGTTAGAAATGTAGATCAATGTTATTCCTCTTCTGATCAGTTTTTATGTTTCTTATTTTGTTATTAGGGCCACCAATGAGCAAGTGTTGTCTTTGAAACATATAAGATTACCCTAACAAGAACAACCATCATGATCTATGATTTGTTCGATATAATAAATCAAACTATAAGAAATTCATTAAAGCATACACCTTTATGTGTTTCTCGATTTCATACCTTTTGATGCCTTGTCCACACCTGTTGTAGTGTGCGTGGTTGACTGCCTCCTCCTTTCTAAGATTGATGTCACATCCAATATGATGGTATGTGGCATTATGTCTCATGCAAAATGCTTCATGAATCACAATGCTCTATCTACTAATGTACAACCTACAATTTTGACAATTGACCGCATCCAAATCAGATTCTGCACCAGAAATGCCAACTTCTTCCCCTTTTTGTTTCTTGTTTTCTTTAAAAGCCAGAAATAGTTCATTTAAGGTTTCCACAATTATGGAGGCTTATTTTGAAAAAGAAACGAGAACAGAAGATGAGGAGAAGAAGCAGAAAGAGAATCAGGCCCTTTGATGGTTGTTGATATAGGACATTAGTGTGAGGAATGAGATGAGGTGTGAAGGGGAGAAAATTATTAGGAAGGAGTAATAACTGGGAAATTTATATGAAATGGATGCAATATGACAAGTGGATGAATGACCAGAGGAGGCAGGAGTGGACAACATATGTATCATGCATATATTTCCTATCACCTAGGAGATCTTCTTAGGTAATGGAATGGTCGTTTAATGGACTTACCACTAACATTTTCATCATCAAAGTGGAAAACAAGAAGTTACCTGATATATTTATATCATAGGATGCAATTTTATGGTATGACTAGGAGATTTAATTTTTAGTTACCTTAACTGGGCTAGTATTCTGATCTTTCATGAGCATATTCTTTGTTGGGTAAGGATAAACATGGTATTTTAACCTGTGTCGTTTTCTTTGGGTCCACTCACATGCAGATTTGAGAAAAGAGCACACAAGGATTTGCCTTACCTAATTGCATGATATTTTCTTCTCAGTACACTTAACCAAATATAGATTAATAACAATAACATTATAAAAAGAATAGCAATAACATTGATTATTATGATTTTTAGATAATTATTTATAGAAAGTGTTATGAGAGTTGCCTTGTAGGAGGTCATACAATTTAAAAAGAAGCATAAGGATTGTTTTACTGTGTGATTGTTTTATGTCAAATGACATCATCATTCGGTAGTATGACACTAGTTATACATGACGGATAGCCATATATACATGCCACTGCCATTGCCTTTTTTGTTGTCCAAGGACATAGCTCAAACTCCAAGTCCAAATGACTCTGGCTGTTGGGCTAGTTCTCCTATTATATTCTATATGCTCATTGTTCCTTGGGACGTACTTCACTTACATGGCCTTACTGTCAAATGAAAAATAAAAAACATGGGAAGTCACATACACAAAATGTACCACAGTCATCTTTAGAAAATTAGAAGTTGAATTAAATAATGATGTGGAATCAATAACATTAGATTAATAATAATAACATTATAAAAAGAATAGCAATAACATTGATTATTATGATTTTTAGATAATTATTTATAGAAAGTGTTATGAGAGTTGCCTTGTAGGAGGTCATACAATTTAAAAAGAAGCATAAGGATTGTTTTACTGTGTGATTGTTTTATGTCAAATGACATCATCATTCAGTAGTATGACACTAGTTATACATGACGGATAGCCATATATACATGCCACTGCCATTGCCTTTTTTGTTGTCCAAGGACAGAGCTCAAACTCCAAGTCCAAATGACTCTGGTTGTTGGGCTAGTTCTCCTATTATATTCTATATGCTCATTGTTCCTTGGGACGTACTTCACTTACATGGCCTTACTGTCAAATGAAAAATAAAAAACATGGGAAGTCACATACACAAAATGTACCACAATCATCTTTAGAAAATTAGAAGTTGAATTAAATAATGATGTGGAATCTACAATTTAAAGAACCAAAATGTAAGCTTGTGCTTGATGTACCAGAAAAATAAGTTTGACTAGAACTCAAAAAAGGCATAAATGAATCTGAAATCTTTAATTTAGGAAACTGCAGCTGAGTTGTTACGGTTGTTAATACGTTGCAAGAAAACACATCAAATGAGATAAGAAGCTCTGACGCCTTACTATTTTTTATTTTTGAAATGTGACTATACAAGTGTATTACCTATACAATAGTTTACTGACAAAGAAGAACATTGCACATTAGAGTTTTGGAATGAGATACTAGCCTACTGCTCCATGAACCAATAGACATTCAGCAGTGTAGAGTGTAGCAGGAAATGAGGAAGAGATAAGCTTGCAACTACATAAACTACTAGTCAGCCATCAACACAAATCATGGAAGTCCACATATTAGTTACTATCATCAATCCCTCCATGAACCAGTAGGATTTCAGTCTGGTGGAAGTAAACACATAAAGATAGTGGACATACCAAAAGACCATGATAAACCTTCATAAATCCTCCTGACCAGTGGTCAATTCAGAATATGAATAAACAAGAAATCCTATGAGTCAAAGCTTCAGCATCACAGGTTATCAAATTATAAGCATGCAAAGCATTATTCTTAGAAAGAAGCAAGCAAGCATCCAAAGTCTGGTGATAAGACCCAAATTCAGCTGAATAAATGCTTGTGTTCATAGATTGTGCTTGTAGAACATTCATAAGTTACTCTTTTTTTATTTTTCATCACACTTGGTATACAATTATTATTGAAACAGATCAGTCTCCTTCGCATCTTGAAATACTTTACTGACAGTTCAACAACCTAAAAGAATTTACTAATAGAACAATGAACGAACATATTTTTAGAATTTTCATAATATTTCCTACAAAGACTGCATCTTGACACAGTACGAGGCCAAAATGCTAGAAAACATCTTGAGTAGAAACTATATGAGGAAAATCTTCCAACATTATAGTACAAAGTTCGTTAAAGCATTGAATTCCTGAAGGAACTTGACACATTCTAGATCATGACCATTGCTGCTTAGTGGATTCCAACATTCTTTCTATCTGACTTTGCTCAGACTTTTGAGGGAATACAATCACTTTCGATAAACCATACTTCACAACTCAAGAGAACCTTTGTAAATTCCTACAAGGATCTGTTATCAATGATTCACTATTGCTTGTTATCTATAAATCTTTCCGAAGAACCATACCGACCACTCACAATTCTCTTAAATGGCAAGAATCTGGAAAATCATAAAGAAATATCCCCCCTTTAATCCACAATTACCTCCATGGTTGAATGGAATCCCCATTACCAATTCTATATGCAATGTGTGGCAAGATAATGTGTATGTGTCTAACCAATTGCCTCCCCAAAAACTTTGGATGAAACCTAACATTTTCTCATCTATAGCTAGAGGACTCATAGACTGTTCAGACTTATTGAAGTGTTATATGCATACTTAGATCGGTAGTTAAGCTTTACCAATATGATATGAAAGGTACATGAGAAATAAAAAAATTACATGCTATATAATACGTAAATAATGTATATATACAATTATAAAGATAAAAGGTAAATGAAGGTTTTCATAATAGAATGAAGAAATTATTTTGATAGAAACTAGTTCAAACTGCTATGGTATTTTGTTGGCACGTTGGATATTTCAACTATGAATCTAACAACTATAAGGCTGTATGACTTTCTAAATATGTTAAGGTTTAAATGCCTTGACGAATGCAAAAAAAAGGAAAAAAATAGGAGATTACATGTAATCACTTCTATTGATTTGAGTGATCGAGCATTAACTTATTTCCTTCAAAATGCAATAGTGACATGTTTGTACAAATGCCTCTGGCCTTTTGGGGCATTGACTTATATGCACCAGTGATCAACTAAGTACACCTACACCTTATCAAGCCAAGCCCAAAACTAACTGTGCTTTGAAATCCTATCTAGCACAACAACATCACAATTTCCTCTTTTCCCACTACACAAAGGAAGCAATTGTTACCCCCCCACCCACCACACACATACCCTTCAACAAACACCATCAACTAGCCTCCCAACAAACCCCCACTCTTTTGTATAGACCTGAATCCAATGCCACTTTGAACACGCTATAGCTGAAGAGCAGCAGTACTGGAAATTTCAGAATCAAGTGACTAGGATTCCTGATGATTAAACAAGTGAATAGCTTTATCACTTGTATTCAGAACCAGTTCAGTAGTCCACCAATTTCCCACTCTGTACTTCAGCATTTATTTGAGTATTTGTACTCTGCTTTCTACTTGTGAATTGAAATTCCTCTCCTTCACATCCTCTATTGTTACATGTGATTTAATAATGTTTACATGTAGCAAATACAAAACAAAAATAGCTTCAATAAAGACTATTAAATGTGACCTTATCATCCTACACACCAAATGAATCAAATGTGACCTTATTGCCCTACGCGCCATCCCTTGAAATAATAGCGCTTGAATTTACTATTATACATCTGTTTAAGCTTTTGTTAGCGGAATCTGATACAATCAAAAGTGTTTTACTTGTTCATGCAATATTTACCATAGACTAAAAAATCTATAAACTGGAAAAAAGCACAATAATATGATTTACTGAATTCAAGATATAAAAAAGGTGCAAGGGTCTGAATATAATGGATCCCATTTTAGGATCATGGATTTCAGACTTGTTTTTTATGCCAACTGTTTTATGACTTTATCAAGAAGTTGGTTGTATTGACCAACACTATGTACCTCATATGTCGAGGTCCAATTGATGATTTCCTGATCATCTCAAATTAAATTGGATGTATAAATCTACCTCAACTTTTCATCTGCTCTATGTTAGTTGAACATGTCCAGATTGAAGTTCAATATCTATATTGAATGGAATTAATGGAAGATATAAGGAGAACTGTAGTGCAATATTATAAGGTTTCATGAATATCATCTGAACATGCAGGGTCAAAATATAATTATTGGACAAATAAAAAAACCTGAGACCATGGGCATGATGCATCAGCTTTTGGGCCTCGGCATGCGGCGTCCTCGGGATATTGGGTTGTACTGCTGAGAATAAGAGCAGCCCCTAGCGGCCGACCTTAGTCTGTTGGGTAGGTCGTTGACCCTCAGGCTGTTGCGGTGAAGGCACGCTCAATCTATTGTGGCGGAGGCACCAAGAAGATAAGAAATGTGTGAGAGGAGAAAATGGAGAAGACCGTGCTGCACAGCCCGGCTTGTGGGCACGAGGGAGGGGGAAGTGCAAAGAGGAAGAAATATGGAGAAGAACAAAGACGTCGATTGGGTAGAGGGCGTAAATGACTAAATTTGGGGTGATGACTAAATTGGGGGTGATGATGCACTATCACCGAGGAACATGAAATAAAGTTGTGGGAGATGTCTTATGGAGGGAATAATTTTTGTTTGAGATTGAGAGAGTGAGTTTAAGATTAGCTATACAATTAACTACATATATATTCGTTACATTATCATACTTTGTACCAAGAGATGGCTTCAACTACATGTAATATATATGTAATTAGAATAGGTGTAGTTAAATCATTCTTTTTTTGTAGTGACTCTAGCAAATTATGGGCAATGGGAGTGGTGAAAGAGGAAATCTCAAAATCTAATGGGATATTTCTCTTCTTTCATTACATTAGGTGGATATACATGTCTAAGTCAATTTGTGTAATATGAGTGCCCATAATGGTGGATTTATAGAAGTTGATTTTCGAACCTGATAGATGAGAGAAAATGCCAAGAAAAATATTGGTGTTAATGAATTTTTTATCATTTGACATGAGGAGGAGAATGGTGTTGTTCACATATTATATAATTTGTTCTTAGACAAGGAGAGGAGGATAAAAAAATATTGTGTTTAGTAGTGATTTGAAACACCATGGCCAAGATGGAGGTTACCAGGATGAATAGATAATGGGAGAGTGGATGTCCTTGTCTAATTGTATTAGAAATGGATAATAATTTGAAATAACTAGCACTTATGATAGTCGAGAAATGGCAGGGTTGATACATAAATATATCTTATTGTTCCATTTGGTTGGAATCTGTAACCTTTGAGACATGAGATAAGAAATGTCCAATTTATGTTATCAAAGGCTTTCCAAAGTCTTATTTTAAAAGTGAGGAGTGGGATTTTTCTATTGAGTCATATATGTATCATTTCAATAACCATGATCTATGCATATTGTAGAATCTGACCTATTAAGAAAGTATTTTGTTTGCGATCGAATATATCACTGAGTAGAGATTTAAAATGAGTACTAAGGTTTTTTTTTATTTGATGCCTTGATCAAACTAATTAGAACTGAAGTGACAAACTGAGGAGGGAGTATCTAATTTTTTTATGAGTTTAGAGTGCCTATTTTGTGAGTCATGTCCCATTGATTGTGGTCATACTACAAGATAAATCCATTAGGCCATGGTAATTTATCAACACCTAGAATTTCCATAGATCCTTTAATTTCATCTTTCTTGAAAATACTGATGAGGGCTGGGGGATTCTCAGTATTGGTAGGACATAGTATGCTCTAACTAATATGGACGAGATTGGAATATTAATACTCATGGTTGAATAGGGATCAAAAGAATAGATCAAATTATTCTATGATCTATGATTTGTTTGAGGTAAGCATCATATTAATATATATTCTATGAATGTATGATTGGCATTCTTTTGGTACTAGTCTTGTGAATTTGGTGTTTTCATCCGCCTCATTTAGCCATTGAATTTTGGCTCATTATTTCCACGTAATTGCATTCTATGTTTATAACGGTTTATATTCATATTTTGATGCTAAAATGTATGGTGGGTCAGATTGAGAGTTGTTGTCAACTTGAAAACGGATGTTATTATTTCCTTGGAATGCTTTAGTGATGTTTCCAAAAGTGTTTTTGTTCAATGTTTCAAGTATGTGCTTGATGTTCTTGAAATTATAGTGTATATGCATACCTGGTTCTATATCTATAGGAATGTTGATCCAGTTATCTCTAATGATTTTCTCAAAATTCGGGTATGTAGTCCAATATCTCTCTAAATGGAAAAATGTAGAGCCTCATGGTATTTAGGATAATGGGGAAGTGGTTAGTGATAGCTCAGTTTGTGGCATGTACTGACGTAAAAGGATATACAAAATGAAATGATTGTGACCAAAGAAAATGGTCAAGTTTGGCTCAAAGGTTTCCTTGATTCCAGGTATATGCTAAGTTGGTGGCTGATAGATATATCATGACGTTTTTATAGATCTATTATCTAATAGAATTATCATAACTCTCAGAGACCATAGTCAATTGGGTGGGTCTACTTACATATTACATGCACACAAACTATCTACAACAATGTTATAGAAATCAATATTTGGTATAGCTAACATGTCTAGTCAAGACCCACTAACACTAAATTTGACATGTTTGCAAAGTCTAAACATTTCAATAGTGTCCACTTCAAATTTAGGAGAAGTCAAAAGAAAATATGACTACTACTATTGGATTATTGGACATTATGGCACATGATGCTCATAATCCATGTAAAACCAACATTGAGAATTATGATGTATCACTGATTGGAAGGAGAAGGATCATTACTATATAGATTGTATCCTCATTGCACTATCTGGTTTTATGTTTAACATTTATAGTTCTTCTCCTGGCATATATGTGAAGGAACTATGAGGGATGTTGGAATTGAAATATAATTCTGAACACTAAGGTCTTAAGAAGTATATTGTGACTGAATTCATGATGTTTCAAATGGTTGAGAAAAACTAAATACAAGAAAACACTTGAGATTTAGATTTTATGCTATGGACATGAAAGAATGGATATGAAGATCCTTAACAATTTTTTGTGATATCAATTATCAAACAATTCCTTAATTCTTGGAAGAACTTTGTCGTAGATCTCTAGAACAAGAGGGGTACCATGTCAATAAGTGAATTTAACGGTTGATATCTCAAATAGAGGAATAATGAGAGAGAGAACTAATGTGTGTTTTAATATTGCTCAATCTCAATGTCACTAAGAAACTTGAATAATATAAATAACCAAAAAGTTCACATAAACCTAAAGCTTGTATCCAAAAGAAACCACAAGAAGTTGAATACATGCGTAGATTGTTCAATGGAACAAAGATTATTCCATGAAGAAAGACAAGAAAGTTGCTTAAACTACAATCGAGGAGGAAATAGTCATCGTGATGACTACACATTCATACTCAATTATGGGTACATATCAATAAAATATGTGATTTTTTGTATTATTTAAAAAATACATTGAAATCCAGACATTGTAGATATCTTCTATAAGGTTCATTTTTGTGTATTATGAGGTCACTTTAGGAAGGTGTATCACTTTAGGCTATTCCAACCATGCAAAATTCAAAAGAAAAAGGGTGTATGGACTTGCATGTCTTTTTAAGTAAGGTTCTAACATTGCATAGGGTTGGCATTTTCCAACCATTTGATACAATATACTTTGTAGTTCGATTTGTGTAAAACTGTGATGAATTATAGTTTGCAAGCATTATAAAATAGTGTTAAACATGCCTGTTATGTTTTTTTGACAACGAATATTCATGTGATATGCATGACTTGTTTAACATTCATATTTATCATGTCTTGCATTACGTTATGAGTGTGAATCTGATTTCTATTTGCAATAATCTTATTTTCTAGTGATGTTTTCCATGCATGTTTGGTTCATGTGAACATTGATGTAATGAATTTAGATATTATTTCTGAACATATTTTTGAAAAACATAAATGTAAAATTTGGGCAAGACAAATTGCCTGAATGGACCTTTTATTCATTTGACATAAATTGTAAGGTTCTTGGTTTTGTGCATTCTAATATCTACAGATTAAGTGTTATTACTACCAAGGAACATAAGAGTTATTTCATAAATTTCATCGATGATTGTAGAAAATATTATTATGATTACTCACTAAAAAGTAAGAAAAAATATATAGATATATTTTAAAAATTATTACGAAGGAAGTAGTTTGTTAGATAGTAAAGTTCATAAGAGATTAAGGTCTGATAGGGGTGAAGAATGCACCTTAAACATGTTTTCATCATATTTTCAATAGTATAGTGTATGACATGACGTCTCCATATTCACTACAATCCATTGGGGTTAGATAATAAAGAAAAATCATACTGTTACACCCCGATCTCACAATTTCCATTAATCATGAGATTAGGGCATAAATTGAGGATTTAACGTAATACAAAGATCACCCTTAACTTTTTCTTCTCTTTCAAAACTCTTTGGTTTCTTGCATTGAATCACATAAACCAACTTTAAAAGGGAATCTAAACATTGATTTCTCTAATCTGATTTCAATAGTAAAAATGCATGCATGAACATTCATTATGTTCCTCATACTTTTAAGCACATAAGACTTGCTGATTCGCTCATATTGGTAAAGAGGAATAATGTTATACATCATCATTTACAACTCTCTCTTATTTCTTTACAAGGACCTAGAGTGACAAGGACCGACTGAACTTAACTATACTCAAACTTAACTCTTGTGGCAGATCTACTCTGATGCAATGGTATATTCTTCAAAGTCCATGTGATCTACCTAAAAATTGTGAGTAGAGGGTGAGCCTACTGGCTCAGTGAATAAGTAATTCAAAGTAACAGTCTAAAGCACTGATATAATTACAGATATAGTTTTAAGAAATTGATATCAATTATAACAACATTAAGCTTTTAAAGAGTCTAATAATTGACAATCATAAATATGGCAGGATACTCTAAATATTTATAAGACTGAGTCAATATATGGAATGCTTGATTGATCATAAGAGAAAAAATAATTCAGAAACACAAAAAAAAATTGATTAACTGTAAACACTTGTTTGACCTCTCATTCATTTTATTATGCCGTGATCATATGTAGTGTACTCTACATATGAAGACTAGTAGTGCACTACGATCACACCATACAAGACTTAGCAGACACACCCAGGAAATGCAAAGTCTGACTACTCTCCTAGTCTGCAACATGGAAATGGCTCTCTGGCCTAAACTGGACTCCTCCTCTAACCTGAGCACACAGACGGAGAGTCAGGCCACCTCTTGGCTTTTCTGTACTCTAGTGCCACCAGGACTTCTGGTTGATGTTGGACATTGTAAACTATAATTTAAGGAGACATCCACTAGGGCTTCATCCCCCGTGCCACCTGACAACACATTCCGACCCTCGTATACTAGACACTACCAGGGTTAGGTTGTTTCATCCCTAAGGCGCATACCTCACATAGGGGTTCTACGGCGTTTAGGGCTCCTAAGTCTATTATTTTATTATTCCTAGAAAGCTCTTTCTACATCGTACCCTTCTCTTACTTATACTTGACTCTGGTATCTCTATGGTGTTGCGTCTACTTATTTGAAGTTATAATACAACATTTATATCATTCTAAACTTGGTAGAGCAGTATATCCAAAACACTATAATATACTGAGTAATCAACATACTATACATGTAGGAAGACTAAAATTCTTAAATAAATATATTACATGTCCACTTGGCACATACACACTAGAATCGTGCAATTTATCATCTGATTACACTCATACGAGTTAATTACTTATCATGACAAGAATTATGAGAGCTCCTTGTATGGTAGGTTGACCATATAGAGCAATTGATCTGCTTGGGTCAATTGCACATTGACCCCTCACTATACTTTCTCTTATTTTAGCTAAATTTTCTGTCATAACAATATTACTGTAATTCATCTACTGATAAGGCCTAACACATCAAAAAATTATGAAAATTTACATGTTGTTTAATATTGATTTTTACATCTCCAGTAAAAATTTCGGATAATTTGGAGTTACCAATAAATAAATAAAAATAAAACACTACACTGCTGAAAAGCACTCTATCAGCATTTCGGTCGAAGTATAGTTTGACCCAGAACCACATTCAAAGAACACTCAAATATTATGAAATTGTTATCCATATCACATCCAAAATTCAATTAAATACAAAATTTGTATAAAATATGAAAAATCATTTACCACACTGCTATCTTGATCAAATTCTATATTCATGTACTATCGAAACCCTAATTTTTTCCGATTAGGGTTTACATTTCTCAAACCCTAATTCTTCAAACTTAAATCATAGTTAGAGTTTTTTCTTAGGTTTGAAACATCACAATTGACCTACTATCATTAATCAAGTCTAAACGATGTTCAATCTAATCAAGCATGAAATCGTTCAGGTAAACCCTAGTTTTCCAATTAAGCACAAATGTGGTCATTACAATTCTCCCCCCCCCCTAAAAAGTTTCATCCCCAAAACATAAATACGCAAACAAGGTATATTCAAAATTTATTTTAAGCTTCTAAAATCTTACATGTCATTATATTCTTGTATTTCATACTTGAATGCAGTTTTCAACATTAAGTCCTTTATTTCATTTCTAATCACAACATGTTTGAAATAGTTCTCAATGATAACAAATAAATTCTCTATGCCACAATCAATGATAGGATTGAGAGAGAAGCAACCATTTTAATATTTTTATACTCTTGAGGTGTTACCTCAATATTGATAATCTGATCCAACTATCGCAATTCATACAGCTCAATATGTACAATTGTTATGTATTACCTCTAAGTCACAAAAGAGAGTTCACCATGTTCTTTTGAATTTTACTATTGTGCTCACTCAAATAGTAAAATAATCTTGAGTTGGAAGACTATATACAACAGCAATTGTACAATACTACTCACGGCATCCCCATTGCATCATGGATTCATAAGGTGAAGCATTACCATCACATTCCATATTATTCTCAAGTATGAACCCACATATAATTCAAGGTGTAACCATCGGGTTATAGCATACTAGGGTTTCAACAATAGTAAAAAAGTACTCCATGATTGTATTAGTCATTCAAGGACTTTTCATACCCAATTACCATCACTTAGTTATATTAAAGCTAGGTATAACAAGATATACCTCATTAGGGTTACATATCAATACAATATGGTTATCATCCCTTCTATTCATATGAGTGAATAGGTAAGACTACCTTATTTAGGGTAACCCATCATTCATTCCATCATTATTCAACCCATATCACCATACCACAATTGTACAATACTAAGATGGATTACTGGTATGAATGACTACAACTTTCAGACACCTTTAATTAACATATTTCTTGCACATGTACACTGAAATCATACATACAACCAATTTACATCCCTTAATATACCTTCAACAAATTATACTTCTAAAAACAAATTCACATATTACTAAAAGCCATTGTTTTCTCATATCTCTCTCCTCATTCACTAATACTTACTTTTTGGTATTTAGTCTTCTCATTTTAATCATGTAGATTAAACATTCCTAAAATTGAAACATACAAGGTACAAATAGATTATTCATCATTCTTGCTATCACTGCAAGAATTTATCTCATATCACACTTCACTCGTATTGTATTTCTCCTTTTGTTCAAAACACACTTGTTACATTTCAAATTTATTTCTTACTCTTTGCTCCAAATCATTTCCATATTGTTTATATACCTTTTAGATTAGCTACCTTTAAACTCTGGATTACTATCAGTGCTAGTTTACTTCTCTTAGTGCAAATCTCATGATTTTGTTTTATAGAGATGCTTGTATTCCAGGCCAAATCACTAGTGACATCCCTTGAACTACTACAACTCTAAACATTCTAGGGTTTGGTCCTTATCAGTAGCATGACGTTATTGTGGTGTGACGTTGCTCCCTTAATTTGAAAGTCAAACTTTGGATCTCATAAGTTTTACTAAATTCTTCCTTATCTTATTAATTGAATTTCCTTTCTCTTACTTGGCCATTCAGATAGATTGCATTCTCAATTACCCTGTTAGGGTTTTGTCATCATATTGTGTGCCATTATTACATTCACTATATGTCTCTACCATGGTGGTTATGCATCATATATGATTCATTTTCTTATCACTTCATTCTCACATTGCTTTCATTAAGGAAGATATGAAAGAGAAGATGATTCTAAGACTTATAATTCTTATCTTCAAACATTCCCTTAATACATTCCTCGTATGTAGGTTTAGTTAGTTACCAACAAGGATACTTGACTAACTAGCACTTGATTGAATCTCCTAACCTCTTTATTTTATAATCTATATTACTCCATCATGTTTCAAACCTTTCCTTACTTTCCATAATCCCCTTACCATATACTACTATTACACATGTCATCTTTAACTTCTAATTTTCTCTTATGATCATGTTGCTTCTTTTATGTGTATGATCATGTGTACCATGTTGCAAATATTTCCTTGTATCATTCTATTAATGTGAAGTTGAAATTTTAAATCAAGAATATCTCTACTAGTATCACCTCGTGTTTCATACATTACATATCCTTCATTTTAAATCAAACGACTCATGCATGAGTCAAACTTAGTTTCTCTTTCAATCCTGTTTTTCCTTTCTGAATATAGTCTACCTTTGTATGACTTATTCATTTATTTAGCTACACTTTTGTTCTTCTTTTAGAAACTAGTTTGTTGTTCTATAGATACTTAGAATCCAAAGGCAGTAAGGATGAATGTATTAAACTGATTAATAAAGGGATACATTCCATGCTCTCAATTATATCATAATCCTCATTCCTTAATCAATCTCATAATTTCTAAAATTTCTCTTTGTTTCAACTAAGTTTGTTATTCTAGTCTTATGATTTACATGTTCATCCAATTCTCTTTACTTTAACTCTTTTGAAGACTCTCACTTATATGTACTTATTATCTACTTAACTCTTTTCTTCTATTTTCCCTTTGCTTTGAAGTCCATAAAAGCATTTTACTTGATTATATGATCCATTCACTACAAAAAAGAGTCTTTAAATATAAAAAAAATTGTATTGAAAACCCCATATTTTGTAGCTAAAGGCTTTAACTACATATTTCTTTACACATATAAGTTTTAGTATATGGTCGTATAGCTAAAGCCTTTAACTATATTTTTCAAATATGTAGTTAGACAATCCATTCACTACAAATTCATATGTATACAAAAGCGTAGCTAGATATTGTCCTTACATATTTAAATATAAGTATAATTATATGTATGACTACAATTACATATATAGTCAGTATGTAGCAAAAACATGAAGTTAATACATTTTATAAGTATTTAGTGTGTAGGGAAAGGCAGCAATTACTATATGCATATATATGTAGTTGATTATACATCTAGCTACATATGTAGTGCCATTTAGTAGACATACATATATGCTTAGCTCGATATATATATATATATATATATATATATATATATATATATATATATATATATATATATATATATATATATAGAGAGAGAGAGAGAGAGAGAGAGAGAGAGAGAGAGATTTGTTAGTACACAAGCTCTTTTAGTAACAAAATTGTAGTATTTAGAGCAAGTTATTCTCATTATGTCAACAATCTTACTTTCATTTATAATAAAACGTCGAATGTACATGGGGAGGACGTATGCCTTGCTCCTATTACACAATGTGTACAAGGAAAAGTATATACATATATCAATGATTTAGTGGTCTACTAACATCTTTGCAAAAGAGTTGTATCTTTCTTGGCCAGTTTCAACATCCTTATTGTCTTCTTCTTTTGTTCGAGCTCTTGTTGTTTGGCCAACATTGTCGAAAAACACTCGAGATAAGAATCTAAAAAGAACCTTCTAAGAAAAGATAGAAGGAATATCGTCCCTATGTAGTTGGTTGCTATGTTTACAGACGCTGACAGTGGATGTTCAAATATATACATAGGTCTATGAAATCCAGCCTTCTCATAGCAACAAAGAGCCATATCAAATTGCAACATATCATGCTACATTGTTGCGTCGGTGGTTGTTGCTGCAGCTGTGACTGGGCGGGCCTAGGCTTCAAATGGAGATGCATCATCATGCTTCACAGGAGAGCACCTGTTGCGTCGGGGCTGTCTTAGATACTTCTTATGCTCTGTATCTAAATTCTTGATGTTGTTAAGCGCAATCTCTAATTCAGGTAATGGAAATTGCCACGATGGCGAAGCTTCTACTTCTCTTAAATATGAAAATAAGGTTTTACAAATGGGGAGGCATTAAAAATAAGGTAAATATCATCCAAATAGTTTAGTAAAGATATATAAGAATTCATACATGGCATAAATGAAGGTTGCTATGAGAATAAGATGACAAAATTAGTACCTTAAAGAGACAAGAAGTATCTAGGAAGCTCATCCATGTTTTGTTGCAGCTCAAGCATTGTATGGGAGAGTTGTAAGATAGTTCACTTGCATCGTTGAGGCTTGCCATGTCTAGAATTTTCAGTCTATAACCTGCACAATAAGATCATTCATTTAGACCATTTAATTGAAAGTACAACCCAATAACATTATTAGTTCTAAATTATACCAGATGTACAATTGTCATAGTACTCTGTCATATTTATTTTTATATGTAAAAGGCCTAGCGCGTAGCATGACGCCTTAATAACTAAGATTGTGCTTGGTTGCAATCGTAGCAATTACTACCTTCTCTCCTTTAGATTTTCTTTCCCTTCTCTTTCTCATCCCATTTCCCCTTTTGTAGTTCCTCCTATTAAACACCACTACAAGCAAACAACAAGTGGAAGTGATTGAATCCCAAACAAGCACTAATTTTAAACCACATACAAAATACATGTTGTATAAAAACGTCATCATCTCATCATGCGATGAGGTGGATGACCACCCAAGTCCATGCATAGGCCTAGTTCATATCTAGAAGTTCATGGAAAAGAATTTAATTATGTTCCTCTAGGATAAGACAATAATATAACTGTTCTACCAAATCTTAGCCAAAACCTCATAGCATCAAAATGAAATATAAGCATCAGGTAAAAGAAGGCACAAAGAGTTATTCCCTTTTCTAGAGGCAAAACAATCATTTGCAAACATGAAATCAAGGTTGTCAAGGAAGAAAGGCTGTCCTAGGCCTTGGTTTAGTGCCTAGGTGTGCCCCATCTAGGCTCAGATAAGAAGAACAAAAGTATAATCTACTATGTTGTCAAACTGGCTACTTTCTAAAAGGACACCTTTGTTAGTTCCCCTACCTTATAATAGAAGAATTGAGAGAGGATTCATGCACAAGACAACGGTCTTATTTTAGATCAGATGTTAAGCACATTTTTATACCTACATATATAAAAAACAAATTAGTTGAAAGAGCAGTTTACTGAACCAGAATTCTTTGACTAAATTCTTGCGACGGGGATGCATA
Source organism: Alisma plantago-aquatica (assembly GCA_963693085.1). NCBI lineage: Eukaryota > Viridiplantae > Streptophyta > Magnoliopsida > Alismatales > Alismataceae > Alisma > Alisma plantago-aquatica. Next base: position 517,749,768 of record OY856413.1, on the reverse strand, counting down.
CAAATTCATTATGTAACTGTCACATACATATTGATTACAGCAGATGGTTCTCCCTCTACTGCAGAGGATGTTCTTCCTAAGACAAGCCACATATGTCCTAAATAAGCACATGTAATCACAAGAGTAGCAGTTACATCTGAAGTAACTGATATAAATGTTAAGTTGTATAACTATGAATAAAAAGAACCAAATGCAAGGAACTGGACTATATTGGAAAACCAGAGTAATGATTGGTCCATGTTCTACATTTTACCATTTGATTTTATATCAATAAAGTATAACAACCATAAACAAAATTGAAATAAATAATCAGATAGAAGGATGACAATGTCAAATGTTAGAGAAGGAATATCTTTATAGGAATCTTTTCCTTACTGGATAGGACTTTGGCAGGATTAGACATGATGAGTTTATGGTTGTGTAAGTTGGAATGCTTTGTTGTTTCAATTGATGCCTTTTGTTCCTTCTCCTATGTGTCATGTTGTGTGTTATCTTGTATGAGAGTGTAACCAATCAATTGAACGTCCCAACTCCATAACACATTCAAGAGGCATCTTGATAATGGTTTACATGTCTAGTTTCCTTGCAAAAAAAATGCCCCCCCTGAACAACCTAAGTTGTTTGTGACTAAAACATGAGGATGCAAGCAGAACAATTCCAATGATTGATATTTTCCCAATTTCCCTTGCAATATATTTCGTTTCGTTTAGGCTTGCAGTGCTTCTTTGTATCTATTATGATGCTACTATGGATAGGTTTTCAAGCATATGATCAAATCATGTTTCATCCTGATGCAATGAGATCAACCCTCATTCCTCAGTGATTTAGCTCATGGGTATGTATTGACAAGTTGTGATGAGGTGGATCCTTAGTGATATAAAGTTTGTGACTTGTCTAAATAGAATATATTAGATGTGTGTACCTACTGTGATGTGACTATGGACATGTATTTCATATGAATTTAGTATCTACCTGTCACTCTACCACTTGATTCATTTGGATGGGTACTTATGCTCTAATAAGGTGGATGTTTGTGATATAATGTTAGTGGGTCATCTAATAGAAAGAATGTGCTTGACATTTCTATCTATTTTGAAGCTATGATGGACATTTTCTTTCAAGTGTGATGATCCTAACATGGCTTTCCATAAAAGGATATGTTGTTCTTGATATAGTTCGTGGGTGACTTTGCACCTGCTGAGATGAAGCTATGATACTCAGGGAGTCTTGAAGAATAGTCTTGAGGCTACTGATGAGTTAGCATCTGCCAATGTACTTCTTGAGGGTACTAATATTTAGTTATGGATCATATAACACAATGAAGAACAACTTTCAAACTGTCCAACATGAGAAAAAAATTAATTACTAGTGTACTAATTAAGACTGATATTAATATGTTGGAGAGATAAAAACGGGTGCTCTTAGGGACAAGGAGGATGAAAATTTACAATATAGGTAGTATTTCAGACTTATGATTTTTATTTTTAGTTCTTAAAGTTCTACTATGTGGAGAAAAATGTGATGTGCCCATCTATATAAATATAGATATCCGACTTTGTGGTTCTCCTTCTTAACTCGAGGCCTTGGTGAATAGCTTTATTCAGAGAACTGAGAACACATGCAAGAACTACTTGAAGAATGCTGGAATATCGAACCAAGGAAGTAGATGGGTAGTGCTGGTTGGACTAAAGACCAGAGTTACAAAAGTTCACAAGATTTCTCAATAGAGTTTTGGGAAAATTCCAAACAAGGGGGTGAACCTAGATGAGGTTGTTTCCATGGGAGCAACAATTCATTGAGCTATCGTCCATGGAAATGTTCAGGAATTGCTATTGTTGGACGTTACATTATGATGCCGAGTCAGTTACATTATGATGCCAAAAACCTTCAAAATAGGTGAAAAGGATGAACAAATAAAAAGGATAAAATGTCTTTCTCTCCCAGTCAATAAAAGAGTCTCTGAAAGAATGGACATAACATAAGATGATAGTACACGATGCATAAATATGGCCCAAATTTTAGATTTTGCTCCTACGTGGGTGACAGGGTAATGTTTTTCTTTAGTAGCTTGCTTCTAATGATAGTAAATATGGGATCAGAACCTACATTTATGAATTAAACATGTGAAGTAGGGATATATGCAATACATAGAAATGCTTCTTCTATTGTTTCTATGTATAAGAGGTTGCTACGTATGATGAACCTTATTAAGTTTGCCTCTAGGAACTTAAATTTTACTCTCATGATTAAATATTTTCTTTTGATGTGGTGTACCATCCAGATCCCTATTAGTGCGTACCTATTCAAACTTCATACAAGAAAGACTGATCACTATGATGTGCGCATAGAATAATCTGAAATAACTTTACCTATATTACTCGAGTGACCCATGCCAAACTGCTACTGTTTGAGAACCAATGGCAATGGATTTTATAGCTGCTTTTGGTTGGTAATAGAATAAAAGTTGTAGGTGCTTGCTTCTATAAATTTGTACTCTATTTTATATGTGGAAGTGCCGAAATGATAAAATCTTCAAAAATAAATTGAATGAGTAGTCACTATGATACCATAGTTACCTCAGTTTGGCTTTAAGGCAGTAGGTTGTGGCTGAATGTAGACCTGCAAGTTCTCTTATTAATGTTGGTAGACATGAAAGTTATTGTGTACTTCCCTACGATGGTTGGATAGAATTATATACAGATGCTTAATAAACCTTAAAATAAAAAACAACAAAATAGAGCTAGGGTTTCAAAAAAATGAACTATACACATATAATCAACTTTGCATAACAGAACACCTTTAGCTCAAATCCATTCAGATCTTGTTCTCGTAATGATGAGATATGAAAGTAATGCAAAAGAGAAGACAGTTCCACCACAGTTCCACCTTTAACCAATGTGAATTCGATGAGGGAAAACTTCAAATGGGTTAGAATCCATTCATAAGCTACAACCCAAACATCAAGACACATTAGACAAGAACAAATCCAGCTTAAGAGTCAAAGCTCATGTACTATTTCCTAAGTCTTGGAGCATAGCTCCTCTACTATTGCAGAAATCAAGATTTCTTGGAGGACAAGATGTTTGTACAGAAGCTCAACAATATGTAACTGTAATCATGACTAGCTTGGCATTTTACAGTGATTTTAATATGACATAAGTATTGTTTTAGCTCATTCGGTAGGTGATGCATGGTGTAACAAAATATTTCCTAAACTTCAATATATATACTTATATAGTATAAATGTCACTTAGATGTTGACCAACGCATCTATGCTACTGTTGTATTGTATACTATGTACTTATATGTTGTATATTTGTTGTCTATTATTGTACAATTGTCATAGACTTGTAGTGTAAGACGTTGTAAATTTGTATTAGTATACTAGTATGTAGTATTAATTAATAAGTATAATCCTACTATATTTATAACTCAATCTTGTGCTTATACGTTAAAGATATTATATAACTATTGTACAATTCTATACTACTGCATACCACTAGGTGTGTGATATAATTATACTACTGAAACTTGCGTATACTAGTATGCTATTATAGCATTTGGAGAGGGCATTACATGACTGAGAAAATCCTAACAGATACCACCTTTCCCTACTGTAAAAGAAAACAAACTAGAGAATTAAGAAGGTAAAAGGTTGTTGATCAATAAAACACCACAGAAAGAATGACTTAGCATCTTAGACCATGGACGCTATCTCCTAAATAACTCCTTTTTATATTACCATATACGAGCCACATTGGGTTCATCTACTCAAAATAGAGTCTGAAGAAATGCGTCTACAAAATTGGGGCAAATCTGTACAAGAATAAAATAAGATTGATAGCAGAAAACGCATGCCCAAATATCAGTGAAGATATTTAGATGTTTACTGATCTTAGATGAGAAAATTCTGTAGAACAGAACCTTGTAGCAAGTCTTCACAATCAGAATCTAGACTAAAGAGAACTATCCTGAAGTGCTTAGTTTTTAGAAAATGAAAACACCTAGAAGAGTTCTGCAACACTATGCATGCACTGAGGTATGCAGTACTCGTGCACAGAGGGTACTGATTAGAACACACACGAGGTATTCTGGTGTAATGTAACAACACATAATTAATTATCACTCATCAGGAAACTGAGAAATAAGTAATTTCAGAACTATGAAAAACTATAAGTGGATATCTATCAATGAATATATGTTGAAAGCAATTCTGAATTTAATCATACAACAAGTGTATATGATATTAATACACACACATAATCTTCATTTCATTTTGTCTGAACTGGTCGCATAAGTGCATGTGTGGTCGTTGCCCCATACTAGATGAGGCACATGAATTGTATAACATGTATCACTGGCTCAAATATTATTTGGTGCAGAGACAAGGCTGACCTGCATAGTACAACTTTAAGAACATTGACACACCACAAGTTTTTTAATATATCAGTTGATGATTAATAATGATTTTATATGGACGTCTCAAATGATTATTATAAATAAAAAAAGATGTTACCGTCCCACTACTTCAGTTTTGTTGAAGATTAGAAAGCCATAACGCTTAGACACACCTTCATGTCTAGTGATCATGTTTGGGACTTATCAGACAACTATATTTTCCTATTATGCTAAGGACTGAAATGATTGAAACCACCAACCGAATACATGTTACAATCACTCTGTAACTTGTATTAATAGTCAAGTTACTTGTACGAGCATGTATACAAAGTTTGCTTTTATAATATTAGTTTGTCTTACCTTTCTTATATCTATTTTTCATATAGGTAAAAGTAGAAAAAAGTTATCCCAGCTAATGCATAAACACGCAAAAGCTTGATAAAGTGGAAGAGAGTATAGATGAATCAAGGGCTATCTGCTAGTGAGATGTACTGGAAACCATACATAATAAGAGAAAGAAAAGGAATTAGTGAACTTATCTACTTAGAAACTAGCCAAACAGCCTATAGAATCCTAGCCACTTGACTCAACTGGATTGCTTCTTCCTGATAGTATATACTAAAGCTGGTTGACACAATCAGAATACCAATGAAGAGGAAATCATTTCATGTTCAAGACACACAAAACCAAGTCTATACACCTCTGTGTGTGCATGTGTGCTTGCGTGTGTATTCAGTTCAGGGCTGTTTTGTCAATGCCATTTAATCTTCATATCGGAACATATGTTTAGTCTATTTTTGTCAATATGGATCCTATATCCAGCTGGATATCAGATTAAAAATGGAGAGGGATTTCTTCCTCACCATCCTCTTGAGAAGTTCATGGTTCCAACCATGACAATCATTCCTGTTTGACCTAGAACATACTCCGATCCTGTTCCATATGATGGCCATTATGTTCCTACCGCTGAAACTAGTGGCCCAAATGTTAAGGAGAGGCATGTTGTTGGGTTTTCTTCTGGATCACCTAGCTCTGGCCAATATAGAAATGAACCCTTTCACCAAGGCCCTTATCATTTGTAAGTTAGACCAAGTGGTCAGACATAGGTATCTAAAGACACGATTGAGAATACTGGTAAGCAACTCAGCATGAATTCATTACACTCATATTGGGATTACAGTCTTTAGAGAAACAAGTGCAAGTTATAATTTATTACTAAATACCCTAAGCTATGCCTAATAAGTAAGGGCAATTCAAGAACCAACCACCACGTACAAACTTGAGCAACCAAACAGAAATCTACTAAATACATTCACCATTATGGGAATGGACATCTAAAGATGCCACAATGTTTTTATTTTTTATGACATGTTAACATGTCCATAACCGATTAAGCAAATTAAGATTCAGTGGATAGAGGGATACGAGAAGAACTAAAACCATGGCATGGCTTCCCCATACACAGCATATTAGTAGCCTAAAAACTTATTATTAATCTTTAGAATATAGAAGAACCAATAGCTTAACCATAAAATATGCATGTTACCAATCTTGCTATCACAACTATGACGCTCTTCTAGATTATTTGGATGGCCATTCCAACAGTTACAAATAAATGCATCTTGCAGGTTTAAAACGCAAGGGGATTGCTCGAGGTAAATGACAAAAATGGAGTCATATTGAATTAAAATTTAAACAATAGTATCAATTGTACTCAAGCATTGGTATCATAGAATTAATATATTATCACCTTCTTCAACGAAATGCATGTACATGTACAATAGCCTCTCTTCACTAGGTTGCTTTGTTCACCAGGATCTAGTCATGTACTCGAAGAGCATACAAATCTCTCCAACAACTTCTTTTCACCAGGACACTCACCCATACATCACGAATGTTCATGGGGATGATAAAGCGTCATGATATTTCCCTTTTAGGTTCTAATAACAAGGAAGGTTTACCTCCATTTTAGCACCTACAGAAGTGACAAAAACTATAGAAATATACATGTCAAGCCCTTGAATAATACTTATGCAATAGCAGGATTGCAACTACCTCAACATTGAAAGAAACACAACTAGAGTTGAGATACAAAAACATTTCAAACAAGCCACTTCAAAAAAGAAACTTCAGTAGTGAAAAAACTATTATCAGAGCATACATAATATCCAATGTGTAACAAAAAGGTCAATCGGCTGCTATGAAATCTTAGAATTGTATAGAGTATAATATATTTTACTCATTGAAGGTCACAGTGAATGCAGGAAATAGGTGGAAAATTTACCCAATTACTAGATCGTACAAGAACTATTTGATTTCCATATCGTATAGTAAAATGTTAACCAAGAAACATACTATAAGGAAAGACAAATGCGTGATTTATATTTCTTGTAGGATCTAGGTATTTATATTGTATAGACCTGAACAAAAGAACAATGGGAACCAATAAAAGAGCTAGACAGAGACTAGAGCTATTGTAGTACACTAATGGCATGTACAAGCCACTAGCCTTAATGATTTATTGCAACATCTGCAATAGATCTTTTACATTATAAAACCAACATAATCTATCCAAACCTAAGAACTAACAATAATACTAAATGAGTGAGACACTACAATTGTGATCCTAGTATCCCCTGCATGTTAGAACATCTCAAATTGGTGAAATCCAGGAAAATTTATATTGATGAGAATTCTAAGGGAAGAAGGAGAATAGGGTACAAGTTTTGTTGGAATTATCTCCTTCATCAATTATGTTCAAACATTTTCGTCAAACGATCTCTTCAAAAGTTTCAATGCAAAAGGATAAGCATTTTGGGGATCCTATAAAAAACAGAAGGGCCAGTTTCTTACTCATGCTACTGAGATACCTCCTAGTCTCCTCATTACAAATATGCAAGGATCATTTTACAAAAAATTATAAGTAATGCAAAAATACATGATATACATAAGGCCACATAAATTCCAAGTCGTCATATTTTAATTTTATTGAAGATTCAAGCAAGTTTACCCTAGAGATGGTGTCCAAAGAAGGCTTTCCTAGCAAGTCTATAATGAGATCCAGCTGGTGAACAACATTTTTTCCTGGGAATGATGGACTTCCAGTTAGACTTCAGCAAAGATGCATCCTATTCTCAAGATATCTACCGCAGAAGTAAACTGTGGCAAGTAACCTTTTTTGTAGGATGTAACAGACCATGAAGACATCATGTAGTAGATGAAGTAAGTGTCTTGTCTTAGATGGTTTAGACATGTGCCTATGAAAACATTATATGTACAATCATGTATAAGCAACCCATATACATGTAACTAGGAGATAAACAGTAAACTATTGCTACTATGACTAATTTGTTAAGTATGAGAAAATTTTGCATGGTATCCCAACACTTTGTAAAAGGTATAAGACCTTCAGGTGTGTAGTTGTTCACATTTGCAGTCAGGTTACGCAGGTCTTTCCTTGCCTCTACTGCCTCATTAACACAATTCTCAAGCAACCATCACTTCCTCATCAACAAGCTGTCCTATTAATAACAAGGAACCCAACAGTAGAAGCTTCATATCACTAAAGAGATGTCAAATCAGAGCACATATACCAAATTTCATCAACCCATCAAGAACTCCTAAAAATTAGTGAACCGACAGAATATGTAGTAGAGTCTAAGCAATGAGTTTGCACCAGAGAGAAGCACAAATACAAGGAGATTCAATGAGTTTCCATACTTTTCCACAGTAGAGAGCCTACTAAGAAATTTGCTAAAAATTTCATACAAACTAAGGACTTAATGGGTAGTAGGAAACTTACTAAACAAAATTCAAAAGTCAATATAGGGGTTAATATAGCTGATCTTTCGAAATAAAAGTATCAATTTTTCTCAAACGGATACCAGCAAGGTACCAAATGAAAATATAGATTAAACACTTATCAAAAGTAAGTCCTATTCATTCATACGTAAACAAAACTGTGCATATGTGTGATAAGGTTTCTAGCGTTAATCTTGATATCACGCATATAGAATCGAACTGTGTAATGTAGATGCTTTTCCTATTCCATTAGGAACTGTAGAATTTTTGGTACATCACATTCACGCATTTACGATCCATGTAACTCTGTTGATACTGTTGAAAGGTTTCACATGTTTCCCATTGAATAATCTGGATTCAACCTGGGGAGAAAAGAAGTGCCAATATCACCCTTTAATAAACAATTGCTTATGCTTATCTATGATGGATCAAAATTATTACAAGATACCTCACAAAATATGACAACACCTCACTGCTTCATTGTACATGAAAACTTTCAGTGTGCCAATGACACTGGTTGGAATGATCATCATAATCTAAAGCCTAATCCCTATCACATTGAAGCTGACTCACATACAGTAGATGATTTGACACCATCTTCCAGTTGTTTCCCAACAAAACCTGATATGTGTAGGTCTTGAATAGAATTTAGAAATAGAGAAATAGAACACTCATTTCAAGTAGAACCAGCCACACAAAATCCATAGGAGACCTGCAATAAGATATAATGGTTATGAGCATTCCAAGTGAGAAAAACAATATTACAACTTCTGAATTTTTCTTTAGTAACTCATAACTGGCCTATAGAAGGTGAGTCTGAGAAAAATTCTAAGGAACCCAACATTGTTGATGTTATGGCCCCTGTAGAAGTTGTAGTGCACAACTTACCTTCAAAGCTCAAGCTGAAGCCATAGTGCAACACATAGTTAAATTCAAGCATATATTGTTACAATGTTCAATGTAGTGATCTCCAGATTTGGTGCCAACATGCTCTTCTACTTTGTTCCAATTTCCTTGACAATACATATCGATAACCCATAATCTTCAACAACTATTATTAGTATCTTCAAAATAGATAGAATTAGGAGTACAATACTAGAGAAAATTCAAAGTGTAAATAAAGGAGAATATGTTTTTCATAGCTTGCTCTGTTAAGATTGTTGGTTGTGAATCTATCTAGGGTGGAAGACAATGCCAATTTCTCTCTATTGATTATGGATCAATGAATAGGTTATCAAATGCAGATCTAGAAGCAACTGAAAAGGATCTTGTCTACATGGTAAATTTGGTTGTTGTCAAAAGTATCCATACTACATATGTTATTTCAATTTGGCATGAAGGAGCTCCTGGTGATAACTTTATGTAGGAAATTGTCTATTGGTGGGGGAAACTATTCAGATGATGTAAGAAATCATTGAAAAGGAGATCAAATTGGCTATTTTTTAGGGCATTCACCCCCAAGATTACCTTAACTTTTCTATCTTGGAGCTCATGAGTAACTTTCCAATGATATGCCACAGACAATTATTTAATCACAAGGGAAATTTGTTGTTTCTCTTGTGCAAAAATATAGGAGATTCTTGAAATATGTCCATGCTAGGGGAATGATAATATATGATGAGAATGTAATATTGGGTTTAGCCAATATCAACAACATATCTCTTGATTATTTAGGAATACTGAGATCACTATGGCTGCCTTATCCCATTTTAAGAAAATTTGATGGACATCCATGTGGCTAGATATATGGCTACATAATGCACTATGGGCAGAGAACCTATCACATGTGGGTGACGCTTCAAGGATCCACACAACTTGGAATGTGTTAGGAAGGTAAACGAGGTTACTGATCGGAAAAGATATCGATACATTGAAGAAGAGGTTAATGTGCAAACCTCAAAAACATGCATATGGTCCACTTCTTTCTTCATGTCTCTATTCCTAAGTATTAATTCATCTGTGTGATTGGCCAACCTGTGCATTATTGAGCAATTTCCATCTACTTAGCTGATAATCAGAGTAAATCGAGCATTGTGAAAGAATAAACCATCAACTAGGACATACTCAAAATAAATAGAATATCATGTTGAAAACTTTATATGGTCATATCTCAACATTATAAGCATTCGGCCTACTACACAACCACACCTGTGAGGATAAAAGAGGGAGAAGCAGGCGTCATAATTGCTACTATCTCACAAAAAATATAGTTGAAAACATATTATAAAAATTCTCGAAGCTAGTTGGTATGGAATTAGACATTCATTCTTTGATTTGTTAAGTCAACATATTCTCATAATCAAATAAGGTCTAGAACAACATGAGAAACTAATATTAGTAAAAATATATTGCAAACAGGTCAGATGCATTTGTAAGATGCAAATGTGTACAATTAATTGAATTATACCAAGTACAATAAATAAACAAAGGGTATAGAGGGATCTGTCAACTACATTCAAAAGTTAAGAGTGATTTCCATACCTACAGAATTATTTCAAAGTGAAATAAGATCTGTAGTTTTCAGATTGTAATACCTCCAGCCTGATGAACCCCTTTCATAAAAGTTGATACATTGTAACCAATAAGGAATGAATGATACAAAGTTCCCAAAATAGACATTCCAGATTTGGTCTTTCTAAGAACCACACTAAAACTAATGGACAACAAATAAATATATGTTCCTTCTAATAAACAACAGAACTAGAACTTGCACTTGCATAGAAATTATTATTTTCTAGGTTGTAAGCTAACTATATCCCTTGTAATTAAAATGAAGTAGGTAAATCTAACATGGCTTAACCAAATTGAAGCAGCCATGGTCGGAAAGAGAACACATTGATGCACAAAAATTTTGATAAAAGACAAACAGATAAAAAGGAGCAATCCATAAGGGAGGAATGTTTGCCCATGAAATTTGACGAGGAATATGATGGTGGAAATATAGAAAAAAGGAAGGGGATCATTCATATGGTAAGAAGGAATGTGATGATGTTGGTGATAATTAGCTTATACGGGTTCAATCAAAGTTAACAACAATAGAAAAATGGATCCCACATATTTCGCCTGACAAACTACAGTACATGTCTCAAAGTAATTAATAACATAGGTTGTGTGTATCCTTTAGAAACTAGGAATTTCTTAAGACAGACTCTGTTTTCCTTTCCTTGTACATGTGGTTAATATGTATTCAGATACAATTTAATCTGCAACTTACTACATTAGGATTGACAATATAGCTATAGAAATTATTACAATTGTGTATACTAGTTTATGAACCCATTGCTAGATGTATATATATATGCATTTGCTACAACTTAAATAGTTTTTAGTCCTTAACTATTCGGATTAATAATTATTTATTACGTATTACTACTTTGTAACTCATGTAAATTCCAATTGCATTGATCCATTTTGGTAGTTGTTTTAGACATACATACTTAAACTTCTTGCCTGTTGGTATACATTGATTCATGCATATACATATATTATAGATTTAGATTGTCAAGAAAGTCAATATTTATTGGGTTATCATTCGTCTAATTAGCTGATAAGTAATCAAATTTAAAGAAAGGACCAGATGCCTACTTGTTTTGAGAAGCCTGATAGACGACCTATATGTAAACTCCACTTCGTTAATACCAAAAATATTTCGGCCATCATGAATTAAATGGAGTGGAAATCCCATAGCTACTACTATTTTAGATTAACGCCAACACCTTGAACAAAAGACAAATTGCTTGCATAAGGAACAAACAATAATCTAGCATAGAAATTGAACATAAGCAAGCCTATTAGCATACACACTTTAGAATTGAATACTTCCAATGAATACCAACTCCTAGAATAGACTTGAGGACCAAGGACTCAAGCATATTGATATCAAATTGTGCAACAAAGTAGAGATCATTCTATTTTTTCAACATGACAGTGGTTCAATTTTAATGTTTCCATAAATACATAGCTAATAAGTCTCAGGGGTGCATCTAATATATCTGTACTTACCTCAATTTGTGGCCTTTTACCCTTCTTCTTCAACCTATAAATTAGAGGTACCGGTGTAATATCCTCCTTTGACGGTTCTAGAACCTGTACGGACAGTAATTGCCCAATCATAACTGAATTAAATTCTTCACATTGTTGGTTGTAGCCTGTAGGGGCTGATTTGCAAGCAACTACAATCTCCAGCTGAAGTGGGGAACCTAGATGGTCATCCCCTCACACACGCACAACTCTAGTGTCGCGTCCAACTCGTCCCACATGACTAGGATGAACTCCACATCGCTACAGGTCTGAGATAACTCCACCGTCACTGGGTATATCAACTTGTTGTGGCGACTGTGACGGGTGGCGTACTCCACCACCACCAGCTTGTTCTTGGCATCATGCAGGGCTGTGTGGAACTCCTTGGTGATGTGTACTTGGTTGACGCGCTTGTCGGTGCTCTTATTTTTTGACTTTGATGGGCTAGCATCGTTGGTTGTTGCTGATACGATTAAATAGGGGCACCGTGGGTGGGCACGGGTAACACTGCCTACCGGCAGAGGGCTAAGTGCGTTGGTGGAGGGAGGGTGAGGGAAGAAGGGGATGATGACTTTGGGAGTGGAGACATAGAAATTGGGGAAGGAAGAGGCGGCCGGTCATTGTGGCTGCCAATAGATGTGTACTCTCAATCCGAACAAGTAATTACTGGGAAATAAGCGATCGATCGGCCAACTGATCTCCTGTACGGGATTGCCGGTGGAACTAGTCTGCTCTGGAGATCTCCAGTACTAGAAAAAGGGGGTGAAAGGGTCGCAAAAAAAGGAAGGGGGTAGAAATTATATGCATGCATGTTTTATCATCCACTAGATTTTCTTTTTGGGTTCCTTCGTTTCCCACCTCACCTAGTCCAGCACCGCAGGCAGATTTTCCCTCTTCCTCATGCCATCCTGGTGAACTTGCAGATTGTCTGTATGTGCATTAGCGAATAGAGGGTGTGGTATGTGGGTCTAATGAGTGAATGATTTTAAAGGGGGGGGGGAGATTGAGGCAGCTTCCATCGATGATGGAAAAGAAGAGGAGGGATCAAGATGACTTACTTGAGGTCACTGATGGTGTGTAGAAGGCAAGTATGAATATTAGGGATTTTTCGAGGTACATAGGATGATGGGAAACATGGTAAATGAGTGAAGATGCCTAGGAGTGATGGTACCCAGGAGAAGTCGAGAGGGAGAAATGAAAAAAAAGGTGTCTAGTTTAAACCGGGCATGCACATTGCCAAATTTGGGAAATTTTTAAAGTATTCTGAAGCTTTTCTAAATTATTTTTTGTAGTGCTGAGTTGTTATAGTATTGTTTTCATAAAATTGTAGTAATTTTTCAATTTCTTAAGTAATGTAAAATTAACTACAATTGTTTCAGTTACATATATATAATTTGTATAGGGAAATATATTTTAGCTACATATATGGTATATGTCAGCATACTAATTATAGCCAAATTATCTTTTTCTTGTAGTGATTCCTCATGATTTATTCTCACTATCTTGACCCTTACACACTTTTCTAATATCTTTTCCATATTTCATATTTAAAGTTCATATAATACTAATCATTAAACTTAACATGAACCTTATGTCGTGTTCCTGTATTCCCGATTAAGGGACTCTCATATGAGGCCCCAAAGTTGGATCTCAGATATCAGTTCCAACTAATTCTTAGCTATTATAACCTTTCCTATATGTTTCCACATCTTAGTGTATGTATATTCTCACTATGATGTGGGTCTAATTTATCCAGAGTCTATTCTTTTTATATTGTTAATAGGAGCCATTAGATCCCAGTAACACATATTTCCAGTCGGACCAGGCCGAACCTACAGTCTTGAAGCCAAGAGCTACTCAGGATTACTCAACTCCTATTCATCTCAAATATGTGGAAGAAAACTTATCCACTTAGAAAAGCTCATTCAAAGATCATTTCTAGCCTACTTGATACAAAGAATGTAATCAATAAATGTTACAACTGCATAGTGTACAAAAAATCTTAAAGACCCATATATATTTCAAAATACTGAATATCTGAATTCAAACATATAAGAGCATTTCTATTCATCTCCAATAAAACAAAAATATGAAATGAAAGTTCTATCTCATTTTATATTTATGCTCTTAATTCATGTTACTTATCTTGTTTCTAACCCTAATATTTCTAGGGTTCCTCTCTAGCCCATCCTTCCACTATATACCTAGCCAGGGTATACATGAATGAATAGATAGAGTAGCTTGATACTGGTTGATCCAATTACTCAAATACCGGGCAAGGATATCCAAATACTCAAATCCCCAGAGCTAACATCATAACATCTCCTATATGCCACCCTTATGACACTAACTTACTAACTTAATGGTCCCTGACAACTCTGCCTAAGCTCTGATACCAAAGCTATTACACCCGAACACACAATTTCCACTAATCATGAGATTAGGGCATAAATTGATGATTTAACATAATACAAAGATCACCCTTAACTTTTTATTCTCTTTCAAAACTGTTTGTTTTCTCGCATTGAAACACATAAACCAAGTTTACAAGGGAATCTAAACATTGATTTCTCTAATCTGATTTCAACAGTAAAAATGCATGTATGAGCATTCATTATGTTCCTCATACTTTTAAGCACAGAAGACTTGCTGATTCGCTCATATTGCTAAAGAGGAATAATATTATACATCATCATTTACAACTCTCTCTTATTTCTTTACAAGGACCTAGAGTGACAAGGACCAACTGAACTTAACTATACTCAGACTTAACTCTTGTGGCAGATCTACTCTGATGCAATGATATCTTCTCCATGTCCATGTGATTTCCCTAAAAATTGTGAGTAGTGGGGTAAGCCTACTAGCTCAGTGAATGATTACTTCAAAGAAACAGTCTAAAGCACTGATATAATTACAAATATACTTTTGAGAAATTGATATCAATTATAACAGCAGTAAGCTTTTACAGAGTCTAATAATTGACATTCATAAATGTAGCAGGATACTCTAAATATCTATAAGAGTGAATCAATATATGGAATGCTTGATTGATCATAAAGAGAACTAATAATTCCGAAACATACAAAAAAATAATTGAATAACTGTACACACATATTTGACCTCTCATTCATTTTATTATGCCCTGATCATATGCAGTGTACTCTACATATGAATACTCATAGTGCACTACGATCACACCATACAAGACTTAGCAGACACACTCGGGAAATGCTAAGTCAGACTACTCTCCTGTTTTGCAATAGGGAAATGACTCTCTGGCCTAAACTGGACTCCTCCTCTAACCTGAGCACACAGGTGGAGAGTCAAGCCGCCTCTTGGCTTTTTTGTACTCTAGTGCTACTAGGACTTCTGGTTGATGTTGGACACTACAAACTATAATTTAAGGAGACTTCCACTAGGGCTTCGTCCCCTGTGCTACCTAATAGCACGTTCTGACCCCCGTATAATGGATGCTTCTAGGGTTAGGTCATTTCACCCCTAAGGCGCATACCTCACATAGGGGTTCTATGGTGTTTAAGGCTCCTAAGTCTATTATTTTATTATTCCTAGAAAGATGTACCCTTCTCTTACTTATACTTGACTCTGGTATCTCTATGGTATCGCGTCTACTTATTTGAAGTTATAATACAACATGTATATCATTCTAAACTTGGCAGAGAAGTATATTCAAAACACTATAATATACTGAGTAATCAACATACTATACATGTAGGAAGACTAAAATTCTTAAATAAATAGATTACATGTCCACTTGGCACATACACACTAGAATCGTGCAATTTATCGTCTTATTACACTGATAAGAGTTAATTACTTATCATGACAAGAATTGTTAATAATAACTAAGAACATTGATATCACAATACTTGATTCATTGAACACCCAACCCTTAGGGTTTCATTTAATCACAACAAATGCTACAAAGAAAGGTGTAATACATCTTTCACATACTTTTCAAATCTTTACAACACATGATACCTGGGATCTCAATCCCTTATCACATTACTGGGAATTCTCACCCCTTCACATCATTATCATAATTACTGGATCTGGGTATTTAAACCCTTAGATCATCACATAACATTGTTACCTCTGTAACATGTAACCATTACCTCTAGGTCCTTAGACCAAGGTATTCATTTCACTGATTGTATAAGTATTCTCATGGCTCACAAGGACATCACGCATCTTGTCACCTCTCACTAGGCAACAACTTATTCCCAGGGCTCCCATAAAGATTTCATGTGACATAAACATTCATTGAATAAAGACTACTATCAACAAATCATATCAAATCAATATATGTATGAAACCTTGGAACTGAGCTGAATTTGGGTTTCCATGACATTCACTAGAATATCATGCATCAATAATAACATTGAATAAATAAAGTCTATCATGTCAATAAAATCCCTTCAAACGGATTTCACGATATCTATTCGCAAATATCCAACTTTCCTCGCATCTAGGGTTTCACCCTCTTCACTGAGATACCAAACAAACACTACTCACTTTAAACGAAATCCAAGATAGTATCTAACATATATGTACTATGAATTTAGATAAATAATCATTCAAAACCAAGGGGATCTAGATAAGCAACTTTCTCTATTTACTTATACAACAAATTTCAGTCATAGACAAATTCCCTATATTTCAGTTTACTCTTATAACCTCTGAGAATACTTAGGGAATTCTCATTAGAATGCATTGTATACATTTCTAATATGATTTTATCATCTGAAATTCATTCAAACAAAGGAAGAATCCATTTCATATCATTTTGCAACAACTTAAAACAAATAGACAATTCAGGGTTTGTAGTCGCATACTATGCAATTAAAGATTATGGTTGATTTAACCAATTTTCATGCAATATACTATTTAAAGGAAGTTCTCACTCACCCAAAGGTGTGAAAACACCTTTAAAACGCAGCTCATTCCTGAAAATCTCGATCTCAAATCAAATCCCTAGCAATTCACCTGATTATTCTTCCTTTCAATTCGGAAACCCTAAAAATGATATATTATGAAGAAAGAGTGAGAAAAGGACTTGATTTGATACAATTTCAAATACAAATAGGGGAGGGATGGAATCTTGACATCTGAGAGAAGATTCACCATGAAACTATATCCAAAGAAACTAAACTTACATGATTTCATCATTCCTCAAACCACAAAACCCTAGGTCAACATCTCCATCAATTTCTCCTCTCAAATCCAAACTCTCCCTGGATTTCATTTCTTTGGTTTGAATCACGAATTTTGAGAGCTCCTTGTGTGTTAGGTTGACCATATAGAGCAATTGATCTACTTGGGTCAATTGCATAGTGACCCCTCACTATACTTTCTCTTATTTCAGCTAAATTTTCTATCACTAGTACATAACATGCCTTTAGTGTCAGTTCATAAGCGACACCTATGTGGGTGCTGCTAAAAGCCCAACCGTTACACGTCAGTTCTCAAACTGACGCCAAAACCCTTCGTGTGCCACCGAAAACGCGCCTGCAGGGGGTATAGGTGTCGGTTATTAGGTTCGAAACTGACGCCACATACCTTCGTGCCACATAAAGGGCACCATCTGGGGCACTATCGATGTCGGTTTCTTAGTGATAACCGACACCATCTCACCCGCTGCCACGGCTGTGATGTCGGTTACTAGTAGGGAAACCGACACTATTATCCTATGTCATCAATTTTATATAAATATCTGACGCCTATTTTATGTCTGGTATGTTGTCATGGCCGTGCTGGCCAGCACGGCCATGATGTCTGGCCTCATTAGGGAAATCGACGTTGGTTACTAGTATGGAAACTGACATTGTAACCATATATCGTTGGTTTTGTTGAAATAATCGACGCCGATGTTTTTTTTTTCTATCAGTTTGCAGACCTGTTGTGGCTGGTTGCAGGATGAGAAACCTGCAGTTTAGTTATGAACTACAGGTTTTACGACATCCATTGATATCAGCCAACAGCAGGCCACAAACCTATAAAATTAACATGATGGCCAATATTATATATGTGATTCACACTCATGTATAAGAACATTTAATTCATATTTTTTTTCATCACACGCATGTAGAAACTAGTAGAAACCTGGAGTTCCATTTATTTTATCTCTTTTCACATTCAGACACATGTAGAAACATTCATGTATTGATAATTTGCACACACAATTCATAAAAATTCATTCACATTGTCGTCATTGTCAACAAAATCATATATTCAAAGTGCCATGAAATAGAAAAAGAAGCCACAATGAAGGGAAGCATGATACAGATACAATACATAAAGTGCAACATGCACAAGTGTTTCAGATTCATATAACAACATGACAAACTAACACATATATAGTTCATAATAACAACAGTGCCGAATTTACATACAACATTATAGCTTATTACATATATATAGTGGGACTAAGGTGATGATCCCACCTGCTAAAACAGGTTACCGACAACTACATGTTACGACTGGGAGGTCGTGATTCAGCAACCGTATGCATTAGCAGGAGGACAAACATATTTCACAATGAGTTAATATTGAAGAAGGTCTACTAACCTTCTTCAATGTTAACTTGTGGTGAAATCTATTTGTCCTCCTACTAATGCATACAGTTGCTGAATCACGACCTCCCTGTCATAACATGTAGTTGTCGATAACCTATTTCAGCAGGTGGGATCGTCACCTTAGTCCCAATATGTATCTATATAACCTTAGTGTGGGATGCTTGCTTTCTCTCCGACTATTGTGCTTTGGATTTACAAAGCATTGTCGATGGCCTGCATAGCTATGTCATGGCCGTCCTGCATAGCCTATAGTATTTGGCGAACGCCTGCAAATTAAATATAATTGATATTAACTAGTATCCTAAAAATTTGATAAAAAACACACTTACAGAATATAATTATAAATGAACATATAGATAGAAACCTCAGGGATATATTCTAAAAACTTACATTGTCAGGTGGTGCAAGCACGTCCTCACCCTCACAGTGATCATCAACACGGTCATCATGGGAACATAATAAAAATATAAACATCCATGCCTCTAATATTGTGATCTTTTATCAATTAACAATCCTTCATTATGATCCCCGCGAACATACAAGTCATTGTGATCCCCAGCTTCAATGTTTGGTGGTGTTGGCAACCCAACTAAGAATGGATTGGAGTCATCATACTTATCATAGTACTCTTCTTCATCTATAGGATCTTCAATGAACTGTCTTTTACCATGAAGACCAACCGACCATTTATCATTTGCAGGATCATCGATATAAAATACTTGTTTTGCCTGTGATGCCAATATGAATGGTTCACCCTTCTCATCAATCTTTTTAAAGTTCACTAACGTGAAACCCAATTCATCCACTATAACTCCTTTGTTGTTGTCAACCCAATTACATTTAAAGAGCAGAATTCTGAAATCTACATAGTTAAACTCCCATATGTCTTCAATGACACCGTAATATGACATTTTAGCTTCACGTGGACTTTTATCATTTGCACTTGCAAAAAACAATGAAGACGCTTGAAGGGTGACCCCGCTGTTTTGGATGACACTCTTATCATCTTGACACTTTGTGTAATATGAGAAACCATTTATGTCAAACCCTTCATAAGACATAACATTCAATTTTGGTTTAAAGGTGAGGCATTTGATGGTTTCAATAACATTATCTGGTGTTTGAGATAGTTGATGTAAGACTTTATCTTCAAACCACTTAATAAATGTCTTGTTATGCTCTCTAGCAAGCCACATTGAATTGGATCGAGGATATTGTCTCTTGATGAAATTGGTATGTTCCTCGATACAAACACTCACTTCTTCGATGTTGTGTAAAATATACAAGTAACCTTGCTCCAACTACTCACGGCTCATTACTTTCACTCGTGCTCCCAAAACTCCTTTGCCAAAATGCTCCTCAAGATTCTTGTCATTCACGGGAGCGTCATTACCACTCAGAAAGTCATTGCAAAAATCCATAACCTCTCTCGCCACATAACCCTCAATAATACTCCCTTCAGGCCGATAATAGTTTCGAACATCACCTTTAAAAACGCTCATGTATCGTTTAAAGGGATACATCCAATGCAAGAAAATTGGTCCCAACATTTTCACTTCCCTAGTCAAGTGGACAACAAGATGTACCATGATATCAAAGAACGACGGAGGAAAATACATCTCAAGCTGACATAGGGTAACAACCACTTCTCTTTGCAAATTATCGAGAGTATCAGGGTCAATATCTTTGCTGCACAGACTGTTGAAAAAGAAACAAAGTCTGGTGATTGCAAACCTTACATGCTTCGGCAATATAGATCTAATTACCATAGGAAATATTTGTTGCATTAGAATGTGACAATCATGAGATTTAAGACCGATCAATTTCAGATCTTTTATTGATACCAATGTATTGATGTTGGATGAGTAACCCTGTGGCAATTTAACATTTACCAAGCATTCACAAAATGCTTTCTTCTCCTTTCTAGACAACGTGTAACAAGCGAGAGGTAAGTATGTTCTTTTATTACCCATTTCACGTAATTCTGTTAATTCTGAACTTATTCCCATTTCACGTAGGTCCATTCTGGATTTTATCCCATCTTTAGTCTAACCTGGTATATTCAACAAAGTACTGATGATGCTATCACATACATTTTTCTCAACGTGCATGACATCGATACAATGTCTGACTGTCAAAGAACTCCAATAAGGAAGATCCCAAAATATCGACTTCTTCTTCAATAAAGACTTGTCACTCCTTGTGGCCATCATACATTGTGATCTATTACCAAATTCATTGGCGATGTCTTTCACTCTTTCATAAACATCCTCCCCTGATATAGGTTTAGGTGCACTACGTTCCTCATTCCATCCATTGAATGCTTTGCGCAACCTACGATACATATGAAATTTTAGAAGAAACCTTCGATGAGAAAGATATACAGTCTTTCCGCCGTGTTTTTGTCATATTGAATCAGTGTTCTCTTCACATATAGGACACACTTTAGATCCTTTGACACTATACCCAGACAAATTCCCATATGCTGGAAAGTCATTCACAGTGCAAAACAACATAGCGTGCAAACAAAATGTCTCTCTTCGTGAAGCATCATAGGTCATCGCACCTTCACCCCAGAGTTTCTTTAAGTCATCAATAAGAGGTTCAAGATAAACATCGATATCATTTCCAGGTTGTTTAGGGCCCAATATCAACAACGACAGCATAACATACTTATTTTTCATACACAACCAGGGAGGAAAATTGTATATAATAAGCATGACTGGACAAGTGCTATGTTGGCTGCTCAATGTCCCGTATGGATTCATCCCATCTATACAAAGCCCAAGTCTTAGATTCCTATCCTCTTCACCGAGTTTAGGGTACAATAGATCAATCTTCTTCCACTATGGGGAATCAAACGCATGTCGTAGGATCCCATCAATATTTTTCTTAAAATCTGCATGCCACCTCAAATTCTTTGCATCTATAGGATTGGCAAACAAGCATTGAAACAGTGGTTTTATAGGTAGATACCACATCACCTTGGTGGGAGAACCAGTTTTGGACTCCCCTAAAGTCGTCAATTTATACCTTGACGCACCACATTTCGGACAATCTTTAAAATTCACATAGTCCTTTTAAAATAATACACAATCATTTGGGCATGCATGTATCTTCTTGGCCTCCATTCCCATTGGGCACAACAATTTCTTTAACTGGTATGTTGAGATCGGCAGCTTGTTTCCTTCAGGAAGAATTTCTTTCAACAAAGACAACAATGACGTGAAGCTTTTTTCGCTCCATCAATTGTTAGCTTTTAGTTTATACAATCTCAACACAGCACTAAGCTTCATAAACTTCCAACCCGTGTATAATGGTATCTCATCATCATGCACAATGTTTCTAAACATGGGAGGTGGATCGGTGTGCTCTACCCCACAACTATCCAGCATTGCATCAACGATGTCTACTGGAACTGGTTCATTCACACCTACGTCATCGGAGGCAATTTCTTCTTCCCCACAAGCACTGCTATCGACATCTACTGGTTTCAGGTTTGAAATCTCTCCATGCTAGTGCCATTCTGTATAGCCTTGTACAATCCCATTGCACATGACATGACTTCTGATTTCGTCACCAGTATTGACTTTCAAGTTGTTACCGCAATGCTTACATGGACAGTAGAACCTATCACCAGGTTGTTTCCTATGTTCCTCAACAAATCTAACAAACTGATCAAGACCAGAAATAAACTCTGGGGTGCAACAATTGTGAATGGACATCCATGATCTATCCATTCTATGATCAAAGAGAAAATAAGTATATATTACAAAAAGATTAGGGTAAATAGATTAGAGTTTATGGTTAAAACTTTAGGGTTTATACATGTGATGTCATTCTTAAATGTGTACCACCTATCCCATTCTTGAACACCTAATCTCACTAGTAAGTGTATAATGTGTATTGGGTTTTCACGAAAGTTTCGGCAGCATTTCCCCGATGTTCTCCAAGTACATATGTACTTAGAGAACAAACAGGGAAATGCTACCGAAATTTTCTTGAAAACCCAATAGACATTATACACTTACATCCTAAGTGAGATTAGGTTTTCAAGAACAGTCCCAAACTGAGGACTATCCAAGATTTACTCTTATTGAGTAAATCTTGGATGGGTTTCTAGGCCAACAAATACAACACCAATTCCTATTCACAACCCCATTCAACACACAATTTCTTATAAAAACATTTGTGGACAGCCATAACAACATATCAATGCTTCCTAAATTAATCAACATTAATAGCTTATGAATGTTTAGATGCATTTAAATATAAATCCCTAAATTAAATAATGTGATGAATAAACAATCATTAGATGAATGAGTAGATAAGTAAATACAAATCAAAGGGCGAGACAGAGGGTTTTTGGGGATGTTTACCTATGTTTGAACCCAGTCGGACGTCTTGCTCTGGAGCAGGGAGAGAGGCGAGACGGATGGGTGCACGTGGAAGCTGAACGGGCAGGCAGAAGGCCGGTGAGCTCCTGAACCGTAATGGAAGTGATCATTGAAAAAATACTAGACAATCATATGTTAAAATTAAGCATTTTATTTTTGTCATATATTATTAATAATCAAGCCAATCATCAATTCTATTAAATAAACATTACATGTTTATAGGGATTATTTGTTAACATAGTTATAATAAGGATAAAAGAACATTTATAATGAAATTTATCAGTAATTTGTAACATCCAATAACCAAGCCAATCATCAATTCAGTTAGAAGCATTCATGTAGTAACTTTCAGTTCTATTCATTAATCTCTTTTTACATCCACACACAGGGGTTGGTGTACCCCTAAACAATAACTAAACAAAGGGGTTGGTGTACCCCTAAACATGCGCATAATTAAAATAACTATTAATACAGACAAGTCTAGATAGATAGACAACTAAATACTACACCAACATGGTCTCACATCAGTAACTTCGAGGACTTATCATTGTGGCGATATTCTCCTGAAGTTTAGAAAAGAAAGTAGCTATGACTATTGATTGCTTTCAGACAAAAAGTGTAAAGACAATTTTTTGTCTTGACAATTATATTTGTTAATTGGACCTACCGTGGCCTTTTTGATGATTGTGCTGTGTCGCAGAGCTCCTCACTGTATTTAGACGAATCTGACCTGACAGGGGCCTCATAATCGGATTCGTTCGAGCTGATATCCTCCGTCGTGTGCTCATACCGCAGTAGATGATCGGGGGTCTCGCAATTGATGTTGGTTATCCAAACATTGATGGTATTATGGCCAACTGGATGGAGAAAAAGCCTGTCGCTACGGCCCACATGCATATTTCCCATCCAATCACACCAACCAGATTTTGAGACAAGATTTTCCGCCAAATCATACTCAACCTCAATAATATGTGAATAATTGCTAAAATTTAGGGTCACTTCACCA
The DNA here is from genome assembly GCA_963693085.1 of Alisma plantago-aquatica. Classification (NCBI taxonomy): domain Eukaryota; kingdom Viridiplantae; phylum Streptophyta; class Magnoliopsida; order Alismatales; family Alismataceae; genus Alisma; species Alisma plantago-aquatica. The sequence continues at coordinate 517,725,553 of OY856413.1, read as the reverse complement.
GGCCTGTAGTGTCTTCCTTTTAGAAAACGCCAATGTTTGGGTATGGCCAATTGGTTTAAGGAACGATCATCTAGGATGATGTCCAATTGTTCTTCAATAGGAAACATTAACATTGACATAGAGGCCCAGTTCATAGTGACTGTTGTGGGTGGACAGAGACTGCATAATATTAGTATTAACAAAGTGTATGTAAGTACATATAACGATGTTATATATTTTCAGAAAAAGTGTAAGTACATATAATGATGTTATAAATTTTCAGACTAGTATTTTCTATAATTTGATGTATCTTGGTATTTCATAAAATGAGATGACACTTATTATCTATTTGTTTAATCAACACTCATATTTAGTTTTATGAGTACATGACACTATGTTTGAAATACTTTTTAAAAGGATAAAGGAACATACTTATAATAAGGACCTAGGCACATTCTAATCATTTTGAAGTGAATCATAAAATGAATAGGAGCCTGGGTCCTATCCGCTAGTAACATCAAAAAAGTCAACAACCTAAAACTAGAAATGCACACTACAAATTTTAGCACGATCGTGTATGAATGCAAAATAATACTGAACTGAATTAGGATCAATCATAGGGATTGGTTAACTAAATTATCATTGACATCTACTTGTTTAAAAAATAGGTTAAGCCAAGGTCAACACACATTAAAAAATAGGTTAAGCCAAGGATGAATTGAGGATGCAAACCTAGTCAATAGGAGGCTTTACCTCTAGCCGTGGTAGTGGTGACAATAATGGCAAGCTCTGGTTCCAGCTGCTGCTGTTGGTGTTGGCTACTGGCACTGGCTTTGGCTCCGGCAGTAGGACTGCTAACATGGTGGCTACTAGCACTGGCTCTGGCTCTGGTAGTAGGACTGCTAGCATCGGTGAGAGGAGGACCGACTGGAGAAGAGGATCAACGACGGTGGCGGCTCCACGAACGGTGAGCTCCATGGAGGCGGCGAGCTCCACAGAGGCGGTGAGCTCAACGGAGGCAGCGAGCTCCACAAACGGTGGCGATAGCAGTAGCAGTAGAACGGTGTCAGCGAGCAAGGAGAACGCCAGAATCTCTAGACCCTAATAGTCGATTGCAATCACAGAGAGAAAGGGGAAGAGTCGGGCTCGCTCACGCGATATTAAGTTAACATTCAGTGTCGGTTATTAAACTCAACTGACACATAAAAGTAATAGTGTCGGTTAACAACACAAACCGACACTTGTTCCAAATGATAATCATCGATTTTAACTAGAAATAAACCGACGTCTATCGACATACGCCGATTAAAAAATTATTTCTCGATTAATAACCATAGTCGTCGGTTGTTTTGAAAATCCGACACTCAAATGGTATGAAAAATTTCCCGCAAAGAGCGCGGGAAAAACCATAAGTGTCGGTCATTGATGTAAAACCGACGCTCAAAATGTGCCCAATTTCTGTTTCACGAATAACCTTTCATCGTCGGTTTTTTAGGTAATGACCGACGCCATATGTTAAATTTTTGGAGGTAATTTTTTTCACTGGAAATTTTGGATTTGGTGGTTAATTTTCAGCGTCGGTGTCTTATTAAGTAACCGACACCAAATAAAAGCGATACCCGTGTCTGGTCACCCTTCACAGATTGATGTCGGTTTATTTTATAAACCGACGCTTTATTGTTTAGGTGTCGGTGTATTATTACAACCGACACCTTTAAAAGTGACGTTACAAGCCATTTATGTAGTAGTGTAACATAAAAATATTACTGTAATTTGTCTACTGATAAGGTCTAAACGCATCAAAAAATTATGAAAATTTTTCATGTTCTTTATGATTGAGTTTTAGATCTCCAGTTAAAATTTCAGATCATTTGGATTACCAATAAATAATTAAAAATAAAACACTACACTGCCAAAAAGCACTTTGTCAGCATTTTGGTCAAAGTATAGTTTGACCGAGAATTACATTCAAAGAACACTCAAATATTCTGAAATTTTTCTTGAATATACATGATTGAGTTATCCATATCATATCCAAAATTCAATTAAATAAAAATTTCTAGAAAATATGAAAAATCATTTACCACACTGCTATGCTGATCAAATTCCATATTCATGTACTATCAATACCCTAATTTTTGCCGATTAGGGTTTACATTTCTCAAACCCTAATTCTTCAAACTAAAATCATAGTTAGAGTTTCTTCTTAGGTTTGAAACATCACAATTGATCTACTATTATTAATCAAGTCTAAATGATGTTCAATCTAATCAAGCATGTAATTGTTTAGGTAAACCCTAGTTTTCCAATTAAGCACAAATGTGGTCATTATAATTCTCCCCCCCCCTAAAAAGTTTCGTCCCCAAAACATAAATATGCAAACAAAGTATATTCAAAGTTTATTTTAAGCTTATGAAATCTTACATGTCAAAATAATCTTGTATTTCATACTTGAATGTAGTTTTCAACATTAATTCCTTTATTTCTTTTCTAGTCACAACAAGTTTGAAATAGTTCTCAATGATAAAAAATAAAATCTCTATGCCACAATTAATCATAGGGTAGAGAGAGAAACAACCATTTCAATATTTTTATACTCTTGAGGTGTTACCTCAACATTGATAATCTGATCCAACTATCTCAATTCATACGGCTCAATATGTACTATTGTTATGTATTACCTTTAAGTCACAAAAGAGAGTTCACCATGTTCTTTTGAATTTTACTATTGTGCTACTCAAATAGCAAAATAGTCTTGAGTTGGAAGACTATATTCAACAACAATTGTACAATACTACTCATGGCATCTCCATTGCATCAAGGATGCATAAGGTGAAGCATTACCATCACATTCCATATTATTCTCAAGTATGAACCTACCTACAATTCAAGGTCTAACCATCAGGTTATAGCATACTAGGGTTTCAACAACAGTAACAAAGTACTCCATGATTGTATTAGTCATTCAAGGACTATTTATACCCAATTACCAACACTTAGTTATATGAAAGCTAGGTATAACAAGCTATACCTCATTAGGGTTACATATCAATACAATATGATTATCATCCCTTCTATTCATATGAGTGAATAGGTAAGACTACCTTATTCAGCGTAACCCTTCATTTGTTCCATCATTATTCAACCCATATCACCATAACACAATTGTACAATACTAAGATGGATTACCAGTATGAATGACTACAACTATCAGACACCTTTAATTAACATATTGCTTGCACGTGTACACTAAAATCATACGTAGAACAAATTTATATCCCTTAATATACCTTCAACAAATTATACTTCTAAAAACAAATTCACATATTACTAAAAGCCGTTGTTTTGTCTTATCTCTCTTCTCATTCACTACTACTTACTTTTTGCTATTTATTCTTCTCAGTTTAATCATGTAGATTAAACATTCCTAAAATTGAAACATACAAGGTACAAATAGATTATTCATCATTCTTTCTATCACTGCAAGAATTTATCTCATATCACACTTCACTCATATTGTATTTCTCCTTTTGTTCAAAACAGACTTGTTACATTTCAAATTTATATCTTACTCTTTGCTCCAAATTATTTCCATATTGTTTATCTACCTTTTAGATTAGCTACCTTTAAAACCTGGATTACTATCTGTGCTAGTTTACTTCTCATAGTGCAAATCTCATGATCTTGTTTTATAGAGATGCTAGTATTCCAGGCCAAATCACTAGTTACATCCCTTGAACTACTAAAACTCTAAACATTCTAGGGTTTGGTCCTTATCAATAGCATGACGTTATTGTGATGTGACTTTGCTCCCTTAATTTGAAACTCAAACTTTAGATCTCACAAGTTTTACTAAAATCTTCCTTATCTTATCAATCGGATTTCCTTTCTCTTACTTGTCCATTGAGATAGATAGGGGTCCTTGGCGTCAACTTTATGACAAAAATCAACGTCTAAAGAGGCATAATAGGTCACATTTGTAACTGGTAAAGGACCATACATCATTAATTCGTAATAAATCGACACCTATCATGATGTAAAATGTTGGTTGCATCCTAAAATAACTGAAAATTTTGATATAAAGTGACAGTTGTATGTAAACAATCGACAACTATGACATGCTACCCAGTGAGGTCATGTTGCCTAACATGATTATTTTAATTTTGACCTTTAATGTCAGTTATTTTACTAAAATAAACGACTTTGGCCTATAGTGTCTATTTTTTTATACAAACGATGATTAAGTTTTTTCAAATAGCAGATCTACAGCCTGGCTGCTTAGCAGAATGTAAAACATGCAGTTCAGTTCTAAACTCCAGGTTAACAACATTATGTGAATTTAGCTTAACAATGCGACACTAAACCTACAATAACAGACATAATATATATGCACATAATTTTATTCATTCTCTAATTCCATTTCAGGACATGTGCAATCATTATTCATTCATCTTCACTTTATTCACACACATGTTACTTCATTTACATATATACCAATTTTATTCTCATGACATGTAGAAACATTCATTCATTCATCTCCACATTCAAACACGTATATATATAAATCATCATTCACATATGCATGCATCAAATTTAGAGTTGCTAGAAGTCATAAGCACCACATGAATAATAGAATTCAAAGTTCTTCTTCATCTTAATCAAATTCAAAGTTCCCTTCTCTTTCAAAGGCTTCTGCCCATTATTCTCGTGTCTCATCTAGTTGTTCTCTCGTATAGGGAATGTGTACATCTAGTACCTTTTCTCTCTTATCAAAGTCTTTCATTTTAAACACTTGCAAAGATAATGACGTATATAATTAATAAATTTGATATGTTCATATCATCTAATGAGACTATATATTTATGATGAACAAGATTATATTTATGGATTACATTACGTATCTTGTTGATGTTTACTTCCCCATATTTGACAAACATGTCCATATACCACATCACGTAGTATGCACATTTTCAATCATTTTCTTGTACATAATACTATAAATTTTAACATATAACATAGTAATAAATAAAAGTAAGCATAGCTGGCATAAATATGCATTGGAGTCAGAAAACTACCTCAATATTCTTCCAAACTATCACTTTCTTTTTTGTGTCTACATTTCCTCCAACTTTTTTGAAACATTTTATAGCCATATACATTAATGTAACACATTGAATTGACATTAGTAAATAGTCATGTAATATATATGTTAATGGATATAAATATAAACATGTACTCACATGAATAATACCTTTTTCAAATAGTGTCCCCCATCATCTATTTTGTCACCCTTAGGATCTAGATAATAAACATTTATCATTATGGGGATAACTACTAATAGGACCGAATGGTTATTCCTGAGTAATAATAAGGAAAAAAAGTATAACTCAAAATCCACAAAGAAATGTAATTTCTTAAGTCAAAATTATAAGCAAAGTAAGTGAACTTACCCAACATTGTATGGAGCTAATATCACACCTCCTTCTCTTTTTACCAAAATATTTAAATGTGATAGAGTAGTATAGGGTAACAGATGCATGGTCTTTAATTAAACGGCTAATCAAGGATGGAACTAGGATCCCACATGAGTCATTGAAAACTCTATATAGACCCTATGTAAGTGGTTGCAAAACATATATCATGTATGCATTAACATATAAGAAAATAGATCAGTACATAAAATGAGGTATATAGTTATCTAAGATCTCACAATATCCAAAGTTCTATCATGGATGTATTCAACCAAGCAAAACGAAACAACTCCGAAATATCTTGTAGAAAGATAATAGTATGATAGTGTTGACCTATAATGTCCTCCTTAATAAAAACCATCATAGGCGAATCTTCTTCATGTTCGCCTATAAATAGTTCCATACCCCTGCATTGAGGACCTATAGAGTCGAATAGGTCATGTGCAAGCCAACAAGATAATTGAGGAGGAGGTGGAGGTAGAGGAGAATGAACTCAAATGGGTTTCTTAGGCCCTATGTCATGCACATATATAATTTCATATCAATTGTCATATATATACATATACAAACATAATAAAATTTACCATACATCATGATCAGTATAGATACCTCCCACTATGAGCCATGTGACCATGTCACCTTCTACTTCACTTATTGTCTCAATGTTGGGGTATTCATATGGCAATGGATATTTCTTGCAAGATTCGTTAGACAGCATTCCGGCACATGCGAACCACATCGGTGGGTAATGGAACACCATGAACTGTGGTACCTGCAAGGGGTGGGTAAGCCTCGCCCACAACAATGACATATTCTTATAATTTTAGACAACATGGCCTTGAGTCCTACAAATTTACATAGAGTGTTATATATATACTTAAACATATCACCTTGAAAAGACTACTATGTCATAAAAATAATTACAATGGGCGTGCTAGGTGTTGGTTCCATATAATTACTCCCAACTAACTCTGTCATAGGGGGGTCCACCTCATATGACGAGCGGGGTGGCGTAGATGGTACTGTATGAAAGGTTTATTGAGAAGATACCCACTGGCTCATTACTTCCTGATTTCCCTTTCTCTCTAAAAAAAAGGAATTTACTAAACTTTTTGAATTAATCTTTCATTGATGTATTATTTCATCATGATTCCAATTTTGATGTTATTTTATGCAATTAACTCTTTTACCTCCTCTTTTGAGAATCCCCCTTTCTGGACAGATTTGCGCTTTGATGGACCAAACAACACTCTTATACCCACACCAACACCTGCAACCCTAACACGTCTAGGATGCTCCGGGTTACCTAGAGCAACTTTCAATTCATCCCTAGTGTCGTCAGGGATGAACTTACCTTATTTCCTTTGCTCGTGGAGCTCCCAATCTAAATTATTCTATACAAGTCGTATTTATAACAACCTCTATATTAAATGACATTACAAGAATAATTATTCTAAACAACAAAACGAGACTTATTAGATCCCAATGAGTTGAAACTACTATTGTAGCTTTATAACATGTATCATTAGCATATTAAGCATATTAAACTTAAAATAAGATGGATGGTATTAATTTACATGTATAATAGATATTTCTAGCATTATGTATTTATAGTTTATGACCTTAAAGTAACTAATCAGTAAAGAAATAATTCATGTCATATCCCTACATTAAATTATGAGTATATCTACTAATGGATCAGCAGTAAGTATTTTTTTAGAGTAATGATCCTTTCACAAATGAGGCACCTAAATTAAGTACAACAAGTCTATCCTAAACATGTAGTCCAATGATAATAAAATTATATTTGTGACACTTCGACATAGGAAACATGTTATTATTGATCCATCTTCAAGCTAAAGTCCATCAAAGAAAGGTCTACTGAAAAAACTATTCTAATTATATCAAAGATCCATCATCTATAAGGGAAGATATCATACCCATCATAGATAAAATATCTTACTTTACTTGTAATAAAAAATTTGTGACATTTATATTTCATACAAAGAAAATAAGTATAAGACACCAACTTATATATTAATATAAGAGTAATATTTCTTCATATATAAAAGTGTATCAACAACAATAGATTCATCAACTACAATTAAGTAGTATATAATATGCATTCATCCCATTTTCAAAATATCTTATCGATTTATTAATTTTTCCTAAAACTTTTACATAACCAAGTAAAAGTTTTTATGTTTTATTTTTATGTTAATGACTCACCATTATTATCTAAGGGTTTCCTTGTGAACCCTAGACTATGTACAACACACATTTGTCCACATAGGGGTTGTCAAAGGGGATAAGGTAGGATAGTCAATCTCTCCATCATCACATCCTCGTATGATATATATGAGGAAGGTACAAACCATATATAATAATGTACATCATTAAATTCCACATTACATATTTCTATGTAGACTAATGTTATAGACATAGATTCTAATAAAAAGCCAACCTCAGGCTAGAACCACTCACTAGGTTACACATCCCTAAATCTAGAAATCTTTCCTAAATCCTTGGATTACTAAATGGAGATCCTTTAACCTCTATGAAAGCTTATAGGGTTCATGGCCTCTATATATATTTGTTACTCATCTCACTTGTTGTAAAGAGAATTAAACTCACTAGTAGTCATTTGGGTGTATCCTCACATAACTAAAATGACATGAATAAGATTAGACTTAAAAATTAATAAAATCTTTAATTATCATATACAGCAACACAGAAATCTACAAAATACAACATGTATGTTTCTTTCTCACTGTCACCTCATTCACACGACTCATCCTCATTAGAAAATCTTCCATAATCATAATCTCACATTCAAGTATTTATCTAATTACGAATTTTCCAGGTATACTTCATTACATGTCATACCAATCATAGAACATTTCTTTCCATTTCACACTTTTAGATAAAATTTCATCAAGACATTAGGAACCACAAAAATATCAACATACAAACATCTTTTATAGCTCATTACACCCAAATCATGGTTTTATTACAAAAGAAAAAACTACTACATTACACGAGTCTTTCAGGATAACACTTTTGTCATTACAGGATTCAAGTGGACTCCAACTAGACCATTTCTTTTGGTAGATACAATGTAACACATGTAGAAACTCCTCATATCCTTTGAGTATGCATGAGTACTTGAGGAATGATTTCACAAGCTAGTCCTCTAGGTGGTTTGTTTCATGTCTAGTGTCCATGAGCTTAAACTCCTCGAAACATAGAGATCTTACTATGATGTCCTCAACCAACAAAAGAATTTAGGAGGACAAGATTGGGAGTCATATTTGAAGTTGGTAGACAGCTCAGAGTCAGTGACAATTTGGCATCGCTTGCAACATATCTCCTTGGATCCCTTCATGTCGCATATAATGCAAATAGCTCTCCTTCAAGTGGGTTGTAGCCATTATGATTGACTGGGCCCCCATCCATACACCTACCACATTTGACACTCATGTTGTAGCTAGTGTATTTGATATTTTATTTGTGGTGAATTGTTGCATCCACATTCACTATAACACCACCCTTACGGAGGTGGCATGCAGTGTGTGATATTCAATGAGTTCCCTACATTTTATGATATTTCACTTCCGCCATATTCTAATGATATCCTATGAATTGGGCAAGGATGCTGGAAATGTTCTTTTCAATATCCAAACTCCTATGTGCCATATAGTAGCATTGTTGGCTTGATACTCCTTCCAACATGCTACACCTGTAAGTATGTTCCAACTGGTACCATCATTACATTTTTTAGGTTGGGATCTAACCATTGATGAGTGATGTCTGTGTTGAAAAAGCTTGTTGCCATGATGGCTTCAACTCCATCCACAACAGTGTGATATAGGAACAATCTCTCAAAACATAGACACAAGTGTCATTACTCAGATTGCATTATACACACACTATTCTCTGTCCATCCTTCTATTGAAAAGAAACTGACTACTATGTAGCATGTCATGGTATTGAGACCAAAAGAATAATTTGATTAGTTATTGCAACTTCCTCACCCAAATAGACATCTAGCTTTCCTCTATGGATTGTTCTTTCTACTCCACTAGTAATATACATGCAAAATTGACGACAAGCATTCCCTTTGGATGTTCCTTCCATATATTATCATCTAGGACATACTTGTCTTATCCATTTTGGTTGCAATATGGTTTAGGTTCCCTCTCACTCACTTGTCCTCCCACACATTTGTTGAGTTTCCACTAAATTGTGCCATTAATGAATGTTCTCTCAAAAATACCATTTGCACAACTATGCTTCTCTGAGAAATAGATAAATATATTTTTTATCAGCCTCCCTTTTATATTTTTCCATCGAAAGGGGTTTCCAAAACTAATCATTTCTGTCATGAAATTCCAACTAGTTCTCATCATAAGTTCTTCATGAAACTTTCTGGAAGATCAAATTCCAAGAATCCCTTCTTCACTTATGTGATCAACTTTTCTAAAGCTATGAGTTGAGTTTTTTATTTCTGCAAGACTCCACACAAAATGAAGTTTTAAGTTATATGATTGAATATATCACAAACTTACATCGGCAACTTAAAAGCTTGCATTACATGGGTCGTGGTCGCAAATAAGACTAACTTCTATATGGTGGCTCTTACTCAAAGGAAATATTTTTGTTTTCCCATGTATTGAGCTTACCTTCAATTCCACATGTCAAGTCCACATAGAGGCTTTTTTAGTTGTGTCTATGTGCAATCTACATGCCCTTATGCTTTCCTAGTTCTGTAACTTGGGTAAATTTATTCTGCACCAAATATGCTAATAGAATGAAGTTTAGGTGTTCTTTAGGAAGAACATACTTAGTATTTCTTTACATAAATGTTGACCTAAGGCACTTTGAACCTTGTAAGGTAGTCAAACATAGTTTAAATTGTTGTGGTGGCCTCACTAGAAAGGGCTATATCATTGCTGAAGCATATGGGGATGAATCTACCCTTGCCTATATGGATAGTAACATGGATCTGGATATAGGGTCTTGTCTCTACCTCACTGTGAGGAGAAAAGTTATAGTGGGGTGATTGATGATCACAACGAATATATAAGAAGGTCAATTTTTAGAGGGTGTTATTTGACCTAATGGGATGGGGTTTACATTAGTGGACTGGTGTTTGATGGATTAGAGAATGGTCAATCCACACATATCAACTTGCTTTTGGTGAATATTGTTGGTTTCCATCTCCCTTCCCAGATCTTGTTCTTTATTATATTACACATCCTATTGAGGAAATGAACAAAGATTTAGGCTAACAACAGCTATCTTGTTTCACACCTCATGATGTTCAGAAGGCCATTAAGGTCTCTCTGTTTCACTTCATGTATAACTTGACTGAAAAAATTACCTACATTAGAACAGACACTATTTTAGTTGATATTATTATACAATGTAGTGTATCTGGAGTGAGATGTCATCTTAACTTATCATAACCCTTAGCCAAATAAATTTTATATACATGGATCTTCTCTTTGAGTTATTACTCTTCTTTGATAGAAATATCTATCTAACTTCATAATGATCATTTATCATGTCAAGATAGATGAAATGCACGTTATTCCCAATAATTATCATTTGTAGTAAAATGCACTTATGGAGTCTTTGTACATGTTCTTATAGGTAATGTAGCTTTATTGATGGAGGGTTGTGATGGAGAATGGTCTGAGTAATTCACCAACCATGGAGGATCAAAAAGACCACCCAAGTCATCTCCAACCTATTTGAATATGCTCCACAGAATTCAAGTGATGAAATCAAAGTGAACAAAAAATATCTCATAACAGTTGTGGAAACAAGGAACAACCATTTCAACAACATCGTAGAAGTTTAAAATAATAGAGTATAATATCAGCCTAAATAGCTAAAATAAGGAACAACCATTCTAAGGACACTAAAGTACCATGACAAGCAGAGGAAAAACAACCATTTTTTATTTCCATGGTGGTTCCAGAATGAACTCCAACTCCCATTATTCCTTATCATTTCCACCTATTTCCCCCCATGATCATTCTAAATACAATGGTAATTCTACCAAACCAAGCATGTGGATACTCTGATAGAATGACATTGTAAGAACCCACAAAAACTCCCTATTTTCCTTGCCATTGAATCCACCTTACCCATAACCTTTATGGCAAAAACAGTCATTTCACCATGACCTCTAAATGGTTCCAATAACTTTTTTAGACTACCCTACTCAACTCTATCATCCCTAGACATTGTATAAGGGTTTAAGGTGGACATGGTGAAGGGGGTCAATTTCATTTACTCCACCTAGCAACCCGCAAACATTCTCCCACCTACCACTTCATCTCTTACTTATAATCTATCATAAAAAGATTAGTTTTAGACCATTTCCTTATGTACTCCACCTTCCTCTCATGACACCTCATCTCTTAGGAGGGAAATCATCATTCCAATAACTACAGGTGATGAATAGGAGTTTAACATTTAAATTTATGGCTTCCTTTCACCAAATGTGGTCAAACAACTAAAGATGACAAGTCTTATTTGTTGTACCAAGCTTGGAAAAACATCTTATTGTGACACTATCATCGCCATTTACAGACATGTCAAACTGAGTAGAAATTCATGAGTATCAATTGGTGGACCCATTTAAGTTGGTTTTGGGTGATGAACTTTCCCATCCATTAGGAATCCTAATCCCCAAACCCATACCCACCCTTCTAATTAGTGGGCTTTATAGGTGACCGACAGGCATCGGAGGTTGACCCACTTAACTATAATAAATATAATAATCAAAATATAATACATGTATGCCTCTTAAGACATATTGCACTCACATATTTATAAAGAAGCTAAATGGTTAATGTGTATTATACATAATGTATAAAGAGCAAGCCTAAATGTCATGATTTATATATTTTGTTAAACTTTTATGCTAATGGAACCAAAGTATTTATGTTCTACATTTTTGTTTATGCTCATGAAAATAAAGTATGTTACATGTTTTATATTTAGTTGCATCAACTATATTCTCCTTACTCTTACTTTATGTTGTATATAACTATAAAACATGCTATGGTAGCCATTTCTTATATTAGATAAAATAATGCAGTGTTTTTATGGTGACACATTATCATATTGATAGCACTTATATCATTTATTTTTCAATCTAATATTCCAACAGTTGATTGTTTTCTTTTTTCATACAATTTCATATTAAAACAAATTGATAGATAGTTCATTATGTTTTACATCATATGCAGTGGATGATTTCTCTCATTATACTTTTCTTTCACTAAAATTAATCAATAAAACGTTCTACTTTTTTGTAGAGCAACGACTAGCAACATCTTTTATATTCCACAAATAATAAATGGGCACCCACATGTAGATATGCAACCCACTTTGTCAGGTTTGGGTGTTTACTCCATTCATTTATCATTACATTTTTCACCCTCACCCACAAGACCAAAATCCTCAATAACCCATACCAAACCTAAACCACCGCTCTATTGGATAGGTGTACTTTCATCATGTCTAAATAGTATGATTTGATGTGTCAGAGCTGATCACCTTTTCTCAAGTACTCGTGTAACTTTGGCATCTGAAATGTTCTTAGAAATTTTTCCTTCGGGAAATGGTAAAAGTTTCCAAAGGTCTTATCTACATCATTCTTGTCCTTCAACTATCTAATTTTGCAAATAATAGTTAACATGACAGTGTGTGTCAATGATACATCTTAGACTGGATTCTTTGTTACTTATGCATTCCTTGGTATAAAATGATGGGTTGATTGTTGGTGGTGGCACTATGCATAATGGTGGTTGAATGTTCTATTTTTCTTTCATGTATGGATTGTACCATGGATTTTGTGGATAAAATGATTGGTTGTTGGTGGTAGCCATGTTTATCTTTCCATGTTGAACATAGTTTACAGTCCCAGTGGCACAAACTTGCTATGTAGCCCATTCATGTTCCCATAATAGGCATGGTTGACACTCCCAGAAAACCACCTTGCTTTGTAGGTTTGTGATTTTCTTAAGTCACTTTGACCTCTTCAACTTTTGTTTGACCTCCAGACTCTCCTATGAGATGATGATTGGCATCTTTAGTTTAGGGTGTGCTTATCGTAAAGTGGCATTCATGCTTGCATTAGGTAGATACTAGTATGGCTCTAGTTGAAATGGCCTTGGATGGTGTAGGTAGGGAATCAATAGGATATATGAAAAGTAATGTTGTGAGAATATGGAAGATTCCACTCTCAATGACAAAGATCTTGGTTGATGCATGCCCACTTGATAGCTGAAGTCGAATGTGTACATGCATGCAATGTTAATCGGCTTCTCTAATGATGTCTGTTGAGGATTTATACAATGTCATTCATTCTTTCCATTATTAAAGGAGTATACTTAGGGTTATATCACCAAACAATTTGGCTTTTTCCATGGGTGGAGCCTCCAATGAAGTATCCCTCATGATGCTTTCTCAAAAAACTCAATGGACCCATCTCAATAAAACATTTTAAAGAAAAAGTGAAGCTAGAACTTTTGGTGGACCATGTAATGACATGTGACGTAGATAAACATATCCCAAGTTCCATGTTTAGTCCAAATACATAGTAATATGATGCTTTAGGTTGGGTCCTTAAATTGCAATTATAGACCAAATAGTAAATTGATTTCCGATTATTAGGAAAGCATGAGAAGGATAATCATGACCCTCCATATTATTTTAGCTCGATCATTTATATAAAAATGAATTATTATTTTCTTGGTGTTGTGGGAATATGATGGGTGGATGATACATGTCCCTACCTCAAATAGTATGGAATGTGTTTCCAAATGTCTTAGGATTCTATCATTATAAACATGGGATGTCTAATGAATGGTTTATTTCTCTTTTAAAAATGGGTTAATAGGATAATCATCTTAAAAAGGAGAAGGTTTGGGCTTACTACATGCATTTAGGTTTAGGGTAGTCTCTTCTAGACCATGGATTGTGTCTAGTTACCCTTCTACCCCTAGGGTGTTACCTAGACACTAAGGAAAGAGACACCCTTTTGACCTACTTTCTTGATCTTGAGTGTGGCACCTTGCTCTAGCTATACTCAATATGGGTTTGGTTTCTCTTGGTACAAGACCAAGTTAGAGAAAGTAGAAGTGATGGTTGGTGAGATTTCACCATTCATAGTCTGGATCCTTGACTCAAGTGGGGGGTTAAATGTAGAAAACAAGGAAGGTTCTCTTTAATGGTCTTAATCCAGTACCAAGATTAATTTAAGCTCATAACCCACAACTTCCTAGTACAAAGTGGAGGTGAGTGGTCAAATCTTAGGTCATGCACCGTGACTGTTTAGTGGTAGTTGAAGATAGGTTGACCACTATGCTACTGGGTAACCTCTGAATCAAGTAGGAGATCACTTCGATCAAATATGGTTGGTATGCATACTGCATGAGCTGGTATTTAATTAAGATTTGGAAGTCATGTCCAATACCAGTCGATAGCTAGCCTTACAGTATAATCAAAATGCCTAGTTTTGAAAAGAATCAAGTAGAGTTGAATGGCCATTCAAGTAGGAAGTTGTCACCACTATAGGTATGGGGCCATGCATGAACATATGTGTAGATCAGGTATGAAAGATTCAGTTTTATGACATTGATTTCATTTTGAATATTAGATCACATAGCTTGTAACTGTATTAAATTGAGCAAACTTTTAGCATGAGTATGAAGGTTTGACCATTTGAGCTTCAAGTGGTCAAGACCCTCAGAAGTGAGTTTCTTGAATTAGATATCCTTTTAGTAGGTTTGTTTTATGTTCAAGCATTTGTGAATTTAATGAAAAGGTTGTCTGATAACCTAAGTAAAGTTTAGAAACCTTTTAGTGGGTAATATGTGTTTTATATATGAATGGTGGGATCAAATGATGAGACCAAAATTGGGTAGGCATGGATTGTGTTGAAATATGGTGGAATGATTCAACCAGAACATTAGATACCATGAGAATTAATTTGAGTTCCTTTGGGATTAAAGTAGGCCACATGGAAGATTTTAATATTAATATGCAAAGCAGCCTTTGCGTAAGGATAAATTTCATTTTCTCAATGGTGTGGTATGTTCATGTAAAAGATATGGTTTGATTAATCTTAGGAATCCTGATAGTCTGGTATAGGCTGTTGGGTTTACTTGATATAATTCAATTGATTTGTGGGTGATGTTTTTATTGTATAAACATGATTGTTTTCTAAACATGAACATGTAAGTAAGAAAAGAACAATCCATTCAAGATAACTAAAAATGGATATCTTAAGATATAGATGAAGCAACAAACTTAAGATTTACAGTAAGGAACAATATCAAGATATATGCATGCAAGGTAAACATTTCCCCCTTTTATTTTTATTTTTTTATTTTGGAAATTTTTAAATATATTCCAAACCCCAAAATGGGTACAAAGTTACAAACTAAAATGGAACTTATAGCTTATGTAGAAAGTAGAGCAAAGCTCAATAACTAATCAAAATCCCAATTTCTAACTACGGTAGGGGAAATATTTGATAGCCTAGACTTGTCAGTAAAGTATAAATATTTCATTTCCTTAGCAACTATATTGAAGATGTTGATAAAATCAGAAGTTCCTCCATCATGGCATAACCTATTCCTTTCAAACCAGATGAAGTGGACTGAGCTAGTTATTGCCCATAGTTCAATGATGTTGTTGGTCCTTGATCTATTACCAGTATCTGATAAGCAAGTATGGATGGAGTATGAACTCCTAATATTGAGCTTCAGTTGTGATCAACCCCATACACATCTACAGAATTTGCAAGTGCCAAATAGATGATCAACAATATCATACTCTTGATGACAAAGAAAATAGTCGATGTTATCAGACCCACTCCATTTACTAATTCTTTTAAAGGTCAGAAGTAGGTTTTTTAGATCTTTGAATGTAGTTAAACTCTAATGAGGATAGTGCATGGAGAGCCACATATTCTCAAAAATTTTGTCAGTGGGAAGAATCTGACAACAACTATTCCATAAGGAATCATCATTAGTATTGGAAAACTTAGGCCAATATTTGACCATTCTTCTCTAGCAGGTAGAAACTCCCACTAAACATTCTGGAATTGCATGTATGATACTCTAATATCTTCTAATCATCCAAGATCTTCAAATACTCAGTGTGTGTCATAACTTCTTGATTCTTTTCAAAATCTTGAATCCAACTAGCTCGTCAAGTCATTTGAGATTAAACCCTCCTTCATTGATCGGGTAGGCTAGTTTGAACCAACTAGCAGGATGCGTTGAGCTTCCCTAAATAAAATCAGACATAAGAAGCTCCATTCTCCTTGTAACTGAGATAGGAATCTCACCTTGTCTCATCCAATGTGAAACTAGTCCCATGGAGTAGTATTTGACAAGCATGATATGACCTTGCATGGAAATTTTGGATTTGGACCACCTACTGCTCATATCCCTTAGTCTATCAAGGCAATCATGGAAGTGGTTTCTCCTCAAGTTACCACCTGCCAACGGAAAGCCTAGGCACTTGGTTGTACAAGTACCCTTTTGAATGTCCATGGATCCAATAAGACCATCCTTGTTACAATAAGAGGAAGATAAATACATATGTTTCTTGGAAGGGTTGCATGGCATGCCCGAATCTTCCCAAATTCATAGAGGATAATCTTGAGATGGTTAAGGCTGTGTGATCTGCCTTCAGAGAAGATTAATATATCATATGTGAATAAAAGGTGACTAAGTACTTTACATTTATTTAACGGATAAATCTGATCACTTTCCTTATGTGAGAATCCTCGATTCTTCTACTTAGGCCCTCCATGGATATGGAGAAAACCAAGGGTGATAATGGGTCACCTTGCCTTAACTCATTAGAACTTTTGAAGAACCCAATAGAAGGACCATTGAGAAGAAGAAAGAAGGAAGGTGTCTCAACACATTGCTTGATCAAATCAATCCATTTCTAACTAAAGCCAAGATCATGCAGACAATTCCATAGGTAGGACCATCTAATAGAATCACAGGCTTTAGTAATACCAAGCTTAACATGTGCCATAGGAGGGATTTTTTATATTTAATTTATGTGTGAACTTGGCAATAAGAAAATAATAGTCCTCAATATTTCTACCTTTTATGAAAGCACCTTGGTTGAGAGATATAAGATTAGGTAGTATAATAGACAATCTTCAGGTAATGACTGTAGTAATGATCTTATAAAGCATAGAATAGCAAGAAATTGGTTTGAAGTCATCCCAAGAAGCAATGATGTCCTTCTTGGGCATGAGAGAAAGGAATACATGGTTAATTTGGTGAACCATATTTCCTCCCTCAAACATCAATTTAACATATTTAGCAAGATCATTTCTGATAAGTTCCTAGTTCTTCCTATAGAAAAAACCATTAAAGCCATATAGACCAGGACACTTGTTGGGTACTATACTCTAGACAACCTCCTTGATTTCTTTCTCATCAGGAATATTCCATAACATGATATTATCTTCATTAGTAATAGTGGCAATCAAGTCATGCATAGCTAGTTGAGAATCCAGTTGAGCCTGATTATAAAGACGGTCAAAGTAAGAAACAATGTCATTAGCAATAGCATCATCATCTTGTACAAGATTTTCCTGAGAGTCAAACAACTTGGTGATTGAACTAATGGCCTCTCTTCTCTTCACTATCATGTGATATAATTTAGTATTCATGTTGCCATTGAATATCCAATCATTTGGACTTCGTTGCCAATAATAATTTTCCTCCTTCTTAAGCAAGGATTCCAATCTATTAAAGGTGATTTTATCATCTTAATAAGGTTAGCATCAAGAGGGGATCTTCTAATAACAACAGTGGTATCATTAAGCTCCATCCTTTCCTTAGCTATGAGGTTGTTTAGATTGACATATTTCTTCAACCATTTCTTTAGGCTTTCTTTAACCTGTTGTAGTTTCTCGCTAAACAAACAGAGTGGGTTCTGAGATTTTTGCATGTCCCAACCTTCTTTGATGACTTCACGACAGCTGCCCTAGTCCATCTAGAAGTTGAGAAACCTAAAAGGTTTCTTCTTGTGAATGTTGTTTGTCATTTTAGTGTTGATAGAGGAATATTTCAAATAGACACATGTCATGAGTTTAGATTTTTATCCAAGAAATTTACTCAACCAAGCATCATTGACCAACGCACGATCTAGTTTATAAGAAATTCTATTGTTCACACCTTGTTTGTTATGCTAAGTATATACTTCATTACCTATAATTGGTAATTCAGTTAGACCATCATTATCATAGTAGAAATGAAGAAATTAACAATGATAGAGGGTACTTCAAGTCCACTAGCCTTTTCTTCTTATTTCATTATTGAAATCACTGATGACTAACCAAGATTCATCAGTTGTGATAGAAAGACATTCTAGACCTTTCCATAGATCTGATCTCTGTTGAATAGAATTCCTAACACAAACTGCAGTTAGATGAACAAGAAGCCTAGACATTTAATAGTTATTTGTTGGTCATCCATCTCATTGAGCATAATGTCCTAGCATTTGGGATTCTAACCTACATATACACGACCATTGGGATCATGAAAGTGGTTGGATAATCATTTCCATCCTCTAGGAAAAATCTTCTCAGAAGTATGAATTGGATGCTTTTTAATTTTGGTTTCAATAAGAACAAATCATTGCCTTGGCCTCCATAATAGTCCTTATGACCTCCCTCTCGTTACACGGTTTCCCTAAACCACAAACATTAGTCATGATAAAGGTCATGAATGACCTCTATTGGGTGATCGGGTTTTGCGTGATCCATCCCCTTTAGAAGATTTAGGAGATCTGGTTGAAGTAGACCCATATGATTTAGAACTCGAGCAAGAACCAACATTTTCATTTGTATTGACGGCCTTGTTTGTAGAAGCTTTATTAGGGAAAATAGATGAAGCTCTACTAGCATCCTCAATATAACTAGAAATAGGTGATGTGTCTACATCAAAATTCTCCTTATCAACTGAATTGTACTTGGCTCTCGTCTTCTAAGCATTGACCTTCACAGTGGGCTCAACATTAACCTCCATATTATTAGCATTAGTAGCTTGTTCTTCATTGAGGACATCAAAAATGTTACTGGCTTGAATATCATCTACTTGTGTTGTAGAAGTAGACATCTTGTTCCTACTCCCAACCACCTACAAAGTCTGTGTCTTTTTCTATTGGGTAGGGGATGTCTCTTCAATGATAGGTTTCAAGGGATAGTCATGGGCATCATGATTGAAGACCTTACAATCCTGACATGTGTTGGGGATGTGTTTGTAGTGTATGGCTACCGCTAATGGATCCCTACTGGGCATGGTAACTAAGATCTCATTAGGTGGTTCTTCATCTACATCAATCTCAATAGGGGCACGAGCTTCACCTAGATATTCTTGGTCAATGGACTTGTAATCAATTCTCAAAAGTTTCCTAACTCCACTGGTGAAAATACCAACTTCTCTAGGCAACGAGTTCCTACCCATACTAGGAATGCTAATCCAGACATGGATAGTGCTAGAGAAATCCTTCTGAAGATCATCACATGTCTTATAATCTTTGACAACAACTAATATGTTATCAAACCATGTAGGGCCTCCATTAATATAATATTTTTCTTATCTTCTACGGAGTTGAATCTTAATAGGAAGAACTTATCTAGTTTTGAAAATAGATCAAAGCCTCCCTTAGGTTTCTAAAACCACATATCCATGCCAATAGATGAAAGTAGTAGGGATGCTTACCCATGACATATAATATAGTTGTATTCTCCCATCACTTCTCCATGGATTAATAAGTGTGATAGTTAATGGTGACAAATCGTTTGACGTCCACTTTTTTAGGAGGAGAAAAGTCATGCTTATGAAAGGTGTTTGCACCACCAATAACTTGATTCTAGGATTTCTTTGCAATGGTAGTATCTATTGTATTCTCTATTGCGGCCATCTAATTGAGGGTTAGAACAGAGAAGTCCCCCCTCCAAGAAGCTTGGAGAGAACTATCTGTTGGATCGCCAGAGGACTACCTCCTTTAATCTTATGAGTTTAGACTTGATTTACATCCTTAGTCAAGCATGGCATATATAGGAGTGGGGGTCCTTAATTTCTCTATGGAAATATGTCACTAACATGGAGGGTAACCCAGTTTACTCTTGATACACATCGTGACTATGAAAGTCATAACCAATCATTAGTGATAGGAGAGTGGGTGGCCTCAAGGCATTTAGATGTCCAACACATTGTTGTGTTGGTACCTTTGGTAACACCCCATACCTCATCCTAAGATGTAACATGAACTTTGGCACTCATTTGATTGACACATTGGCTTGATATGGAACATGAATGTTGGCACTCATTCCATTGATGAATTGGGTTGTAGGAGTGTGAAGTGCAAATGTGCAAGTTTTAATCATTCAATTGAAATCTTGCCACATAATGATAATCATGTAAAGTATGAGTAAGAAACCCCAAGTGGGCAAAAAATGATCACCACCTTATAAAACCAATCTCATAAACAAGAAATAAAGATTGTATAGTGAAAGGAAAACTCTTGCTCATCAAGGAAGAATTTTCTTTGTGTTCAATATTTTTTTATCTATTTTATTTTGTTTATTTTTTTTGGAAACAAACTAGCGAACACAAAAGAAAAAAAGAAAACCCCAAATGAAGATCAGAATGAAAAGAAAACTTAAGAAATCAAAGAAAAACAACATGGATTTTCTACAACTCCTACTGGAGTAGACATATTGTTTTACTTATAGGGAGACTCAAAAATGTAGAAAACATGAAAGGTAAGAAAATCTTGAGTCATCACTTTTTCTTGTAAGGAGAATAAGAAAAAAAAATATGTGTTTCGATTAGCGAGAAAATTCAAAAAATGCTAAGAATTCACCTAAGAAAGGATACGAAAAGGAATATCTGACACTGAGATTGAGTAAGGAAATCCTACGATGGCTAGGGGAAAGGTGGTTAGGTACCCCTGTGTCGTCTAAAGATTGATATTGATCTAGAAATTTTGAGTTTGTTGAAGAATTTTCTGTGGTATGGTTTTTGGATAAGGAAATGAAAAAAAACCAAGTGAAGGTATGTGAGTCATGAGGGACTAAAATGACCAAGTAGCTTTCTATCATCAGCCTAAAGAACTTTATTTGATTAAGGAATCTCAATAGAATGAAGATCTCTTATGTCATAAATCCATCCCGGACGATTAGGATGTGATGTTGGAAATTAGGAGAAGTGGTGGGAAGGGAAAGTCAATTGGGTCTAGTGATATCTAGATATATGTGTGTTACCTATATTTTTATTCACATTTTCACATGTTTTGAACAAGATGTAATACAAAGAAGTGGTCAATCATGATTAAGATATAATATCTTTAAGTGGTCAATCAATGATGTAGGGATACTAATGAATTCAAAATGATAAGATATTTCATGTTTATAAAATAGATTAGTAGTCATTACTTCGTAAATGGGTTGATGATGTACAAATTAATAATATGCCAAATAAGTGAAAGCATGTGTGATTTTGATGAAGATCTAGTGAAAAGATAAACAAGTAGAGAAATTCAAATAGATCAAGAGGCCCGTGGTGCCTACTTTTTGTTTCCATAGCCTCATGGTGTATTAGAATCGTTGTTTCAAAAGAAGGATAGTCTGAACGGGTGTATGTTGATGGTTGACATGGGGTCTATTTAGAGTTTTCTTTGAAGATCGAATGGTTGATCATTGAGAAAGAAACTTTGAGAGTGGAATTTCCTTCAAATAAGGAATATGAAGAAAAAAAGCCAAGATTTTGTACCGAGGGACCACTATAATGCTACTTTCGGAGGGTTGCACCACAAGTAGAACACCACGTTCAACCATGTGGTACCTTGGTGGAATGAGACATTCCTTCTAGATTTCTCAGGTAGTAAACTTGGGGTCTTTCTTATCTGGTTTTTTTAGCTTAGAAATTTTTGAATGTATCTCAGATAAGAAACTCTTATTTTAATGCGAGATAATGTTTTAAGGAATGAAATTTTGAATTAAAAAAAGATAAGACAAACTTCCCTTTTCTATTTTCCTTATGCTAAAAATATAAAATTGAATTGAATATTTTTTTTTGAAATAGCGGCATTGGTTTCTGAAGAGATAAAAGGAAATTGACTTTGCAAATGGGATTGAAATTTTATATTTTATGCATGAGAAGTTTAATTGGAAAATATATCAAAAAGGCTAGTACAAATCTCAATGGTAGGCCAAGTTGAACTTAAATCTCAAGGAAGGATGTTTTCTATCCTCTAACCTTTGACGGGTGGAAAATGGACAAATAAGTGACTCTAAATATGTGCGAAAATGTGAAAAAATATGAAATCAAAAAAATATATTCCATCATTTTCCGGATAACAAAATTGATTATAATCGTTGATCAGATGAAAAAAAGGGTGTCAAGTGATACCTTTGAATTGTATTACACTCAAGCTTTAAAATTTGCTTCATAAAATATTCGTGTACCTAATTCTGAGTATTTAAAAAACTGATCGAATTACCTATTTTGTGGGCGAGTAGCTCTATCCTATACTAATAAAAAATCAGATAAATTCGTATTTATGATGACATAGATGCACCAAAGAAATTCTGCCAAAAAATAAGTGGTTACATCGATTAGTTTAGTCAGGCCCTACCATGTTTGGTCCTTGTACAGATATAAAGAGAGTCTACATGATAAATTTCTTTGATGTCCATATTTGGGATGCGTGTTGGTAATGTGTCCTAGCTTAGAACACATAAAATGTGTCCATTAGGTTTCAGGATCTGCTATATCCAATGTGAACATAGAGTAGCCTACACCTCTTATTAGATTAATTCCACATGTCATCTAGATTGAATATGAACTAATGATTTTATTTATGTCAACGTGTATACAAAGAAAAAGAAAGATGTAATCTGGGTCCTTTCTCAATCAGGTCCAACAAATCTGAACTCATCTATGAGTCGGAACCGCATCAGCCTCTCATGGGTTTTCGGCGCGACCACTTTTTCACAAAGATACCAATATGTGTATTAAAAACCCAACAAAGTTCGAACGGCGTCTTGAATTTTTTGAACCTATAGTAGGCGTGGCTATAGCCTATAGCTGATGACATCCATTCCGAACTGGCTTATCAGACCATTGTCACGGACCTGTCTTGGTCACCCGTAGCCCGAGCGACAGTCAGTGAGCCCAAACATTGTTCCCATACTAGATGGGGGAATGGCGATGGAGCCAGCCAGACTAATATGTTGTCTTGTACGTGGCTCCCCGAGCTCAGACAGACGACAGCGCCACGGGTGATGGCGGCTGCTGCATGCTCTGTCGAGAGAGAACCTGCTACGTGCTCTATTTATGGCTCATAGCATCGAGCAATGGATGGTGATATGAAGATGAAGGATGACATCTGATGATTATCGATCGGTCCAGCCAGCAGGACGATACAAGTAGATAATAAACAATGTGATCTTATTGCATGTACGTAACCGTTTCTGGGCTAAAAAAATAATTGCATGTACGTAACCGTTTCTCATACACCGTGTCCCTTGCCCTTTTGGATTTGCTGTACCTCTTTTTAGAAGGAGCAGGCTGCTCCTTGCTCCAACGACATGTGTATGGTGTATTAAATAGTGACTCTTTATTTATAATTGCTTGCAGAGATGTATGTGGATCCAACGAGGAGTAGCCTACTCCTCTTTAAAAAGGGAGCAGCAAATCCGCTCTCGTCCCTTGCGCACTCGCATTCGGCAGGGACCAAGCACCTTATCCGTTTCCGTGAAGACAGAAGGATGCCCGTCTTCCCTCTCGGCGGGGTGTACTGGTGGCTTACCACCGTTTCAGGGTGATGGTGGCAGCCAGTATGGATGGATGGCGTATGGGAATACAAGCCATAAACGTTTCTGACTAGATCACTCACGCAAGAATTACGCAAGGAATCCTTTCCATGTTTTTCTTTTTTAACAAAGCAGGAGATTTTCATTCATCTGTCTCCTTGCGAGCCAAGCTAACCCGAAAAAAGGCTTACAAAATCCACCATGTCAAACCGTAGATTGACCACGGGTCTCACCGATCAAAAAGAAGTAACTTTATACCCCCAAGGTATCCCTGTACATGTCCTATGGGTTAAACTAATCAGGTGTGTATAACACATTCATGAGGAAGGCCTGGATGGTCCCTACATCTTTCTTCATCCGCATAGGCTATAAAACTTCCCTCGACCATGTCGTGCACCACGGGTGCGTCTGTCTCCCCCTGTAATCCTGCATAAATTGCAGGCGTAAAGAGTTGTCGTGATACCGCCATCCAGCCCGGTATCCTCGCCCAAGCTAGAGGAGAAGGTGACGATGCACTCTCCATCCGCGTCCCGAACTATGCCCGCCAATGCTCACCGCCTTTCTTCGCTGCCTGTCAAAAGGTAGGAATCTCATGTTTAACTTGTTCTCATTTCATGCTTGTGGCCTCCACCATACCACCTCGGCACTAGACTGTTGCACCTTGTGAGGATATAATCCATAGTGGAGCATGTGAGAGGTGCAATCTTGATCATCCTTTCAGCAAAAATCACCTCCCCACGGGCCAAAACTGTCATGTGTTTGATTCTCTCCCACACCTTAGGCGCTTGTTTCTCCTTCCTTCAAATCTCCGCTTGTATCTCTAGATCTAAATGCTCCAACACACAAGAGATGGGAGTCGCCCGATAGGAAACCACTCAAGGACAGAGTACTGCATTAATATTATCAAATGGCATTGTGGACTTGATAAATCTAGAACCTCATCCACCTTCCCCCATAAGAATCTCGCTAGATCCCCTTCCAACAGAAGATGGTTGAGAGATTCTAGTTTACCCTCCTTGCAGCATTCTCATCTTGACATTGTGGGGATGAGACAGTCTTGTATCCTGGTGTCATCCGAAACCACCTCGCATAGGATTTTTTAAGAGAAAGTCATTGCCTTCATAGGTGTATGACGCAAGCGCACCCATTTCGCATACGGTAGCATGTGTCACACCAATGAGGCATCCAGAAAAGGAGATCTCCCATCCCCACATCCCATCGTGAAACATCCAGCAAGGTAGGGAATAAATCCCACAAATGCTTCCAGTATACAGATGTCAAGCTTCCTTTCTTCGACCATGAAGGATGGAGTGTATCAAGGGATCTTTCCCTCTTGCAGTATTTACGTCAGCAAAAAACAGTCCATATGGATTTTCCTTGCAACACTGCCCAAGTGGATTTGAGGCAAAGCCATCCCTGATCACAATGAGTTGCTAGATGTTGATACCGCCTTCATCCTTAGGTGTGGCCACCTTATCCAAGCCCACCCATTGTCACCTGTGATGTCCCTCCATTGAGCACCATAGGAAGTTTACTATCATCCTCTCGGACCTCCATAATATGCCTTTACAGACCGTGGCCTCTGCTAGGGCGTGTAAAGGTATACAGGCCAACAGGTGCCGGATGAGGGTGATGCAAACTCCTATCTAGAGGAGCCTCTCCTGCCATACTGCAATCTTAGCCTCTATCTTCCTTCACATTAGTTTGTAATCGGGTGCAAGGACCATGTCTATCGGAAGAGGGACCCCTAAGTAGAAGAAGGAGTTTGTCTGAAGGGGGAAAGTCGAGTTTGAAAGTGATCATGGCCATGGTGGCAGGTGTTGCCTAGTATGTGAATAAGGAGGACTTAGCATTGTTGATCTATTGATGTGACGCCATCATGTAGTGGTAGAGAATATGTTAGCACCTTCTAATAGAGTCATCAGTCATGTTAAAGAATAAAAGGATGTCGTCAATGAAGAGGAGGGGTGATGGAGCTAACCCCTCCCCTGATCTTGAACCTCCTGTGCAAATCGTCGTGTAAGGCCGAGCTTAGAAGCATGTTGAGGTACTTTTCCATCAGAATGAAGAGCGAGGGGGGAGAGGGTCCCCTTACTTGATTGCTCTCTAAGTATGAAAGAACCCTATTGAGATCACATTCAATGCTATAGTTAGCCATGCTCCTATTGTAAGATGAAGAATCAACCTCACCGCCTCCTCGCTAAAGCTGAAGGCGCACAATATTCCTTATAGGAACCTCCAATTGGCCATTTCAAATGCCTTAGACATGTAAATTTTTAGGATCAAGTTCACATCACCTTGTTCACGTCATTTGATATAATTGTATGGATCGTGGGCCATCGGATGTTATTGCTAATGTCTCTACCAAGGACAAACACATTATGTTTACAAAAAATGAGGCTGGGGAGGAGGGGAGCAAGCCACAAAGCTACTAGATTAGAGGCTATCCACATAACTACATTGTTGATGATAAATGGTCCAATATCATCCAAGCTCTCTGGTGCTTCACCCTTTGGGAGAAGGGTAGTCCTAGTGGCTAGAATCCCTTGGCCACCCTAATGTATTATAAGATGAATGCATAGACATTGTCTCTATCAACATCCCAAGCAAAATGGTAGAGGTGACCCCAAACCCATCAGATCCCAACACACTATCAACATCCAAAGTGATGAGCATTCTCCAAACCTCACCCAATGTCGATGCCACACATAGATACATGTTATGTTCCTATGTTACTAGATCGGGGATTAGGTTCCAATTAGCCTCATCCAGTCTACAGGTGTGGGACGTTGGAAAGAGCTCATTTAACAAAACTTCTACCTCTCGTAGGATTTCTCCCTCTCCTTAGACCCAAGTGTCACCATCCCTCTTGAGCTTGTGTACAATATCTCTCCTCCTATAAGCCTTCACCAAAGTAGGTTGTATTCCTCTCACCTTCCTTCAAAAACTTCACTCCCAATTTCTCATCCCAAAAGACTTCTTCCTGATCTATCAACATTCGAAGCAACCCATCTGCCTCCTCCATTTCATCCTTAGAAGTCATAGAGGGCATGTCACCATATTGCATATAACACTCCTTGAATGATGCTTCAGTAGCTTTGGTCCGCATGAATAGATTCCCTAAACCTTTGGGCATCTAATATTTTAGAACTCCTTTTAGGTTCTTCAACTTGGCAAAAAGCATATAACTGGGGTAACCTCACCCGTACATAACCCAATCTCTCTATGATGACCTCTATCATCCCTACATGTGAGTTCCACATCTGGAGAAACTTGAAAGATCCATGTCATCCCACCGCATTCAGTCCAAATAAAGAGAACAAGAGAGGAGAATGGTCCAATTGTGATGCACGAGAAAGGTGTTGCAAGGTTGCTTGGATGCCTTCCTATTATGTTCCAAAATTTAGAACCTTATCATATTCCTACGATTAAGAGACCAAAATGTTTGGGTCCTAAAATTTGGCAAGCCAAGATAAAATTATACCAAATGAATAATGTTAAATGCACATAACATATTAAGTGGCAATATGCATCGTAATACATTCATATTTACATAATGGAACACATATGATTAAAAAGAAATATAGTGTACTTTGGAATAAAAATTGGTATTTTTCATGTCCAAATTATTATTATTAATGTACCATTATTAAACAAATATAGAATTAATAAACTTAATATCCTATATAGGTAAAATCAAGGCAATTGTGCAATATTTTTTACACCCTAATAGGACTCAAAATAATAAATATTGATGATACAAGTAAATATGTAATTCTAAATAATGAGATAATATCCCAAAACGTAATTGTATTAGAACTCATCTAAGCAAGTACTAAAAGTAAAATATAATATCAAAATCAAATTCTTTGGGTCTTTATTAGCCTATGTGCAAAGTTTCATTTTAGTTGGTGTTTGGTAGCTAACCCTAGATGGAAAAGGGAAGAAAAAGAACTAAAATTGCCTTGAAATGTTTAATATTACATCGATTTCCCTAAGGTTTTGGTTTAATATGTGTGACATAGGGTTTTATTCTTGTCACGCTAATGTTTGGTTAACCCGCCTCCCTTGCTTATGTGGTTTTAAGTATAGTCCTTGGATCTAGATCAGACAACCTATATGTTGTCACCTACCTCAGATTAAATAGGAAATCAGTGAGCACAGTACTTTCCCTCATCCTCCATTTTAATCTCTGACTTTCTCAGTAATTAATGCACAATTCATTCCGGTATTTCCTCGAACTAATTCTTCATGTGATTTTGCATCTTCTGATCCCAACTTTCCCTACTCAATGTTGCCTCTAATAGAAAACCCTAAAACCCCCTTCTATGCATCTTGTTCTAGAAGCCTCTATGGTTAACCCTAGGTATAAAAGATGGAACCCTGAGTGTTGCCGACTTCGATGTAGATTCCTTCCCCTCTCAATTTTCACAGAGAGACAACAAAGGTTAAGCCTCCAAGGCATCTTCAAGCTTAGACCCGTCATTTGGGGGTAAGCTCTTGAGATCACCTCATCTCAATTCCTCTCGTTCAAACCATCCTCGTACTTAAGAAAATTGTTTTCACCTAGTATTGCATGTTGAATGATCTCCAATTCCTCCCCTTGAATTAATTTTTCTTGTGGCGTCAGGGGTGTCATGGTGGGGGAGATCAATTTCTCTAATAGCCTAAATTAGGATCTGTTAGGGTTTTGCATCTTCGACCGAAGGTGTTCGACGCACCATTTCGACATCAAATGATGTGTCACTCTGGTTTCATGTTTTACCACCTCGCCTCTTATTTTTCATGGCAGCAGGTGTCTTATGGTTTACAACTTTGGAAACTCCCTGACCACAAATTCTTTGGCTCCACAAAGATCCGACGGACTTGTAGGGGGCACCTTTCTACTACAGGTATGCACATGGGTGACTTCAGCAAGTCAGCAACATCTTCGAGAGCCAGCCATGGCATGAGCCATGAGCAAGAAGGGAAGACAATCCCCTCGACACATTTGCATGTATGCCCTTCATCCTCTTTTCTTTTTTTTAATCTATCTGGGGTGTTTTCATCTTTTCAACCTGGCTTTACCCTTATTGTGCTGATCTTGGTTTGCTGAAAGTTGGCCACCTAGAAAACACTGATTGGGCCACATCATTAGGGCCTTGTTTTGGAATAGATAATGTGTTCATCATGGTATTTCTCCATTTTTTATTGGTTTTTATTTCCAAAATTCATAATAATATATTCCTAGCTTGGAAAAATAAAATAAAATATGTTGTGAAATAAGAAAATTATTCTCTATCCAACGGTATTATTTTTAACACCTAACTCCAATCGAATAAATATGTGATTTGTGGATTTATCTAATTGGTTAGATTTCCTAAAATTCAAAAATAATAATGTGTAAGTCAGAAAAATAATTTAAAATATTCCATGAACTCATAAAAATATAAACTATAAGATCACATGGTTTTCATAGCCTAATTTGGGATATATGATTTTTGTCTTAGGATGGATTTGGGTAATGAGGATGTTAGTGTAGCATGATGAGGATATCCTAACATGGGGAAAAAATTGTAACTTGGTTTCTCACTTTGATTTTGGGCCATGTCTTCAGTTTTGTATCACAATGTTTTGACAAAAAAATATTTTCTTTATAATACTATATGTATAAAAAAAATCTAGATTGTATCGAGTTTTTCTTTAACTGAGACAGAATGAAGAGATGTATGAAGTCTTGATAGGGATACCCTACAATGACCCTAGTTTTGTTCATGAAGTGGTGACTAGGAAGATATGTCTCGTGATAACAGTTCGGTTGACCTACCCTTTGTACCCCCATGACATTTTGGATGTTCACGTGAACCTTAGGGTTGTTAGTTTAGAAACACAAAGACCTGAAACTTAACCCAAGGTGAGTATCACATGTTAGTTGGATTAGTGATTTATGGACCCCTAAGATATACATACCTAAAAGATACATGAATGAACCTAATACCTCGATGTCGTTTAGTTTTTCTTATTAGGTTAAAACTTATACACGATGGAGAGTATTGGTGGATAAGGTATGGATGTTGTGATTTCGAGGACAAAATCATTTAAAGGGGTAGAGTGTTGTAACATCCAAAAATTTAGAACCTTATCTTATTCCTATGATTAGGATACCAAAATGTTTGGGTCCTTATATTTGACCAAACCAGTATAAAATTATACCTATGAATAATTATAAATGCACATAACATATTAACTGACAATATGCATCATAATACATTCATATTTACATAATGGCTAAAATATGATTACAAAGAAATATAGTGTACTTTGGAATAATAATTGATATATTCATGTCCATAATAGTAATAATGTACCATTATTAAACAAATACCGAATTAATCAACTTAATAGGCTAAATAAGAAAAAACAAGGCAATTGTGCAATATTTTATACACCCTAACTAGTTCAATAATGAAATCAATATTATAGGACTCAAAGAAATAAATGTTGATGATACAAGTAAATAGGTAATGCTAAATAATGAGATAATATCCCAAACCCTAATTGTATTAGAACTCATAGAAGGAGGTCCTAAAAGTAAAATATAATATCAAAATCATATTCTTTGGGTCCTTTTTAGCCTGTGTGCAAAGTTTCATTTTAATTGGTGGTTGGTAGCTAACCCAAGATGGAACAGGGGAGAAAAAGAATTAAAGGTACCATGAAATGTTTAATATTGTGTTGATTTTCGTAAGTTTTAGTTTAATATGCATGCCACAAGGTTTTATTCCTGTCACACTAATGTTTGGTTGACCCCCCTCCCTTCCTTACGTCTTAAGTATAGTTGGATCTAGATCGGATGGCCTATATCTCGTCACCTACCTTAGATCAAATAGGAAATCAGCGAGCACAATACTTTCCCTCTTCCTCTATTTTTATCTCCAATTTTCTCAATAATTAATGCATGATTCATTCCAGTTTTTCCTCGAACGAATTCCTCATGTAATTCTACATCTTCTGATCCAAACTTTCCCACTCGATGTTGCCTCTAACAGAAATCCCTAAAAGCCCCTTCTACACCTCTTATTCTGGAAGCCTCTATGGTTAACCCTAGGTATAAAAGAGGTGAACCCTGAGTGCCACCGACTCAACTGTAGCTTCTTTCCCCTATCAATTTTCCATGAGAGATAGCGAGGATTAAGACTTTGAGGTCATCTCCAACCTTGGATCGGTCATTTGGTGGTAATCATATGAGATCACCTCGTCTCAATTCCTTTCGCTCACACCACCCTTGAACTTAACCAAATTGTTTTCACCTAGTATTGCACGTTGAATGATCTCATATTCCTCCCCCAAACTCAATTTTCTTGTGGATTCAGGGGCGTCGTGATGGGAGAGATCAATTTCTAGAATAGCATAAATTAGGATTCAGCTAATTTTTGCATCTTCGACCAAAGGTGTTCAACTCACCAGTTTGACGTCAAAGGATGTATCACTCTGATTTCATGTTTTACCACATACCCTCTTGTTTTTATAACAATAGGTGCCTTATGGTTTATGACCTTCGAAACTCCCCGACCATGAAGTCTTTGGGTCTAAAGAGATCTAACAGACTTTTCGGGGCACCTCTATACTATAGGTATGCACATGAGAGAGTTCAGTAAGTTGGCTAGAGCTTCAAAAGTTGGCCATGGCATGAGCCATGATCGAGAGGGAAAATCCCCTCAACACATTTACATGTCTTCCCTTCGTACTCATTGCTTTTTTTTTCATATGTCAAGAGTGTTTTTGTCTTTTCAACCTGGGTTTTCTTCTAACCGTGGTGCTCATGGTTTGTTGAAAGCCGACCATCTGGAAAACATTAATCTAGCCACATCAGTAGGGACTTGTTTTGGAACAGATAATGTTTTCATACGTGGCATTTCTCTATTTTCTAATTGGTTGTTATTTCCAAAATTCATAACAATTTATTCCTAGCTCAGAAAAAAAAATAAAGTTTGTTTTGCAATAAAAAATTATTATCTATCCAATATTATTATCTTTGAGAAATAAACATAGATTCTCTCTCTTGACATATTAGTTCACACAATCTCTCTCATCTGAGGATTTATTCAATGTGAAATATTTTGATCTTGTGATCATCTTACTTTGTTGAATCTTCTTTTGTGGGTCCTTTGACCCCACTTATATTAATTGAATGTTCAAATCCTTTATATTTTAAATCAAATTGATTACTATTTTGTTATGCATCATGTGGTGACTACTAGTATAATGGGGCATGTGTTATTTTATGTGCATGTGTAAATTCCCACACTTGATAATTCACATGTGATAATTCATGCAAGTGATATTATTAGAGTAGATGTGTATCTTGTCCTGCTCATAGAAGATGTGTATATGTTCCTGCTCACCCCATATTCATGGTAGATGTGTTATTTCTTACTAACATGTTTATATTGTTCTATTACACATGTAAAACACATGGATGCCTTGCGCTTATTTATCATTTAATAGATATCTTATTCTGTTGATACCCACTTGGGTAGTCCTTTCCTTTTCTATGGGAAGTGTTGTTTATTTGACAACCTTTATTCCTTATATTGCTCAATCCACATTTATTATGCACATACCAGCCTTTTGCGGATGTCATCTACTTTTTTTCCTTTTTTCTGGGATATGCTTCCAACCCCAGGTGTAGGACTTGAAAGACTGGAAATGGTGATATGGACTTACTAAGTTACAATCTCATGGGGAGATAGAGTTGAGATAGCTTGATATCCCTCTACTTAGAACCTTATGTTTTAAAATTCATGTAAACCCTTTCTGTAGATAATGGCGTACTTCTACAAAATTGAATATAGTCATGAAATTTTATTCCGCTGCTATAGTTTGGCATCTTTATGTATATCATCATTTGAGAAAAAAAATATATAAATTCGAGTATTCTTGTAAGTATGTTTGGACAGATGAGTTTATTCTCAAATTAAGTAGGGAGTGAATCTCCCAACGGGTCCCACTCCTTACAAGATGGTATCGGATGCATAGTGGTCGAATTTCTGACTATTTCAATTTTGTCCCCCTAATTAGAACGCTTTCCTTACATAGTCACCCTCTAAGTGAGATGTTTACCATTGAATTGACATATATTAATTATAAGATGAAATGTCGATTTAGGATCATAGGAGGTACCCACAAAAATTTAGTTATGTAAACCCTAATGGAATGAGACCCTGGTTGGTCATACCAATTATGACCTATCTCTTTGGGATATATGATTTTTTTCTTAGGATGGATTTGGGTAACGAGGATGTTAGTGTAGCATGATGAGGAGATCCTAACTTGGGAAAAAAAAGTTTGACTTACTTTCTCGCTTTGATTTTGGGCCATGTCTTCAGTTTTCTATCGCAATGTTTTGACATCAAATTTTTTTCTTTATAATATTATGTGTACAAAAAAAAGGTTTTATGGATTTTATTAGAGTTTTCTTGAACTAAGTCACAATGAAGAGATTTATGAAACATCGATAGGTAGACCCTAGAATAACCCTAGTTTTGTGCATGAAGTGATGACTAGTAAGATATGTCTCGTGATAACAATTTATTTGATCTACCCTTTGTACCCCCATGACATTTTGGATGTTCATGTGAGTCTTACGGTTGTTAGGTTAGAAACATGACATGGAATATTATCGCACTAACAAATTCACTCGGGGTTGAGATCCCTGAGCTTTCACCAAAACCTTGTGCAATAATACCACCCGCAATCTGACGGGTTTTATCACAGTATAGCTAAGGATTGAATCCCAAGAGACAATGCTTTTAAGAATCGTTGTCAGTCAAATCTAGCTCAAGTAAAACTAATATTTAGAACGATTGGTTGATTTGAGGTTAATTAAACTAATTGCAGGAAAGTAAAGAGCATAATTAAAGTTGGATCTAGATTAATGATATGGAATCGCTGGGATGGTCTCGAGTTTCACCACCACTACACATGCAAACACATCCAAACATCCAGGCAAGAAATAACTATCCAAATAGAACTGTTGTGAACCCTCCCTGAGGGAAGTTTAGGTATGCGTAAGCATCCCCTTAGGCATCAGATATCTCGTCGCCATCTGGATCATACACTTACAGTTCTGAAGATACATAATCCAACTAAGGATGTGGCCCTCCCTGAGGGATGTTTAGGCACATAGAAGCATCACCGTAGGCTAGATGGCTCATCCCCTTACGGATCACACACTTACGACCTCAAGGAATCCTATCAGAAGTTCTCGTCAAGGAGTCAATCGCGCTAATTGACAAGCAAGTAGGTGATTAATATATAGGCAAACATCGACGATTAACAAGGAAGATACAAAATCCAACTAAGGTTGTGGCCCTCCCTGAGGGATGTTTAGGCCACAGAAGCGTTATCGTAGGCTAGATGGCTCATCCCCTTACGGATCATACACTTACTACCTCACATAATCCCATTCTATTTCTAGTTTGGGAGTCAACCTCATTAATTGAAATTCTACCCTACGTATAGAAGTTCTCGCAACATAAGGAAAAACATGATGAAAAAAAGCAGGTAACCAATCTTCAAACATTAACGATTA
Source organism: Alisma plantago-aquatica (assembly GCA_963693085.1). NCBI lineage: Eukaryota > Viridiplantae > Streptophyta > Magnoliopsida > Alismatales > Alismataceae > Alisma > Alisma plantago-aquatica. Next base: position 517,690,644 of record OY856413.1, on the reverse strand, counting down.
ACAACGAAATGGAAAGTTATATACATTGCGATGGAATGTTTAATAGAGAACATGCTTGCATGGGCAGCGGGGCTAGTCCCCGCACCCTAGAAAAAAGGAACTACTCGCTCATGATGTGAGAAATAAGAAGAACAAGAGAGAGGGAAGATGTGATGGAGTGGACTTTTGGAATCCTAAAATTTCCAATGATTTAAGTGAAAGCATAAGGTTTAGATAGATTGAGGGTTCCAAGCTCGTGACAAAGTAGGTTTGTTGATTGATGTTAATATCATGATTAAGATCCTTAACTTTATGCCTTTTTGAGGAATTTAATTGAATGGTCCAATAGCTGAGTTTTGTCACCAAATTTGAGTGGAATGTATCTCGAGAGGTAGGGAAGATATGGTTAAAATTTGATAACAATTGGATGTTCCTAGAGGAAGTTATTGAGGTTTGAAATTGGGTAATTAATATGTATATTTGATGAATTATAGACCTAAGATTATGGCCTTAATCAGTGTCATGTGCCCCTTTGGTTAAGGGCAGGATGAGAGGATAGATCATGGCCATTTGAAGATAATCGAGTGGCTAGAACCTTTGTTTTGAGTCAGCCACGGATCTGCCTTGACGGGCGTGGATGCTGACCCTTAGATGTGAGATCAAGGGCTTCTAAGCCATCTCCTACCTTGTCGTCAGAGCAAGGTAGTGGGGCAGACTACCCCATGACCATCTCAGCACCCACTCTCTAAGATCGTGGGGTGATGGGGAGAAGTGATCAAGAAGTTGGACTTGCCCCCTCATTACAATCTGGAAAACACCCTGAACAGGCCAAATGACCAAGCGAGCAGGGAGAACAAGCTCCCGGTTTCCCATGCCTCTCCATCGCATTCACCAGGCCGTGGGAGAAGAATGAGATGGGTGATTGAGAGGTGATCAGGGGATGATGAGCATGCTAGAAGGAAGACCAAGGTCAGGGAAGTCCAACCCAGCCGTCCCTGTAGACCTTCATCACAACTTTGATGCTGGACGAAGATCACTTCACTGCCAGAGGAAGTCGAAGCTCGGGGGTAGTCCACGAGACCTTCTCGACATGCTTTGAGTAGAATAGTGAGAACCTGAAGGTCTTCATGCACTTTCTAGGAGCTCCTGTGGAGTTTCAAAGCACGAGGGAGATTTCCCCCTTTCCCCGCCGCCGCAACTATGGCTGGTGCTGACGAGCTCATGGCTCTGTGGGTCGTGGCCTCCGCGGTCCAACCAGGGCGGCCAACGCTACCTTAGAGGGTCCAACGAACCTCTTGAGTTTAGCAGGTCATGATGAGAAGAAAGCGTTGGAGCCAGATCCCTCACCGGAGACCCATCGTGCGGCGGCGCCCACGCATAGCAGAGGAGACAGAGCGGACAAGATCGTGGACTCGTGAGCACGAGGGAAGGAAAAGAAGGGCAGACCGGGTCTAACTTCCCAAACCAAGATAAACTGGGGTTTAACACTGAACCGAGCCAGACAAGCAGAGAATCGCCCGGCTCACAGCAGACCATAAGCAAAGGATCTGCGCCCCCATATGGCCACGTGGCTTTGTCCCATTCGTAGAAAAAGGTAATAATCTCATAATATTATCAGATCTTTAATAAATCATAGAAAATAGATCGAGCATCAGAAAAATAAGTATAATATACCAAAATTCTCAGAAAAATGAGTAGAACACAATGAAAGCATAATTTTAGGCTTTTGATGAACTAATATCAGAGTAATCATGTAAGATGTAAAATGGTCTTTTCATGCATAATAAATAATAAACAAAGACCTAAAATTGTAGAAAAAGGTCAGTAAGTCTATAATCATGTTTACAGTGCATAGGATGTCAGATATGGTCACGTTGATGCACAAAATTATGTAATTTTCTTCTTACGGATAATTAGTGCTTTTAACCCTAAATAAAATGTAATAAATACATACATGCTCAATAGATGATGCAATTCACAGAACACCCTCACATCTATAATTGGAAGTTAATATGTAACTTTGATATCAGTCTTATCCACAAATTTCATGTTATATGAAGAGCACCCTTAATACATGTGATGTAACCCTAATATGGTTAATGAAAGTGACATAATGTTAAATATGTTCACATAATAATGTGACACATGAGTGTATCCAGTTGATGAACTATAATATGGAATATGACATCAGTAAGATAAATATAAGGCAAGAATACAAGTAATCATGAGAATATCATAATGAGATAAGCAAACCCTAATATGAACACGATTAGGGTTAAGATGAGGTGTATGATGATGAGAACCTGATGATCGTATGTGATCTTATCTTTATCAGGGTTGACCAAAGTTATAGATGACATGAGGAATATGATGATTAGGTTTGTTTTTGATCAAGGTATGCCATTACCTCTTACTTGGCTTATTATACAATATGCTTGTGTTATATGGTAGTAAAGATTTGGCATATGGTATTGATTGAAATGATTGTTCTTGTATGATATGTTGCATGATTTTTCATACTTATTGCTATGAACACATGAAACATAATATATATGTTCCATTATATCTAAGCACTTCAACTCTTTGGTAGTAAAGTGCTGGAAATAAGTACTTCAACTCTTTGGTAGTAAAGTACTTGGAAGTGATCCAACTCTTTGGTAGTAGATCACATTGTGAAATGATCCAACTCTTTGGTAGTAGATCATAAAGGCCTTAATGCATTCAACTCTCAGGTAGTAAATGCATGGATGATATAATGGAAAATGTGCTTAAAATGTGTGTTCTCTTTTGTTGATGAATATCTTTGTGCAAGTATACGTTTTTCTTATATTTATTTATAACTTCCAAGTATTAGTTTTATCTTATTGCCAAGATATGATGAGAGATATAAAAGACACATAGGCGTACTCAGTACAATATTCTTGAATATTGTGCTGACGTGTACCGCATGTAATCTTTTAATTAGGTTGTGGTTATGCTCTTGAAGATCCAGGATAGTGAGAGTTGTGTGGCGAGATGATGTACAGGTGGACCTGTTGTCTTAAGATCCTGTTGTCTAGATGTAGTACATGTATATGTATAGTTTGTTGTTCAATATGTAATATCAAATGTTGTAACAATTCATGTTGTAATTATATGTTGAATGGTGAACATGTGTGTATGGTTTTATTATTGTTCATGTACATGTGCTACTGTTGTTTCCTTTTGACTCCCTTGATTTTCTTCTTCTTAGCCTAGTGTGTGATGTTTAAATTGGGATTCTTGCTGAGGTGAGGGTTTCAATTTGGATGTCACACATCAGATTGAGATTTAGAAAATCCGGGGACGTCACAAAAGATTCCTCCATGAGCATGATGAAGAAGGTAGTCGTAGCTCGGTGAAGATGATGTGGTCTTCTACGTCGTGTCGGGGAAGATCTCAGATGAGGAGGAAGAACCACCAAGGTAGACCGAGCAGACCTTCTTTTCCACCTTCCTTATCTACTTGACTTCCTTGCTCACAGTAGGAGGAGTAGGTGAAGTGGCTATGGCATGGATGTATGTGGATGGAGCTGGATTGAACCTTGTGTTTGGGTAGCCTGGCAACATCCCCAGATCTGATGCCCAAATGAGGACCCCTGTGGTCCTATTTATAGTCTTGGGTTTAGTCCTCATGTTTTTACGGTGAACTTCTTTAAACGGTCTTGATTAGTACCCTCCAACCAGTCTTTGAGACCAGTTGATGGCCAAACAGTCTCGTATTTCATATGGTTTTGGCTTTAACAGTTTCTGCCTCTGATCGGTCTTGAGTCTCTGTCCAAACGGTCTTGTGGATCTAAGACTATACAGTCTTCAACAAACGATCATCGTTCAAATGGTCTTGAGAGTATCTGTTGACCAAACAGTCTTGAAGACCGAACAGATCCAAATGGTCTTGGGACCACATGCCGCCAAATGGTTTTGAGCTCTCACGGTCTCGGGCAAACGGTCTGTAGCCCATCGGTCTTCACTTACAAACAATTTCTACTCCAAACGGTCTTGGCTCCAAAGGTCTTGGATCCAAATGGTCTTCGTTGTCCAAACGGTCTTGAGGACCGATGGCCTTCAAACGGTCTTTGTCATCCAAATGGTCTTGAGGACTAATGGCCTCCAAATGGTCTTCGTCGTCCAAACGGTCTTGAGGACCGATGGCCTCCAAACAGTCTTTGTCGTCCAAATGGTCTTGAGTTCCAAACGGTCTTGAAACTGTGAGGCGTCATACGGTCTTGAGACCGTTTGGCCTCAAGCGGCCTTGAGACTATTAGGGTAGAGTGATGAGAGGAGGACTGTGTGGGTGAATGTCTAAGACCAAGAGGTCAAAACCGTATGGGTAGAACGTTAGGGCAAACTATTTGGTTAAGACTAATTGGTCAAGACCAAAGTTGAGAGGATCTTGAGTGAATTCCATATGATGGTTGAACCTCATCAAGACCTGTACAAAATCAATATAAATCTAGTTAATATTATTGATAATTGAATCAGTTAAGAAATCTTGCATTTTGTGAGATTTATGAGATGAAATCGAAAGTATTGAATCGAATTGGTCCCAAAAATGCAAGTGAAAAACATGATGAATATGGATTCATCAGAATACCCCAAACTTAAACGTTGCTCATCCTCAAGTAACACAAAATCTAAAACATTCACCAACTGAATATTTTCAATTCATGTGATTGCCTCCTCTTCATAACACATTTGCTTCCCTCTGCTTAGTGTGACTAAGCATCTTAACTTCCTGAGACCACTAAACACATCTTACTATATCTTCGTTCATGAGTTTGTTTTCCAAAATCACTTCCTCCTCTCCTTTTCCAACAACAAGCATGTCAAAGAGTTTTGTAAAAGTCCAGAGATACCCACAGAACAACAAGTGTGCAACTGATCTGACATTGGTGTATTTCAGGGTAATGGAGGCATTTATTGTGCCTTTAGGTAGAAACATGAGTGAAGGGTGGCATGGAAGGAAGAATTAAATCTCTCCTCTATTTGACTCGAGATTTTTATTATATTATTTGCAATTTCATTGATTGCATTTTTTTATGCGAATCTCTCCTCTATTCGACTCGAGATTGCATTTCTTTTTATGTGCGCTTTGACATCTTTTCTTGGTGGTACGCCCCTATTTATTAGCGAGGGGTATGGAAGAAGCAGATATAGAAAAAGGTGGTGTGCCACCCCAAACTTAGGGTTTGACACTATTTTGGCTATTTTTATTTCTTTTTGATGGATGGAGGGGTACAAAGATGATAGAAGAAGTGTAGAAGAGAGTTTAGATCAGAATGTAACTTGATTTATAATTCAGTGCACCTGTTGTTCTCTTTATCTTACTCTGCTCAAATAATGACTTGATGAGGATACGGTGGGGATTCCATGATATTGTTCCACTAGTCAGTCAGGAAACACAACATGCTTGATCCCTATCAGTTCGACAGACACTTGCCATTTTTGCATAAAGATCATGATGTTAGGATTCATAAGCTTCACATGATGATTTCAATCAAAAGGCTAGTTTCAAAAAAAAATGGTCCTTTTGAGGATTTGCTTCGAATAAGGAGGGTATAATGATTCAAAAGTGTCAAAACTTCATCAAGTATATGTTCAATTTCTTTGATTTTTTTTTGAAAATTTTGAAAATTTTGGTCAAAAATGTGGCGGTGAAATATTTATGTCAGAGATAGATGGGTGTGGGTGGAAGGTAAAGTACGTACCACCCACCCTCCACCCCGAACTTAGAAATTTGATCATCCTGGGCAAACTATAAATCCGAGATAGAGGAGAAAATTCGTGCCGGTTGGACCACGAGATGTAGTTGCGTTCCAATCAGCGTGTGTTCTCCATCTAAAAATTTCAAGAATGAAAACCAATCAAACTAAAGATAGCATCTCGCGATGTGATTTTTATTTTAGTGCAAAATTATCTAAAAACTAAAAACAAAATTAGAGAAACATTCTAATATGAAATTAAAAGTAAAAACAAATTTATTGATCGGGTTGCCTCCCGATAAGCGCCTTTGTTTAATGTCGATGGCTCGAATGAATCCTTCAATTTTACGGCGGATATGTTGTATTGGTGAGTTCCAGCATTGCTTCGGAGTCTATGTCATTTGAGGAAATATGTCTCTTTAAACATTGACCATTTTCCACGAATTTTCCTGGCGTTTCGCTACATAAAGAGAAAGCACCATGTGGGGAGATGCTCTTGACAATGTAAGGTCATGTCTAGCGAGAATGGAGTATTCCTAGGAATAACCTTAGTCTTGAGTTGAACAGAAGAACTCGGTCTCCCACTTGTAAGTCCTTTCTTTTTAGATGCCCTTCGTGCCAAAGTTTCGTACGTTCTTTATAGATTCGTGCATTCTCATAAGTTGTCATCCGGAGTTCTTCCATCTCCTGGAGTAGTAGAATCCTATCTTGGCATGCTTTCTTCATATCAAAATTAAGTTGTTTTATTGCCCACCATGCTTTGTGTTCAAGTTCAGTAGGCAGGTGGCAAGACTTTCCATATATTAATCAAAACGGTGTAGTTCCAAGGGGAGTTTTGTAAGCAGTTCGGTAGGCCCACAATGCATCATTGATTTTCACTAACCAATCTTTTCGGTTGCGGCCTACTATTTTTTCCAAGATAGACTTGAGTTGATGGATAGAAACCTCTACCTGTCCACTCATTTGTGGATGGTAGGGTGAGGCTACCTTGTGTGTTACACCATACTTTCTCAGTAATGCTTCAAAGCTTCTTTCTAGGAAATGAGATCCTCAGTCGGATATCACAGTGCGTGGGACTCCGAAACAGGGGAGAATAATATCTTTGAACATTTTGATGATGGGTTTGGAATCTCTAGTGACGGTCGGTATGGCTTCTACCCATTTTGAGACGTATTCCACCGCCACTAGGATGTAGGAAAATCCATAAGAAGATGGGAATGGACCCATGTAGTCCACACCCCAAACATCAAATATCTCGACTTCTTGCCACAACTTCAGTGGCATCTCATCTCTCTTTGTTATATTACTCGTTCTCTGACATTTGTCACATGATAGAACAAAATTGTAGGAATCTTTGGATATGGTTGGCCAAGAGAAACTGCATTGCAAGACTTTCAAAGAAGTTTTCTTAGAACTCATATGGCCTCCAACTGGGCCTGAGTGACATTGCTCTAAAATGAGTTGGGCTTCTTCCTCAGTGATACAACGTCTGTAAAGACCATCAGCATAGAGCTTGAAGAGGTACAGCTCATCCCGTTGATACTGCTTCACATCATGCATGAATTTCTTCAGTGTATTTTTGGTGCATTTAGGATGGATAACACCGGAGGCGAGATAGTTCACATAGTCTGAGTACCAAGGGGTAGATTCTAAAACTTTCATTAGTTGGTCACCCAGAAGAGAATCGTTGATCGGGATCTTCTTGATTTCTAGAGTGTGGATGCGAATTAGGCGGTCTTCTACAACATTCTCTGTACCTTTTTTATCTCTTATCTCTAGATCAAATTCTTGCAATAGGAGAATCCATCTAATTAACCTAGGTTTAGCGTCTTTCTTCGCTAGGAGGTAACGGATAGTGTTGGGTTTTAGGGGAGGCAGAGAAGGCAGCGGAAACACAAAAATTTTCTCCCCCAAACACGGAACAAGGAAACGCGTCAACGTCTATATAATAGGAAAGGGATGGTTTGTGGAATCATACCTTGTCCCGAGGCTTGCTCGGCGACAATACCTCACGCCTTACGCGGTCTTCACCTCCAGTCTTGGATGGTGTCTGTGCAGCTCCTGGTCGCACTGGGACTGACGACTCCTCCTCTCACCGGGACTGTCGGGATTGACAGTTGTCCTCCTGAGCGGCAGAAACCTCCCGCCTCTGAAGTAGTCCACACGGACCACCTAGAACTCCACACTCCTTGTCCCACAAGGAAGTGGAAGGAGTCGCACCATCCTATTGACGTACTAGTCACCAACACACTCTTGTGCCTCCAGTTGCAACTGCAGTTGTCTTTCCCTTGATGCACCTCCCTTTGCGGGAAGCACTTGCTCGGGCTCTCTCTCGGTTACCAAAACCAGAGAGAATGACAACTTTGCAGAGCAACTGGTTGCACTGAGTTGTACTTTGAGAAGCCCCCCAATACCCCTATATATATAGGAGGGTCATGGGACAGGGTTCTCCATCCCGGGCAATGCAGGACTAAAAGCAGGAGTAGAAGGGTTCGAGATTTTCCACAAAACAACCAACTCGCAACCTGAACCGATCGTTTCACAACTGAACCGATCGTTTCGGCCTTTGAGCCGATCGGCTGGGACCTGAGCCGATCGTTTGGGACCCCCAACCGATCGGTTGGTACCCTGAACTGATCGGTTCACGGTCCTAATCCAACTCAAAATGACTTTCCTTATTTCGTTCCTAATTGGTATCGAATACCAATCCTATTTCCCAATCAAATTAGGTAATTGAAATGAAAGGAAAATTCTCACCAATCCTACTTTCCCAAGTTGCTCAGTTGCACCAGTTGAATCGATCGTTTCAACACTTGAAGTAATCGGTTCACCCTGGACTTGAGCCGATCGGTTCAACACTTGAGCCGATCGGTTCAGCAACCTCAGCGACCAGTTCAATACTTGAACCGATCGGTTGGGAGTGTAGGTTGTGCAGAATTAGTCAATTGTGATTTCAATCAATTCGATACTCCAATCAACATGTTCAACACCTTGAACATTATGATATTGAGCTATCAATCAATTGTGTGTTTAATTGAACTACTAAACTCCTTTAGTAATCAATCTAAACATTGCTTGTGGACAAAAATTGTGGGCTCTGATCTCCAAACCACGATATAAAAACGATTTAAACGTAGCGGAAATGGTTCGATTAACAGCGGAAGACAAAAATCACGGAAAATTAAAACTTTTCGAGATAAGAGCTTGAATCCATAAAAACCTCTTTCATAAAAGGAGATAAACTGTTTACATCTTTGATAATTACTTCTTGAGTAATTATATACAACATGATACAAAATCTCAAGAACTCAGAATCAAAATCTCAGACCAAAAGACTCCAAGGACCTGAGAGTACAGAGAACACATAGGACTGACTATCTAACTACACAACTCAGCAGTCTGAATCTCCACCTGAGATTTATTACTGCTCCTGGTGCTGCTGCTGCTGATACTGTCCACCTGCAGACTGATTCCTTCATCCTCGACGACCACCTAAAAAGGTTGAAATCTACGGGGTGAGACAATTTTAAATAATTGTCCCAGCGAGAGTTATAACTCTTCGCCAGAAGCTTTATTATAACAATTCAAGAACAACATAGGCAATAAAAGCTTTAAGGTAATCAACAGCAGATAGTTATCAATTAGAACAACAACATTTAAGGAATATGAAGAACATGTATACTAAGTAATGTATCTTCAATCAATGTATCTCGTGGATCAACCTAAGCAGATATGCTACGCGGTTGATTATGTTTTACAAACATCATTATGACCTGCGGAGATGAGGTATATCGCTCATACTCCAACCGATCACTATTAAGTCGCATTGGTATCATACATAGGTCATCAAAAGAGCCGGATTCTTATGACCTCATCTTCCTCAGTCAGTGTGAGGATCAACATGCAGGACATCTAATGTCTCTGCTACTATAGCTTACCAGGGTATTCTGGTACTTCGCTATTAGAGTCACAGTGGCATTCTGTACTCTCTTCGCCATCGAAAGATTTTTTGTTTATCTCTCATCGATTGCGGTATAAAAGACTTCCTCGGGAGATTAGTGTTACATCACCCCGGCATAACCCATAGTGAAGGATTGATAGATTAAGATACATCTACATCAATTCCTACACTAGGATGTAAGGACATTCACATCCATTTTCCCCACATACTCAAAAGTATGTGATCCAGGAGTTCCCTTAGGAAAACCTGTTTCACCATCATTTAACTCCTGACAATGATGGATCTATGATCAGGGCTCTACATGGTATGATTATACTTGATTAGTTAGGTACATTTTAGTATTCTTTTAACATCATACATGTTTTCAAACATTAATCATTAGAACAGCAGTTATGAAAGTAGAATACTAAATGTATCAAGTCTAACTCACATAATCATCATTTCTCAGTACTCTCATCACAAGTCATCTCTTAAAGCATGACCTTGATGGTATTCATGGCTCTCATAGCCTATCAATCTCATAAGATGCTATTAACAAGGCATCAGGATAAATCACTTATTCATAAAGCTAACAACATGCTTTCAATGAATATAGTATCATCATCCATACATGGATATGATCATCCTCATATAGGAACCTGCATGGTTAAATCAACTGATAACAATAAATAACTCATTTAAAGAAGTTGTATCTCCCTACTCATACAAGAGCTAGGTTTCCCTGATTTTCATCAATTAGGGTTTATTATTCACAATACATGTCATCATCCTAGAATTAGGGTTTACTATTCACCTATTGGTGAATTGATCTCATAACATCACCATGTATGAGAAACATCATCATTAAAGTCCTCAGATAAGATTAAGATTCATCAATTATCATAAATAGGGTTTTCATGATCTCACATAGGTGGATCATACCCTAATCATGTACATTCATATATATATTGAAGGTATTTTACTTGGATTTCAACCATAATTGGGATTTTCTCTCTCCTATTGCTCATAGGTGATGATTACATCCCTCTAGATTGGGTTAGGTCTAATCAACATTGATAAGCCTAGCCAAGTCATCACCATTGTAACCATTGGGGTTTGCATGATAAAAAGGGGTTACCTACTTGAATCCATAAAGGGTATTTTGGTAAAGTTCACCATTGATCATAACATGGGTTAATATACTAACCACTTGACCCTTAATGTCCCTAGGTATCATTAGGGTTTAGGTTGAACAACCATCAAACCATCTAAGCCTTCAAGGCATTAGGCAGACTTATCCTTAAAAGTCCCCAATAGGTTTCACACCTTCAACCTTCAAACGATCCTAAGATCATTTAAGGTTGTAGGCCGTTTAGCTTTGGTTGACTTCAAGACCGCATGACACTCAAGACCGTTTACCCTTAAACGATCTTGAGGTCGTTTGCCCAAGATGGGGTGAAGACTGTTTAGTCATAGTTTGACTTCTGAAGTCGTTTGAGCTCATTCGGACCTGAATTCGTTTGAACTCATTTGGTCCCGAAGTCGTATGAACTCATTCGGTCCTGAATTCGTATGAACTCATTCGGTCCTGAAGTCGTATGAACTCATTCGGTCCTGAAGTCATATGGTCCTAAAAGCTCAAGATCGCATGGACCTCCAAGATGATTCAAAGGGTAAACTCGATTAGGGTTTCCTATGTTGAAGCCTTCAATTGGTCTCAAGATTTCTAACCACTTATCAATTGAGACAATTAGGGTTAGCCTTAACCAATTGGTCACTCAATTGATCCTCAATTGATATCCAATTAGGGTTGGAGTTGGTTCAATTAAGGTCTATAAACATTCAACCATCAACACTCAACAATGTGAATCAAATCGAAGTTGATCCCATCAATTGACCTCCAATCAGGCTCAAACTTGGCCCAAACGGTATCCAAATGGTCTTGAGACCGTTTGCCCAAGAATTTATCAAAATCTAAGTTGATTTGATAGGGGTTGAACCTTAATTAAGTAACAAATCAGCAATTTGATTATTTCAATAACCCACTGTAATTGGGCCCTCAATTGATCAAATTACCTTAACCCTAGACCTCCAAACGGTATTGGGTTGACACCAAACGGTCTTGAGACCGTTTGGATGAGTTACAAACGGTCTTGAGACCGTTTTCCCATCCATCCTTTGGACTCTAGTGAAAATTCATCAAGGTTTGATCTATTGAGTTGATCATCACGTCAATACTTAATTGCAATATGATTTGGTACCTTTGGACCTTCAATTGGTCAACTATACTTGACCCCAGACCTCTAAAAGGTCTTGGGTGATCCCCAAACGGTCTTGAGACCGTTTGGATGATTCCCCAAACGGTCTTGAGACCGTTTGGGCTAATCAACCCAAAATCACTAATTAACTCATTGGAATTTCAGCACTGATTTCAATTAGGATTTGCCCTATTAATCAACCTTCAACTCATAACTCGTTTGGAATTAATCCATCAAAATTGGTGAGTCATTAATCAACATCATTATGAACAGTAATACCAAATGGTCAACGCTTGGTCAACCATCTTAAACGGTCTTGAGACCGTTTTCCCAAAAAGGGCAAATTAAACAGATTGAAAATCAGAACTTAATTCAATTGGATTTGCTAATTGATTTGCTTATATCGCACGATTCCTTTGGAGTTAACCCCTCAAATTTTGTGGGTGATTAACCTACATAATTATAAACAAGATTCCCATACGGTAGTCGCTTGGTCAACGCGACCAAACGGTCTTGAAGGCCGTTTTCCTTCATACGACCCTGAAACCATTTGCCCACCAAACGGTTGTGTAAACCGTATGGGCAATTGGTGGAGGTCGTTTGGTAAAGTGGAAATCCGTGGATAAGCATAGGAATTAACGACCTTATCTTCTACCTCAAGAACAGTAGCAGTTCTTCACGATTTTGCTGGCAAGGATGCAAGGGAAGATAGGGAAGAAGAAGAACTAGCAACTATATGCATAGAAAAAGATGTATAATCAAAGCATAAGGTTTAGAGTTATAAAACCCGCCTAAAGGTTGATCCTTGAGCTCCAAGCTTCCAATATTCAGGTCTTTAATGGCGTATTTGAGCTCCAAAGGTCAGCCAAGGTGAATTCTCCAAGGAAAAGTTGGAAAGGAATGGCTAGAAAGATAAAGCTAGGTGAACTAGCCATGAATTCATCCTTGAAATCGAGTTTCCTCCATGAATTCAAGCAAAAGGGATGATCCAAACTTACCTTGAACTCCCTGGTCGTTCTCCTATACTCTAGAGCTCTGCCTTAGTTGGTTTGAGAAAGGGGGATAAGTGAGGGAATGAAAGAAACGTTTCTTTGCTTGCAAAGGAAGTGGTATATATTTTTTGGGTGAAATTTCTCCATAAAGCTTCTACTTTATCCCATTTCTCATCTAAGTCCTTCCTTTCTTCTTTGCTCGTCCATACCCCTTATTTCTAAGGACAATCTCCTTCTAAGGTCAAGAATTGAAAGCAAAGAAGATCAACCCATTACTAAAGTATACATATAAAAGAGCTATTATACTTATTCCTTGATTATTTAATCACAAAGGTGTTTTTTATTATATGATTATTCAAATGAAGTGCCCTCTTCATCATTTCTACTCTAAATGATGACAAAAGTTATAAAAGATATTTTAGAAGATGAAATTTACAAGTTGCACTCCAAATTTTGGGTAAGTTGCATTTTACCCCAAAACCAGGGTTTCAAGCACAGGGATTGCTTCCACAGCTGCACCTTAGTGCTCAAGCTTGGGAAATCCTTCAAACTTTACCATAATCATTCTTATGATGCCTCAACATCAGAGGAACATCTCAACATGTGCAAATTTCAAGTTAACCCTTCTAACTGGGTAAATTGCACATAGGTCCCTATATTACAAAACAATACTAAAACATTGTTCAATTAGGGAAGAAATGGAAATATGTGTTCCTCAAGAGTTTAATTACATGCCAAAAGATAATCACCATTATCTTAATTACATAATTAGGCAAAACACCTAGGGTTAACTCATAACCCAGGTCAGGGATGTTACAAATTATCCACCCCTTACAAGGATTTCGTCCCCGAAATCGATAAAACGTATTAAGAGAAAAGAGCAGGGTATTTCCTTCTCATCTCCTCCTCTAGTTCCCAGGTGGTTTCTTCAACACCACGGTGGTTCCAAAGGTCTTTCACAAGGCTTATATCTTTCTTCTTTAACTTTTTAGTTCTACTATCAAGGATTGACACTGGTCCTTCCTCATAAGTTATATCTTCATTCAATTCTACTTCCATAGGTTGTAGAACTGACTCGGTATCTGGGTGACATTTCCTCAGCATAGAAATGTAAAACACAGGGTGTAACCTCTGTAACTCTGGTGGCAGCTCTAGTTTATATGCTACCTTTCCAATCCGTTCAATGATTGGATAAGGCCCCATAAATCTAGGAGATAACTTCCCTTTTCTTCCAAAATGAAGAACTCCTTTCCAAGGCGAGACTTTGAGATACACTCTGTCTCCGACCTGGAACTCTAAGGGTCTACGACGCTTGTCAGCATAACATTTCTACCTATCCTGTGCAGTCTTAATCTGTTGTTGTATTACCTTAATCTTTTCTGTAGTTTGCTGCACAAGATCAGGTCCTAACAACTGATGCTCACCAGTCTCATACCAATACAAGGGTGATCTACAACGTCTACCATACAAGGCTTCATAAGGTGCCATATCAATACTATGCTGATAGCTATTGTTATAAGCAAACTCTATCAAGCTTAGGTGTAGATCCCAACTTCCGGTAAACTGGAGAACACATGTTCTCAATAGGTCTTCCAAGGTTTGTATGGTCCTTTCCGACTGTCCATCAGTCTGTGGATGAAAGGCCGTACTAAACCTTAACTGGGTGCCTAAAGCATTATGAAGTCGTTCCCAAAAATGACTAGTGAACTGGGGACCTCTATCAGAGACAATAGTAGCTGGAACCCCGTGCAAACGCACTATCTCATTTATGTAAATATGTGCGAGCCTCTCAGCAGTGTAGGTTGTCTTAAAAGGTAAGAAATGCGCTGTCTTAGTCAACCTATCAACAACTGCCCAAATGGAATCATGTCCTTTGCTTGTCCTGGGTAGGCCAACAACAAAGTCCATGGTAACATGGTCCCACTTCCACTGTAGTATGGGTAAAGGTTGCATTGTTCCTGCAGGCTTCTGGTGTTCAACTTTAACTTGCTGACACACAGGACACCTTAGAACAAACTCTGCAACATCCTTCTTCATTCCAGGCCACCAATACATATCTTTCAAGTTTCGATACATCTTGGTGCTCCCTGGATGCATGGCATACATCGAAGAATGAGCTTCTTCCAGGACTAACTTCCTCAAGTTGTCCACATCCGGCACTATCATCCTCCCATGATAATAGGCTATTTGATCATCTGAGTCATGGAAACCATCTCGTTTCTCACTACCATACTCCGATCTAATCTGCTGAACTACAGTATCACCTTGTTGTGCTTCCTTAATCTGCTCTCTAAGGGTAGGTTTAATATGCATCTCAGCTAACAACCCGGCTAACAATGACACCTTCAACTGCACATTGTCTTGTCTCAAAGAGATAAGCATATCCCTTCTAGAGCATACTAAAGAGTTTAGTTGTGCCCTTTCCATGGTTGATGTTGCTGATTTCCTACTCAAGGCATCAGCAACCACATTAGCCTTCCCCGGATGGTAATCAATCGTACAATCGTAGTCCTTGATTAATTCCATCCAGCGGCGTTGTCTCATATTAAGCTCATGCTGAGAGAAGATGTACTTAAGGTTCTTATGGTCAGTGAAAATCTAAAACGTCTCTCCATAAAGATAATGTCTCCAGATCTTCAGGGCATGAACTACAACAGCTAACTCCAAATCGTGTGTCGGATAATTCTCTTCGTGTTTCTTAAGCTGTCGAGAAGCAAAAGAAATTACTTGTTTATCCTGCATCAACACACACCCTAGTCCATTCTTAGAAGCATCACAGAAAACTATATATCCTTTGCCTTGCTCAGGTAGCACAAGTATGGGTGCACTTGTCAACTTCTCCTTCAACAGCTGGAAAGATTGCTCACACTTATCACTCCAAACAAAAGGAACATCTTTCCGAGTCAACTTAGTCAAGGGTAAGGCTATGGAACTGAAATTCTTAATGAACCTTCGATAATAGCCTGCTAACCCTAGGAAACTTCGAATCTCCGGCGGCGTCTTCGGTTGTTCCCACTGTAGAACGGATTCTACCTTTGTAGGGTCAACACGAATTCCCGATGCAGATATCACATGTCCAATAAAAGATACCTCCGGCAGCCAGAACTCACACTTGCTAAACTTAGCATACAGCTTGTGTTCGCTTAGCAAGGTCAAAGCTTGGCGAAGATGCTGCTCATGCTGCTGAGCATCCTTGCTAAAAATCAGAATGTCATCTATGAAGATGACAACACACTGATCGAGGAAAGGTCAAAAAACTCTATTCATGAGTTCCATGAATGCAGCTGGTGCATTGGTTAGTCCAAACGACATAACCGTGAACTCATAGTGACCATATCTTGTCCTAAAGGCAGACTTGGATATGTCACTATCCTTAATACGGCGTTGATGATATCCAGACCTCAGGTCTATCTTTGAGAAGACGGTTGCACCACGCAACTGGTCAAAGAGATCATCAATCCTCGACAGAGGGTACTTATTCTTTATCGTTACTTTATTGAGTTGTCTATAATCAATGCACAACCGTATTGACCCATCTTTCTTTCTAACAAACAAAACCGGAGCACCCCAAGGTGAAGTGCTCGGTTGGATAAAACCTTTCTCAAGTAACTCTTGAAGCTGTTTCTTGAGTTCTGCCATCTCAGCAGGCGCCATCCTATACGGTGTCTGGGCTATAGGTTTCGTGTCTGGGATCAAATTGATTTCAAAATCAATTTCCCGAGGCGGTGGTATACCTGGAAGTTCTTCAGGAAACACGTCCTTGAATTCCCTGACTATAGGAACTTCAGTAGGGTTGAGACCTTCTTTGGTAACATATACCACATGGGCCAAGAATGCATAACATCCTTGCCTCATCAGCTTATCAGCAACCATAGCTGACGCAAGACAGGTGGGCAGAATCTTCCTTTCTCCTTGAAAGATCCACGTGTTGTTTTTATCAGCAAACACATCAAGCTTGGATTCACAATCCAAGACAACTCGATACTTTTCCAAGGTATCCATCCCGAGGATTATATCAAATCCTTGCATATCAAGTGGTATAAGGTCCACTTGAATGTGATGATCAGAAAAGAAGAGAATGCAGGGAGAGCATACCTCTTGCAACACGGCAGACCCACTCAACGGAGTCTCCAAAAACAAGCTATCTACACTATGACTGACTGTCATATTGCAGTTACGAATCACTCTCCGAGTGACAAAGGAGTGTGTAGCACCCGGGTCAATCAGAACAGATACCACACAAGATTTAGACATATAAGAATATAAAAGTTCCATCTGACCTGCCACTACCCGTGGATTGACCACTGCATCAGGTGGGTTCATAGCATAGAACCTTGCTGTCGCCTGGTGTTGAGGTGGTGCTGATGATCCAGCTTGAGACGCTTGTCCACGTCCTCGAGCTGCTCCTTGAGATTGCCTTCTCTGAGATCCCTGTTGACTCTGCCTCTGAGGTTGTGTCACACTGACAGGCCTAGATCGGCAGTCCTTCATTAAATGCCCCACCTTCCCACAGTTGTAACAGCTCCTCTCCAGTTGTTGTGGTCTGGGTGGTCCTGTGACTGACATCGATGCTGAACTATGAGTCTCTTGTTGAGGTAGGCTTCGTCCCCTGCCTCTACTCGGTGACCACTATGTATGAGCACTCGTTCTGGGTGGTGGAGGTGTAGGTGCAGAGAATCTAGGCTTCTTAAAGTCTCTAGATGAAGAACTCTGGAACTGCGGATATCTTTTATGGGTTTGTCTCTTCTCGACTACGGATTTCTCTATCCTTCTGACTGACTCAACGAAGGTAGAAAACATCTCCTGATTCTCTAGGGCAGACACGGGAGTAGTCAAGTCGGCGTTTAAACCCTTCTCGAACCTTCTGATTCTTTCTTCTTCTGTGGTGGCCATGTGCGGACAAAACCGCAGTAACTCCATGAACTTAGCTTCATACTCGCTAATGTTCATCATGCCCTGCCTCAGTCTCTCAAATTGAGAGATCTTCTCATCTAGGAAGGTCTTTGGAAAATATCTATTGATAAATTCTCGACGGAAATCTTCCCATGAGATCTCCACTCCAGGCCTCTTCTGCTCTTCCATGGTCCACCAGTGACCAGCACTTCCCTTGAGAAGATAGACAGCGTGTCTATCCTTCTGAGCTTCCGGGATGTTGAGGATTCTAAAAGCTTTTTCCAATTCGGTCAACCACAGATCGGCATCTGCAGGATCAGCTGTTCCAAAGTATTCGGTTGCTCCGACACGACGAAGTCGCTCGAACGTCTTACCGATACCTTGTCCTTCAGGCTGGGCAGGTGCCCTAGGTGCAGGCATGGGCATCCTGTCGGTGATGTGTGTCATGGCAGTCATAAACTGCCTGAACATAGTTTGAACAGCTGGGTTTTCCATGTCAGCTGGGTCAAACTGAGGTGGCTCTCTGGGTGGCTCAGGTACAGGTTGTTCTATCTCCAGGTTCCTTACACCTCCTTGGGGTGCAGCAACACTACTTTCTGCCACGAACTCCTCGTGTGGTTCAGACATTCTTAATTATCTTCTTCTCCTGAGGAGCAGAAGACTTTATTAGATAAGAAAGAAATACTAAGGATAGACTCGACATCCTAATTCCTATGTCTCTGTAGACTCAGTGAACCTAGAGCTCTGATACCACTAATTGTGGGCTCTGATCTCCAAACCACGATATAAACACGATTTAAACGTAGCGGAAACGGTTCGATTAACAGCGGAAGACAAAAATCACGGAAAATTAAAACTTTTCAAGATAAGAGATTGAATCCATAAAAACCTCTTTCATAAAAGGAGATAAACTGTTTACATCTTTTATAATTACTTCTTGAGTAATTATATACAACATGATACAAAATCTCAAGAACTCAGAATCAAAATCTCAGACCAAAAGACTCCAAGGACCTGAGAGTACAGAGAACACATAGGACTGACTATCTAACTACACAACTCAGCAGTCAGAATCTCCACCTGAGATTTACTGCTGCTCCTGGTGCTGCTGCTGCTGATACTGTCCACCTGCAGACTTATTCCTTCGTCCTCGACGACCACCTAAAAAGGTTGAAATCTACGGGGTGAGACAATTTTAAATAATTGTCCCAGCGAGAGTTATAACTCTTCACCAGAAGCTTTATTATAACAATTCAAGAACAACATAGGCAATAAAAGCTTTAAGGTAATCAACAGCAGATTGTTATCAATTAGAACAACAACATTTAAGGAATATGAAGAACATGTATACTAAGTAATGTATCTTCAATCAATGTATCTCGTGGATCAACCTAAGCAGATATGCTACACGGTTGATTATGTTTTACAAACATCATTATGCCCTTTGGAGATGAGGTATACCGCTCATACTCCAACCGATCACTATTAAGTCGCATCGGTATCATACATAGGTCATCAAAAGAGCCGGATTCTTATGACCTCATCTTCCTCAGTCAGTGTGAGGATCAACATGCATGACATCTAATGTCTCTGCTACTATAGCTTACCAGGGTATTCTGGTACTTCGCTATTAGAGTCACAGTGGCATTCTGTACTCTCTTCGCCATCGAAAGATTTCTTGTTTATCTCTCATCGATTGCGGTATAAAAGACTTCCTTGGGAGATTAGTGTTACATCACCCCGGCATAACCCATAGTGAAGGATTGATAGATTAAGATACATCTACATCAATTCCTACACTAGGATGTAAGGACATTCACATCCATTTTCCCCACATACTCAAAAGTATGTGATCCAGGAGTTCCCTTAGGAAAACCTGTTTCACCATCATTTAACTCCTGACAATGATGGATCTATGATCAGGGCTCTACATGGTATGATTATACTTGATTAGTTAGGTACATTTTAGTATTCTTTTAACATCATACATGTTTTCAAAAATTAATCATTAGAACAGCAGTTATGAAAGTAGAATACTAAATGTATCAAGTCTAACTCACATAATCATCATTTCTCAGTACTCTCATCACAAGTCATCTCTTAAAGCATGACCTTGATGGTATTCATGGCTCTCACAGCCTATCAATCTCATAAGATGCTATTAACAAGGCATCAAGATAAATCACTTATTCATAAAGCTAACAACATGCTTTCAATGAATATAGTATCATCATCCATACCTGGATATGATCATCCTCATATAGGAACCTGCATGGTTAAATCAACTGATAACAATAAATAACTCATTTAAAGAAGTTGTATCTCCCTACTCATACAAGAGCTAGGTTTTCCTGATTTTCATCAATTAGGGTTTATTATTCACAATACATGTCATCATCCTAGAATTAGGGTTTACTATTCACCTATTGGTGAATTGATCTCATAACATCACCATGTATGAGAAACATCATCATTAAAGTCCTCAAATAAGATTAAGATTCATCAATTATCATAAATAGGGTTTTCATGATCTCACATAGGTGGATCATACCCTAATCATGTACATTCATATATATATTGAAGGTATTTTACTTGGATTTCAACCATAATTGGGATTTTCTCTCTCCTCTTGCTCATAGGTGATGATTACATCCCTCTAGATTGGGTTAGGTCTAATCAATATTGATAAGCCTAGCCAAGTCATCACCATTGTAACCATTGGGTTTGCATGATAAAAACGGGTTACCTACTTGAATCCATAAAGGGTATTTTGGTAAAGTTCACCATTGATCATAACATGGGTTAATATACTAACCACTTGACCCTTAATGTCCCTAGGTATCATTAGGGTTTAGGTTGAACAACCATCAAACCATCTAAGCCTTCAAGGCATTAGGCAGACTTATCCTTAAAAGTCCCCAATAGGTTTCACACCTTCAACCTTCAAACGATCCTGAGATCGTTTAAGTTTGTAGACCGTTTAGCTTTGGTTGACTTCAAGACCGCATGACACTCAAGACCGTTTACCCTTAAACGATCTTGAGGTCATTTTCCCAAGATGGGGTGAAGACCATTTAGTCATAGTTTGACTTCTGAAGTCGTTTGAGCTCATTCAGACCTGAAGTCGTTTAAACTCATTCGGTCCCGAAGTCGTATGAACTCATTCGGTCCTGAAGTCGTATGAACTCATTCGGTCCTGAAGTCGTATGAACTCATTCGATCCTGAAGTCGTATGGTCCTAAAAGCTCAAGATCGCATGGACCTCCAAGGTGATTCAAAGGGTAAACTCGATTAGGGTTTCCTATGTTGAAGCCTTCAATTGGTCTCAAGCTTGCTAACCACTTATCAATTGAGACAATTAGGGTTAGCCTTAACCAATTGGTCACTCAATTGATCCTCAATTGATATCCAATTAGGGTTGGAGTTGGTTCAATTAAGGTCTATAAACATTCAACCATCAACACTCAACAATGTGAATCAAATCGAAGTTGATCCCATCAATTGACCACCAATCGGGCTCAAACTTGGCCTAAACAGTCTTGGGATCGTTTGGATAACCTCCAAATGGTCTTGAAACCGTTTTCCCAAGAATTCATCAAAATCTAAGTTGATTTGATAGGGGTTGAACCTTAATTAAGTCACAAATCAGAAATTTGATTATTTCAATAACCCACTGTAATTGGGCCCTCAATTGATCAAATTACCTTAACCCTAGACCTCCAAACGGTATTGGGTTTACACCAAACGGTCTTGAGACCGTTTGGATGAGTTCCAAACGGTCTTGAGACCGTTTGCCCATCCATCCTTTGGACTCTAGTGAAAATTCATCAAGGTTTGATCTATTGAGTTGATCATCACATCAATACTTAATTGCAATATGATTTGGTACCTTTGGACCTTCAATTGGTCAACTATACTTGACCCCAGACCTCTAAACGGTCTTGGGTGATCCCCAAACGATCTTGAGACCTTTTGGATGATTCCCCAAACGGTCTTGAGACCGTTTGGGCTAATCAACCCAAACTCACTAATTAACTCATTGGAATTTCAGCACTGATTTCAATTAGGATTTGCCCTATTTATCAACCTTCAACTCATAACTCGTTTGGAATTAATCCATCAAATTTGGTGAGTCATTAATCAACATCATTATGAACAGTAATCCCAAACGGTCAATGCTTGGTCAACCATCTTAAACGGTCTTGAGACCGTTTTCCCAAAAAGGGCAAATTAAACAGATTGAAAATCAGAACTTAATTCAATTTGATTTGCTAATTGATTTGCTTATATCTCACGATTCCTTTTGATTTAACCCCTAAAATTTTGTGGGTGATTAACCTACATAATTATAAACAAGATTCCCATACGGTCATCACTTGGTCAATGCGACCAAATGGTCTTGAAGGCCGTTTTCCTTCATACGACCCTGAAACCGTTTGCCCACCAAACGGTTGTGTAAACCGTATGGGCAATTGGTGGAGGTCGTTTGGTAAAGTGAAAATCCATGGATAAGCATAGGAATTAATGCCCTTATCTTCTACCTCAAGAGAAGTAGCAGTTCTTCACGATTTTTCTTGCAAGGATGCAAGGGAAGATAGGGAAGAAGAAGAACTAGCAACTATATGCATAGAAAAAGATGTATAATCAAAGAATAAGGTTTAGAGTTATAAAACCCACCTAAAGGTTGTTCCTTGAGCTCCTAGCTTCCAAGCTTCAGGTCTTTAATGGCGTCTTTGAGCTCCACAGGTCAGCCAAGGTGAATTCTCCAAGGAAAAGTTGGAAAGGAATGGCTAGAAAGATAAAGCTAGGTGAGCTAGCCATGAATTCATCCTTGAAATCGAGTTTCCTCCATGAATTCAAGCAAAAGGGATGATCCAAACTTACCTTGAACTCCCTGGTCGTTCTCCTATGCTCCAGAGCTCTGCCTTAGTCGGTTTGAGCAAGGGGGATAAGTGAGGGAATGAAAGAAACGTTCCTTTGCTTGCAAAGGAAGTGGTATATATATTTTGGGTGAAATTTCTCCATAAAGCTTCTATTTTATCCCATTTCTCATTTAAGTCCTTCCTTTCTTCTTTGCTCATCCCTACCCCTTATTTCTAATGACAATCTCCTTCTAAGGTCAAGAATTGAAGGCAAAGAAGATCAACCCATTACTAAAGTATACATATAAAAGAGCTATTATACTTATTCCTTGATTATTTAATCACAAAGGTGTTCTTTATTATATGATTATTCAAATGAAGTGCCCTCTTCATAATTTCTACTCTAAATGATGAAAAAAGCTATAAAATATATTTTAGAATATGAAATTTACAAGTTGCACTCCAAATTTTGGGTAAGTTGCATTTTACCCCAAAACCAGGGTTTCAAGCATAGGGATTGCTTCCACAGCTGCACCTTGGTGCTCAAGCTTGGGAAATCCTTCAAACTTTACCATAATCATTCTTATGATGCCTCAACATCAGAGGAACATCTCAACATGTGCAAATTGCAATTTAACCCTTCTAACTGGGTAAATTGCACATAGGTCCCTATATTACAAAACAATACTAAAACATTGTTCAATTAGGGCAGAAATGGAAATATGTGTTCCTCAAGAGTTTAATTACATGCCAAAAGATAATCACCAGTATCTTAATTACATAATTAGGAAAAACGCCTAGGGTTAACTCATAACCCAGGTCAGGGATGTTACAAAAATCCTCTTCCAGGTTAAATCCTATGTGTGTGACCCTGCAGGTCCATTTCACGTTGGCAGTGAAAGTCCATAACACTTATGACTTCACAAGCAAAGAGCGGTGCCTAGTCACACATCAGTGCTACCCAAGTGAAAGTAGAAAGTTGGAGAACAACTTTCAATCCTACAATCCGTGAATTGTGTTACAGTGAATGTATAATTCCTTTGTCACTAATATCCCGAATGAACTCGAGGCATGGAACAGTCATCCTGTCAACGTTCATTCACTTTCTTGATCTCAGAGTAGATTGAATGAGATATGTATGACATCAATATCACATACTGATTCACACATGCGTGCGCACGCCTATCTCAATCCTACTCATCAAGTGGCCTTGGATATCAAACTCCCTCAGGAGGGACAAATCCCATATCTATCACTCACCCCTCAAAAGCCCCATGTGTCAAAGCCACCCAATCATCACCTTTATAACAACCCATGTTTCAGGAATACGTTTGATGATGTCAAAGTGTGCCCAACGAAATGTTCTGAGTGTAGTGATTTCAGGTCTAAGAATCACACTCACTACCATCACTGTGAGTACTGACTGTGACTACCATGTCATGGTTCCATGTGTCAAACTCACGGTGGGTCTGTCCGGTACACTTGTTCTCTAACAAGTACCTATGTGTTTGGTTTCATATCTCTGTATCATGACTAATGAGATTCTGTCATCAACCAACACCACAATCTAGTCTTATGTGTCATTGTTGTCTATCTACCTTCCACAATGACATCCGAATAGGGACATAACAAGAATGTACAAACTCTTAACATCCGTATGATCTCATTGTTCAGGTCCTGAACCTGAAGGCATACGTCATTGAGTACTGTCATTCTCTAGACATTCAATCTGTTCTATCACTATCTCATATGACTGAACCAGAAAGAATTGGAAGCTTTCCTTTGATGTTTATCAAATCAATCTTAATGTACCCACCAATCATCCCATGATTGGCTCTCAGGGCATACATACCAACAGACTCCCACTTGCACTGCGAGCCAATCACCCTTGAATCATATTCATAGTGATCTTCAAACATGTCCCACATATTACTGTGCTCTCGTGCCAACATAGTGAGTTATGGAAACACCTTGCTAAAGTCAGTATTAATTGCATGTCTCACATCTCTTCACTGTACGTCACACGTATGAGATGGAGTTGCCGTAATATGTGATCTAGTATTCCTTTACTAACTTTTAGCCACATTGCATGATCAAGGATTCTATACTTGTCATCAATGAGCGGAATATCTATAAGTTCATCTCATGAACTTCCAGATCCATATAGTATCCACCGTTGTTCTCTAACACACGGATACTCGGCATTTCCCTTTTAAACAGCTTTATTGGAACGTTTCCAATTATCAACAAACTTTCACTTTTATATATCCTATATATATTTTGCGATTAATTTTATGTCCTTTCAGAAGTTCGCATCAATGTAACTCTTTACATTGAACTCTTCCTTATCTCCATAGAACTAGTACTTCACAAGTACTTATCAAGTTCTCATGGTATTCCAGTAACCCTTACTAGAAGTAGACAGACATCCACTCGTCATGTCCCACATACGAGTTATCAGGATGAGCACATCATATTGTCATGTCATACATACAAGATGATGAATGCATTTTGTTCTTGCCATGCAAGATAATGGGATGATTGCATACATGATAGATCCATATCTATTCTTAGTGTTCCCATTCTTCATAAGAATTGGACACTTGGCCTTGGGATACTAACTCCATGTAACATGGACAAGTTTTCTCCCACTGAATTTGTGCATACTGAACCCTTCAGTATAGATTGCCAATGTATGCTTTCTCTTTTCTGGTCAAGAGGTTTTTGAGAACTATCTCTATAGATCTCTATTCCTATCTCATAGGAAACATCTCTATCTCCCTTAAAGATAATTTCCACTTTTGGATTTCCATTCTAGAACATCTCCATTTCACATCAACATGTGGAATGTGAACACGCTCCCACTAAATCACAGATCCCTTCTTTATCTTTGACATATAAATCAAACTCTTTGACTATATCATCAAAGTAAAGATCCAATTCTGAGTTGCTTGTACTCAATAAATCACATTGATTAGTCCATTGTAACTTACAGACTTCATTTGCATTAGTGGATTCATAAACCTTATAGGTTGTGTCACGTACACATCCTTATTTTATTCCTTATAGGAATGCAGTTTTAGTATCCATATGCCAAATGTCTTAGTCATTAAGTTGCAATCAACAAGCATCATCCTTCTTAAAATGTTATCCATGTGTCTTAACACTTAAGACTCATTTGCACTTATGTATTTCATCCAATGGCTGCTACCATCAAGGTCATACCTTATGGTTCATATGGATGTCATTTAGGATGTAATTGTCATAAACCATAACTCAAAATTCAGTTCCTCATATTCATCTAGATAGTTGACTTATCACATGAACAACTCATCACATAGATAAATGAGGTGTATCTGTTAAGGATATAAGAACTCACAACCTTTGTGATTCTTAATGTCCTTTATTAGTGTAGGGTATTCTGTATTTGAGAAGAATTCAGTTATTTGATAATCATTCTCTAACTCCTTAGAGTATGATTCCTTCTTGATTTAGACATCACCATGCCTTAATCATGAGTTCACTATGATACACTATCATAATCACTCATAAGGATCTCAAACATTTGGTCCAAGTATTTCATTCATTGATCTCATCAAGAATTAACACTTTACCAAATTCGTACTTCATCTATGATATTCTTGAACACTTCAAGATATTCATATTGGTATTTCTCTAAACACCATTTGAAGTATTAGCATTTGTTCCAATAGGTATGTAAATATATCACATGTATTATACCTAATAGGATAATCATTCTATCACTACCATTAGTGAAGATTGATTAATCATGTCCAAGATATTCATGTCTCTTACTGGTTCTCTAACCAAAAGAGTCTAGATTTATCCATCATATGGAAACTAGAAACGAATTTCTCATGATTGATGCTAATTTGATTGTTTGAGTTATCTATAACTTTTAGGTATCATTTTATCTTATGCATACCATGTATCAAAAGATAAAAAAGGCATTGCCACAAAGATCATATCTTTAAGATTGAAACAACAACTTTATTAATTGCCATCATTTTCATACAATATACAAAAATAAAGTGTTTCTATTTATTGGCAATATATAAATAGCAGTTCTCAACTCTATTTCGTGCCCTTTAGGATGAAATAAATGAAAGATATTCCTATCTATGGCAGCAACACTTGCTCCAATGATGGATACTTCTTTCTTGGTCCTTTCACAAAGGCCATCACTTCTTTGTGGATTTTGCATATCATATATGACATATCCATATCTTGGTATCACATACCTCAGATAAAGAAGCGGTTCATTTCATGATACCTTAGGTGGAGATCTCCATCCCCTCCTTCATCTTCTTTTGTTCTTCAAGATATAGAGGGCAATTCCCTCATACACCCTTTCCCCATGTGCCTTGAGGCTGAAGACGGCTTGGATTGCTGGCTAGCATCAGAACACTTCTTTGCTTTGCCCTTATCTTTTCCCTTAAGAATTACCTTTCTCTTTGATCACATCAAAGATTATGGTTTGTCTTTCTTCATCTTTGCCTCTACTATCCTCAACATGTCCAACAACTCTGTCAACGCTTGTCAAAGTTGTTCATGTTGTAGCTTATCATGAATTGTATGATTCTCACAACTTTTGCAATATCATACCAAGAGCCAACTCTTGGCTCAGAGGGAATCCTTCTTAGTCAGGTTTTCCACATACCCAATCACATTGAGTGTGTGAATACCTTACTGGATCTCCTTCTGTCATGACATACTAGGATAGTGTCCTTGAGACATCATATGTCTCATGTTGTCTCTGCAACTCATAGTTCAGAGAACACAACATCAAGCACTCCTCATCAATGTCTTCCTCGGTATGCTTCCATAAGCATACTTTCAGCCATTGATATGGTGGGATCAAGTTCATCTGGTTCTGGTATAACTAGGACTTAGAGCTTTCACTCTACAAATGAGAACACTTCTCAACATCCTAACCAATCGTGGAATTATTCCCATTTAATTTGTTGGTCTCAAAGACCGATCGCAAATAAAGTGATTATTGTTGATTAACCATTTATTTTAACAAAAGTAAATATATGCAATTTTAGTCCAAAAACTCATTTTTGACTTGTTTGATTGATTTGAAAATTTGACAATATAATTAGGCCTTTAATTAATTATCGCTCCCACTATTTTACTTCAAATTGATAGCCCTCACCATCAATTCGGAAGATTGCAGCGTACAACCTTCTAGTGGGCAAGATCCTGAAATCCTCTAAGTCATGAGTCAGCTTTGGTTGATCGCCCACAACTTAGATCTCTCAGGTAGGCAACCCTTGCCAATTGCATCATATGCAACTCTTGTTGAATGAACATTCACAACACCTTGCCATGAACATTCCTTGCCTCTGGGCTTAGACGCTCTAAGAATCACCAGTTAAGTCTAACCCAAAAGCTGACACGGTAGAACATGCACCCTGCTTTGGCAGAACCTACATGTCTACCCTTCACACTTCCACAAGATAGACGGCGCACCATGCTTTGGCATAACCTACGCTTGGTCGATCGAGTTTTTCATGTGTGTCGCTAATGGAAGGCATATAAGACTTAATATTTTAATGAGGGATTTGGTTTTTATATACATATACATATCCAATCACCACAATACATAGTACGTATCATATACATGTTATATCCCACAAAAAACATACACAAAGGATAAAAAGCGATGATTATGGCCATCCTAATGTGATTCCTCAAGCCAATAGGAATCACAGTCATCTAGGTCTACATCACATGCAACCTTTACAAGATGAAATATGTGCCTTGCCTTTAGAGTAGATCAATTCATCACATGAACATCTTGCTTGGTCTGACCCGGTCGTCTGGGTGCCACCAGCCGATCGGTTGGCTCCTCCAACCGATCGGTTCGCCTGGTCGTCGTGCATCTCTTCATGGCCGCCACCTTCTCATCTCATTCCTCGAACCGGTCATCAACCGATCGGTTCACTCCTTGAACCGATCGTCTGGAACGTCAATCGATCGGTTCACGCCTTGAATCGATCGTCTCAGTTGTCGTCAGATGTCCTCCGTTCTTTGACATAACAGGAAATAAAATCTATCCTAATTTTACATTGCTTAAAAGGGAAACCCCGAGTTACATTCGGGGGGAGCAAAGGTAGGAAAGAATCTCGAATTATTTTGAGTTACATCAGGAAAAGGAGAGGGAAGATCGGTGCGCAGACCGAGATGCAAGCAACCACATACAACCATACACAGATAGGGTTTATTGGCCATAACCACGCTATACATCCACCACAAAACTCATTTAAGGGCGACGCGTATCGAGTGCATTAATAATACATATCATATATGTAATTAGGATTTGTGGATTTAGGATTGGACATGCATAAAGCCAATATTATTCACATCGTATGCAATAAATAAAGGCGACAAATCAAAGTCGATCATATCGATATTCCTATAATATAGAGCAGTTGACGTGGCTCAGATACCACAGTTGGGTTTTAGGGGCGGTAGAGAAGGCAGCGGAAACAAAAAAAATTTCTCCCCCAAACCCAGAACAAGGAAACGCATCAACGTCTATATAATAGGAAAGGGATGGTTTGTGGAATAATACCTTGTCCCGAGGCTTGCTCGGTGACAATACCTCGCGCCTTGCGCGGTCTTCACCTCCGGTCTTGGACGGTGTCTGTGCAGCTCCTGGTCGCACCGGGACTGACGACTCCTCCTCTCACCGGGACTGTCGGGATTGACAGTTGTCCTCCTGAGCGGCAGAAACCTCCCGCCTCTGAAGTAGTCCACACGGACCACCTGGAACTCCACACTCCTTGTCCCACAAGGATGTGGAAGGAGTCGCACCCTTCTGTTGACGTACTAGTCACCAACACACTCTCCTGCCTCTAGTTGCAACTGCAGTTGTCTTTCCCTTGCTGCACCTCCCTTTGTGGGAAGCACTTGCTCGGGCTCTCTCTCGGTTACCAAAACCAGAGAGAATGACAACTTTGCAGAGAAACTGGTTGCACTGAGTTGTACTTTGAGAAGCCCCCCAATACCCCTATATATATGAGGGTCATGGGACAGGGTTCTCCATCCCGGGCAATGCGGGACTAAAAGCAGGAGTAGAAGGGTTCGAGATTTTCCACAAAACAACCAACTCGCAACCTGAATTGATCATTTCACAACTGAACCGATCATTTCGGCCTTTGAGCCGATCGGCTGGGACCTGAGCCGATCGTTTGGGACCCCCAACCGATCAGTTGGTGCCCTGAACTGATCGGTTCACGTTCCTAATCCAACTCAAAATGACTTTCCTTGTTTCGTTCCTAATTGGTATCGAATACCAATCCTATTTCCCAATCAAATTAGGCAATTGAAATGAAAGGAAAATTCTAACCAATCCTACTTTCCCAAGTTGCTCAGTTGCACCAGTTGAATCGATCGTTTCAACACTTGAAGCAATCGGTTCACCCTGGACTTGAGCCGATCGGTTCAACACTTGAGCCGACCGGTTCAGCAACCTCAGCCGACCGGTTCAATACTTGAACCGATCGGTTGGGAGTGCAGGTTGTGCAGAATCAGTCAATTGTAATTTCAATCAATCTGATACTCCAATCAACATGTTCAACACCTTGAACATTATGATATTGAGCTATCAATCAATTGTGTGTTTAATTGAACTACTAAACTCCTTTAGTAATCAATCTAAACATTGCTTGTGGACAAAAATCCTCTTCCAGGTTAAATCCTATGTGTGTGACCCTATAGGTCCATTTCACGTTGGCAGTGAAAGTCCATAACACTTATGACTTCACAAGCAAAGAGCGGTGCCTAGTCACACATCAGTGCTACCCAAGTGAAAGTAGAAAGTTGGAGAACAACTTTCAATCCTACAATCCGTGAATGGTGTTACAGTGAATGTATAATTCCTTTGTCACTAATATCCTGAATGAACTCGAGGCATGGAACAGTCATCCTGTCAACGTTCATTCACTTTCTTGATCTCAGAGTAGATTGAACGAGATATGTATGACATCAATATCACATATTGATTCACACATGCATGCGCACGCCTATCTCAATCCTACTCATCAAGTGGCCTTGGATATCAAACTCCCTCAGGAGGGACAAATCCCATATCTATCACTCACCCCTCAAAAGCCCCATGTGTCAAAGCCACCCAATCATCACCTTTATAACAACCCATGTTTCAGGACTGCGTTTGATGATGTCAAAGTGTGCCCAACGACATGTGTTGAGTGTAGTGATTTCAGGTCTAAGAATCACACTCACCACCATCACTGTGAGTACTGACTGTGACTACCATGTCATGGTTCCATGTGTCAAACTCACGGTGGGTCTGTCTGGTACACTTATTCTCTAACAAGTACCTATGTGTTTGGTTTCATATCTCTATATCATGACTAATGAGATTATGTCATCAACCAACACCACAATCTAGTCTTATGTGTCATTGTTGTCTATCTACCTTCCATAATGACATTCGACTAGGGACATAACAAGAATGTACAAACTCTTAACATCCGTATGATCTCATCGTTCAGGTCATGAACCTGAAGGCATACGTCATTGAGTACTGTCATTCTCTAGACATTCAATCTGTTCTATCACTATCTCATATGACTGAACCAGAAAGAATTGGAAGCTTGCCTTTGACGTTTATCAAATCAATCTTAATGTATCCCACCAATCATCCCATGATTGGCTCTCAGGGCATACATACCAATAGATAGCTGCATGATCTGTGTAGACAATGACTTTTGAGCCAATGAGGTAGGATTTGAACTTGTCAAAGGCATACATGACTACAAGAAGTTCTTTCTCGGTAGTTGCATAATTCCTCTGGGCTTCATTGAGGGTCTTTGATTCTTAGTAGATCACATAATGTTTCTTTTCTATACAATGGCCTAAGACAACACCCAAAACATAATCACTGGAATCACACATAATTTCAAATGGGTGATCTCAATCGGCAGCTCTAATGATGGGTGTTGTTGTAAGGGCATGTTTCAGGTTATTAAAACTTTTGACACATTCTTCGTCAAAATGGAACTCAGCGTCCTTTAGTAACAAATTTATCATCGGCTTGGTTATCTTAGAGAAATCCTTTATGAACCGTCTAAAAAAGCCTTCATGACCTAGGAATGCACGAACTTCTCTTACATTTGTCAGGATAGTGAGTTTGGAAATCACTTCGATTTTTTCCCTATCTACTTCGATTCCTCGATTGCTGACTCTATGACCAAGGGCAATGCCTTCCTTCACCATAAAGTGACACTTCTCCCAATTCAACACAAGATGTGCTTCTTCACACCGTTTAAGGACAAGGGAGAGGTGCTTTAGGCATGAGTCATATGAATCTCCATATATAGAAAAATCATCCATAAAAACTTCCATGATAGTCTCAGTTAGACCAGCGAATATAGCTGCCATGCAACGTTGGAAAGTTGCAGGTGCATTACAGAGTCCGAACGACATCCTTCTAAAGGCATATGTTCCAAATGGGCAAGTAAAAGTAATTTTCTCTTAGTCATCTGGATGTATAGGAAATTGATAGAATCTATAGTAACCATCGAGATAACAAAAATATTCTTGGTGAGCCAATCTTTCTAAGACTTGATCAAGAAAAGGCATCCAAAAATAATCCTTTCGTGTCGCTTTGTTCAACTTTCTATAATCAATACACATCCTCCACTCGGTGAATGTTTGAGTGGGGATGAGTTCATTGTCTTCATTCCGTATTACAGTAGTTCCACCCTTTTTCGGGACAAAATGCACAAGACTTACCCATGGCTAGTCAGAAATAGGATAAATGATTCCAGCAATGAGCAGTTTAATGACTTCACAACGGACTACTTCCTTCATGTTAGGATTAAGTTTCCTTTGATGTTCGATGGTAAGCTTGTGGTCTTCCATCATGGGGATTATGTGCATCCAAAATGCTTGACTGACCCCAGTGAGATCACTCATATTGTATCTGATATCTTTTCTTCTTTCCTTCAATTATGTCAAGAGTTTATCTTCTTGTTCTGCCGTTAGGTCTAAATTTATGAAAACTGGGCATACCTCTAGATCATCTAGAAACACATATTTCAATCCCTGAGGTAAGGGTTTCATTTCAGTAGCTTGTGGTTTCTCACATGTTTCTTCAGTAACTTCCACATCTTTAAGATCCTCAAATTTGGCTTTAGGATCTTCTCCAGTGGTATCAAGGTCGAGAACACAACTTTTCACTTGTTCGTCGGCTGAACTAGCTGCATTTGGAATAGTTAGAGCCACTCCTAAGGGGTCTTCTTGTTTGTAATCCTCTTGTGTGAGGAGTGACATCTTCTCTATGCATTCAATCAAGTAAACTTCTTCTTGCATACTTTCAAAAACTTTAAACTCGAGGGTTTCTTTTCCTAATCTGAGAAGCAAGGTTCCTACTTCAACATCAATTAGGGATCTTGCAATAGCGAGGAACGGACGTCCAAATATGAGAGGGTATCTAGTGTCTTCCTTTATATCCATGATGAAAAAAGCACACAAAACATTAGAATCTTTGCCTACCTTAACAGGTACATCCTCAATGATTCCTAGGGGAAGGGTTACCGTGTTATCTACAAGTTGTATGGTCATGCCAGTTGGGAGAAGTTCAGAATACCCTAGCCTCTTGCAAAGGCTGAGTGGCATGATAGAGATTCTAGCACCAACATCTGCCAATCCTTTCTTACATGAAGAATTGTCGATATGGCATGAAATCCCAAAAGATCCTGGATCTTTCTATTTCTTAGGCATCTTACTCAGAATGATATCTAAAGTGGTTGTCGCTAACTTGACCGTCTCATATTCTTCAGTTATATACTTCCTGGTGAGGAGAGACTTTAAGTACTTTGTCCATGCTGGTATTTCATCCAGCACATCAAGAAAGGGTATATCAACATAGAGTTTCTTCATGGTTTCTTTGAACTTGTTGAATCAAGTGTCCAGCTTTGTCTGCCTTAAACGAGCTGGGAAAGGTATATGAGGCTTGTACACTGGTACTTCTGGCTCTGGTGTTTCTAATTCTACATCAGTTGGTATCTCAGAACTTTGCTTGTCTGTCTTATCAGCAGTTGTTGTTTCTTTTAGTTGAGACTCAGGTGTGGTAGATTCTTATTCAATTATAGAGTCATCCTCATCTATAATAACCACATGTGTCCTGACAGGGGGATCTGAATAGTCTTTTCCAGACCTGGTGGTGATAGCCTTCAGTTGCTCAGGGTGCTTAGGATTATTTTCTGGTTGGCCAGTAAAAACTCCAGTAGGTGGCTTCATGCTATTTACAAGTTGAGCTATTTGAGATTCAATAGCCTTCTAATGAGCTTGCTGGTTGGCTATCATAGTCTATTGTGACTGCAACATCTTCTCAATTGTCGACAGCTTGTCATTAGGAGAGATGGGGTTGGCTTGTTGCCCTTGTTGTTGGTTCTGGTAAGGGGCTTGGTTGAGGTTCAGGAACTGAGAGTTGTTCTAGTAATTGTTATAGTTCATGTTCTAAAAGTTACACCTAAAGTTTCCTTGGATCCCAAAATTTTTTTGTTGGTTGTACTGGAATCCTAGTGGGCCTCGTTGTTGATTATTTGAACCAAGTTGATGTGAGTTTTCCGCTCCTGAAGGATTTTCGTATTGAAAACTAGGATGGTTCCTGTTCTAATTCAGATAGTAGTATCCTTGACCAGGGATGGAGTTGACAGCATTAAGATTTTCCATTTGATAATTATCTCCTTGGCCACATGCGTTGCATAGAATAACATCATAGAGAACATTGCATGCTAAAGTGGAATGATCAGTACCTTTACATGCTTCATAGAATAGTGAAGCTGACTTGATCTGTTCTTGTTGTTGAGGGGTGAATGTCCTCTTCCAAATGCAGCAAGGGATGATTCGATATGGTCTTGCTTGGCAACTAAGAGTTTGAGGGTCTCAGCGACAGACTTGTATTCAGGAATAACTTCAGCAATAGCCACCTTCAACACTCCTTTGCCTACATACCTACCCCAATTAGCTTGATTTTTAGCTCCAAGGGTGACAACCCTCCATGCGTTGTCATAACTCTAACACATGAAGTTTCCTCTAGATGAGGAGTCTAAAAACCTCTTGATATCATCATCCACACCTCTATAGAAGATTTCAATAAGTTGATTCTTAGGGATTCCATGGTGTGGACACTTGCATAGAAGGTCTTTATATCTTTCCCATGCTTCAGCAAGGGTTTCTCAAGGGACTTGAGTGAACATTATTATTCGACCCCTAATTTCATAGGTGAGAGAAGGAGGTTAGAACTTTTCCAAAAAAACATTTTGAAGTTGTTCCCAAGTAGTGATGGGCTCACATTGCAATGAGTTTTACCAACTTATAGATCTATCAGCAAGTGAATACTTGAAAAATGTAGTCTAGTGGCATCATCAGACACTCCATTTTTCTTTGTCATGGCACATAATCAATGAACCTCATAAGATGTTCTCAACTATCTTCTCCTTGTTTACCATAGAATGGGCTGTTTTGAAGTAAGGTAATCCAATGTCCTCATATCTCAAAGTTGGTAGCATTGATGGGAGGAGGTTGAACTAGGTGATGAACATCAGCAGCCTTAGGGATTGAGAACTCTCTCAGGTCCTTCTGCAATTTTGTTGCTTGTGCTGCCGCTTGTGCTGCTAGGATTTCTTCTTAGACCGCAGCTCTGGCTTCTTGCATGGACCTTTCTCCTTGTGCATTAAGGGCTTGAGCTACCCTTTGAGCTATTTCCTCCACTTGAGCCATTCTTGCTTGGTTCTCTCTATTCTGACGATGAAAAGTTTTGTCTATCTCAGGGTCAAAGCTCACAGTGAGTCTGGGACTGTTCAGACGGTGCATGCACTAGTCCTTGAGGGTACCTGAGATGAAAAAGTTTCGAAAGTGAGACCCAAGGAGTAGAGTCAAATTCAAGTGAATGATCAATTGTATTAAAAGAAAAACAAAAACCTAGATTAGCATTAAAAAAACTAGATTTGACTAACTAATTCTGTTGTCCCCGACAACGGTGCCAGAATTTGACGTGGAATATTATTACACTAACAAATTCACTCAGGGTTGAGATCCCCGAGCTTTTACCAAAACCTTGTGCAATAATACCACCCGCAAGCGGAAGGGTCTTATTGCAGTATAGTTTAGGATCGAATCCCAAGAAACAACATTTTAAAGAATTGTTGCCAGTCGAATGTAGCTCAAGTAAGACTAAAATTTAGAACGATTGGTTGATTTAAGATTAATTAAACTAATTGTAGGAAAATAAAGAGCAGAATTAAAGTTGGATCTAGATTAATGATATGGAATCACTGGGATGGTCCCGGGTTTCACCACCACTACACATGCAAACACATCCAAACATCAAACATCCAGGCAAGAAATAACTATCCAAATAGAACTATTGTGAACCCTCCCTGAGGGATGTTTAGGTCCGCGTAAGCATCCCCTTAGGCATCAGATATTTTGTCGCCATCCAGATCATACACTTACGGTTCTAAAGATACATAATCCAACTAAGGTTGTGGCACTCCCTGAGGGATGTTTAGGCACACAGAAGCATCACCGTAGGCTAGATGGCTCATCCCCTCACGGATCACATACTTACAACCTCAAGGAATCCTATCAAAAGTTCTTGTCAAGGAGTCAACCACGCTAATCGACAAGCAAGTAGGTGATTAATCTATAGGCAAACATCGATGATTAACAAGGAAGACACAAAATCAAACTAAGGTTGTGGCCCTCCCTGAGGGATGTTTAGGCCACAGAAGCATCACCGTAGGCTAGATGGCTCATCCCTTATGGATCATACACTTACTACCTCAAGGAATCCCATTCTATTTCTAGTTTGGGAGTCAACCTCATTAATCGATGTATTCTTCCTTCTTTACATTCCATATGTATATATTTATATCTTATTCCACTTGAGTGTAACTAGTTATTTTTCTTACATATTATATAACAATTTTTTTATAAGACTAGGATATGAAGTATACGACATGGAGGACACTTATGAGTAGGTATTCATGACAATCATCAACAATGATGGATCATCCATAATGGCCAGTCATAATAGATGAATTCAACTCAGAGTTATCATCTTTCTTTTAACCACAAGACATAAGAAACCCTAGATGACCTAAGTCTTCCATTAGCTTGGGGTGATTGTTGTCATAGGCCTAATCATTACATTTATCTTTATCGCTTGTCATGCATGGTTATATATGATACCTAATATATAGATATGTGGTGAGTTTATATGTATATGTACTATAGAAAATTCATCATTCAATGTTAATCTAAATATGATGTACAACATATGATTTAAGGGGGAAAACCAAGGCAATGTGCATTGTCCACCACACTAAGGTCTGAAGTGAACATGAGGGGATGTCAATGCAGGGAACATGGTATACCAATATATTTTGTTGGAATTAGCTTATGTGGCTAATGTTGATAGGGCGTTTAAAGCCTATAGGCATGAGAATGGGTATTCTAAAAGATGGAATTTAACAATGTTGTTTCTTATTCATACAAGGGTTACAAATGATGCAATTGACAAAAGTTTCATACCTATAAGATTGAGTGATGAACAATTGATGAGTGCATATTCATCTTAGTTTTAGTTGTCATTTTTGGCCCAGTTTTGCACTGAAAGCTCTCCTATGCCACCTAAATCTGTTCATATATAATTTTCCTCAGTTTTAGATGATTATTTAGAGTTTTGATCAAATCCATTTGTCTCCATTGTAGGATTAAACATCACACTATGTGCACTAGTATAGGAGACGGTGGTCCCACAGGGGGTGAGTTTTTTCCATGATGTCGCGACCGCAACCAAGAAGGATGCCGCGACCACAGCCAAGAAGACAATGACGTGACCGTGAAAAATACGTCGTGTCGACCGACACTCGACACGGTCGGGCCCACCTCGACACGACAGGGTCGAGGCCAAGGTATCGCGACCAACACACCATCTCGACTACAGCACATGACCATGACCGCGACACAACTGGCTCAACCGTGATCGTGGAACAAACACCTCAACCACGAAGCATGACCGCGACCACGGCACCTCGGCACAGTAGTGTCGAAGAATAACGTGACTGCTACTGAAGGCCGCGACCGCGACATTTAAGTCGGTCCTCTTGAGATCTACACCTATAAATAGATGACCCCCTCCTTCATTTGAGGCATTTCTTCCACTCCATCCATGCCAACAGGCTGCCACTCTATGCCCAGCCAAGGTAGATGATCAACCTCCACCAAAGACTATCTTTGTGGTGTCCTTGCTACTCTGCCATCTCCACTCCATCAAGATCTATCTCCTAGCCACAAAAGTGGTGGGATTTCATATTTGTACCACCTTCATCCATCAGCCATCTTCCGCTCCATCTTCTACGAGCAAGAGTACATGAAGAAAAGGAAGAAGGATAGAGAAGATCATCATAATCTGTCTTGGTGTTATTCTCCTCCTGGTCCAGATCTGCCCCACCATCGTGTAGAAGACCATTTCTCCATCGAGCCGTGACCATCTTATTAACCATGACCATGGCGGAATCTTCCCTCTCTCTAGTTCTTTTTTTTTCTATCATGAGTAGCGATTAGTCCATTTTGTTGGGGGTGGGGACTAGCCCCACTACCTGTGCTTACATGTCCATTTTATAACACTTCATGGCTTGTATATAACTTTCCATTTCATTGTTAATCGTTTAATGCATGCTTTGTGGATTGATCACCTGCCTTGCATGATCTATTATATTCCTTTATTGCGAGAACTTTAATACTTATTTGAATATCCATTAACATGGTTGGTGCCCGGATGAGAACTTCCAAAGGGATATCTCCGGAGTAGTAAGTGTGTGATTTATAAGTAACGAGACATCGAGCCTACTGAGATGCTTACACAAACTCTATTTCCTAACATATGGTTTGCTAATTCATTTGGATAGTTGTATCTTGATTGGATGTGTCTTGGATGTATTTTCATGTGTAGTGGTGGTGAAACTTGATTCCACCCCAATAATTCCCATCATTAATCTAAACTCAGTTTTAATACCACTCTTTTACTTTCCTTGCAATTAGTTTAACTAAACCCAAATCAACTATCGGTTCTAAATATTAGTCTTGATTCTACTAGATACGACTAGAAAGATTCTTAAAAATGTTGTCCATTAGGATTCAATCCTTAACTATACTGCTATAAGACCCGTCCGCTTGTGGGTGGTACTATTGCACAATATTTTGGTACAAACTTAGGGATTTCATCCCTAGGTGGATTTATTAGTGCAGTAAAATCCACGTCAACAATCAACCAAAGTTGATTCATAAATCCATGAAATATGGACCCCGACTAAATAAAGAGTAATTTATTGTAGTTTTTGGGGTTTAAGTTAGAGCCATTAACTCAAGGAACATAGTCAGAGTAAACTTCTAATTGAAGGCCTAATAAAAAATTGTTTTCATGTCAAACTAATACTTCCTTATTGTATTTATATGTAAGTCACATTACAAAAATAAAAAATATCATTGCCTATGGTCCTTAACAAAGACAATCTAAGTGGGATTAATTTTTTGAAGTGGTACTAAAACTTGGGAATTGTTTTCAATCACGTGGTTAGGCCAATTATACTAGATCCTGACATTCTTAAACAACCTTCTCTTGGAATGCCAAAGGATGAAATGGATTCATGAAAGGAATATTTGGATAACTTGAATGATGTGGCATACCTCATGCTAGAATCTATGGTGTCGGACATGTAAAGCACTAGCACATTTTGGTTTTAAAATGATTGGACATCTCAAGAAATTGTTTGAAGGCCAAGACCAAAATGAGAGATATGACATATTAACGATATTATTTTTTAGGAAGGTATCAAAAGGAAATATAATTTTTCTTCACATGTTCACAGAGTTAGCATATGTAAAGAACCTAAAGAGAATAAGTATCCTCATGGGAAAAGTGTTGGAGGCAAATGTAATTTTGTAATTGTTGCTTAAGCATTATAACCAAAACATGACTACAATGGTTACACTATTTCCATAACTACATAGCATGTTTCGAAATATTGGTTGACCATGAAGAATGTCATGACTGGCAGTGTGTTGATGGCCAATGTAACAACCAATTTTCATATTAACAATTTAATTAGGGTTTACTTGGATGATTATATGGTTAACTAGATTAATCACGGTTTAAAGCATGATTAATAATGGTAGTCAAATGATGATTCTTTATACCTAATGAGAAACTCTAAATATGCTTTTATTTCAAATACTTGGGGTTGGAGAACTGAAAACCCTAATCAACAAAAATTAGGGTTTTGGTAGCATATGAATATAGAATTTGATAAGTATAGTGGTGCAGTATATGATTTTTAATATTTTATATACAACTCTGATTTACTTTAAATTTGGATATGGTTTGGTTAACTCAAATATAAATATTCTTCAAAAGTAGACGAATTTTTAAATTTTTTCTGACCTACTTGTTGGCCAAGTTTCTCTAGGACAAACTCAGTCAACCATGCTTTCAGGATGAACTATAGCAGTGTGGTATTTGGATTTTATCTTTTTATTGTTATATCCAATTCATCAAAAATTCTAAGTGTAGTTGGGATACCCTATTTTGGACATGATTTTAAATTTTTATAATTTTTGGATGATATTTGACCAATCTAGAGAAGGGTGTCGGATGAGTTTCCCCTTGATAAACTCAGGCAACCATGCATTCATACTAAAATATAATAGTCTAGTATTTGATTTTTATTTATATATTGGTAAATCTAATTGATCTGAAATTTTTCTTAAGCTCTAAAATGTTGTTTCGAACAACAAAATAATTTTTCATATTTCTTAGAAGAGATTTGACCTATTCAGTAAAAAAAATTAGTGACATATTTTATGAAAAAAAATTCTATTGAAATAAAAGAAAGTGTAACAAACCGAAGCCTAGCCTCTTGACCCTTATCATATGACTTGGAGGATGTCAAATTGGTTCTTTGGGTTTAGCCAAA
Source organism: Alisma plantago-aquatica (assembly GCA_963693085.1). Lineage (NCBI taxonomy): Eukaryota > Viridiplantae > Streptophyta > Magnoliopsida > Alismatales > Alismataceae > Alisma > Alisma plantago-aquatica. The sequence goes on along the minus strand of OY856413.1, from coordinate 517,649,960 downwards.
CAAGGATAAAGATATGAGCATTGGTAGCTTAATTGATATCCTAGCACGATATGTATGAAAAGATCACCCTAATGTAACCATAGTCTTAGGTCATTAATGAACAAAAAATTATAATAAAAGGGATAATATGAATATAATAACTAAAATGCCCATAATAGGGGTTAATAATCAAAATTAATACTCTAATGAGATAAAGGATGAATACATATAGAGTCTTGTGTATAATAATGAAAAATGACCCCTTTGGTAATACAAGTGAAAGTAATGTGACATAATTAAATAAAATATTTAGAGTCTTCAAAAGAAAAAACTAATACTATATTCGGATTCCTCATGTCCAAAATAGGTTGGGTGTCTAATTTCATCAATTTTTGAAGTCATTTGCACCCTCAAATGAAAAGAGAGAAAAAGGAAGATAATTTAAATAGAACTTTATTTGAAATCAAATAGGAGTGACATTAAATATCAGACGATGCACATAATCTGGACTATTGGATTCACGATCCAACAACCCGTGCCTTGTCACCTAGCTCAGGCTAGAGAGGGCTGTAGGTCAACAACTTTTGCTATATTTAAATCGTGGTTTCTCACTCATTTCTCAATCGTTTTTCATGATTTCTTCACCCACTCGTTGTAAATTAAATTCCATATCTAACGAGCTCTTATTAGTGGTCTTTTGTGGTGTATGATAGATTGCCCAATTTGGCTTCCATTGTTCTCGAAGCTCGTACTCCCCTATGGGCTTACACCCATCCCGACTATATATACCCCTATTCTAACCATTATTAGGTGTTTTGTGAACTTCCTCTCTTCCCAATTTCTTCTTCTCCCTCGTGAGTTGCCACCACAAGTTAGAAGAGCTTCTCTTAGCATTGGTGGCTTGTTCTATCTCTTCGCTTCACCTCGCATCAATTTCATTTAAGGTTAGATTTACTAGTTGTTGGTCTTTAATTTTGTGCTCTTGGTTTATTGTTTGGTTACTTTTCCACATTTTTCCTAATTCCCAGTCGAAGCATAGAAGCTACTTGCATCAGCCCTAGTGTGGGAACGTGGTAGGGGGTGACCCCTCGTGTTCCTTTTCATTTTTTCCCTCTCCTTCCTTCTTGTTTTATTTTTTCACACTAGGGCACTTTTGCACTTTTCACCTCTCTTTCCTTTTACGTGGGTGAGTGAAACAAGCCATTGACCTGCTGACTTGTCCATTCATGATTGGGCCATACCAGCCAGGCCTGTCCTATGTGGCTTTTTGAGATTTTTTTATTGTCTCCTTTTGCAAAAATAATAACTTTTTCTCTAGTTGTCTAAAAATTAAAATAAAATATATTTTGGAATCAAAAAAATATATTATTTCTAAAAAAAATAGTTTCAAAGCCTGAATTTTACATTTTCAATGATGAATTTTAAGTATCTAATTAATTAATATAAAAAAGCCCTAAAATTGATAACTAATTCATCTTAACTCCAAATATAACAAATAAATATGTTTATTGATAAGAAAAACATAAGGAATCATTTTGTTTTGAATCCAAAATCCTAGTTTTACTAAAAAGGTTTAGAATTATGGTTTCATTACCTTTATATGAATTTCAAACCCTTATACCTATGAATAAGTTGTAATTAGGAAACGTTGATCGTGGAAACAACTAGGTGGATGAAGAGAGTTTCTAGGACCCTAGTTTAAGGTATGTTTCCATCCCCGACTATTCTTTTTGAGCAATTCACCTACTTTTATTATTCTTCTGGTCCGATCGACGTTAGCCTTTACAATGTCTTGTTCTTTTGGAAAATATGCTCATGTGAAGTATCTTATATTGTTAGTGATCATATGATCATATTTGACATTCTCTTGGACTCTTTCTTATACATTGCTCATGGTGGGACATTCTATGGTGTTATATGTTCTTTTTCTCACTTTTGTGGTGGATGTTGATTAGGTACATGAGATCCCACTTATTGTATTTGTTGAATGTTCTCATCTTTCTTATTCTCTTTTATAATTGATTATTCTTTTGTTATGCATCATGTGACGACTACTAGTATAATGTTACATGTTATTTTATGTGATGTGAAAATTCTGACATATGCATGTAGATGTGGAAATTTTAGCATATGAAAATAATTAGGGCAGACGTGCCTAGGAAGATGTATACAACACCCTATCATCCCACATTTTAGAGCAAATGTATACAAGACCCTGCTCAACCCACATTATTTTTGGTATATGTGCTATTTCCTACCTACATGTTTATATTGTCTAGTATTGTTATAGGTGATAGACATAGATGCCTTATTGTCATAATTTGCTCTTATTTGTCTCTTTTATTGAGTTCCATTTATTTTATTCCCGATTGGGTAGTCCTTTACTTTTCTATGGGAAACCTTTTAATTTGATTCCCTTTATTTCATATATTGTTCAATTTCTAATTTAGTATGCACATACCAGCCTTTGTTGATTCATATATTTTTCTCCTCTTTTTGGGGTATGCTTCTGACCCTAGGTGAAGGACTTGTAATGATATGGAATGAAGTCTTGGACTTAGCTTAAGGATTTAAAGCTTGGAGACAAAGCTGTTATTGTTTAGATTTGCCTCTAAATAGATCCATATGTAGTACCTTTTATGTAAACACATCATAGGATATTATGAATGAACTTTTGTATTCTTTTGGAAAATTGTTTATAGTCATTACTTTTACTGAGATGCTATACTTTGGTTGTTTTTCATACCATTATTTGAAATTTGAAAAGTTTACACGTGTTCCAGCATGCCTTTTGAGTATGTTTGGGATGAATGTTTTGTTATTCAAATTTTTAGTAGGGAGCGGATCCCCTCTGGGTCCCACTCCTTATAGCATGGTATTAGAGCCCATGGTAGTTAGAATCTAACTATTTCAATTTCGTCTCCCTTACTAGAATCCTTGACTTGCATAGTGACCTCTAGGTGAGATGTTTTCTTTAGAACTTGCCTAAGTTTTCATGATATGATCTTACTCTACCATATAGATTGATAATAATTTGTATATCTTGATGCTATGAGGTTTGACTTGAGGATGCATTTAGGTTATGAAGAGGTAGTAGGATAAGGATGTCTTTTTATGGAATTTGTGACTTGGTTTTTGCATTGATTTTGGTACCATCTTTGTTTTACCTCCATTGTTTCTTATCGACAAAAAATATTTTCATTGTACTACTATATGTACAAAAAATTTCTTTGATTTTTTGATGTTTTCATTAACTAAGTCACAATGAAGATTTTTGGAGTATGGATAGTGAACCTAGAATTAGTTGGAATAGGACCTTAACCCTAGTTTTGACTATGAAGAAATGACTAGGAATATATGGATAATATAAAGGTGTAATGGACCTACCCTTTGTAACCTATGACTTTTTGGATGTTTTTGTAGGGTTGAGACACAAGGACCTAAAACTCAACCCTAGATGGTTCTAACTTATTAGTTGGATACATGAACAACATAAATCTTTAAAACATTCACAACTAAAAGATATGTGGGTAACCCTAAATGTTGTTTAATATGACTGTTAGGTTAAAGCTTATAAGGGGTGGAGAGTAGTTGGTTGTGGATGTTTGGATCAATTTATTTTGAGGATGAAATCTTTTGAAGGGGTGGAGTGTTGTAACAAACTTAAGCCTAGCTTCTTGACTCTTATCATATGTCTTGGAGGATGTCAACTTGGTTCTTTGGGTTTAGCCAAACAATGATAAATATATGCACATTGGTAGCTTAATTGATATCCTTGTAGGTATGTATTCCCTGAGATCCAATCATGGGATGATTGGTGTGATACATTAAGATTGATTTGATAAACATCAAAGGCAATCTTCCAATTCTTTCTGGTTCGGTCATATGAGATAATGATAGAACATATTGAATGTCTAGAGAATGACAACACTCACTGACGTATGCTTTCAGGTTCCGGACCTGAACGACGAGATCATACAAATGCTAAGAGTTTGTACATTCTTATTATGTCCCTAGTCAGATGTCATTGTGGAAGGTAGATAGACAACAATGACACACAAGACTAGATTGTGGTGTTGGTTGATGACAGAATCTCATTAGTCATGATATGTAGATATCAAACCAAACACATAGGTACTTGTTAGAGAACAAGTTTATCGGATAGACTCACCGTGAGTTTGACACATGGAACCATGACATGGTAGTCACAGTCAGTTCTCACAATGATGGTGGTAAGTGTGATTCTTTGACCTGAAATCACTACACTAAACACATGTCGTTGGGTACACTTTGACGTCATCAAACGCAATCCAGAAACATGGGTTGTTATAAAGGTGATGATTAGGTGGCTTTGACACATGGGGCTTTTGAGGGGTGAGTGATAGATATGGGATTTGTCCCTCCTGAGGGAGTTTGATATCCATGGCCACTTGATGAGTAGGATTGAGATAGGTGTGCACACACATGTGTGAATTAGTATGTTATATTGATGTCATACATATCTCCTCCAATCTACTCTAAGATCAAGAAAGTGAATGAACTTTGACAGGATGATTGTTGCATGCCTTGAGTTCATTCGGGATATCAGTGACAAAGGGATTATACATTCGCTGTAACACCATTCACAGATTGTAGGATTGAAAGTTTTCCTCCAACTTTCTATTTCACTTGGGTAGCACTGATGTGCGACTAGGCACCGCTCTTTGCTTATGAAGTCATAAGTGTTATGGACTTTCACTACCAACGTGAAATGGACCTGCAGGGTCACACACATAGGATTTAACCTGGAAGAGGAGTTTATCCACACATGATGTTTATATTGATAACTAAAGGAGTTTAGTAGTTCAATTAAATACTCAATCAATTGATAGCTCAGTATCATAGAATTCAAGGTGTTGGATCGATTGATTAGAGTATCAGATTGATTGAAACTACAATTGACTAATTTTGCATAGTCTGCTGCCCGAACCGATCGACTCATGTGATGAATCAATCAGCTCAGGTTGGTGAACCGATTGGCTCATGTGATGAACCGATCGGCTCCAGACATACTGAGATGACCAGTTCAAGGGTTGAACCGATCGGCCCAACTGACCAACCGAGATCGTTTGGAAAGTCAGAAGACTATTTGCAAATACAATTTGTTTCACTTGTACAAATTTGATTTGGACAAGGATTAATATTTGACTAATCGGAAACAAATATGGAAGTCAATTTGAGTTGGATCAGGATCATGAACTGATTGGCTCAGAAGTGAACTGATCATCTCAGAAGTGAACCGATCAGCTCAGGTGCCCCAACCGATCGGTTGGGGTGTGAACCGATTGGCTCAACTCCCCAAACGACCATTTCATTGATGAAACGATCGGTTCAGGTGGCATAGTTGATTGTTTTGTGGAAAATCTCGAACCCTTCTACTCCTACTTTAATCCTGCATTGTCTGGGATAGAGAACCCTGTCCCATATAGGGGTAGTGGGGGCTTCTAAGAAGAAACAACTCAGTGCACCAGTTGCTCTGCAAAGTTGTCGTTCTCTCTAGTTGTTGTAACTGAGAGAGCCCAAGCAAGTGCTACCTGATAAGGGAGGCACAACAAGGGAAAGACAACTGCAGAAAAGCGACTAGTGGTAGGAGAGTGTGTTGGTGACTAGTACGCCGACAGGAGGGTGCGACTCCTTCTGATTCCTTGTGGGACAAGCAGATTGGAGTTCCAAGTGGTCCATGTGGACTACTATAGAGGCAGGAGACTTCTGCCGCTTGGAGGACAGCTATCAATCCCGATAGTCCCGGTGAGACCAGGAGCGGACAGTCTCGGTGAGACCAGGAGCTGCACAGACACCGTCTGAGACCGGAGGTGAAGACTGCGCAAGCTATGAGGTAATGTCGCCGAGTAAGCCTCAGGATAAGGTACGCCTTTACAAACCATCCTTCCTATTGTATAGACATTGACGCGATTCCTGTATTCTGGGTTTGGGAGAAGAAAATTTTTGTTTTCGCTACCTTCTCTGTCTCCCCTAAAACCCAACAGTGGTATCAGAGCCACGTCAATTTCTCTATGCTTTAGGATTATCGATGTGATTGATTTTGGTTTGTCACCTTTATTTATTGCATGTGATGTGAATAAAATTGGCTTTATGCATGTCCAATCCTAAATCCACAAATCCCAATATACATGTATGATATGTAATATAAATGCACTCGATACGCGTCACCCTTAAATGAGTTTTGTGGTGGATGTATAGCATGGTTATGGCCAATAAACCCTATGTATGTGTGCTTGGTGGAATGTGGTTGCCTACATCTCATTTTGCGCATCGATTCCCTATCTACTATTCCTGATGTAACTCAAGATAACTCAAGATTTCTTTCCTACCTTTGCTCCCCCCAAATGTAACTCAGGGTTTCCTTTTTCAAATGTAAATAGGATAGAACTTTTTATTTCATGTTATGTCAAAGAACGGCAGACAACCTGACGATGACTAAAATGATCGGTTCAAGGAGTGAACCGATCGGTTGGCGATCCAGACGACCGGTTCGAGGAGCGAGATGATCGTGTCATGGCCATGAGGAGATGCACGATGACCAGGTGAACTGATTGGTTGGAGGAGCTAACTGATCGGCTGGTGGCACCCAGATGACCGGCCAGGGTGAGCAGATCATTCATGTGATGAGTTGATCAACTCAGATGGCTATAGCACTTCATCATGGACAGGTTGCATGTGATGTAGACCTAGATGGCTGTGATTCCTCTTGGCTCGAGGAATCACATTAGGATGGCCATAATCATCGCTTTTATCATTGCACATGTTTTATGTGGGATATAGTATGTATATGATACATACTATGTATTGTGGTGATTGGATATGTATATGTACCTATAAAACCAAATCCCTCATTAAATATTAAAGTTTTAGATGCCTTCCAAATGCGACACACATGAAAAGCTTGATCGACCACGTGTGGGCACGCCCTAGCGTGGTGCACCGTCTATCTCATGGAAGTGTGAAGGATGGATATGTGGGTCTGCCCTAGCAGGGTGCATATTCATCGTGTTGGCTTTGGGTCAGACTTAATAAGGTGACCTAGATAGGATCTAGCACCTTGAGGCATGGAGGTGATCATGGCAAAGAGTTGCATATGACATCTTTCAAGAGTTGCATATGATGCAATTGGCAAAAGTTGCCTACTTGGAAGATCTAAGTTGTGGGTGATAGCCCTAGCTGGTCCATGACTCAGAGGATTTCAGGATCTTGACCCACTAGAAGATTGTACGCTGCAATCTTCTGAATTGATGGTGAGGGCTATCAATTTGAAAAAAAATAGTGGGATCTATAATTAATTAAAGTCCTAATTATATCGTCAACCTTTCAAATCAATCAAATAAGTCAAAATTGAGTTTTGGAGTAAATTGCATATATTTCCTTTTGTAGTACAAATGACAACAAACAACAATCACTTTTCATTGCGATCAGTCCTTGAAAAGGAAAATTTGAATGGTACTAACTTCCACGACTAGTTTAGGACATTGAGAATTGTTCTCACTCAAGAGCAAAAGCTCTATGTACTGGATACTCCAGTTCCAGAGGAACCTGCTCCTACCGCACCAAAGGTAGAAAGGGATGCTTATAAGAACCATTCTGATGATGCCATTGATGCAAAGTGCTTGATGTTGTGTTCCATGAACCATGAGTTGCAGAGACAACATAAGAACATGGGTGTCATTGAGATGATTCAACATCTCAAGAACATGTATGAAGATCAAGCACGGCAAGAGTGATATGATGTCTCGAGAGCGTTGTTCAAGTGTGTCATGACAGAAGAAGATCCAGTTGGTCCTCACATGCTCAAAATGATTGGGTATGTGGAGAACCTGATAAGATTGGGATTTCCTCTGAGCTAAGAGTTGGCTACTAACGTGATACTGCAATCGTTGCCAGAATCCTACAATAAGTTTGTGATGAACTACAACATGAACAACTTTGACAAGCCGTTGACAAAGTTGTTGGGCATGTTGAGGACAGCCGAGACATAGATGAAGAAGGACAAGCCTAAGTCTGTGATGATGATCAACAACAAAGGCAAGTCCAAGCGCAAGGGCAAGGGCAAGTGCAAAGCTAAGAAAGGTTTTGATGCTAGCCAGCAGCCCAAGTTGTCTTCAACTCTCAAGGCCAAGGGAGGCGTGACCAAGAGAGGCAATTCCCACCATTGTCAAAAGCCAGGACATTGGAAAAGGAATTGCCCACTCTATCTGGAAGAACTAAAGAAGAAGGAGGCGACAGACGTCTCCACCTGAAGGTGTCATGAAATAAACTTGTAACATTTTTGGGGTATATGATACCAAGATATAAAGTGTAAGGCACTCAATACATGGGGCAAATGTTTCTGCCATAGATAGGAGTACTTTCAGTTTATTTCAGCCTTGAAGGCATGTAATAGAGTTATGAACTGCTATTTCATATTTTCCAATGGATAGAAACACTTTATTTTTGCATATTGTATGACAATGATAGCAATTAATAAAGTTGATGTTTCAATTTCAAAAGATATGATCTTTATGGAAATGCCTTTTTTATCTTGTGGTACTTGGTATGCATAAGATAAAATGATACCTAAATGTTATTGATAACTCAAACGATCAAATTAGCATTATCATGAGAAATTCATCTCTAGATTCCATATGATGGATAAATCTAGACTCTTTTGGTTAAAGAACCAGTAAGAGACACGAATCTCTTAAACATGATAAATCGATCTTCACTAGTGGTAGTGGGAGAATGATTATCCTATTAGGCATAATACATGTGATGTATTTACATACCTATTGGACTTAATTTTAGTACTTCAAATGGTGTTTAGAGAAATACCAATATGAATATCTTGAAGTGTTCAAAAATATCATAAATGAGGTACAAATTTGGTAAAGTGTTAATTCTTGATGAGATCAATGAATGAAATACTTGGACCAAATGTTTGAGATCCTTATGAGTGATTATGATATCATATCATAGTGAACTCATGATTAAGGCATGGTGATGTCTAAATCAGAAGGAGTCATACTCTAAGTAGTTAGAGGATGAATATCAAATAACTAATTTCGTCTTAAATAAAGAATACCCCACACTAATAAAGGACATTAAGAATCACAAAGGGTTGTGAGTTCTTGTATCCTTGACAGATACACCTAGATTATCTATGTGATGAGTTGTTCATGTGATGAGTCAACTATCTAGATGAATATGAGGAACTGAATTTTGAGTTATGGTTTATGACCATTACATCCTAAATGACTTCCATGTGAACCATAAGGTATGACCTTGATGGTAGCACCCATTGGGATGAAATCCATAAGTGTGAATGAGTCTTAAGCGTTAAGAAACATGGATAACATTCTGAGAAGGATGATGCTTGTTAATTGCAACTTAATGACTAAGAGATTTGGCATAAGGATACTAAAACCGCATTCCTAAGAGGAATAAAACAAGGATGTGTACGTGACACAACCTATAAGGTTTATGAATCCATTAATTCAAATGAAGTCTATAAGTTACAATGAACTAATAAATGTGATTGATTAAGTACAAGCAACTGAGAACTGTGATCTTTATTTTGATAATATAGTCAAAGGGTTTGACTAATATGACAAAGATAAAGAAAGATCTGTGATTTAGTGGGAGCGTATTCACATTCCACATGTCGATGTGAAATGGAAATGTTCTAGAATGGAAATCCAAAGTGTAAATTATCTTTAAGGAAGATAGAGACATTTCCTATGTGATAGGAATAGAGATCTATAGATAGTTCTCGAAAAACTCTTGACTTGAAAAGAGAAAGCATACATTGGCAATCTATATTGAAGGGTTCAGAGTGCACAGATTGAGTGGGAGAAAACTTATCCATGAAGTTAGTACCCCAAGGCCAAGTGTCCAATTCTTATGAAGAATGGGAACACTAAGAATAGATAAGGATCTATCATGTATGTAATCATCCCATTATCTTGCATGTATAGACATAGCAAAACAAAATGCATTTATCATCTTATATGTAGGACATGACAATATGATATGCTCATCCTGATAACTCGTATGTGGGACATGATGAGTGGATGTCTGTCTAATTCTAGAAAGGGTTACTGGAATACCATGAGAACTTGATAAGTACTTGAGAAGTACTAGTTCTAGGGACATAAGGAAGGGTTCACTATAAAGAGTTACACTGATGCGAACTTCCGAAAAGGACAAAAAATTAATCGCAAGATATATATGGGATATATAAAAGTGAATGTTTGTTGATAAATGGAAACGTTCCATTACAGTCGTTTTAAAAGGAAAAGCTGAATATCCGTGTGTTAGAGAACATTAGTGGATACTATATGGATCTGGAAGTTCATGAGATGAACTTATAGGTATTTCGATCTTTGTTGACAAGTAAGGAATACTTGGTCATGCAATGTGGCTAAAGGTTAGCAAAGGAATACTAGATCACATATTACGGCAACTCCATCTCATACGTGTGACATATAGTGAAGAGATGAGAGACATGCAGTTAATACCAACTTTGGCAAGGTGTTGTCATAACTCACTATGCTAGCACTAGAGCATAGTAACATGTGGGACATGCTTGAAGATCACTATGAATATGATTCAAGGGTGATTGGCTCGCAGTGTAAGTGGGAGTCTGTAGGTATGTATTCCCTGAGAGACAATCATGGTATGATTGGTTGGATACATTAAGATTGATTTTATAAACATCAAAGGCAAGCTTCCAATTCTTTCTGGTTTGATCATAGGAGATAATGATAGAACAAATTGAATGTCTAGAGAATGACAGTACTCAATGATGTATGCTTTCAAGTTCAGGACCTGAATGATGAGATCATACAGATGATAAGAGTTTGTACATTCTTATTATGTCCCTAGTCGGATGTCATTGTGGAAGGTAGATAGATAGCAATGACACACAAGACTAGATTGTGGTGTTGGTTGATGACAGAATCTCATTAGTCATGATATGGAGATATCAAACCAAACACATAGGTACTTGTTAGAGAACAAGTTTACCAGACAGACCCGCCGTGAGTTTGACACATGGAACCATGACATAGTAGTCACAGTCAGTTCTCACAATGATGGTGGTGAGTGTGATTCTTTGACCTAAAATCACTACACTCAATACATGTCGTTGGGTACACTTTGACATCATCAAACGCAGTCCTGAAACATGGGTTGTTATAAAGGTGACGATTGGGTGGCTTTGACACATGGGGATTTTGAGGGGTGAGTGATAGATATGGGATTTGTCCCTCCTAAGGGAGTTTGATATCCATGGCCACTTGATGAGTAGGATTGATATAGGTGTGGGCATGCATCTGTGAATCAATATGTGATATTGATGTCATACATATCTCCTCCAATCTACTCTGAGATCAAGAAAGTGAATGAACATTGACAAGATGATTGTTCCATGCCTTGAGTTCATTTAGGATATCAGTGACAAAGGAATTATACATTCGTTGTAACACCATTCATGGATTGTAGGATTGAAAGTTGTTCTCCAACTTTCTATTTCACTTGGGTAGCTCTGATGTGCGACTAGGCACCGCTCTTTTCTTGTGAAGTCATAAGTGTTATGGACTTTCACTTCCAATGTGAAATGGACCTTCAGGGTCACACACAAGATTTAACCTGGAAGAGGGGTTTATCCACAAATGATGTTTAGATTGATTACTAAAGGATTTTAGTAGTTCAATTAAACACTCAATCAATTGATAGCTCAGTATCATAGAATTCAAGGTGTTGGATCGATTGATTAGAGTATCAGATTGATTGAAACTACAATTGACTGATTTTGCATAGTCTACTACCCCAATCGATCGGCTCATGTGATGAACCGATCGGCTCAAGTTGGTGAACCGATCGGCTCATGTGATGAACCGATCAGCTCAAGACAGACTGAGACGACCGGTTCAAGGGTTGAATCGATCGTCTCAACTGACCAACCGAGATCGTTTGGAAAGTCAGAAGACTATTTTGCAAATACAATTTGTTTCACTTGTACAAATTCGATTTGGACAAGGATTACTATTTTATTAATCAGAAACAAATATGGAATTCAATTTGAGTTGGATCAGGATCACAAACCGATCATCTCAGAAGTGAACTGATCGGCTCAGGTGCCCCAAACGATCGGTTGAGGTGTGAACTGATCGACTCAACTCCCCAACTGACCGTTTCATGGATGAAACGATCGGTTCAGGTGGCATAGTTGATTGTTTTGTGGAAAATCTCAAACCCTTCTGTTGGTATATATGCCCATAGAGCCATCCCAAGCGATTGCATGGAGTCAGATATTAATTAATCAATTTATGTGATTATTTGGTTAATTAATGAATTCCAGAATATTCTAATTAATCCACGAGTGTTTTAATTAACGCAACGTTTCTGTTTACCAATGGGTTTGGGAAACCCTACTTCCCTTCGTATCCTATTTAAAGGAGGATTGACGGCCGATATCGATACAAGATATTGAGAGAGGCTTTTCCGTTTACGTTCACGTACGTAAACCCTAGTCGTCATCATCCTTAGGAGAGAAACGCGCCACTAGCATGTCGCCGCAGAGACACGACTCCTTCCTGATGGCTTGGGAAGCACGACGTGGAGTTTCGTCCATCCGCGTGGACGAAGTAGAGATGCAGACACCTTGATGCCTGTGTTTGGAGGACGTCGACGACCACCTGTACGTGCTACAAGCGGCGTACATCACTGCCGCAAAGGAGCGCCGCTGGATCTTCCTGTGATAGCAAACGGGAGAGAAGTTCTATCCGTGTAGGTCAGTAGCGTTGCACTGTCGTTTAATAGGACATTGCCAGACTTGCTCCACGATAAGGTATATCCCGCAAACACTCCTTCCAAATACGTTGTTTTCGACGAGATCCTATTTTAGGTTGCGTGGATTTTTGTTGCTTCCGCCGCACATGTTTTCTCCACAAAACCCAATAGTGGTATCAGAGCAACGTCGATCTACGGCGTATTTGGATTCGTTTCGATATGATCGAATCATTGTATACTATTTTTATGTTGCATACGATGTGAATTAAAACTGCTAATGTGAAAATCTAAACCTAATTCCACATACGCCGCAGGCTATTGTTTTTGACATTTTGGACGGGGTCGACTATGGAAAATATTGATTTTCCTAAGTGCAAGGAAGTAAAATTCCGTAGACATTTTGGATGGGGTCGACTATGCGAATTAAAACTGCCCCTGTGTACCCTGCATAGTCTGTGTGGGAGTCAAAAATTTATTTAATGGGGAATGTCCCACATTAAAAGTACTACAATTTTAATATGTATATACGTATATGTAGATATACCTATGATAGCATACATGTCGCCTTTAAAATCTATTTTATGTGGTGAGTGCATGCATGGTTATTGCCTAGTATCCCCTTTTGTGAATGTTGTGAATGAATGTGGATGTCAATCTTGTGGATATGTTTGTTTGTGAATGCTATGGATGTATAATGGTTGTATATGGATCCTTTGTATAAAGTATTCGGCTTGCATGCCGAGCCTCATCTCTTATTTCAAAGTGTAATTAATTCTTTTCTTTTATATTTGTACTCATATGATGTAATAGAGATAGGATTAGTTTTAGTCTTTGTAAACTTGATGTTAGGAGGCCACTTGAAGATCCAACTCCAAGGAGTGTCCATGGAGAAGCACCATGAAGATCTAATTCCAAGAAGCAACCTGAAGATCCAACTCCAAGGAGCATCCATGGAGAAGCAACAAGAAGATCCAATTCCAAGAAGCAACTTGAAGTTCCAACCTCACGAAGCATCCATGAAGTTGTTCATTGTAATGTCGATCATTACAGCCTTACATGTTGATTCACAGGTGTTGCATGAGATGCATAAGACCATAGGTGGACCGTAATCCTTTGTTGCTCCAAAGGATTATAATAGTATGGCCATAACCAATGTATTTGTGTTTATGATTGCATGTCTATCGTTTGTGGTTGTGGATATAGTAGTATATGATACGTACTATAAGTATGTGGTGTTTGGATATGTATATGTATTAATAAAATCCCCCAATTAATAATATTAAGTTTTAGTTGCCTTCCATAAAGCCACACACATTAAAAGCTTGATCGACTATGTGTGGGCACGCTTCCGCGTGGTACACTGTCTATCTCATAGAAGTGTGATGGTGGGTGTGTGGGTCTGCCTCCGCAGGGTGCACACTCATTGTGTTGGCTTATGGGTTGGACTTAACTAGGGAACCTTGATAGGATCAAGTACCTTGAGGCACACAGATGTATCATAGTAAGGAGTTGTGCATGATCATCTATCCAAGAGTTGCATATGATGCAATTGGCAAAAGTTGCCTACCTTAGTATTTGGTCATTGACGCCGGCATTGGCTGGGCATTGATCCAATTATTTTGGATCTTGGCTCACTAGAAGGTTGTGCATTGAAATCTTCCGAGTTGATAGTGAGGGCTATCAATTTGAATAAAATAGTGAGAGAATAATTAATTAAAGGCCTAATTAATCTCATTTATCAAATCTTTACAAGTCAAAATGTTTTGGACTAAATGCAAAATTTTCTTTTGTAGCAATCAAATGGAAAACAACACTCACACTTTCTCGTTGCGATCGGTCCTTGAGAAGGACAAACTTACCGGAACCAACTTTCAAAACTGGTTTAGGATGCTGAGAATTGTTCTCACACATGAGTGTAAGCTCTATGTCCTTAAAACACCAGAGCCAGCGGAACCCACCGTAAATGTGCCCAAGGCTAAAAAGGATGCTTACAAGAAGCACCTTGATGATGTCGTGGATGTCAAGTGCCTGATGTTGTGCTCAATGAACTATGAGTTGCAAGAGTATCATGAGAACATGAATGTCATGGAGATGGTAACACATCTCAAGAACATGTATCAACATCAAGTAAGACAGGAAAGATATGATGTCTCAAAGGCTTTGTTCAAAAGCAAGATGAAAGAGGGAGACTCAGTTGGCACCCATATACTCACCTTGATTGGGTACGTGGAAAGCCTATCCAAGATGAGATTTCCCCTAGGTCAAGAGTTGGCCATGGATGTGATTCTACAATCGTTTCCTGAATCATATAGTCATTTTTTCATGAACTACAACATGAACAATTTTGACAAGCCGTTGTCAGAATTGTTGGGCATGTTGAGGACAGCTGAAGCACAGATGAAGAAAGACAAGCCCAAGTCTGTGATGATGATCAGCAAGACAAAGGGAAAGTCAAAAGGCAAAGGCAAGGCTAAGAAAAGTTCTAAAGCCGGGAAGAATCCTAAGTCATCTGCGCTCAAAGCTAAAGGTGGGATCTCCAAAGAAGGGAGTTGTCACCATTGTCACCAGCCTGGACATTGGAAAAGAAACTGTCCTCTCTACCTGGAGGAACTGAGGAACAAGAAGCAGGGGATAGAAATCTCCACTTCAGGTGTATATGTTATTGAGATAAACTTAAATACTTCTTCATCATGGGTACTGGATACCGGATGTGGATCTCACATATGTTCTAATATGCAGGATCTGATAAGAAGTAAGCCTTTACGAAAGGGCCAGGTCGAGCTGCGGGTTGCTAATGGAGCAAGAGTTGCTGCCACCGCAGTTGGAGTTATTAGTTTATCTTTGCCTACAGGCCTTGTAATAGAATTAGAGAATTGCTATTATGCACCTGCCATTAATAGAAATATTATTTCTGTATCTTGTATGGACAAGAGTGGATTTGAATTTCACATTAAAAATGGGATTATTTCTATATCTAAAGATGAGATCTTTTATGGCAATGCCCCTATGTCTTATGGTATCTACTTGTTAGAACTTGAGACTAGCATATACAACATAAATACTAAAAGGTTAAAACTTGACAACTCATACAAAACATTCTTATGGCATTGTCATCTTAGGAACATAAACAAGAAGCACATATCTAGACTCCATAAGGATGGTTATCTAGACTCTTTTGATTTTGAATCATTAGAGACATGTGAGGCATGTTTATTAGGGAAGATGACCAAGACTCCTTTCACTGGACACAGTGAGAGAGCCAGTGATCTGCTAGGGCTCATACATACTGATGTATGTGGACCTTTTAGATCAAATGCTAGAGGAGGCTATCAATACTTCATTACCTTCATTGATGACCTAAGTAGGTATGGCTATGTATATCTTATGAAACACAAGTCAGAAACTCTTGAAATGTTCAAGACTTTCATGAATGAAGTAGAGAGGAAACTTGGTAAGAGTATTAAAGCACTTCGTTCAGATCGAGGTGGCAAATACTTAAGCTAAGAGTTTGAGGACCTTCTGAGAGACCGTCGTATTGTATCACAATGGACTCCACCCGGTACACCACAACATAATGGTGTGTCAGAAAGAAGGAATCATATATTATTAGACATGGTACGATCAATGATGAGTTCAGCCAAACTTCCAATATCATTCTGGGGATATGCTCTTGAAACTGCAGCGTTTACACTTAACCGTGTACCTTCCAAATCAGTTCAAAAGACACCATATGAGATATGGAATGGGAATCGTCCCAATTTGTCTATGTTAAAGATTTGGGGATGTGAAGCTTATGTTAGGAAACAATTCCATGAAAAGCTTGGACCCAAATCGGAAAAATGCTATTTTGTTGGATGCCCCAAGGAAACTCGGGGATACTACTTCTACACACCAACTGACAACAAAGTGTTTGTTGCTAGGACTGCTATATTTCTTGAAAAGGAATTTATTTCCAAAGGAATTAGTGGGAGGAATGTAGAGCTCAAAGAAGTTCAAGACGAACAAGAAAGCAAAGAACCTGAGGAGGTACATAAGGAACATGAAGACTCACAAATTGTTGTGGAATTTCAAGTTCCAAATGTAACACAGGAACCTCGTAGGTCTAGTAGGACACGACTTGAGCCTGAGAGATTTGGATTTCTCGTGACTCAAGACCGTGACAAATTGGGCATAGCAGATGATCCAACTTCCTATCTAGAAGCTACTAAGGGACCCGAATCTGAGAAATAGCTCGAAGCCATGAGATCTGAGATGGAATCCATGTACACCAACAAGGTATGGACCTTGGTGGATCCACCCAAAGGGGTAAGACCCATAAGGTGCAAGTGGGTCTTCAAGAAGAAGACCGACATGGATGGAAATGTTCAAACCTATAAAGGTAGATTGGTTGCGAAAGGATTCCGTCAAATTAAAGGTGTTGATTATGACGAGACCTTCTCACCAGTTGCCATGGTTAAATCCATCAGGATCATGCTTGCCATTGCAGCTTATCATGACTATGAGATTTGGCAGATGGATGTTAAAACAACATTCCTTAATGCGAATTTACTCGAGGATGTGTACATGACACAACCTGAGGGTTTTATCGATCCAAAGGAAGCCAATAAAGTCTGTCAGCTACAAAGGTCAATCTATGGATTGAAGCAAGCATCTCGGAGCTAGAATCTATGTTTTGATGAAGTAGTCTAAAAGTTTGTCTTTAATCAAAATGAAGATGAACCTTGTGTTTACAAAAGGGTTAGTGGGAGCACAATCATATTTCTCATATTGTATGTGGATGACATACTATTGATGGGAAATGACATCCCTACTCTTCAGATAGTAAAAGGTTGGCTAGGGAAGACTTTCTCTATGAAGGATTTAG
The DNA here is from genome assembly GCA_963693085.1 of Alisma plantago-aquatica. NCBI lineage: Eukaryota > Viridiplantae > Streptophyta > Magnoliopsida > Alismatales > Alismataceae > Alisma > Alisma plantago-aquatica. The sequence goes on along the minus strand of OY856413.1, from coordinate 517,632,295 downwards.
GCGAAGCAACCTATATACTTGGGATCAAGATCTATAGAGATAGATCTAGAAGGCTTCTAGGCCTAAGCCAGAGCACATACATTGACAAGGTGCTAAAGAGGTTTAGCATGGAGGGTTCTAAGAGAGGTAACTTTCCCATGTCCCATGGGGTTACGATCTCTAAATCCCAATGTCCTAGTTCATGTGATGAACGGGCACGTATGAGTAAGATTCCATATGCATCAGCAATTGGATCTATCATGTACGCGATGTTATGTACTCGTCCTGATGTGTCGTATGCTTTGAGCATGACAAGCCGGTATCAGTCAGATCCAGGTGAATGTCACTGGACAGTCATAAAGAACATCCTAAAGTACTTGAGAAGGACTAAGGATCAATTCTTGGTATATGGTGGTGAGGAAGAGCTCGTGGTAAAGGGTTACACCGATGCTAGCTTCCAAACTGACAAAGATGACTACAGATCGCAATCTGGATTTGTGTTTTTCCTAAACAACGGAGCTGTGAGATGGAAGAGTTCCAAGCAAGAGACGGTTGCAGATTCTACAATAGAGGTTGAATATATTGTCGCATCTAATGCTGCAAAGGAAGTTGTGTGGATCAAGAAGTTCATTTTTGAACTTGGAGTGGTTCCAAGTGCTGGTGATGCAAGTGAGTTGTTTTGTGACAACAACGGAGCAATTGCACAGGCTAAAGAACCAAGATCACACCAACGTTCCAAACATATTCTATGGTGGTTCCATCTCATACGAGAGATCGTACAATGAGGAGATGTGAAGATTTGCAGATTACCTACATAAAGCAATGTGGCTGACCCGCTCACAAAAGCACTTTCACATCAGAAACATGACAGAGATGTTCGATCACTTGGATTGAGATTCATGAGTGATTGGGTATAAGTGCAAGTGGGAATCTGTTGGTATGTATGCCCATAGAGACTATAATTCGTTGATTGTAATGGGATACTATGTAAATGATTTGTAATACTACATTGATCATATCAATAAAGGCAAGGTTCCAATCTATATGCTTGTGTTTTATATTGTGAGATGACCATAAAACTTATAGATGTCTAAAGAATAATATACTCAATGGCATATGTCTTCGGGTTGATGACCTGAACAGTGAGATCAGATGTATGCTAAGAGTATGTATTCTTGCTTTGTCCCTAATCGGTTGTTATTGTGGAAATATCCATAGACATCAATAACACATAAGATTAGAATGTATTTTGGTTGATGGAAGAATCTCATTATCCATGATATGGAGATATCAAACCAAGTACATAGATACTTGTTAGAGAACAGTGTATCGGATAGACCCACCTTGAGAGTGACACATGGATACCATGATTGGTAGTTAGAGTCACATCTCATAATGATGGTGGTGATTGTGGTTCTTAGACCTGAAGTCACTACAATTATTACATGTCGTTCGGTGTACTTTGACATCATCCACTGTGGTCCTGAATAAGGATTTCCATAAAGATGGTGCTTGGGTGCACTGTGACACATGGGGATGACTGTGAGTGATGTAGATGGAATTTGTCCGTCCTACGGGAGTTTGATATTCTGGCCACTTGATAAGCGAGACTGAGAAATGCATGGCCATGTTGATGTGAGTCAATATGTGATATTGAGCTGACATATATCTGAGACAGTCTGCTCTAGTTCAAGGAACATGGATTGAACATTGAAGAGGATAACAGTTCCATGACTCAGGTTCAATCAGGATATCAGTGACAAGGGAACTATACAATCACTGAAACACCAGTCATGAATGATAGGTTAAGTTTTTCTCCAACTTCTCTGATTACTTGGGTAGCAATGAAGTCTTGCTAGATACCAATCATTGCTTATGAAATCATAATATGATTATGGATATCACTGCCAACATAATTTGGAGCCTACCAGGTCACATGCATAGGATGTGTTGGAATAGGAGTATAATTGTGGATTTGATTGGAATTGCTCCGAATCACATTGATTACTAAAATGTTTATGTAATGGATTAGAATAATATTGGAGTGACTGGCTCTAAGTGCAAGTTGAAGTCTGTTGGTATATATGCCCATAGAACCATCCCAAGCGATTGCATGGAGTCAGATATTAATTAATCAATTAATGTGATTATTTGGTTAATTAATGAATTCCAGAATATTCTAATTAATCCACGAGTATTTTAATTAACACAATGTTTCTGTTTACCGATGGGTTTGGGAAACCCTACTTCCCTTTGTATCCTATTTAAAGGAGGATTGACGGACGATATCGATATAAGATATCGAGAGAGGCTTTTTCGTTTACGCTCATGTACGTAAACCCTAGCAGTCATCGTCCTTAGGAGAGAAATGAGAGAAATACGCCGCTAGCACGCTGCCACAGAGACACGACTCCTTCCTACCAGTTTGGGAAGTGTGACGTGGAGTTCCGTCCATCTGCGTGGATGAAGTAGAGATGCAGACGCCTTGACGCCTGCGTTTGGAGGACGTCGATGACCACCTGTACGCGCTACGAGCGGCGTACATTACTACCGCAAAGGAGAGCCGCCAGATCTTCCTGCGACAGTGAACGGGAGAGAAGTTCCATCCGTGTAGGTCAGCAGTGTTTCACCATCGTGTAATGGGCCATTTCCAGACTTGCTCCGCGATAAGGTATATCCCACAAACACTCCTTCCAAATACGCTGTTGTCGATGAGATCCTATTTCGGGTTGCATGGATTTTTAGTGTTTCCACCGCGCATGTTTTCTCCACAAAACCCAACACCTTCTACTCCTGCTTTAATCCCGCATTGCCCGGGATAGAGAACCATGTCCCATGACCCTCCTATATATAGGGCTAGTGGGGCTTCTCAGAAGAAACAACTCAGTACACTAGTTGCTATGCAAAGTTGTCATTCTCTCTGGTTGTGGTAACCGAGAGAGCCTGAGCAAGTGCTACCCGATAAGGGAGGCATAGCAAGGAAAGACAACTATAGAAAAGTGACTGGTGGCAGGAGAGTGTGTTGGTGACTAGTACGCACGCAGGAGGGTGCGACTCCTTCTAATTCCTTTTGGGACAAGGATATCGGAGTTTCAGGTGGTCTGTGTGGACTACTACAGAGGCGGGAGTCTTTTACCGCTCGGACGACAACTGTCAATCCTGACAGTCCCGGTGAGACCAAGAGATGCACAGACATCGTCCCAGACCGGAGGTGAAGATCATGCAAGCTACGAGGTAACATCTCCGAGCAAGCCTCGGGACAAGGTATGCCTTTACAAACCATCCTTCCTATTGTATAGATGTTGACGTGATTCCTTTATTATGGGTTTAGGAGAAGAAAATTTTTGTTTCCGCTGCCTTCTCTGTCTCCCCTAAAACCCAACAATCCTAGCATGCTATGTATGAAAATACCAGCCTAATGCAACCAAATGATCTCACATTAGTCTTAGGTCATTAATGAACACATAAAATATATCACATGAGACAATGTTGACTATATTGATGATAAAAGGGATAATATGCATATAAGAACTAAAATTCCCATAATAGGGGATAATAATCAAAATTTATACTCTAATGAGATTAAGGATGAATACATACAAAGTCTTGTGCATCATAATGAAAAATGACCCTTTTGGTAATAAGAGTGAACGTAATGTGACACAATTAAATAAAATATTTAGAGTCTTCAAAAGAAAAAACTATTACCAAATTCAGATTCCTCATTTCTAAAATAGGTTGGTTGTCAAATTTCATCAATTTTGAAAGTTGTTTGCACCCTCAAATGAAGAGAGAGAAAAAAGAAGATAATTTAAATAGAATTTTATTTGAAATCAAATAGGAGTGACATTAAATTTCATGCACGCAATCTGGACTGTTGGATTCATGATCCAATGACCTGTGCCTTGTCACCTAGTTCAAGTTGGATAGGGCAGTAGGAAACCAAGTTTTGTGATTTTTAAATCATAATTTCTCACTCATTTCTCGATCGTTTTTCATGATTTCTTTTCCCACACGTTGCAAATTGAATTCCGGATCTAATGAGTCCTTACTCATGGTCTCTCATGGTGTATGCTAGATTTTCCCAATTTGGTCGCCATTGTTCACGAAGCTCCTACTCCCCAAGGGGATTACACCCATCCCCACCTATATATACCCCTGTTCTAACCATTATCATGTATTTTGAAAACTTACTCTCTTCCTGATTTCTTCTTCTCCCTCGTGAGTTTCTGCCACAACTTTGAGAGATACTCTTGGTGTCAGCGACTTCTTCTATCTCTTTGCTTCACCCCACATCAATTTCGTTTAAGGTTAGATTTAGTAACTGTTGGCCTTTAATTTTCTTCTCTTGGTTTACTATTTGGGTACTTTTCCTTGTTTTTCCCAATTCTCAGTTGAGGCAGAGAATCTACTTGCAACAACCATGGCATGGGTACATAGTAGGGGGTGCCCCTCGTGTCCTTTTCATTTTTTACCCTCACCTTCCTTTTTGTTTTAATTTTCCACGCCAGGGCACTTTCATACTTTTCACCTATCTTTCCTTTCATGTGGGGTGAGTCAAACAAGCCATTGACCCATTGACTTGTCCATTCTTGATTGGGCCATGTCAGCTGGGCTTGGTCCCTCTTTTCCCCTCTCTGTCACGATTTTCTCGAATATGTGGCATTTTGAGATTTCTGATTGGCCCATTTTGCAAAAATGTTAACTTTCACTCTGGTTGTCAAAAAATTAAAATAAAATATTTTTTAGAATTGGAAAAATATGTTCTTTCTAAAAAAATAGTTTCAAAGACCGATTTTCATGTTTTCAATGATGGATTTTGAGGATCTAATTGATTAATATAAAAAGCCCTAAAATTGGTAATTAATTCATCTTAACACCGAATATAACAAATTAATATATTTTATTGATCAAAAAAACAAAAGGAATCGTTTGGTCTAGGTTTTGAGTCCCAAATTTGAGTTTCACTAAGAAGGTTTAGAATTAAGGTTTCATTACCTTTATATGAATCTCAAACCCTAATACATGTGAATGATTTGTAATTAGGAAAAGTTGATTGTGGAAACAACTAGTTGCTAAAGTGAGTTCCTAGGACCCTAGTTTAAGGTATGTTTGCATCCTTGATTATTCTTTTTAAGCAATTCACCTACTTTTGTCATTCTCTTGGTCTGATGGACATTAGCCTTTACAATATCTTGTTCTTTTAGAAAATATGCTTAATGTGAAGTATCTTATATTGTTAGTGGTCATATGATCATATCTGACAGTTGCTTGGACTTTTTATTATACATTGCTCATGTTGGGACATTCTATGGTGTTATATGTTCTTTTTCCCACTTTTATGGTGGATGTTGATTAGGATCATGAGATCCCACTTATTGTATTTGTTGAATTTCTCATCTTTCTTATTCTCTTTGATAATTGATTATTCTTTTGTTATGCATCATGTGGTGACTGCTAGTATAATGTTACATGTTATTTTATTTGGATGTGAACATTCCCACACATGCATGTAGATGTGAAAATTACTGCATATAAAAATAATTAGGGTAGACGTGCCTAGGAAGATGTATACAAGACCCTACCACCCCACAATTTAGAGCAGATGTATACAAGACCCTGCTCACCCCACATTATTTTTGGTAGATGTGTTATTTCCTACCTACATGTTTATATTGTTTAGTATTGTAATAGGTGAAACACATTGATGATTTATTGCTATACTTTGCTCTTATTTGTCTCTTTTATTGAGATCCATGTCTTTTATTCCCTATTGGGTAGTTGTAAAGAGGACAGATTGCCTCCTTACTAAAATCTAATGGTAAATACACAACATCCATCTTTGTATAAAAATTTGAAGATGAGGGATGAAGACATAATAATTCCAATTAAATAAGCATGGAACAAATACAATAAATTGTCAACAATAGCAACAGAATTTAAAACCTATGATATTACATAGATTTATTTTGAAAGATAAACTGAAAATGAACTATAGGGTCTAGAAATAGTAACATAGTCATCCTCGGGTAGTCTCACACTTGATCAGCTACACCGTGATCTAGTCTTATCCCTCTTCCTGGATCTAGGTGGTTGGGGTCACCCGACAAAAGGAGATAAAACATATGTGTCAATTAAGTATTAAGGACAATTTAACAATTTAAATATGGTAAAGTAAAGGTTCACTAACAATGAGATGTCAAGAGTATGAGGAAAGTATAAAAAATAAGAAATTCTTCCATGTTAAACAATAATAAGTTGCATGTATAATTAATTTTTGACTAAATTAGACTAGTATTGGGATGAGGCAACTATCGTACCTCAACCTCTGGGTGAGGGAGAGTAACACATTCCCAAACACCATAATATTTTTATAATTGGGGAGATTGGTCACATTCCCCTGAGTTCATGCCTAACACTATGGGTGGTTTGTACTCATGTACACTACATTAGTTAATTAGTCATTTTCATCATCATGCTAAAGTATTTCTATGGTAGATATAAGAAATTTAACAACATTGCATGTGGGGTCCAAGACGCTTGAACAATTGTAGTGGAACAACAAGAATAAATCAAAATAGGCTCATGCCTCATTTTGAATATAGGTTTGGGTAAAAATTCCCAACTTAGGGTTAGAATGCACATACCTCACTTGAGTTATCCTAGAATTGATTTTTCCTCAATTGTAAAGAAATCCTAATTTTTTACCTTCTACGTAAAACTTCGATTTTTGGGTTTGAAAACTTGTTCAAACTATTGGGTATATTATTCTAACTAGAAAAACATATTCATTTAGTCAATTAGAGGTTGAAATGAATTATTTATGCATTTTAGGGCTTTTTAATTAGATATTTTGGTTCATTGAAAAACCTTCTCAAAAAACATGGAAATCATGCTCTAGAATTATTTTTTTAGATAGAGTTTTTTTTTTGAACCCATAGCCTATTTATTTCTATTTTTTTGATAAATGAGTAATTAGTTATGAATTTTCTAAGATTAACAAATCAAAATTTAAGAAAATGCCACATGGGCTTTTTATTTCGTGAGGAAGACTGCCACGAAGGCCGGGACCTGTGTGAGATGGCACAATTTTGTACGGCCAATTCACATGTCAAGGCTCGCGTGGCCTCGGTCAGTGAGAACTAAAAATTGGGTGAAAAAATTTTATGCCCCTCGGCGAAAAACAAAATAAGCAGAGCGAGCGAGGGTGGTCAAGGGAATTCACCGAGGGGATTCATCCCTGCGAATAAAGCTCATCAATTCATCAAGCAGATGACCTGTAGCTCGACTCCAGTTGCTCAACATTCCCATAGATGCTTTCTTGGCCAACGAACACCTTGAGTAGGTTGATGGGAACTCGATGAAGGTGAGGGAGAAAACACCACAAGGTGAGGTCCCCTATACCACCATAACGAGGTGGAGAAAAGCCATGGATGGTGGGGGAGGTTGAAGGTGAAGTTTGGTGGTGATTAAGCACTAAAAAATTAAAGCAAGGACTCAATTGCATTCGTAGAGGTCACATGGGTTCAAGGGAGGTCTCGCAGAGGTCGGAGGGAAGCTGAGTCATTGGGATGACTAGCAATGGTGAGAATAACCAACTGAGCTATAGGATTGAGCCAACTAGAGCTCGTCGAGATGAACTAATAATAGAAATAGGTTCATAGAGCTTCAGGGAAGCGTACCTAATTGCCACTTTCACCGGGGATGGCAGAGGGGTCTGGGATAGAGCTGAGGTCACCGGAGATTGAATCCAAGTAGAGCGAGGGATTCATGAGCACTAGAAGAGGAATTGGATGGAGAGGAGTAATGTTGGTGGTCTATGCATTCTAGTGGTGGCCTTTTATAGGTGAGAAGGAGGGTGGATGCTCCTTTGTGACTCGTCGGTGGAGAGGGAGTGTCTTCCCTAGATGGGTGTTTTGTGCTCAGGCAACGAGGGAGGGTGAGTGATGGCTCATTGGAATCAAAAGAGAGAGACGAAGTGAGGGGAAAAGAAATCAAATGAAATAGATTAGCGTAGAGGAAGAGAGAGATCACAGATCGATTCTTAGCTGGAATGTTACTTGTCGGGAGGTAGTTGACGAGTTTCACGTCGTCGAATCAAGTGGCAATATGGATATTGAGCCATAGTCGTTGGATGCCTTACGAGACAGTCTAGTAACGTGTGATAAGAAATAAAATCAAAACCTTGGTTTAATGTATTGAATCAATGAAATCATATTAATAACTATGGTTACACTATATTCCAACGAATATTATTCATTTCAGGGGTCAATCAATGGTCAATTAACAAATTTGAACCATAGGCCCACAATCAATTCTATAATAATCCTATGCCTTTAAATCTCATTTAATATCACCTTTTGGATACTAACCACCATGTTGGCCTTTAATGTATTAATTAATGTATAAGAATTTGGAGTTAATTTCAAATAGATTTTCTTTAAGATTTTTGGATGAAATTGTGAGGCAATACTCCCGCATTAATTCAAAGGCCCTCAATTAAGTTAATGTCCCCATTCTCATGCTTTATTTTCTTTTTATGAGGGGAGAGGTAAAGAGAGGTGATTATGACACTTATTTACTACTTGTATTTACATTATGTTTTATCTTTAACTTTATTTTAACAATTATTTCATTTTTAAGGACATCTTGTAACTTAACTCCTAACAATCTATTAATTGAGGTAATTGTGCACTAACTCCTTAAGTTTGCATGCATATTTACTCCAAGTCCCTCAATTTCCACAAAATTAACATTAAGGACAAACATATAGGAAAAGTAGGATATCATTATGAATAGGGTGGAATTTCTAGTACATTTAAATTCAGTTCATTACATCACTCCACCCATTAAAAGTGATTTTGTCCCTGAAATCTCAAACAAAAGGGAGGGGTGAGTGTGTAGCATCTCGTCTCTAAGTTCCCAAGTTGACTCTTCTAACCCATGATACTTCCACAAGACTTTTACTAGTTCAATATCTTTGTTCTTCAAGTGTTTCACTCGAGTGTCAAGAATATTCACTGGTAACTCCTCGTAAGTCAGATTCTGACGAATCTCCATAGGTTCTATTGTGAGCACATGAGAAGGGTCTTTAACGTACTTCCTCAGTATTGAGACGTGAAAGACATTATGGATCTTGTCATAAGTAGGGGGAAGAGCTAGACGATATGCACACTCTCCTATCTTAGCTAAGATCTCAAAAGGTCCCACATAATGAGGATTAAGCTTGCCTTTGACTTTAGATCTCACAATAGAGCATATAGGCTTGACGTTTAGGAACACCTAGTCTCCCACTAAGAAGCTTACATCAGACCTACACTTGTCAGCATACATTTTCTGTCGGTCTTGTGTGGCTTTCATACACTTCTTAATCAACTGAACCTTCTCTATCATCATTTGCATGTTATCGGTCTTCACTAGACTGTGTTCTCCCATGTCATCCCAATGCAACGGAGAATGACAAGGTCTATAATATAAGGCTTCATATGGAGGCATCCCAATGCTGGCTTAGGAGCTTTATTGTACGCAAATTCAGCCAATGGTAGATATTTGTCCCATGCACCTCCCCAGTACATAACACATGCACATAGCAGATCTTACAAAATCTATACATTTCTTTCAAATTGGCCATCCGTTTGCGGGTGGTATGCAGTACTAAAATGTAGGTTAGTTCCCATCTCTTCTTGAATTTGACTCCACAGTCGAGAGGTGAACTTTGGGTCACGATGAGATAATATCACCTTGGGTACACCATGCAGACAAACTATCCACTCCACGTATAGTTGTGAAATTTCTTTGACCTTTTAGTTATATTTGAAAGGTAGAAAGTGGGTAGACTTTGTCAAACAGTCGACTACTAACCATACAACATCACATGCCTTTCTGGTTTTGGGAAAACCAATGAAAAAATCCATAGTCATCTTCACCCATTTCCATTCTGGAATTTCAAGTGGATGGAGAAGTCCACTAGATCATTGATGTTCTATCTTTACTTGTTGACAAGTCAAACATCTATTCACATATAGGTCTATATCCTTCTTCATATTCTTCCACCAAAAACTTCATTGTAGGTCCTTGTACATTTTGGTCATGCCAGGATGAATTATGTACTTAGACCCATGAGCTTTGCTCAGAACTTTCTATCATAAGTTACTGATAGCAGGAATCCACAATCTTTGTTGAAAGAGGAGAGCACCATCCACTCCAATGGAGAAATAAGATTTTGTCTTCATGGTTAAGGTCTTCATTTCTTCTAATTCAGGACTTTCTAACTATGCAGAAACAATATCTGAAATCCATGTTGGGGTGATGGATAAGCTAGCCATGTGAACACATAATTTGTCAGTAGCTTCTTCATTTGGAATTTCCACAAGTTGCAGTTCTTAGCAAGAAACTTACTCCATATTTTTCCATATAGAACAGGATATAGAAGCACAAGTACCAGTTCTCTTCCGACTTAAGGCATCAACAACTATTTAGCTTTTGAGATGGTATGTGATGGTAAAGTTGTAGTCCTTAAGATATTCCATCCACCTACATTGTCTCATATTCAATTCCTTTTGTGTCAATAGGTAATTTAAACTCTTGTGATCAGAGAAGACCTCAAACTTGACTCCATAGATATAGTGTCGCCAGATTTTTAGAGCATGAACAATGGTTGCTAGCCCTAAGTCATGTGTAGGCCAGTTTTCTTCATTTGGCTTCAACTGGAGGGAGGCATAGGAAATCACTTTACCTTCTTGCATAAGAACACACCCTAAACCTTGCTTGGAGGCATCAGTGAAAATAACATAGGGTTTTCCTTCAATAGGTAATGCAAGTACAGGTGCAAATGTCTGGCTTTACTTCAAATTCTGAAAGCTATCTTCACACTCGGGAGTCCAAACAAACTTGACATCTTTTCTCATCAACTTTTTCATACGAAGGGATAGCTTCGAGAAATTCTTCATAAATTTCTAGTAGTAACCTGCTAGATTGAGGAAAATACAAATTTCTGATGGGTTCTTCAGAGCCTTCCACTTGGTTACAACTTCTACCTTCATAGGGTCAACAACAATATGTCCAGAAGAGATTACATGACCCAAGAACATTACTTCTTTGATCCAGAAGTCACACCTTGAGAATTTTTCATAAAGTTGATTTTCTCATAGTCTATTGAGTGCTAGTCTCAGATGCTTGCGATGTTGTTCTTCTGACTCAGAATATATTAAGACATCATCGATGAATACCACGACGAACTGATTGAGATAAGGACAAAATGCTTGATTCATCAGGTCCATAAAGGTAGTAGGGGCATTGGTCAGACTGAAAGGCATAACCAAGAATTCATAACGCCCATATATAGTTCTGAAGGTTGTCTTAGATATATCTTCATCCTTCACTCGCATTTGATAATAACTACTTCACAAGTCCATCGTTGAAAAGATAGGGGTATACTTGAGCTGGTCAAAGAGATCGTTGATTCATGGTAGTGGATAATGATTCTTCATTATGATTTGGTTTAGCACGCGATAATCCATGCACATCTACATTAAGACATCCTTCTTCTTCATGAACAGGATAGGGGCTCCTCAAGGTGAGACGCTTGGGTGAATAAAACCCATTTCGAGATGTTCTTGAAGCTGCTTCTTCAACTCATCATGTTCAGCTAGTGCTAAGTGATAAGGTGGCTTCGAGATTGTCGAAGTTATGGGTGCAACTTCGATGGAGAATTCCACGTCACGAGTTGAAGGCAACCCTAGTAGCTCTTTCAGGGAATACGTCAGGGAATTCCTTCACCACTTCTATATGGTAGAGGATAGGAGGTATGGCATTAAGAACTATAGATTCTAAGTATTCCCTACAACCTTTTGAAACAACTTTTTCGTCTTTGATGACAAAGATAATAAATTGTTGTTCTTCTCATTTTCTACCCTTGATACACATTCTTCCTTATTTGGAGTGTAACAAGCTAGCCTTCGACTCTTCATAGAATAGGACTGCCTTATATCTCTTCATCCAATCCATCCCCAGGATGATGTCAAAAGTCATCATGTCAAGCAAGACAAAGACTGAATGAAACATCTTCCCCAAGATGCAAAGGTCCATGGTCGGAAGTTTGAGTTAAGATGAGCATATTCTACCACTAGGGGTTTTGACATCTAACACATGGTCCATAAATTTAGATTCCAAATCTAGCATAAAGGCAAATTCTGTAGATATGAAGGTATGTGATGATCCATAATCAAAAATTTCTTTAACCAGATGCATGTTAAGGTGTAAATTACCTTCGATGACCTCATTGCCTTCACTGGATTCCTTAGCATCTATAAAAAAAACCCTTCCATTTTGCCTCTCTACCGATGATCGGTGCCCTTGCTGGTTGTTGTTGTTGTTGTTGTTTTTCTGGTTTTTGTTGTTGTTCTACGGAGGCAGATTCTGATGTTGAGGCGATTGTTGGGTTGGGGCTTGTCCTCACTGAAACCTAAGATCATTTGGTTGAATATGACCAGGATGGCTACACTCGTGGCAGACTGGTACAGGTTGATCCTCCCTTTGAGGTGGTGCATTGCCCACAGGGTACTTTCTAGGTGGGTGAGAGTGGGAGCATCGGTTGCAATAGTCTCTTCCTTGATATCCATTAGATCTATTCCGTTTTTTGCTAATGGACACAGAAGCTTGGAAGCCAGGGTACGACTCTATAGCCAGGGCCTTGACCACCATTTGTTGGAAGGTAAGTGGCAGTTGTAGAACAAGATTGTGGTTGACATTGTAGTTGAGTCCCTCTAGAAACAAGGTTGATCCACGCTCAGTCCCTAGGTCAATGGTGTAGCCCTCTAGAAGTCGAAAACATTGAATGTACTTAGAGACACTCAGGTTCCCCTGTCAAAGACTATAGAATTCAACCTCCTTCTACTTTAGGTAAGTTGGATAGACATACTTCTCTCAGAATAGCTTAAGGAAGTCTTTCCAGGTCATCTCAGCTATGTCTCGGGTATGGGAGATACCATTCCACCATACACGAGCAGGCGCATCTAGCACATAGACAGCAAAGCGGACCTTCTGGTGAGGAGGGCACGCCATGCCATCAGAGGTGCGTTATAGTCCTAGCACCTAGTCAACAACTTTGTCTACCATGTTGACTTCATTTTCCCCTTTGAAAGATGATCGCTACATATTTATGAAGTCTATCATATTGAACTCCTTGGGCTTACTAGAAGAAGCGACAGTAGCAGATAGTTTTCCCACCATAGTAGTTGAGAGAAGTTGACGTAGCATTGTCAACTCCTGCTCAAGAGTCATAGTTGGTGGAGGCAGGATGATAGGGGTCCCATGGTTGGAGTTGTCAGAGTAGACTCCAAACAAGTTTCCTCTCATGAAAGACAAGGTCGTAGTGTGAGATTTCTAAGGGGTTTTTGATAGAAAGAGATGAGGCTACTATTTCCTATAGGCATGCTATTTTGGGCATTTTGTATTTGATCAGGCCAGGCCAGGTCATATGAACTCATGAGTCTCCGTAAACCAAGCTAGTGGTGCAGAGGAAAATATTGTCAGTCCTAAGTTATGACCCTTTCTAGACACCATCACTTTCAACATCGTGCCCTAGTAGCTACCCTATAGGCTCTGATAAGATGCTGTAAAGAGGCGAGATCACCTCCTTACTAAAATCTAACAAAAAATACACAACATCCATCTTTGTATAAAAATTTGAAGATGAGGGATGAAGGCATAATACTTCCAATTAAATAAGAATGGACAAATACAATAAATTGTCAATAGTAGCAGTGGAATTTAAAACCTATGCTATTACATAGCTTTATTTTGAAAGATAAACTGAAAATGAACTACATGATCTAGCAATAGCAACCTAGTCATCCTCAGGTAGTCTCACACTTAATCAACTACACCACGATCTGGTCCTATTCCTCTTCCTGGCTCTGGGTGATTAGGGTCACCCAGTAAAAGGAGATAAAATGTAAGTGTCAATTAAGTATAAAGGACAATTTAATAGTTTAAATATAGTAAATTAAAGGCTCACTAACTATGAGATGTCAAGAGTATGATGCAAGTATAACAAATAAGAAATTTTGCCATGTTAAACAATAATAAGTTGCATGCATGATTAACTTCTGAATAAATTAGACTACTATAGGGATGAGGCACCTACCGGACCTCAACCTCTGGGTGAGGGAGAGTAACACATTCCCAAACAACCTAATATTTTTATATTTTGGGTGAGTGGTCACATTCCCCTTGGCTCATGCCCAAAACTATGGGTGGTTGGTACTCATGTACACTACATTAGTTAATTAGTCATTTTCATCATCATGCTAAAGTATTTCTATGGCAGATATAAGAAATTTTAACAACATTGCAAGTGGGGTCCAAGACCCTTAAACAATTATATTGGAATAGCAAGAATAAATAAAAATAGGCTCATGCCTCCTTGGGAATATAGGTTTGGGTAAAAATGCCCAACTTAGGGTTAGCATGCACATACCTCACTTGAGTTATCCTAGAATTGACTTTTCCTCAATTGTAGATGTCCAAATCCCTTATATCCTAAGTACAAGTGTTTAAGACAAGAATTAGGGTTTGTGATGAATTAAGGGTTGAAACCCTAATTTTTGACCTTCTAGGTAAAACTTCGATTTTGGGATTTCAAGACTAGGTCAAACAATTGGGTATATATTCTAACTAGAAAACATATATATTTAGTCAATTTGAGGTTGAAATGAATTATTTATTCATTTTAGGGCATTTTAATTAGATATTTTGGTTCATTGAAAACCTTCTTAAAAAATATGCAAATTAGGCTCTAGAATTATTTTTATTACATAGAGTTTATTTTTCTGAATCCATAACCTATTTATTTATGTTTTTCTAATAAATGAGTAATTAGTTATGAATTTTCTAAGATAAGCAAATCAGAATTCAATAAAATGCCACTTGGGCTTTTTATTTTATGAGGAAGATTGCCACGGAGGCCTGGACCCGCATAGGTTGGCTCAATCATGAGCAGCTAGTTCACGGGTCAAGGCTCGCATGGATTTGGTTAACAATAACTAAAAACTAGGTGAAAAGACTATTATGCCCCTGGGCGAAAAACAAAAGAAACTGAGTGAGCGAGGGTGGTCAAGGGAATTCACTGTGGGGATTCATCCCCATGGACGAATCTTGTCAATTCATCGAGTAGTCGGCCTGGAGCTCGACTCCAGTTTCTCAACGTTCCCACATATGCTTTCTTGGCCAACTAACACCCCGAGTTGCTTGTTGGGAACTTGGCGAAGGCGAGGGAGCAAACTCCATAAGACGAGGTCCCCTGTACTTCCAGAACGAGGTGGAGAAAAGCCATGGATGGTGGGGGAGGTTGAAGGTGAAGTTTGATGGTGACTAAGCACTAAAACGTTAAAGAAAGGACTTGGTTGTGTTTGTGGAGGTCACGAGGGTTTAGGGGAGGTCTTGCGGAGGTCGGAGGGCAGCTGAGTCATCGGGATGACTAACACCAGTGAGAAGCTCCAATTGAGCTATAGGACTGAGCAAACCAAAGCATGTCGGGATGAACTAATAATGGGAATAGGTTCGTAGATCTTCAAGGAAGCTTACCCGATTGCCAATTTCACCAGGAAGGCAGAGGGGTATGGGACAGAGTTGAGGTTGCCAGAGATCAAATCCGAGTAGAGCAAGGGGTTTGGGAGCACTAGCAGAGGAATTGTATGGAGAGGAGTAATGTTGGTGGTCTATTTGTTCTAGTGGTGGCCTTTTATAGGTGAGAAGGATGGTAGATGCTCCTCTGTGACTCTCCGGTGAAGAGGGAACATCTTCCCTAGATGGGTGTTTCATGCTTTGGCCATGAGGGAGGGCGAGTGATGGCTCATTGGAATCAAAATAGAGAGATAAAGCGAGCAGAAAAGAAATCAAACAAGATAGATAAGTGTAGAGGAAGAGCGAGATCGCAGATTGATTCTTAGTTGGAATGTTACTCGTTGGGAGGTAGTTGACAAGTTCCATGTTGTCAGATCAATTATCGGTCTAGATGATCGAGCAATAGTTGTTGGATGGATCGCGAGAGACTCTAATAACACATGACATGAAATAAAATCAAAACCTTGGTTTAATGCATTGGATCAATGAAATTATATTAATTTCTATGGTTACACTATATTCCAACGAATATAATTCGTTTAAAGGGTCAAACAATGGTCAATTAACACTAAATTTGAACCATAGGCCGACAATCAAGTCTAGAATATTCCTATGCCTTGAAATCTCATTTTTAGTAACCTTTTGGCTATTAAACACCATGATGTCCTTTAATGTGTTAATTAATGTATAAGAATTGTAAGTTGATTTGAAATAGATTTTTTCTTAACATTTTTGGATGAATTTGTGAGGTAATACTCCCTCATTAATTCAAAGGCCCTCAATTAAGTTAATGTCCCCATTCTCATGTTTTGTTTCTTTTTATGAGGAGAGAGGTGATTATGACACTTATTTACTACTTGTATTTACATTATGTTTTATCTCTAACTTTATTTTAACAATTATTTCATTTTTGTGGACATCTTGCAACTTAACTACTAATAATCTATTAATTGAGGTAATTGTGCAATAACTCCTTAAGTTTGCATGTATATTTACTCCATGTCCCTCAATTTCCACAAAATTAACATTAAGGACAAACAGATAAGAAAAATAGGATATTATTATGAATAGGGTGGAATTTCAAGTACATTGGAATTTGGTTTGTTACATCAATCCTTTACTTTTTTTTTTGGAACATCTGGGGACAATCTTATTCATCTTGTTCCCTCAGTCCAGGTCCTTGCACATCCATACACGACATGTGGCTCGATGTAGCTTCCTCCCTCACCAAGTCAGTGAGGAATCTAGGGCACCGACTCCACCTCCTACAATCGACCTCATGTTTTAGACACCACTTGGCAGTTGTATCAGCCACCTTATTACAGACTCTCTTCCTATACTTAAAGGTAACTACATCGAACTCCTTACATAACTTACGAATGAAATAACAGCTTGCTTTATACTAAACTGGAATGGCAGTGTAATTAGTCAGCATATGCACTGCCACTTTGCTATCTGATTCCAGTAGAATCTTTCGGAACTGCACGCGGCATTCCTGTAGACCCAGCTCGATGGCTCTCAATTCAGCTGCCATGATGTCTAGCGTAGCCCCTTTATCGCATCCTCCTCCTAGCCACCTTCCTTCATGATCCCTGATGACGAACCCGGTAGCCATAGCCTTCCTCTTCCGCTTTACTGCAGCGTCAACGTTAACCTTCACCTGCTCCCTCGGCGGGCTATGCCATCCATGATCGTCGCTGGTCTGGTCATTCCCCATTGCATTTTCCTTCGTGAAAGCCATCTTGCATAGTGTTACCTCTTGTTTTATGCTGTTAAACATGCCATTAGCATTCACGTTGAGCTCCTGGAACGCTATACTACATCGAAAACCCCATAACTTCCAAATAGTAATAGCAACCCAAGTACTCCAGTCACTCTGCTCCTTCCTCTTCCACAGGTTAGCCCTGAGCCAGTTCTCCATCGTTCTCTCTTGAAACAAATTTAACCATGTGGTCTGTTGGACACATCGCCATACTTCCTGGACCTCCGCGTAGCTTATCAACGCATGCATTGCAGACTCGGAAACCCTATGACATCTTGGGCACAACGGATTATCAGTGAAACCTCGCCTGACCCGGGTCTCGTTTGTCATGAGACTACCATGCATTGTTAGCCACAGAGTCGTTTTGACTCTTTGGGGCACCCTCAGCCGCCATAGATTCATCCACCTCCCCGGCGAGTGTCTGGTATGCTCTGTCTGCAAAAAATTGTATGCTCTTTTTATAGTGAATCGTCCACGGCTGTCCTTCAAGTAAACGATTTCATCAGCGCCTGCTGTAGGATCTGGGGGGGCATCTCAAGAATTAAATGTGCTGACTCCTTATCAAACCACTGGTTTATAAACTCCACGTCCCAGCCACCATTCATGTTGACCATGGAGCTGACGATTAGGTCTAACAGATCCTGTTATAACCTCAATTTCTCCAAGATATGTAATGAAATTATAAAGATTCTTTTTAAAGAAAATGAAATTGTTGGTTGATGAATTGTTTGATTGAATTGAGCTGATTGTGTGTTTGATAACTTGTATGTCCTCTTATTGGGCCTTTGAGGCCGTGAAGCCCAATGGAGAGATTAAAAGAAAAACAAGAAGAAATAGAAAAGGGAATTTCATTTAAGTTATGTGAGAAATAAAAAGAAATGATTTAAAAGTTAAAAGATATTTTCCCAAAAATGAGTTTTCGATATAAAAGGGTTCCTTGAGGCTTAAGGAACTCAGGATAATTAGATAATGACAAAAGAAATAAGGAATATGCGGAAAATACATTTAAATTAGAGTTAACTTGGAACTGAAGTAAAAGGCTCGTTTCGTTTGGATAATAACCCCAAATTTTGTACAAAGAAAGATAAAAATATAAACGAGTTTCCCTCAAAATTTGAGGAGAAACGGAGTTATGGATTGGGAGTTATTGAATTTTCAAATTATCATCAAAATGGTATTTTCCTTGGATTTTTGGGAAATAGTTTTCCTTTTTCGTTTAAGAGCGGATGACGCTGACCGTTGGATCAAAATCCAACGGATCGCGGTCATCGTCTAGAGTCCCAGAAGGACTTGGACACTGGCGCGGACAGGAATTTTTTTTCCTTCGCTTTCCCGATCGATCTAGTGCATGTGCACTTGAGTTAAGAGTTCCTTTGAGTCCGGGAGACCAAGGCGAACAACCTAGACCTAGGTTTTGCCCACTTTCGGGGTGTATTCTAGAAACG
Organism: Alisma plantago-aquatica; assembly: GCA_963693085.1. NCBI lineage: Eukaryota > Viridiplantae > Streptophyta > Magnoliopsida > Alismatales > Alismataceae > Alisma > Alisma plantago-aquatica. The sequence continues at coordinate 517,613,485 of OY856413.1, read as the reverse complement.
CCCAATTGGGCTGGAACCACGGATGGCGGCGGGTTTGGGAACCCTAATGGGGACCTCCCACTGCCTATATAAGGGCACCCCTCAGTCCTTCACCTCGCTACGATCTCGACCGACTACTTCCTATTCCTCTCCACGCACTAGCCTGCTCAATTGCTTTCCCTCCGGTGAGAACGCCGCCGCGGCTCCGCCGCGTTTAGATTGGGCGAGGTCGAAGGAGGACGAAGCTTCGGGACGGTTGGATCTGAATCCAACGGTTGGCCGGGAGAAGACGCAACTTTGTTCAAGCGACGTCGGCCACGATCGTTCGATTGACATCGAACGCTGAGATCAAGAAAAGACGGAGACGGATAGATCGCGGACCACCGTGGACCAGCAAGATCCGACGACTACGGTGTAAGGCGCTTAAGTGAAGAGGAGGCACGCGTGAGGATCGTCCGATCGAGGCGCGGACCACGGGTCTAACGATCGAACGGTCGTTAGTTTTCGGTAATTCCCTCTCTCTGATGAATATTCAGAAAAATACTTTTTCTTGAAAAATTCGTAGTAATTACTAGGATTATCGTATGAGAAAACTTTATATATGAAAATTGTATAGAAAAGTACGAGGAATTCGATAAAAATAAATTGAGACCTTAGTTCTGTCTGTTTCACAAAAAGTACCTTAATTTGTTAGTAAAGTGTATTAAGAATTGGTGAGAAACCCTAATTGCATGATTAAAGTGTATTTTGATGAATCAATCAATCAAACTGATAAGTTTAACTTTGTTAATGATCAAGGTGCTATGATTATCAGTTTGAATGCAAAATATGAGATTTAGAATTATAATGCTTAAAAAGGAAGTTAATTTACATAGAAACCCTAATTAGGGATGAAAGGGGATAAAAAGCATGTTTTTGCGAAATAAGGTAAATGGATACTTAATAAAGGAAATTTACTAAGAAATTAGGGGTTTTATGTAGTTTAATGAATTAAGGATGGTAATAATGAAAGAGGAAGTAAAACCCTAATTTCTAGAAGGAACCCTAATTATGGAATTAGAATCCTAGTTGAATAATGAAGGTGAGTAAATATTAATAAAAGGAAATTGTTCTTTTATTTCAGGTGTTGATTGGTTTTCTCTTTCTATATTGAAAAAGTGCAATTAAGAGGTATGTGGTTACTTATGGTTAACCGTTTAGGTTTCCCGACGTTTTACGAATGTTTAATCACATTGGATGCAACTAAACAGTTTGGATGTTTATTTCTTCCATGCAAAATATAAAGTGACTATGACTATCACTTAATTTATATGCCATCTAATTCAATCCTTGGTTTCCTCTGTGTCGTAATGACGGACCTGATAAAAGACTACCTAGAGGGTAGGTACATCAGGCCATGAATGACTTTGACTACCTAGAGGGTAGAGTCATGAATGACTTTAACTGCCTAGAGGGCAGGGTCATGAATGACTTTGGATGCCTAGAGGGCAGGTCCATCAAGTCACCTTATAGAGGTATCATGTAAGTCCTAAAGGGACAACACAGAGTTGCGAAAAGATGGATTGAGTAGTTTGTCTTAAAACGTAAATTTGATTGTTAAATGATTATGTGGTTAACTTAGTTGAACTATTATCTGCTCCCCACATACCAGCTTCGGCTGATCGTTGTTTTTGTTTGTCGGCGTTTTAGGTAAATCCTCAAAAGCACAAACAGTAAAGCGACATAATGTGAATTCAAGAAATAAAGAACAAGGAGGAATTAAATAGAGTGGATAAGTTGTGGTTAGAAGATAGTATCCCACTTTCAAGGTATGCAAAAAGGAAAAGTTTTATTACCACTTTTCATATAGTCTGTTAGAATTTAATGATTATTTTTAGTTATATGTTGAACCTTTGATCCGGAATTATGATTGTGGCTTTATCCTCTAAGTCTTCCTTAATTGGGGGTTACTGAAAGGTGAGGTCGTAACATTTGGTATCAGAGCCTGGGTTCTTCATATAACTATTATTAATTATTAAATTTTACAAACTCCATAGAACCCAAGGGAGTTATTAGAGGAGTATCCGAAAGACGGAGGTGTCTAGAAAGGGATCACGACCGGGGGCTGGCAAAATTTTCCTCCGCACCGCTAGTCGGCATACGAGGACTCCCGGAACCGTGTGACCGCCTGGCCGAAGTCTTAGGGTACGAATCGAAGTAAGATACCTTTAGGACTCCCTTATCTTATTCATCCCTTCTCATCACATATTCTTTTAGGGTTTAGGAGTAGTATTCTCTCTCTCCTCCACACTCATGTGGCATGGGAAATTAAGGGTTTAAGAATCCTCCTCCAAATTAATAAAAAGTATGTAATGAGATATCACTGAACATAAGTATAACTAGTTAAAGGATAAACTAAATGTTTGTTTGTTATGCTTATGTAGATGGCAAGGACCAAGACTGTTGCTATCCCTGAGGACTCCGGAAAGCCGGTTAGGAGTGTTTGGCCTCCCCGTAAAATGAAGAAATCTTCTGAAAAGAGGAATAGGAACCATGAGGGTGGATCCTCTAAGAAGAGGAAGAGGCCTGAAGAGGACACGCAAGAAGTCCCTGCCCCAGTCCCTTTTAGCAACCTCGACCAGGAAGAGAACCAAGGATATGAGGAACAACATGTGTTCGAGGAAGAAGCCCGGATGGATGAGGACCCAGACAATGAACCAGAACCCAACATGATGATCCGCACTCCGAATATCTTGTGGTTAGAGCAACAGAAGAAGTTGACAGAAGCTATTAGTGCCTTGGCTCTCCGAGACATAGCTAGAGCAGAAAATGGTGAACCACACCCTGTTCGTCCACGTGTGGGGGCTACCATCTTAGATTTTGTCAAGCTGAACATAGAGAAGTTCTGGGGAGAGGATAAGACAGAAGTGGTGGATAAAGCAGAAGCCTGGATACTGGCAATTGAGAATGGTTTTCGCATGCTTGAGGTGCAGCCAAGCAAGAAGGTCCTCTTTGCTGCTCACCTCCTGGAAGGAGCAGCTAAGATATGGTGGGAGACCCACATCACAGGACGAGATCTGACTGAGGAACCCATGGCATGGGCGGATTTCAAAACCATCTTCACTTCCAGATTCGTCCCGGTTGCGGCTAAGAAAGAGAAGGAAAGGGAATTCACTAACATGACTCAAGGAAATTCCTCTGTGGCAGATTTTGGGCGTAAGTTTCGGATCCTGGAACGTTTTGGGTACAAGATGGACGAGGAAAGAAGGGTGGATCACTTCATAGAGCGTCTCCACCCTGCCCTGAAGCCTCATGTGATGGCCAGCAAGCCAAAAACCTTCGCAGAAGCTTACAACACTGCCTTAGACATGGAGAGAACCGTGATGCCTGCACAGCTTCCACCCAAAGGGTTTTTGGGTTTCACTGAAGGAACCCGAGGACAGAAGAATCATCATAAGAAGGGCCCAGGACGTCATCAAGCCAAGGGGAGACATGAAAGAAGAGGGAGACCCCATCAAGAGAATAATCGACCTCGATGCCGCTCATGTGGAAGAGGGCATCTCGGAGAATGCCACCACAGGAAGAGAGTCTGTTTCCGTTGTCACCAAGAGGGGCATATCCAAGCTGCCTGTCCTCTACCAGAGCCAAAAGGACCAGGTCCAGTGGCAGCCCCACCAGTAGCGGCTCCACCAGTAGCTGTGGCCCCACCTGCTGGAGAAAGAAGGCAAGCTCGAGTGTTCGCCATCGACAATGAAGAAGCTCAAGCAAATGCAAATCGGTTGATTGAGGGTAATAACCCATAGAGTTTTTCTTTATGTTTAGAAGTTAAGAATGTGATAGTCTAATGTATGGTGAACAATGATGTAGGCATGCTTGAAGTCATGGGACATAATGTAAAAGCATTATTTGATTCTGGTTCTACTAATACTTTCATTTTGAGGAATCTTGCGACTATGCTTTGTTTGGATATCAAGGATTTAGGATATGTCTTAGATGTTACAACCCCAAGTGGTCGTATCTTTACCTCTCTTTTGAAAACCCCGGTGATACCTGTGAAATATCGAGATCATGAATTTCCTACAGACTTTATCCTTCTTGACATGAATGATTTTGATATGATTATTGGAATGGATTGGCTTTATACTTATAGGGCCCAAATCGACTGTAGGGAAAAGAAAGTGATCATCAGGGAACCAGGTCACCCACCCTTTGTCATTAGAGGTAGGAAAGATGCCACCACCAGTTTGTATGTGTCATCCCTAAAGGCAGAAAAGATGATGAGTAAAGGTTGTCGAGCTTTCCTAGCAGTTGTTACTGAGCCCGAACCCAAGGTGCGACCATTAGAGGAAATAGAGGTAGTCAGGAGCTATGCTGATGTTTTTCCGGATGATCTACCCGGGATCCCTCCAGAGAGAGAGGTGGACTTTTCCATTGAGCTAGCTCCAGGGACAAACCCCATTTCACGTGCACCTTATAGAATGGCCCCTGCAGAATTGCTTGAGTTGAAGAAACAATTGCAGGAATTGCTAGACAAGGGTTTTATCCGGCCTAGCACATCACCATGGGGAGCCCCAGTACTATTCGTAAAGAAAAAGGATGGCACGCTCCGTATGTGTATAGACTACCGGATGATTAACCAAGCTACCATTAAGAACAAATACCCTTTACCCCGAATAGATGACCTGTTTGACCAGTTAAAGTCTGCTCGAGTCTTTTCTAAAATTGACTTAAGATCGGGTTATCACCAGTTGAGGGTCAAGAGTGAGGATATCCCAAAAACAGCTTTTAGAACACGATATGGTCATTACGAATTTGTGGTGATGCCTTTTGGATTGTCCAATGCACCCAGTGTGTTCATGAACCTCATGAATAGTGTGTTCCAACCCTTTCTTGACTCGTTTGTCATAGTGTTCATAGATGACATCTTGGTATACTCCAATGACTTAGAGCAACACCGAGACCACCTAAGTAAAGTCCTTGATATCCTGAGGAAGCAGAAGTTCTATGGGAATTCTCAAAATGCGAGTTTTGGATAGACCGAGTCATGTTCCTTGGGCATATCATCTCAGGAGGAACAATCGCCGTGGATCCAGCCAAGGTGTCAGCAGTTCGAGACTGGCCTGCACCGAAGAACCCCTCCGAGATCCGAAGCTTCTTGGGGTTAGCAGGATATTATCGGCGTTTCATTTCAGATTTCTCTAAGACTGCCTTGCCCTTGACCATGTTGACTCGGAAGGATGTGAAATTTGTGTGGTCTGATACATGTGAGACTCGTTTTCAAGAGCTGAAGGAAAAATTGACCACTGCATCAGTACTGACTCTACCATCAGGCAATGAGGGTTTCATGATTTTCACCGATGCATCCAAAATGGGTCTTGGCTGTGTTTTGGAACAGAATCGACATGTGGTTGCCTATGCTTCTCGACAACTCAAGCCTAATGAGGTGAATTACCCAACACATGACTTAGAGTTGGCTGCTATCATTCATGCCTTGAAGATTTGGCGGCATTACCTGTATGGTGCTACTTTTGAGATATTCACTGACCATAAGAGCCTGAAGTACCTTCTGACACAGAAAGACTTAAACCTACGACAACGAAGATGGATGGAATACATGAAGGATTATGATTTCACCATAGCTTATCATCCGGGAAAAGCAAATGTGGTAGCGGATGCTTTGAGTAGGAAACAGCTCAGGTGTGCAGCTGTCTTGTCTAGCCAATGGAAGAGCTTAGAAGAGTTGGTGAAATGGTCTCCTCAGCCGTTATGTGATCGAGTTCGATTGGCCAACATTCAGATACAGTCTGATTTGTTAAGTGAAATTGTTGCAGCACAGTTGGTCAGTGGGGAACTCGACAAGATGAGAGGTTTGATGAAGAAACCTCAGACCCGCCTTTCCTTGGGAGTAGATGGAGGAATCAGATTCGAGAATCGCATATGGATTCCTGAGGATTCATCTTTGAAGGAACGTATCCTAAAGGAAGCTCATGGTTCTAAGTACACAGTGCACCCAGGGACTACTAAGATGTTTAAGGACATGCTGAGGTTTTTCTGGTGGTCAGGGATGAAGAAAGACATTGCAGCTTATGTGGCCAGTTGTCTTACCTGCCAGATGGTGAAGGCCGAACATCAACGACCTGGTGGACTTTTACAGTCTATAGAGATTCCGGAATGGAAATGGGATCAAATCACCATGGATTTTGTGGTGGGTTTACCAAGGACCAAGAGAGGTCATGATGCAATATGGGTTGTGGTGGATCGCCTTACCAAGTCAGCACATTTCCTTGCACTGAAAACCACTGCCAAAGTGACAGACTTAGCTGAGTTGTACATTCGGGAAATAGTGCGTTTGCATGGTGTGCCTAGTTCCATCATATCTGATAGAGATCCAAAGTTTACTTCCAAACTGTGGAAGCAGGTTCAAGAGGAACTTGGTACGAGGTTAAAATTCAGTACCGCTTATCACCCCCAGACGGATGGGCAGTCAGAAAGGACAATCCAGACTTTAGAGGATCTTTTGAGAGCTTGTGTGCTCGATTGGGGTGGATCATGGGAGCAGTACTTACCTCTAGCAGAGTTTGCATACAACAATAGTTACCAAGCCAGTATCGGGATGCCTCCATATGAAGCGCTATATGGGAGACCGTGTCGGTCACCACTTCACTGGGATGATGTTGGTGAGAGGACCTTGTTGAGGTCAGATGAACTCCAAGTGTATGCTGATAAAGTCGCTTTGATCAGGCAAAGGCTAAAGAGAGCCCAGGATCGACAGAAGTCGTATGCTGATGCAAAGAGGACTGATGTGCATTTCACTGTGGGCGAGCACGTTTTTCTGAAAATCCGACCGCTCCGAGCTATAGCTAAACATAGGGGAAAATTGAGTCCCAGATATGTGGGTCCGTTTGAGGTTCTAGAACGGATTGGCGAGGTGGCTTATCGTTTGGCGCTACCCCCTCAATATAGTATGATGCATGATGTGTTTCACGTGTCCAATCTGAAGCGTTATGTGCAAGACCCGAGCCATGTGTTGAGCATTGAACCTATTGAGCTTCAAGGAAAGCTGTCTTATCCTGAGTTACCTTTGCGTATTATAGATACTAAGGTAAAAGAGCTCAGAAATAAGAATATAGAGATGGTAAAGGTTCTTTGGAAACACCATGGGGAGGATGAGGCTACATGGGAGCTGAAGACGGACATGGAGAAAGCATATCCTGATTTGTTTGTTTGATTGTTGAATTTTGAGGGCAAAATTCCTATAAGGAGGGGAGGATGTTATAACCTCAATTTCTCCAAGATATGTAATGAAATTATAAAGATTCTTTTTAAAGAAAATGAAATTGTTGGTTGATGAATTGTTTGATTGAATTGAGCTGATTGTGTGTTTGATAACTTGTATGTCCTCTTATTGGGCCTTTGAGGCCGTGAAGCCCAATGGAGAGATTAAAAGAAAAACAAGAAGAAATAGAAAAGGGAATTTCATTTAAGTTATGTGAGAAATAAAAAGAAATGATTTAAAAGTTAAAAGATATTTTCCCAAAAATGAGTTTTCGATATAAAAGGGTTCCTTCAGGCTTAAGGAACTCAGGATAATTAGATAATGACAAAAGAAATAAGGAATATGCGGAAAATACATTTAAATTAGAGTTAACTTGGAACTGAAGTAAAAGGCTCGTTTCGTTTGGATAATAACCCCAAATTTTGTACAAAGAAAGATAAAAATATAATCGAGTTTCCCTCAAAATTTGAGGAGAAACGGAGTTATGGATTGGGAGTTATTGAATTTTCAAATTATCATCAAAATGGTATTTTCCTTGGATTTTTGGGAAATAGTTTTCCTTTTTCGTTTAAGAGCGGATGACGCTGACCGTTGGATCAAAATCCAACGGATCGCGGTCATCGTCTAGAGTCCCAGAAGGACTCGGACACTGGCGCGGACAGGGATTTTTTTTTCCTTCGCTTTCCCGATCGATCTAGTGCATGTGCACTTGAGTTAAGAGTTCCTTTGAGTCCGGGAGACCAAGGCGAACAACCTAGACCTAGGTTTTGCCCACTTTCGGGGTGTATTCTAGAAACGCCCAATTGGGCTGGAACCACGGATGGCGGCGGGTTTGGGAACCCTAATGGGGACCTCCCACTGCCTATATAAGGGCACCCCTCAGTCCTTCACCTCGCTACGATCTCGACCGGCTACTTCCTATTCCTCTCCACGCACTAGCCTGCTCAATTGCTTTCCCTCCGGTGAGAACGCCGCCGCGGCTCTGCCGCGTTTAGATTGGGCGAGGTCGAAGGAGGACGAAGCTTCGGGACGGTTGGATCTGAATCCAACGGTTGGCCGGGAGAAGACGCAACTTTGTTCAAGCGACGTCGGCCACGATCGTTCGATTGACATCGAACGCTGAGATCAAGAAAAGACGGAGACGGATAGATCGCGGACCACCGTGGACCAGCAAGATCCGACGACTACGGTGTAAGGCGCTTAAGTGAAGAGGAGGCACGCGCGAGGATCGTCCGATCGAGGCGCGGACCACGGGTCTAACGATCGAACGGTCGTTAGTTTTCGGTAATTCCCTCTCTCTGATGAATATTCAGAAAAATACTTTTTCTTGCAAAATTCGTAGTAATTACTAGGATTATCGTATGAGAAAACTTTATATATGAAAATTGTATAGAAAAGTACGAGGAATTCGATAAAAATAAATTGAGACCTTAGTTCTGTCTGTTTCACAAAAAGTACCTTAATTTGTTAGTAAAGTGTATTAAGAATTGGTGAGAAACCCTAATTGCATGATTAAAGTGTATTTTGATGAATCAATCAATCAAACTGATAAGTTTAACTTTGTTAATGATCAAGGTGCTATGATTATCAGTTTGAATGCAAAATATGAGATTTAGAATTATAATGCTTAAAAAGGAAGTTAATTTACATAGAAACCCTAATTAGGGATGAAAGGGGATAAAAAGCATGTTTTTGCGAAATAAGGTAAATGGATACTTAATAAAGGAAATTTACTAAGAAATTAGGGGTTTTATGTAGTTTAATGAATTAAGGATGGTAATAATGAAAGAGGAAGTAAAACCCTAATTTCTAGAAGGAACCCTAATTATGGAATTAGAATCCTAGTTGAATAATGAAGGTGAGTAAATATTAATAAAAGGAAATTGTTCTTTTATTTCAAGTGTTGATTGGTTTTCTCTTTCTATATTGAAAAAGTGCAATTAAGAGGTATGTGGTTACTTATGGTTAACCGTTTAGGTTTCCCGACGTTTTACGAATGTTTAATCGCATTGGATGCAACTAAACAGTTTGGATGTTTATTTCTTCCATGCAAAATATAAAGTGACTATGACTATCACTTAATTTATATGCCATCTAATTCAATCCTTGGTTCCCTCTGTGTCGTAATGACGGACCTGATAAAAGACTACCTAGAGGGTAGGTACATCAGGCCATGAATGACTTTGACTACCTAGAGGGTAGAGTCATGAATGACTTTAACTGCCTAGAGGGCAGGGTCATGAATGACTTTGGATGCCTAGAGGGCAGGTCCATCAAGTCACCTTATAGAGGTATCATGTAAGTCCTAAAGGGACAACACAGAGTTGCGAAAAGATGGATTGAGTAGTTTGGCTTAAAACGTAAATTTGATTGTTAAATGATTATGTGGTTAACTTAGTTGAACTATTATCTGCTCCCCACATACCAGCTTCGGCTGATCGTTGTTTTTGTTTGTCGGCGTTTTAGGTAAATCCTCAAAAGCACAAACAGTAAAGCGACATAATGTGAATTCAAGAAATAAAGAACAAGGAGGAATTAAATAGAGTGGATAAGTTGTGGTTAGAAGATAGTATCCCACTTTCAAGGTATGGAAAAAGGAAAATTTTTATTACCACTTTTCATATAGTCTGTTAGAATTTAATGATTATTTTTAGTTATATGTTGAACCTTTGATCCGGAATTATGATTGCGGCTTTATCCTCTAAGTCTTCCTTAATTGGGGGTTACTGAAAGGTGAGGTCGTAACAGATCCCCTGGTATTTGAGCCGGGTCCTTTAGCTTTGGCTGTGAGCCTGCAACCCAGTTGTCATGCCAAACTGACGTGAGTTCTCCAGATAAAACTGCCTTACCGGTGACCGAAACCAGCTTTGGTTTAAGCTTGTTAATCATCCTCCAAAGCTGTGAAGCTCCCGCAACACCTTGATTGACTCGGTGGTGGTACTTCTCCTTCATTACTATCTTCCATAAGGCATGGCGCTGCGACATATAGTCGCAACACGTTTTTTGCAGCAGTGCCTTGTTTTGTAGCTTCACCATCTTAATATCAAGTCCTCCGGATTTCTTGTTCGCACAGACTTTATCCCATGCAACTGAATAGGTGCCCTTCTGCCCCACTGCTCCCTTCCAGATGAAAGTCCTAACTACTTTGTCAATATTGTCACAGACTGCTCCTGGAAGGGCTGTTGATTGCATAGTATAGATGGGAATGGTGTTCAGCACAGATTTGGCCAAAGTTACTCTCCCCGCGAATGACAGTGAATTGTTGACCCACGATGATATCCTCGCTTCTATCTTGTTGATGATGTCGAGATACATGGGTTTGGATGTTCGCTCATATATGATTGGAACCCCAAGGTGCTTCCCAAGATCCTCCGTCTGTCGTATGCCTGTAACCCTCATAATCACCCTCCTTGCTTGAGGGGTTGTATTTTTGGAGTAGAAGATAGCCGACTTTTCTTTCGCCAAGATCTGTCCTGAAGCTCGCTCGAATCTCTTCATGACTGCCATCATTATCTTCGCTTGCTTCGTAGTAGCTTCACCAAATAGAATCAAGTCATCCGCGAGACATATGTGTGAAATTCCAATCCCGTTTCTTGTAGCTCGGATCGGCGCCCAATTGCCATTGCTTTCCTCCCTCGCAATGTCTTGACTCAATCTGTTGAGGCATAGTACAAAAATGTAAGGGGATAGCAGATCCCCTTGTCGCACCCCTCGGGTGGCTTTAAAAGGTGCTAAACTCGCTCCATTCCAGACAATGGAAATTTCCCTTGCCGTTATGCTATTCATGATGACCTGTCTTAGATGTTGTGGTATAGCTGTCCTCTTCGGGGTATCCTGGATAAAATACCAATCCAATAAATCCTTTACTTTTATATCGGAAGACTCTAAATTTGATGTCCTTTATTTCATATATTTCTCAATTTCCAATTTCGTATGCACATGCCATCCATTACTGATGTCATCTATTTTATCCTCTTCCTAGGGTATGCTTCAAACCCTAGGTGAAGGACTTGGATATTATGGCATTAATTCTTGGACATAGCTTAAGGAGTTAAAGCTTGGATACAAAGTTGTTACGGTTTAGATTTCCCACTACATAGATCCATATGATGTACCTTTTATATAAACCCTGCATGGGAGATTATGAAAGAACTTTTGTAATCTTTTGGAAAATTGATTATAGTCATTACTTTTATTGCGTTGCTACACTTTGGTTGTTTTACATACCAGTATTTGAAATTTGAAAATTTTACACCTTTTCCAGCATACCTTTTGAGTATGTTTGGGATGGATGTTTTGTTCTTCAAAATTTTAGTAGGGAGTGGATCCCCTCTACGTCCCACTCCTTACAACATGGTATTAAAGCCCATTGTAGTCAGAATCTGACTATTTCAATTTTGTCTCCCTTATTAGAACCCTTGACTTGGATAGTGACCTCTAGGTGAGATGGTTTTCTTAAAACTTGTCTAAGTTTCCATGATATGATCTTACTCTACTACATAGATTGATAATAATTTGTATATCTTGATGTTATGAGGTTTAAATTGAGGATGCATTTAGGGTATGAGGAGGTAGTAGGATAAGGATGTCTTGTTATGATAATTGTGACTTGGTTTTCACATTGATTTTGGTACCATCATTGTTTTACCTCCAATGTTTCTTATTGGTTTTCACATTGATTTTGATGTTTTCATGAACTAAGTCACAATGAAGATTTTTGAAGTATGGATAGTGAAGCCCTAGAATTAGTTGGACTAGGATCTTAACTCTAGTTTTTACTATGAAGAAATGACTAGAAATATATGGATAATATAAAGGTGTAATGGACCGACCCTTTGTAACCCATGATTTTTTGGATGTTTTTGTAGGGTTGAGACTGAAGGACCTAAAACTCAACCCTAGATGGTTCTGACTTATTAGTTGGGTACATGAACAACATAAATCTTTAAAACATTCACAACCAAAATATATGTAGGTAACTCTAAATGTTGTTTAGTATGACATGTTAGGTTAAACCTTTTGAGGGGTGGAGAGTAGTTGGTTGTGGATGTTTGGATCAATAGCTTTCGAGGATGAAATACTTTTAAGGGGTGGAGTGTTGTAACAAACCAAAGCCTAGCCTCTTGACCCTTATAATATGTCTTGGAGGATGTCAACTTGGTTCTTTGGGTTTAGCCAAACAAGGATAAAGATATGCACATTGGTAGCTTAATTGATATCCTAGCATGCTATGAATCAAAATATCACCCTAATGTAACCAAATGATTTGACATTAGTCTTAGGTCATTAAAATATATCACATGAGACAATGTTGACTAAATTGATGATAAATGGGATAATAAGCATATGAGAACTAAAATGCCCATAATAGGGGATAATAATCAAAATTAATACTCTAATGAGATAAAGGATGAATACACATAGAGTCTTGTGCATAATAATGATAAATGACCCTTTTGGTAATAAGAGTGAAGGTAATGTGACATAAATAAAAAAATATTTAGAGTCTTTAAAAGCAAAAACTAATACCATATTCGAATTAATCATGTCCAAAATAGGTCAGATGTCAAATTTCATCAATTTTGGAAGTCATTTGCACCCTCAAATGTTGAGAGAGAAAAAGGAAGATAATTTAAATATAATTTTATTTGAAATCAAATAGGAGTGACATTAAATGTCACGTGATGCACACAATCTGGTCATTGGATTCACGATCCAACATCCAGCACGTTGTCACCTAGCTCGGGTTGGAGAGGGCAGAAGACCACCAACTTTTGCAAATTTTTAATCACAATTTTCACTAGTTTCTCAATCATTTTCTACGATTTCTTTGCTCACACGTTTCAAATTGAATTCCAAATGTAACGAGCCCTTACTCATGGTCTATCGTGGTGTATGCAAGATTTTCCCAATTTGGCCACCATTGTTCTCGAAGCTCCTACTCTCTGAAGGGCTTATACCCATCCCCACCTATATATACCCCTATTCTAACCATTATCATGTGTTTTTCAAACTTCCTCTCTTCCCAATTTCTTATTATCCCTTATGAGTTTCTTACACAAGTTTGAAGAGATACTCTTGGCATCAGTGGATTGTTCTATCTCTTCGCTTCACCCCGCATCATTTTCATTTAAGTTTAGATTTAGTAGTTGTTGGTCTTCAATTTTGTGCTCTTAGTTTACTATTTGGGTACTTTTCCACATTTTTCCCAATTCTCAGTCAAAGAAGAGAAGATTCTTGTATCAGACATGGTGTGGGCGTGTGGTAGGGGGTGACCCCTCATGTTCTTTTTCATTTATGCCCTCACATTCCTTCTTATTTTATTTTTCCACACCAAGGAACTTTCATAATTTTCAACTCTCTTTCCTTTGATGTGGGGTGAGTCAAACAATCCATTGACCCGCTGACTTGTCCATTCATTATTGGTCCATGTCAGCTAGGCCTGATCCCTCTTTTCCCCTCTCTCTCACAATTTTCTCACATATGTGGCTATTAATATTTTGTAATTGGCTCATTTTGCAAAAATCATAATTTTCACTTTGCTTGCTAAAAAATTAAAATAAAATATGTTTTGGAATCAGAAAAATATGTTCTTTCTAAAAAAAAAAGTTTCAAAGCCTAAATTTCATGTTTTCAATGATGGATTTTGAGGATCTAATTAATTAATATAAAAGCCCTAAAATTGGTAACTAATTCATCTTAACTCCAAATATAACAAATAAATATGTTCTATTGATCAGAATAAACATAAGGAATCGTTTGGTCTAGGTTTTGAGTCCAAAATTCGAGTTTTACTAAAATGGTTTAGAACTAAGGTTTCATTACCTTTATATGAATCTCAAACCCTAATACATGTGAATAATTTGTAATTAGGAAAAGTTGATCGTGGAAACAACTAGGCTGGTGAAGAAAGTTTCTAGGACCCCTCTATACGGTATGTTTTCTTCCCCGATTAAACTTTTTGAGAAATTCACCTACTTCTATCATTCTCTTGGTCCGATGGACATTAGCCTTTACAATATCTTATTCTTTTGGAAAATATACTTCATGTGAAGTATCATATATTGTTAGTGATCATATGATCATATTTGACATTCTCTTGGATGCTTTCATATACATTTCTCATGGTGGTACATTCTCTGGTGTTATATGCTCTTTTTACCACTTTTATGGCGGATGTTGATTAGGATCATGAGATCACACTTATTGTATTTGTTGAATGTTCTCATCTTTCTTATTCTATTTTATAATTGATTATTCTTTTGTTATGCATCATGTGGTGACTGCTTGTCTAATGTTACATGTTATTTTATGTGGATGTGAAAATTCCCAAATATGTGTGCAGATGTGAAAATTCTTGCATATGAAAATAATTAGGGCAGATGTGCCTAGGTAGATGTATACAAGACCCTGCCACCCCACATTTTAGAGAAGATATATACAAGACCCGCTCACCCAACATTTTTTTTGGTAGATGTGTTATTTCCTACCTACATGTTTATATTGTCTAGTATTGTCACAGGTGAAACACATGGATGCTTTATTGTTATACTTTTCTCTTATTTGTCTCTTTTATTGAGATCCATTTCTTTTATGCCCGATTGGGTAGTCCTTTATGTTTCTATGAGAATCATTTTAATTTGATGTCCTTTATTTCATATATTGCTCAATTTACAATTTAGTATGCACATACCAGCCTTTTCTGATGTCACCTATTTTCTCCTGTTGCTGGGGTATGCTTTTGACCCAGGTGAAGGACTTGGATGATATGGCATGAAGTCTTGGACTTAGCTTAAGGAGTAAAAGCTTGGAGAGAAAGTTGTTAGGGTTTAGATTTTCCTCTACAAAGATCCATATGTCGTACCTTTTATGTAAACCTTGCATAGGAGATTATGAATGAACTTTTGTAATCTTTTGGATAATTGATTATAGTCATTGCTTTTATTGTGCTGCGACACTTTGGTTGTTTTACATACCATTATTTGAAATTTAAAATTTTACACCTGTTGCAGAATACCTTTTGAGTATATTTGGGATGGATGTTTTGTTCTTCAAATTTTTAGTAGGGAGTGGATCCCTTCTGGGTATCCCTTATTAGAACCCTTGACTTGGATAATAACCACTAGGTGAGATGTTTTCCTTGGAACTTGCCTAGGTTTTCATGATATGATCTTACTCTACAGTATAGATTGATAATAATATGTATATCTTGATGCTATCAGGTTTGACTTGAGGATACATTTCGGTTATGAGGTGGTAGTAGGATAAGGATGTCTTGTTATGGAAATTATGAGTTGGTTTTCACTTTGATTTTGGTACCATCTTTGGTTTACCTCCAATGTTTCTTATCGACAAAGATTATTTTCATTGTACTATTATATGTACAAAAATGTTCTCTGATTTTTTGATGTTTTCATGAACTAAGTCACAATGAAGATCTTTGAAGTATGGATAGTGAAACCTTAGAATTAGTTGGACTAGGATCTTAACCCTTGTTTTGACTAGGAATGTACAGATAATATAAAGGTGTAGTGAGCCTACCCTTTGTAACCTATGACTTTTTGGATGTTTTTGTAGGATTGAGACATAAGGATCTTAAACTCAACCTTAGATGGTTCTGAATTATTAGTTGGATACATGAACAACGTAAATCTTTAAAATATTCACAACTAAAAGATATGTGGGTAACCCTAAACCTTATTTAGTATGAATTGTTAGGTTAAACCTTTTAAGGGGTGGAGAGTAGTTGGTTGTTGATGTTTGGATCAATATATTTTGAAGATGAAATCCTTTTAAGGGGTGGAGTGATGTAAATAACCAAATCCTAGCCTCTTGACCCTTACCATATGTCTTGGAGGATTTCAACTTGGTTCTTTGGGTTTAGACAAACAAGGATAAAGATATGCACATTGGTAGCTTAAATGACAACCTATAATGATATGTATGAAACAATCACCCTGATGTAACCAAATTGTCTCACATTAGTCTTAGGTCATTAATGAACACATAAAATATATCACATGAGACAATGTTGACTAAATTGATGATAAAAGGGATAATATTCATATATGAACTAAAATGCCCATAATAGGGGATAATAATCAAAATTAATACTTTAATGATATAAAGGATGAATACATATAGAGTCTTGTGCATAATAATGAAAAATGAGCCTTCCGGTAATAAGAGTGAAGGTAATGTGACACAATTAAATAAAATATTTAGTGTATTCAAAAGCAAAAACTAATACCATATTCAGATTCCTCATGTCCAAAATAGGATGGGTGTCAAATTTCATCAATTTTTGAAGTCATTTACACCCTCAAATGAAGAGATAGAAAAAGGAAGATAATTTAAAAAGAACTTTATTCGAAATCAAGTAGGAGTAACATTAAATTTCATGTGATGCGTGCAATCTAGACCATTGGATTCATGATCCAACGACCCATGCTTTGTCACCTAGCTCGGGTTGGAGAGGGCAGCATGCCACCGACTTTTGTGATTTTTAAATCGCAATTTCACACTCGTTTCTCAATCATTTTGCAAGATTTCTTCACCCACACATTGCAAATGGAATTTCGATCTAATGAGCCCTTACTCATGGTCTCTCATGGTGTATGTTTGATTTTCCCATTTGGCCACTATTGTTCTCGAAGCTCCTACTCCCCTAGGGGCATACACCCATCCCCACCTATATATACCCCTATTCTAACCATTAACAGGTATTTTGTGAACTTTCTCTCTTCCCAATTTCTTCTTCTCCCTCATGATTTTCCACTGCAAGTTTGAAGATCTACTCTTGGCGTCGGTAACTTGTTCTATCTCGTCACTTCACCCCACATAAATTTCATTTAAGGTTAGATTTAGTAGTTGTTGGTCTTTGATTTTGTGCTCTTAGTTTACTGCTTGGGTACTTTTCCACATTTTCCCCAATCCTTGGTCAAAGCAGAGAAGTTGCTTATTCCGGCCATAGCGTGGGCATGTGCTAGGGGGTGACCCCTCATGTTCTTTTTTTGTTTTTTCCCTCACCTTCTTTCTTGTTTTATTTTACCATGCTAGGGCACTTTCGTACTTTTCACCTCTCTTTCCTTTGATGTGGTGTGAGTCAAACAATCCATCGACCCACTGACTTGTCCATTCATGATTGGGCCATGTCATCTGGGCCTGGTCCTTCTTTTCCCCTCTCTCTCATGATTTTCTCGCCTATTTGGCTTTTTGAGATATTCTGATTTGTTCATTTTGCAAAAATCATAACTTTCGCTCTGGTAGTCCAAAAATTAAAATAAAATATATTTTGGAATTGAAAAAATATGTTATTTCTAAAAAAATATATTTTCAAAGTCCTAATTTCATGTTTTCAATGATGAATTTTGAGGATCTAATTAATTTATACAAAAAGCCCTATAATTGGTAACTAATTCATCTTAACTCCAAATTTAACAAATAAATATATTTTATTGATAATCATTTAGTCTAGGTTTTGAGTTCAAAACCCGAGTTTTACTAAAATGATTTAGAATTAGGGTCTCATTACCTTTATATGAATCTCAAACCCTAATACATGTGAATAATTTGTAATTAGGAAAAGTTGATCATGGAAACAACTAGGCTGGTGAAGAAAGTTTCTAGGACCCTAGTTTAAGGTATGTTTGCATCACAAATTATTCTTTTTTAGCAATTCACCTAATTTTATCACTCTCTTAGTCTGATGGACATTAGACGTTACAATATCTTGTTCTTTTGGAAAATATGCTTCATGTGAAGTATCTTATATTGTTAGTGATCATATGATCATATTTGACATTCTCTTGTACTCTTTCTTATACATTTCTCATGGTGGGACAATATATGGTGTTATATGTTCTTTTTCCAACTTTTATGGTGGATGTTGATAAGGATCATGAGATCCCACTTATTGTATTTGTTGAATGTTCTCATATTTCTTATTCTCTTTTATAATTGAATATTCTTTTGTTATGAATCATGTGGTGGCTACTAGTATAATGTTACATGTTATTTTATGTGGATGTGAAAATTCCCACATATGCGTGCAGATGTGAAAAGTTCTGCATATGAAAATAATTAGGGCATGCGTGCCTAGGCAGATGTATACAAGACCCTACCACCCCACAATTTAGAGTAGATGTATACAAGACTCTGCTCACCCCAACATTATTTTTGGTAGATGTGTTATTTCCTACCTACATGTTTATATTGTCTAGTATTGTCATAGGTGAAACACATGGATGCTTTATTTTTTACTTTGCTCTTATTTGTCTCTTTTATTGATATTCATTTCTTGTATGCCCGATTGGGTAGTCCTTTACTTTTCTATGGGAAGCCATTTCATTTGATGTCCTTTATTTCATATATTGCTCAATTTCCAATTTAGTATGTGCATACTAGACTTTGCTGATGTCATCTATTTTTCTCCTCTTGCTGGGGTATGCTTCCAACCCTAGGTGAAGGACTTGGGTGATATGGCATGAAGTCTCGGACATAGCTTAAGGAGTTAAAGCTTGGAGACAAAGTTGTTATAGTTTAGATTTCCCTCTACATAGATCCATGTGTTATACCTTTTATGTAAACCCTACATGAGAGATTATGAATGATTTTTTTATAATCTTTTGAAAATTTGATTATAGTCATTACTTTTATTCTACTGCTACACTTTGGTTGTTTTGCATACAATTATTTGAAATTTGAAAATTTTACACATGTTCCAGTATACCCTTTGAGTATGTTTGAGATGGATGTTTTGTTCTTCAAATTTTAGTAGGGAGTGGATCCCCTCTGGGTCCCACTCCTTACAGAAAGTGTAAAGTTGGGTTAATTTGGAATTGACCCAACCACCTTAATTGATCTATATGAGTATCATGGAACCCAAGGAGATCTTATATTTCATGATTCATTCCTTAGAAATGAAATCCTAAAAGGAGAGAGGGAGAGTTAGGGTTTGAGTGTGGAAGAAGGTGGAATTGTTGACCTAATGTAATGTCCAGGCCCAATGTCCAAGGCTCTACATGCTTTGTCATCACTCATGTGCAAGCCAGGATCTAATTCTCGACTAGTCAGCCATCCTAGTACTACTCCAAGCTGAACATGCTTCACTATGGAGTTCTCTAGAGATGGCCCCCATGAAAAGGAGGTGCACTATGGTGATATGGTTAGTCCAATCATTCCTTATAAGATCACTTTATCTAAGGCCTCAAATCCTGGGATGTTACAATATCCCCCACTTAGACTCTTGACGTCCTCATCAAGACTCAACTATATGTCCTCATAGTATTTCCCAATTTCAGTGTAGACCTAGATGACCCATGGACACCCAACTCTTGACCACAGAATACTAGTGAAAGGGTGGCTACATCACCGTGGACAACCCTTTCCAACTTGCCTAGACCGCATAGTTTAAGACTGGCATGCCACATGCCCATGTAGGCCCCACCTACTGGAGGGGAATTTGGCTCTGATACCATTTGAAATGAACAGGCCCACTACCCAAGGATCTAGTAGAGTTTTAGGAATAACGAGGGGCACCACAGAACACCACTAGCATTAGTTGCACACTTTATCCTCACTCACGCACAAGCCATGATCAACATTCTGACTAGTCACCCATCCTAGTACTACTCCAAGTTGAGCATGCTTAACTATGGAGTTCTTTAGAGGTGGGCACCCTGAAAAGGAGGTGCAACGTGGTGCTTTGGTTAGTCCAATCATTCCTTATAAGATCATTTTATCTGAGGCCTCAAATTTTGGGACATTACACATAGGGCTTTATATTTAGAAAAATGATGAGATTAATTAAGTTGAGCTTCTTTCCATAGACATTCATAGTGATTATTCTCTCGCATGTCAAGACTCATACCATCCTATAATTTAATTTGAAATGATATTGAATGACCCCCTTATCTCACTCTTTCGGTACTATTTTCCCTTTCTAGGGTTTCCAAGTTGAGATGGGGATGAAATGTATTCCATAGATAGAACCTTGATGGATTCCTAAAAATTCAGAGTTTGACGTACGTCTTGGAGGTTCTTGTCACCTTAGGTGAGTGTTTATATCCCTATTAAGTTCTTTATTCATGTTGAAAGTCTAATTCCATCTCGCTAAAATAATTAGAATCCTTGCTCGTATTTGTATGTGATTGAGTAATGATTTGGGAAGATATTAGGGAATCAAATTATATTGATTTTGATTATTTTTCATTGAATTGAACTTGTTTAGTTCCTTATGTATTGGTTGATGTTCCATGGAGAATTCTATGGATAGAGGACTATCCTATTTCATGTGAATATTTTCTAAAAATCATCCCAATGCCCGACATGCTTGGGAATTGAATTGATGTGTATAGAATCTTTCACACCCCAATTTTCAAATCTAATTTAAACCTTAGAATGGGGTTTTTTTACAAATAACAATAGTTTAGGGTTTTAATGTAAAAAGACCATGAAACTATACTCCGTAAAAAAATTATGTGGGAAAAACAAAAAGAAAACTAAAAATATACTTTCTCCTATAAATATGCCATAGAGAGTGGTAATTAACTTAAAATGTTGATACATGTTTTCCTTTTCACTTTTCACTCTCCTTCAAGATAATATTCCCATCTAATAATAATAGGATGTAAGTTAAATCCTTAAAAGAGGATATCCATTAATCATCTCATTTTGAAGTCAAAGGAAATAATTATGAAAAAATGTATACATTATCTCCATTTTTATGTACGTAATTCAAGATAATGGCTTTTAATGTATTGATGGACATACATTGGAAAAAATAGAAATATAAGTGTATTGGAAGGATGTACACTTCTTATTGGACATATGAACCAAATTTGGGTTCATTTTGACCACGTTTGGCCCTTCAAATCAATTAAGCAATTTTTCATATGGTTTTATTGGAATTTGATTAGAAATTCATTCAATGTAACAATTAAGACCAAAGTCTTGAATTTTTTTTCTTTTACACCCATACTTTTCTGTTTACTTTTTCTCACACGTAACCATGACCATTTGATCACAATTCGACGGTCCCACACCATCTTCTTCCTCCGATTTAGTCGCTACAAAAATTCTTTCCCGATCTCGTTCTCCCTCCACAGTGCCTAAGTGTTCGATTTTCTTTCTCCTGAAACCAAAAAGTTCACATGAATCAATCCAATCCCTAGTTTTGTGGGGTTTCTTTCCCTAATGAGGAAACACCCATTTGGGCAAGAACCTCCCTTGTCACTACGAGTTCGTATATGGGTCTCCCCTCCACCAAATTTGTATATAAGGGGTCCTAAATGACCACCAAGCTTAAGGCGATCCTCCTCCTATCTCAATTTTATCTCATGCCCTCTGTGATGCCCAGACCTACTCAAGGTTCTTCTCCTAAGACCCATGCTTTACCCCATCCCTCAGCAACACCTTTAGAAAAATTGACGCTCAGGTAATGATCCATGGAATTCCTTCCTCCTTTTTACTTTGCCTGTTTGCCCAATGATCACAACAATCAACGTACATTGTATCTCATTTTGAGGCCTCTATGACATTCATAAATGTACCTCTCCGATATCCCTCTAAACATGGTTGTACCTCTGATGTGTTCCACTCGGCTCCAAGTTATTTTTCTCAGCTTTAGTCGATGTTTCATTTTCTAAATTCCTTAGTTTCCTTTCCCAGAACATCCTCCTCTATTTCATGTTGTTTTCTCGGCAAGCCAGTGGATAGTTGGTCTTCTTATACATGCTATGGATCCCTTTCCTTCATCGTGAGCTTACACCGTGCTTTCTCCTATGTTCGTGCACTTTTCACCTCATTGCCTGCGAGTTTGGTTCCACTTTCCCTTTTGGTTGTTAGCCATGCCATCAACCATGGAGTAAGGTGTCTTGTGTTGGTAAGGTATGCCCATAGAGCCAATCATTTGATGATTGACATGGCATATACCATAAAGGGTTTTATTAATACTTATAAAGGCCATCTTCCAATTCATTTTCTTTCACTCAGTTATGAGATAATGAGCAAATATTATGAATGTCTAAAAAATGACAATACTCAATGAGGTATGTCTTCAAGTGCGTGATTTGGAAGGATGAGATCATATGATTTCTAAGAGTATGTACATTCGTATTATGTCCCTATTCGGTTGTTACCATGGAAGGTAGATAGACACCAGTAACACATAACAATAGAGTGTGGGTTGGTTGATGATAGAATCTCATTAGTCATGATATGGAAATATCAAACCAATCACACAGATACATCTTAGAGAATAGTGTATCGAACAGACCCAACTTGAGAGTGACACATGGAAATGATCATTAGTGGTCATAGTCATCTCTCATAGTGAAGGTGGTGATTGTGATTCTTAGACCTGAAATCACTGCACTAATCACATGTCGTTGGGTACTCTTTGACATCATCAAACACAGTCTTGAAACATGGGTTGTTATAAAGGTGATGATTGGGTGACTTTGACACATGGGAATAGATTGCGAGTGATAGATATGGGATTTTCCCCACCTACTAGAGTATGATATCCTAGCCACTTGATAAGTGAGAAAGAGAAAAGCATGTGCATGCACATGTGAATCAATATATGATATTGAGGTTGTATTATCTCAGTCAGTCTACTCTTAGTTCAAGAAACATAGATTGAACATTGAGAGGATGAAAATTCCATGCCTCAAGTTCATCCCAGATATCAGTGTTAAAGGAATTATAAAATCACAGCATCACCTTACATAGATTGTAGGTTGAAGTTGTTCTCCAACTTTCCATTCACTTGGGTAGCATTGATGTGTGACTAGGCACCGCTCCTTGGTTGTGATGTCATACGCTAGTTGTGTACATTCACTACCAATGTGATATGGGACCTATAGGGTCACACACATAGAAACTCATATAGAAGAGAAGTTTAATTTTGAATTATGATTGGATTGATTACTAAAGCATATAGGTATTCAATTTAGGAAACAAGTTGATAGATTTGTAGACAGAACTGCCAAACGACCATCTCAAGTGTTATGATGGATTGTTGGGCATCTAGGTGAGCTTCTCAAGTATTAAGATGGCTTTTTGGGTTGTCATGCTAATTAGAGTTTGAATTGGCTAAAGTTCTGCCCAAATTGAGGGTTCAACCGACCAGTTCATTCTGATGAACCAATCGGCTCAGCTCAGGTTCACCAGACGGCCGTCTGGGTGAGTGATATGGGCATCTCGTCTATGTTAGATGGATCAGTTGAGGCCGAATGAAGGTTTTGGATGTTTCCCAAACTTATTTGATTGCACAATACTTGTGGTTCAAGAAATTATAATTTAAAATTAATTGTTACCAAATTTCCAGTTTTGTATGCTATTGGGAAACTTCCAGACGGCCAGTTGGTAGTGTGAGACAACCATCTTGTGTGAACAGACAACCATTTGGGTCACCAGACAGCCGTTTTTATGTTTGCAAGTTGTGAAAATTCAAGATCTTCTCATCCCTTCCACTCCTGCACAATCATGTAAAGATTAGGAACCTTGACCCTAACCCCACCTATAAATAGATAGGTATTGGGGGTTTCTGACAACATTAAACAGACAACTGAGAATCATTTCCTCTGAAAATTTTTGTCCTCTAGTTGTCATAACTGAGAGATCCCAAGAAATTCCTACCCGATAAGGAGGGATAGCGAAGTGAGAGAACAATTGAGAATCCCTGATGTGGGAGAGCAAGTTGGTGACTAGTAAACCAATGGGAGAGACAACTTCTTCCTATCTATTCTAGTTGAGCAACAAGAGTTATAGTTGGTCTGTGTGGACTACTCTAGAGGCAGGACTCCTTTGTCTTTTGCTAGGAGAGAAAAGTTAGCATGCAATCCTTGGTGAGACCACATGAGGAGCCACAGAAGTTGTTCTGTTAGTTATTTGTGGTAAAGACCAGGAGTTGTACAACCACCATCAAAGAGCAACTAGTTGACATTTGCATTGAAGTGATTTTTTATCGTTGGACTTGCTCTAGGACAAGGTATAACTTGTTAAACCATCCTTCCTATTTCATAGTTGTTTACATGATCTTACTATTATGGGAATACAGATGGATAAAATTTAAATTTCTGCTTCTATATTTGTGGTCGTATTTCCCAACATCATGGAAATGCCAGAGCCCCATGATGGTTTTTTTTTTCTTTAGAAGGTCATGGGGGACTCACTGGTGGTCTAGGTTTCTTGCAAACAATCAAGTTTATTGATCTTTGATCACTGATTCTCACCTCCAGAGTTGTGCCTCGTGCCATGTCTCAAGGGAGTAAGACGTCATGTTGTGATATGATTGTAGTTCCCCTGGACAGTTAATCGAGTAAGTATTCTTACAAGGGAAGTTGAGGGATTTACCCTGCTTCATTTTCTTAGATCGTTGATCTATTGGGGTGAGCCCACTTTACTAGCTGGCGGGTGTTGATTGGCCCAGGCCAGAGCGGGTCGGGGTCCAATGTCCGCTGGTCTGGACAACAATGCTCACTAGGATTTTTGGCATTTTTCTATTGGTTAGACATTCATAAATTCATAGTAATTCAAACATTTCTCAGAAAATTATGAATAAATATTCATTAGAAAGGATTTTTCAGTACAACATGAGTTTATGGTTTTCAAACCATGTTTTACCGAGATGTTTTGATGTTTTCATGAGGTACACTAAAACCCTAATTTTTTAGTAATATGATCATTAATTTAATAATATTAAATTGAGTTTTCCAGAATGGACTGACCAAATTAGTAACCCTAACCCTAATTCAATATGATAAGAACATGTTTTCCAAAAAAAATATGTAGGGTTTAAGATGTTAATTAGACTGATAATTAATAGGAATCATGTTATTTTTAGGAGACTTAGGATTTGACTCAAGATCAGAGAGACCAACTTAGATTCTACATTTCTCCACGTATCATGCCACTATACAAAAGTACCATGGTTTAATTGTATGATATGTATGATTTATGAATTATTCTTAAAATTTTGAAGTTCAATGATGTAATCATGTTCAAATAGAAATTGCTTGGTGGTTTCTAGATCCTCTGTCTTATTGTTATCTTGCTCATTAAGATTAGAGATTATGCTTACTGATTAATGATTCATGAAATTAAAATTCAAGTTCAATAGAGAGAAATCCCATAATGTTAAAGATTTACTGTTCAAGATTATGATAGTGTTCATATTAAGAATCATGTTATAAGAATTTGATTAATTTTTATATGCTCTCACCATCATTGACCTCAAGGGGTCATTATGGTATTTCATGACCATTATGGGATTTCATGACCATTATGGGATTTTGTAGACAATCATTGACCTTAAGGGATTGTAATGGGATTTTTATCCAAATCATGGACGTTCATGCGAATTATGGGCTCTTAAGTGGGCAAATCATAGAGAGTGCATATTTTACTTTTTCAATTATTTGTGTTACAATAATTAAGTAATCAAGAATGCTTAATTCAAATACATGTTAATAATTTTCTCTTACATGAATTATATATGTTCATATAAAATATATAGTACTTCTTATTGATGTATATCTATGTTTTTGCAAGGTCGTGGGATGAGATGTCCCATAATACTCACTCTTTTTAACTTGTTTGCATGGAACCCTACTTTTATTATAACCTTGAATCCTATTATTTATTTCTTTGTCATACTCACTCTTTTTAACTTCAATTTTTTCAAAACTTTTCTAGACTATATTATGAATATATGGTCCAAATTTGATATCATTTGGACCTTCTTACAATTCTATATGAATTTTCTATGTAGTGCTTTCATTTTACCCCTAAATACCTTCTTTTTACTACTTTTCTGCCTTGTTGGGCTCGACCCATTCCTTCTTTTTCACTAGCAGACCCGATCCGATAGTTTCACCAAGAAAACTAGGGATCAAATACCCCTTGAAATGGTGAATTTAAGGTGCTATACCAACCGCTAGTCACATCCAAACCCCACGACAAAGCGACTGCGAGATCAAGATCCAACAATGCCAGGTCATCTCCTACCTTGGGTAGGAGACGGGGCGGGAGAGCTATGAGCTAGCTAGCCCTAGAAATGGCTCGACCATTCCAAGCACCCCTTGGCTTCCAATTCTTCTTTCCTTTCCATCCACTCACCTTCTCAACCCTTCTTTGCCTTTTAATTGCTTGAGATCATGGCTTGGAAGCCAATCAAACTCGTCGCCAACCTTGCCAAACCCAACTCATTCAAAACCCTTAAATCCCACACAAGAAGCCTATAAAAACAACCCCAAACTTCATATCTACCCCACAAATTTAACCAGTATCTCGACTCTCTCTCTACCTATATATATATCACTCTCCCTCTTTCTCTCTCTCTATCTTCCCCCCTCTTTTGCTGTGTAGGCACATCGTCGTGGCCCAGCCAAGGTACTAGTAGGTTGGTCGTGTTGGAGAAGTTGACCAAGAGCCATATGATCCCCATGCTAGTCAAGTATTGACCCGATCCAACGGCTCGCCCTTCTTCCCTCTTCTCAATCTCAGGTAAATCGTCCCCCTCTCTAGTATGAAATGTAAATAATTGATCAAATATTATGAAATTTATCTTGTTATTTCAAACTCCAAAAAATGTGACCAAGCAATCATTTTTTATCATAAAAATCCAAGGAATCATTTAAAAATACTTTTGAGAGATGATTCTGCATGATTCTCACTAATATCCCTAGACTTTGATCTCTTCCTTATATAATTTGTCAAATGATTCAATAATCATGGTTAATCCTCTAGAAACATTGATATTTCACTCTCCATAGATCATGACTTGACTATTGAAGAATCTAGATATAAAATTTTTGACTTGTTCACTCTTGAATATTATTTATATAACATAAAGTAATCATTAAATTTGATGATGGATTCTAACCCTTGAATTGTAATATTGTGAATATGAGTGTTCTGAATCTTGTGAAAACCATGATATTGACCCTTGTAATTCATCTTTAATGATGATTTAGTAATTAAGTGTTAATTATATATTAGGTGTGGATATCCATGATATGATGTTAAAACATAATGATTAGACCTTACAAACTTGATAGATTGAAATATTGGTCAATAATGAGATACCACACCCAAAAACAATAATGAGGCTTAAGGAAACCTAATGTCGGTCCTTGTGACCCCCACTTTGACTAGAATACTAGTGCATGAATACTCATTATTTCTCCAGGGATTGACTTTGACCTATGTTTAAATCTTGAAGTCTTTGTTTAATCTTTAGTGAAAGGTACACTATTTTACCTCCTTCTTGAACAAATTCGTGGTATTGATGATAATTTTATGAACCTCTTGAAAATGTAAACTTTTCTATGTATTTGTTTGAACTACCCCATTCCCTACTAAGTAGTCTTCTGATTTTCTATATTATATTTTTCAACAAACTTGAAACATAAATGTATTGCCCATTATGACTGCTAGTAATAATGATTGTTGATATGGAGTAAATGCGACCTCCTCATTCAGAGGGTGGAACTTGTACATGTTGTTGACCTCCTCCTCTATATGGAGAGATGGAGCATGGTGACCTCCTCCATCTCGTTGGGGTGATGGGGCTACATAAATATAAGCATGCTTCTTGATATCAACATAATGGGAAACTCGTAATGAAATCATGTCAAATAAATATTGTTTTGAGATCGCTTGTTGATTATTTGAATATAAGTCCTGCAAAGTATACTACTTTGATATAAAACTGTTTGACTTGTTTTTATAGCATATAATTCAATTTCATTTATTGCATCATGATTTTCAATTTATGTAAATAAGATGGATCATTATGAAGAACTGACTAAATTGCTTCCTCTCTTGACAAACTCTGATGATATGGACAAATAAACAATAACATAATTGGGTTGGCAAGTTCTTTAAATCTTTTGTTTTATGAGTCATTATTTCTTATTGTATATGCCAGTGTGTGAGATCCATTTGGGAAACCTAGGGATGGGCTCTTCAATCCCTTTACCACTATTTAGGCAGTGGGATTGGGATTAGGGTAAGAACGGTTCTGTGACAGTTGGTATCAAAGCATACACACTCATATATACATTAAGTAAATAGTTTCTCAAATAGAGTCACCTCGCTTATTATATTTTCTTTAAGGAACTCCTCTAGCTACCTATTTGAAAGTAGTAGGATGACTTCTTGTCTTTTTCTTATTGGATAAAGTGTCTTGACTTGACATGTAATCTCCCTATTTTTGGGTAGCATGGGTAACAATTAAAATATGAGAAAAAATTGGATTAATATCATGGCAAGATCTGATCTTGAATTGAAATCTCCAATTGATATATGAAAGTAATCTTGAGGTAATATACTATATGTAAACTTTATGAAAACTCAATATCACCCAATTGGATAAGAGTTCTTTCTATGTTTGAGGTAAATTTGTGATATGGTGAAATAAGGTGGAACTCATGT
The DNA here is from genome assembly GCA_963693085.1 of Alisma plantago-aquatica. Lineage (NCBI taxonomy): Eukaryota > Viridiplantae > Streptophyta > Magnoliopsida > Alismatales > Alismataceae > Alisma > Alisma plantago-aquatica. The sequence continues at coordinate 517,584,807 of OY856413.1, read as the reverse complement.
TTTTGCACCTCATGGTTGATGAGGTCCCTATTGATTGACCCTATGTTGTTCCTATCTTTGATCAAATCTCAAACATGAATAAGATCATTTTTCTCTATTAATATGTTCCACACCACATACCCTTATATGACTATGTCTTTGGACCCTTATATTTTTATGTGAAGACTTGTTACAAGAGGCAATTTCCCTATTGACTATGCCTCTTTATAAGACTCAATTTTGAGCGATATAAATCATAAGAAGTCTTGACCACACCCTATTATACTTATTCCCAATTTGACTTCTCTATTTCTAAAAGACATCCTTTCCTTGATCTATGGAAGGAAGAGAGCTATATTATAATCCTAAGTTTGCAAAATCTTGAAATATAGTTGCCCTATTGTGACCTTGATATTTGATCTCATGACCTTATGAAGTACAATTATATAGTTGATACTCCTACTTTTTCTATAATCAATGTTTGGTGACTATGAGTACATATGTACCATATTAGTGTGGTAGTTGACTTATGACTCAAGTAATACTGGTCACATCTCTTTTTGTGACTACCTCTAAATTGTCATCATGTTGATTATTTAAAGTTGGAAAGGTAATTCCTTCCACCCGGTTTTAATTCCTTCACCTAAATATCCAATAGGTCAGGTCTATGACAATACTGATACTAGATCTTGAATCCAAATTTCAATACAATATTGGCTATAGCTTGGAGCTAAATTTATGGAAAGACTTAAGTCTAGATCATTCATTAAACCTCGATGTCGTGGTAATAAAATTGGTGATTGATATCACAAATGTTGCTTGAATGTTGCTCGATTGTTGCTTGGATATTGAATATGGATGAATGATCTCCCCTAAGATCTAAATGTGAATGTAAACACTAGTTTTGAAATATTTGTACATGCGAGCTTGATCTGTACGCTTCAACTCTAGATATTGATGTACAAAATCTTGACACATGATCTTGATATTTAGGTGACTTGTATAGTCACCCTATGTGGATCTTGAGATCACCCTTGATATATGACTAGTGACTTTTGTATTCCCACATCTCAAAATTATTCAAAAATTAACTGTGTCGATTCACTTTGTTTATGATATGACTCTCATGTGTACTAGGGTGGGACCCTGCATTGATTTTGAATATGAAATCACTATATTGAAACATGATGTTTGTCTTGAAATTTTGAATGTGAAATATCTATTATGGATGTATAATCCACCTAAGACATGAACAAGGTAGGATGCTAAGATTTTGGGATTATTGTACTTTTGACCCAAGAACTCTATTTGTTTGATTTAAGATATGATCATCCAAATTTTTGACCTTGGACCCAAAAACTCAGATCTTGAAGATGTTGACTCAGTAATAATTTTGAGATGGAAATGTTGAATATATGCATAGGGTACATTTCCTAAGATAACCTAGGAATGGATCATTTACCGAAAATGACCATACTTGATGAAGGAATTGATGTTGAAATCTCGAACGATATTGCTAGATTGTTGTTTATGGGTGAATGACCACACATGTGGTCTAGATAGGGATTTAAACCCAAGACTTTCATGTTTGGATCCCAAAATTTGGATATTTGAATCTTGACACTTGAATCATGAACTTATAAGTACATGACCGAATTTGATTCATGACGTAAAATATCAACTCTCAATCCTGTTACTCACTCAATAAGGAGACATTACTCGAAAGTAAACTCGGTCACTGAACTATGATCTTTCGACCTCTAGTTTAGCAATACAAATTTATAATAGACATTTTATGTTGTATAAATTTTGAGGACATGATTTTTATTATATAGTTGAAGTATTTGAGGATATGACTTGGGTTGGATAATCCCAATTTTGAGGATTTTTTAATTTTGGGGACAAAATTCCTCTTAAGGGGGAAGGATGTGACAAAATGCATTTTTACACAATTATTATTTAATTACTCATTTCCCCTCAACTGACTTGAAATCCTCACTCCAAATGTCTCCCATGACTTCATCACTCTATAATAACTTCCAAAGTAGAATAACTCATATTTTAAATCAATTTGATGCACTTATATGCATGGAACCCTAGTTTATTATACCCTTGATCCTTTGATTGATTTATTTGACATCCTCAATCTTTTTTATATGACAACCTAGAAGAAGTATAAACCTAATCATCACATATTCCTTATGTCAACTATCAATCTTGGTCAAACCCTAATCAAGACAAGATCACATATCACCATCAAGTTCTCATAATCTTAACCCTAGCTATGTCCATTTTAGGGTTACATTTGCTTTATTACTTGTCTTATCATCATCGTTATGTGGGATTCATGTTACGAATGTTGTATTCAAGTTTAGTACCAAAAGCATGATCATCAATTTATGTATCATAGTGTGCACATATCAACCCTAGATTATATACACTAATCCAATTAAGGTTTCGAACTATACATTATGAGTCATCTTCATAATAATGTGAAATGCAATTATTAGTAAATGAACTATAATAGGGTATAATATAAGTAATAGTGCGGTCTTATCTTAAAATGTGATATAAGTATATATGGCATGATGGAACAACAGGTACAATTTGATATATCTCTATGTATAAATGGTTAACCACATACGAACTAATTTTGGAGTCAAAGGAAACAATTATCAAAAGATTTACACATTATTTCAATTTTTATGTACATAATAGAAGACAATGACATCTAATGTATTAATGGACATGCATTATGAAAAATGGAAATATAAGTATATAGGAAGGCAATAGACTTTTTATTGGACATATGGTCCAAATTTGGGTTCATTTTGACCGTGTTTGACCCTTCAAATCAATTAAGACATTTTTCATATGGTTTTATTGGAATTTGATTACAAAAATTCATTATATGAAACAATTATGACCAAAGTCTTGGATTTTCTCATTTCACACATGTTCTTTTCTATTTTCTTTTTTCTCATGTGCAACCATGACCGTTCAAAACTGATTTGATGATCCCACATCATCTTCTTCCTCTGATTTAGTCACTGGTGTGAAACTAGTTTACAGAAAATCCATTCCCGATCTCTTTCTCGCTCCATAATGCCTAGTTGTCTAGTTTTTTTTGCCAATGAAACCACAGAGTTCACATGAATCATTCCATCCCTAGTTTTATGGGGTTTCCTGGCCTTACTAGGAAACTTCCATTAGGGCTAGAACCTCCCTCATCACCACAAGTTTGTATATGGGTCTCCCTCCACCAAACTTGTATATAAGGGGTTCTAAATGACTTCCAAGCTCAAGGAAATCCTCCTCCTCTTTCAATTTTATCTCCTACCCTCTCCACTACAACCTACTCAAGGTGCTTCTTGGGAATCCTAGGCTTTACCCTCACCCTAAACAACACCTCCAGAGAAATTGACGTTCATGTAACGATCCATGGACACCCTTCCTCCTTTTTTTGTTGTCTATTTTCCATGTGATTGCTTCAGTTAACATAACCAAAACTCAACTCTAAGGCCTCACTAGCATTTGTCATTGTACCTATCCAATAGCCCTCTGAATATGGTTGTGCCTCCAATGTGTTCCACTCAACTCCAACATCTTTTTTTAGCTTTAGTTGATGTTTCATTTTCTAAAGTCCTCAGTTTCCTTTTTCAGACCATTTTCCTCTATTTCATGTTGTTTTCTCGACAAGCCAGTGGATGATTGATCTTATATTCCATACTATGGAACCCTTGCCTTCATCGTGAGCTTACATCATGCTTTGACCTGTATTCGAACACCTTTGTCCCCGTTGCCTATGATTTTGGTTCCACTTTTACTTTTGGCTTTTAGACATGGCGGGTGCCAGGCAATAAGGTATCCTGGACATGCCAGAGCCCCAACATGGCTTGTTTTGCTTTAGTTCATCATGAGGGACTCACCGGTGTTCCTGGTTTCTCTCAAACGACCAAGTTTCCTGAGCATTAATGGTTGATTCTCACCTCTAGAGCCTTGCCTCATGCCATGTCTCAAGGGAGGAAGATGCTAGGATGTGATATGATCATAGTTCTCCTAGATGGTTAATCAATTAATTAAACTTACAAGGGCAATTAAGGGATTTACCCACCTTTGTTTCCTTTGACCGTTGATTTGCTGGTGCGAGCCCCCTTTGCTAATTGGTGGACGTCAATTGGCCCCGGTCAGAGCGGGTCCATGTCCAATGTTCATTGGTTTCTACAACAATTCTTACGTGGATTTTTGGCATTTTCTATTAGTCAGACATTCATAAATTCACACTAATTTAACCATTGCTCAGAAAATTTTGAATATATAGTCATTAGAAAGGATTTTTTAGTAGAACATGATTTTATGGTTTTCAAACCATGTTTTTCCTAGAAGTTTTGATGTTTTCATGAGGAACCCTTAAACCCTAATTTTTGAGTAATATGATCATTAATTTAATAATATTAAATTGAGTTTCCCAAATGGACTGACCTAATCAGTAACCCTGACCCTAATTTAGTATAATAAGAACATGTTTTCCTAAAAATTGATTTAGGGTTTAAGATGTTAATGGTGCGATAATTAATAGGAATCATGTTTTTTTAGGAGACTTAGGATATGACTCAAGATAAGAGAGACCAACTTAGGATCTACTTTGTTCCATGTAAGCGGGTCATGCCACTGTACATAAGCATCCTGGCTGAATTTTATGCCATGTATGATTTATGAATTATGATTCAAATTTCAAATCCAATTCTCTAATAATGTTCTTACATAAATTGCTTGATGGTTTCTTGTTCATGTGTCTTATGGTTATAATGCTCATTAAGATTAGAGATTAAAATTAATGATTTATGATTAATGATTCTTGAAATTAATGTTGAAGTTCAAGATGGAGAAATCCCATCATGTTAATGATTTAGTATTCAAGATTATGCTAATGTTCATATTAAGAATCACATTATAGGAATTTTATTAAGTGTTATATTCTCTCACCATCATTGACCTCAAGGGGTCGTTATGGTCATTATGGGATTTTTAGCCAAATCATGGACATTCGTGTCAATTATGGGCTCTTAAGTGGGAAAATCATAGAGAGTGCATATTTTACTTATTCAATTCTTCATGTTATAATAATCAAGTAATCAAGAATGCTTAAGTCCAATACATGTCAAGATATTTCTCTTAAGTAAAGTATATTTGCTTATTTTGTTTGTTCTTATAAAATGTATAGTGTCTCTTAATTATATATGTCTATGTTGTCACATGGTCGTGGGAGGAGATGTTTCTAGAATAAGGAGAAAAGGAAAACTGAAGCAAGCCCTTCAATGTAGTTGATATCAAAGGAGACTTTAGCTTGGTGGGGTGCCATCTATCAGTCAATAGATTATCTAGTCTAGTTTATCATTTCATGCATTAGATTTTCTTAGCCTACATGTAATAAGGTTTGAGATTAAGATGAGACACTTTATGTTTTCCCCTTCAACAACAATGTATTAATCTATATTTTGAGTTAATGCACGGTGTTTCATTTATCTTTTTACTATGTATATCATGTTTTGTAATGTCTCTCCAAGACGAGTGACCCATGTTATGGACAACATAGGGTTTTGCTTCCATAGACATGGATGTACTTGGAGAGGCGTTAGAATATGGTATCAGAGCCACAAGTAGATGGCCTCTAAGCTAAAGATTCACATTTTCAAACCCTAAGTGTATCTTGTTTTTCTAGATGGCACCTAAGAGATCAGATAAGGGAAAGGATAAGAATAAGGATGATGGTGCTAGTTATTTTAGTAAAGGGAGTGACATTGAAAGAAACCCTAAAGAAACCTTGGAGAATTAATGCACTAGGACAAGGACAACATCTACATCAACCCAGACACCACAAGCTGACTTTAGTGGACTTCTTACTGATTAGGCCTGACTCCTTTGGTGGAGAAGGAGAAGATGATGTCGTTACCAGGGGAGAATGGATAAGAAGCAAGGAACATTGCTTTCGTGCCCTAGATTGTCCCCAACACTCTAGGGATCTCTTTGCAACCCACAAGCTGAAGGGAGTATCCTGAGCATGGTGGGAGAACTTCCTCAACTCACGGGCAGCTGATGCACTTGTGCTCACATGGGAAGGATTTGTGAAGGCCTTTCAGGAGCACTATGTGTATGAAGCCATGATAGAGAAGAAGGAACTAGAGTTTGTGAATCTAGCTCAAGTTGGTGACATGACGGTTACCCAATATGCCATGAAGTTTAGGATCCTATAGAAGTATTGCTACAATTATGATGAATGATGTAGAACAAATAAGTTCATCTGAAGACTCAAGCCTAACCTATGTTTTGCTCTATCAAGAAGACGTCACAGGACCCTCCAAGAAGACCTAGATGCATCCCTAGATCTAGAAGACCACCTAGGAAGATCATATAGGAAGGAAGTTCCTCAAAAGAATAACAAGTATCAACCTCCCAACAACCCTAAGAAAAAGGCACAGGAGCCAGGTGCAAAAGTTGACAAACCCTTATGCCCAACATGCAAGAAGAACCTTGCAGGCCCATGCAGATATGGTACAGGAGCATGCTTCTACTATGGAGAGAATCGAACCACAAGTTAAATTTCCCTAAGCTCATAAAGAAGGACCAAAACCAAAATAAGGACCATAATCCACCTCCAAAGAGACAAGCCAGGATTTTCACTATGGAAGTAGAAAAAGAAGATGAGGAATGATGTAATAGTTAACTTATGTCCACATGAATAATTTATGATAAATATGTTTCTTTCCATGGAAATTTTAGTATGATAGCTTTTATTGAATGAATAATTAAGAAAAACCCTAAGGTGGGTAGTACCATAGAAATTTTTGAGGATGGAATTCATTTTAAGGCGGGTAGAATTATCACACGCCAATTTTCAAATCTAATTTAAATATTAGAATGGGATTTACCAAATAACAATAGTTAATGCATTTAATATCAAATGACCGTGGAATTATACTCCTTATAGAAAATAACTTGGGAAAAACAAAAACAAAACTAAAGTATACTTTCTCCTAAAAATATGCCATAATCAGCGGTAATTAAAATGTTGAATGCATGTTTTCCTTTTCACTTTTCTCTCTCCTCCAAAATAATACTCCCATATAATCATAGAATTATGTGAGTTAAACCCTAAAAAGATTATATACATTAATCATCTCATTTTGGAGTCAAAGGAAACAATTGTGAAAAGATTTACATATTCGTTAAGTTTTTATGTACATAATTCAAGATAACATATTTTAATGTATTAATGGACATATATTGTAAAAAATGGAAATCTTAGTATGGGAGGGATCTAGACTTCTTATTGGACATATTGTAAAAATTTGGGTTCATTTTGATCACATTTGACCCTTCAAATTATTAAGAAATTTTTCATATGGTTTTATTAGAATTTGATTTGAAATTCATTCGATGCAACAATTAAGACCTAAGTAACAAATATTCTTCCATGATGCATGTTCTTTTCTATTTCCTTTTTCTCACAGGGAACCCGATCCAAAGGTCCAATGTCATCTTTTTCCTCCAGTTTAGTCACTGGTGTGAAAACAATTTACAAAAAATTCTTTCTCAGTCTCATTCTCCCTCTACAATGACAAGTTGTTCGAATTTATTTTGACAATGAAACCACATTGTTCACATAATTTGATCCATCCCTAGTTTTGTGGGGTTTCCTACCCTAATGAGGAAATGCCTCTTGGGCTAGAACCTCCCTTGCCACTATGATTTCGTATATTGGTCTTCCCTCCACCAAACCTCTATATAAAGGGTCCTAAATGACCGCTGAGCTCGTGGAAATCCTCCTCCTCTCGCAATTATAACTCCTTCCCTATATGATGCCCCAACATACTCAAGGTTCTTCTCCAGTGACCCATGCTTTATCCCCTCACTCAACAGCACCTCCAGAGAAATTGACACTCAGGTAACAATTCATGGACTCCCTCCTTTTTGCTTTGTCTATTTTCCCTGCTATCGCCTCAGTTGACATACCCTATAACTCAGCTTTGAGGCCTCGCCAGCATTCATCACGTACCTCTCTGATAGCCCTCTAAACACAGTTGTGCCTCTAATGTGTTCCACTCAACTCCAAGATATTTTTCCTACATATACGATGTTTCATTTTTTGAATTCTTGGGTTTCCTTTTCTAGACCATGTTCCTCGGTTTCATGTTGTTTTCTCGACAAGAAAGTGGATGAATGGACTTTTTGTTCATCATATGGAGCCCTTGCCTCAATCGTGAGATTATGTCATGATTTGGCCTGTGTTTGTGCACCTTTCTTCCTGTTGGCTATGACTTTGGTTCCACTTTCCCTTTTGGTTGTTAATCATGGTAGTAGCATGCCAGAGCCTCAAGATGGCTCGTTTTGCTTCAACCGGTCATGGGGGACTCACTTGTGGTGTTCGTCTCACAAATGATCAAGTGGCTCAAGCTTTGATCACTGATTCTCACCTCCAGAGTCGTTCCTTATTCCATGTCTCAAGGGAGGAAAATGTGAGGTTGTGATATGACCATATTGCCCCTGGACGGTTAATCGAGTAATAAATCTTATAAGGATAGTTAAGGTATTTACTAGCCTTCTTTTTCTTTGACCGTTGATCCAATGGGGCAAGCCCACTTTGCTAGTTGGCGGGCGTCGATTGGACCAGGTCAGAGCGGGTCCGGGTCCAATGTATGCTGGTTTGGACAATAATGTTCATGTGGCTTTTTAGCATTTTTCTATTGGTCAAACATTCATAAATTCACATTAATTCAACCATTACTCATTAAATTATGAATAAATAGTCATTGGAACATATTTTTGGAGTAGAACATGATTTTAGGGTTTTCCTACCATGTTTTTCCTAGTTGTTCTTATGCTTTCATGAGGAACCATAAAACCCAAATTTTTGAGTAATATGATCATTAATTATTAATATGAAATTAAGTTTTCCCAAATGGACTGACCTAATCATTAACCCTAACCCTCATTTACTGTAATAAGGCTAAAAAATCAGTTTAGGGTTTAATATGTTAATTGGAGTGATAATTAGTAGCAGTCTTGTTAATTAAAGGAGACTTAGGATTTGACTCAAGATTAGAGAGAATAACTTAGGATCTACATTACCCTAGGTAAGTAGGTCATGCCACTATCAATAAGTACCTTAGTTGAACTATATGCCATGTACGATTTACAAATTATGCTTCAAATTTCAAGTGCAATGCTCTAATCATACATAGCATATAGTTCAACCAAGGTACTTATTGATAGTTATAAATTATGCTTCAAATTTCAAGTCCAATTCTCTAATCATGTTCATACATAAATTTCTTGATGGTTTCTATATCCTATGTCTTATGGTTATCATGCTCATTAAGTTTAGAGATTATGATTACTTTATTTATGATTAATTATTTGATGAATTAATGTCTAAGTTCAAGAGGGGAAAATCCCATCATGTTAAAGATTTAGTGTTCAAGATTATGCTAATGTTCATATTAAAAATCATGTTATAAGATTTTGATTAAGTTTTATATGCTCTCACCATGATGGACCTCAAGGGGTCGTGATGGGCTTTTATAGCCAATCATGGACCTCAAGGGGTCGTTATGGGATTTTTAGCGAAATCATGCACGTTCATGCCAATTATGGGCTCTTAAGTGGGCAAATCATAGAGGGTGCATATTTTACTTTTTCAATTCTTCATGTTACAATAATCAAGTAATCTAGAATTTTGAAATCCAATACATGTCAAGATTTTTTCTCTCAAGTCAAGTATATTCTTATTTTTTGTTATTATAAAATGTATAGTGCCGCTTACTTATGTATGTCTATATTTTTGCATGGTCGTGGGATGAGATGTTCCTAGATTAAGAAGAAAAAGAAAACTAAAGTAAGCCCTTCAACATAGTTGATATCAAAGGAGACTTTAGCTTGGTGGGATGCCATCTACCATTCCATAGATTATCTAGTCTAGTTTATCATTTCATACATTAGATTTTATAGCCTACATGTATCAAGGTTTGAGATTAAGATGAGATACTTTATGTTTTCCCCTTCAAAAATAATGTATGAATGTATATTTTGAGTTAATGTGTGTTGTCTCATTTATCTTGTTGGTATATATATCATGTTTTCTAATGTCTCTCCAATCTGAGTGACTCATGTTATGGACAACATAGGGTTTGCTTCTGCTAACATTATGTACTTGGAGGGCCGTTACAAAATCATATTTGAATTGTATTAGAACGAATTATACAAGTGTATTGTTGAATGTTATTGAAATTGAATATGATATATATAAGGATCAATATGATGTTGTGATATTCGTTGTTTAGGGTTATTGTTGAAGAATTGAATCAAATGACTCAAATAATCAATGTATACTTATGATTGATGAATGAAACATGTGAAAATGGAAACTAGGTTTTTCATGTGTGTGATATCCCTAATGAACCCCTACGCACCATTTTGATATTACTAAGTGATATGACTCTTATGATGTGTTGAACTAAGATGGCATCTTAAATCCTAGAGATCAAGTATTGAGCTGAGTATTAGAGATAAAGCTCAAGGTTGTATAAAATCTTGTAAGTGTGATGAAATGTTAAAGTGTTGGTCTTACTACTTCAATTGGAAGATGATGAGTCTTACTAATATGTGTTGACTCAAGGTCAATTTTGACTCACGGTCTAAATTGACTAAACTCTTTTTTTGATGATGACTAACCATTCTCTTATTTTTGTCTAATGATTCTACTTGAGTGATTTCAGATTAGGTATAGACACACTCCAAATGGCCTAAATTGTGCATCCTAACTTGGAGAAAATACACGCAAAATAAATGCAAGTGTTTTGTGGAATATGATGTATCACTATTATAATTGTGTTATAAATCACTTGTAAAGACTGTATAACTTGTAATTAAGCTTAGAAAAAATAAAGATCACTTAAAAAGAACATTTAAGCACTTTAATGATGATTTCTAAAATTCATAAAGAGTGCCTATTTTTTAAAGTTTCATCTGTGATACACTCAACCAAAACCCTTAATGGATTTTGGGAATTGCAGGTTCGATCCAGTTTGTCCCAGATCAAGCTCGATCGGCACCCTACACAGCCAAAACAAATTTAAGCCATCAGTCGAGTTTCATCCAGGATAAACTCGACCGATGCTTCAAATTTCCTTTGTCACATAGTGCAACCAATCGAGTTACCTTTATTGAAACTTGATTGACTGCATTGTATGGAGTGTGTAGAAAAGGTGTTTCTAGTCGTTGGATTGTTGCAAATATCAAAAATAGATTTGTTGCAACACTCCAAATGAATAGAATTCATCCTTAAGTGTTCCTATTGGCTAGTAGGCATCCCCAAATATAAATAGGATCCCTTGGGATTCATCCAATTATTATCCAAGCACTATGAAAGTCCCTATATTTTACTTGAATGCCTCCTTCCACTTGCATGCTTAATCACTTGTTACATCCATTAGAATGAGTAGGATATTTGTAAGTGAGCTAGTCCTATTGTATATCTTGCGAGGCTCTCACTTCCTCAACCTCTAAATCTCTCTTTCTACCATGAAGATGAAGGTTCTCTCTCACGACTAAGAGAGGTAAAGAAGAAGAAGTGAAGGAGTCCCACGGTGAAAGTTTCTCTTGGTGAAGATGAACTCAAAGGCGGAACATCTATGAAGAGTGGGTACTTCCTTCAAGGAGGAAGAGTTGTTGCAAGAGTGGTAGGTCCTTGGTGAAGGTGGAAGACTCAGTGCAAAAGTGGACAAGTCCTTGTAGAGGTTGAAGACTCTTGGTCATTGATAGGTAATTGCTTTGGTAGGTTATTGGGTCCCTTGTTCTCAAAGGGAAGGTTGGGTATCCTTTTCCTGGAAAAGGAAGGTCCTATGTTGTATGTATTATAATGGAACATAAGTATACAATGGTTGCAAAACCCTAGAGGTTGACCTTTCTAGGTAGTGGACTGACTTTCTCCTAGTTTGGAGATTGGAACCACTCTACATAGATTGTGTTCTTGTGCTTATCCAATATCTCTCATCCTTTCTATGTATGTCTAGTTACACACAATTTTCATATTAGCAACCTTATCTTGTGATATATCTTGAAGGTCTAATGAATTTGGTTTAAGTGTTTACAACTCTATTCACCCCCACTAGATTTGATCCTAGATTCAACAAGTGGTATCAGAGTGGGTCTTCTCCAAGAAATACTTCCACAAGTAGGAGAAGATGGGTGATCATCAAGGTGGGAGATACCTCATCAACATTCCACTTTTTGATGGGAGAAATTTCCTCAATTGGAAAATAAGGTTACAATACTACATACAAGGATCAATTCTTGAGTTATGGAAAATTGTGGGTTTTCAAACAAGCTACCTAAGAAAAACTTAGAAGAATGGGATGAAGCTAGTTTGAAGAAAGCAACCTTGAATGCAAGGGACATCAACATTCTCTATGCCTCTCTTTCTTCATCGAGTTCAACCAGATTTCCTCTTGTGAGACAACCTATGAGATATGGAGAATGCTATGTGTCACTTAATAGGGGACAAAGCAAGTGAAGGAAATCAAAGTCTACATGCTCAAAGGGCTTCTTGAAAACTTCAAGACAGGAAAGGAGGAAACAATGGAGGATATGTGCCCAAGGCTAGACACCATTGTAAATGGTCTTTCTGTCCTTGGTCCTCATATGCCTAGAGGAGAGATCAACTCAAAGATCCTTATAACTCTCCCCAGGAGGTGGTAATCCAAGGTGACTTCCATTGAAGAAGTAAAGGCTCTTGATGAAATTCCAATTGAAGAACTCATAGGAAATCTATAAGCCCATTGAATTACACCTAAAAAGCAAGAGGAAGAATAAAGAGAATATAAGAAAGAGCTCAAGAGAATGAAGAATGCTAAAATCAAGGCCCAAGTTGAATCTTTTATTCATCAAGCCTCTCCATCCTTTCAAGTTGAAGAAGATACCATGTACTCCAAGGGTATACTATACAAAGGCAAGTCTTCCTCCTCTATCTGGTGCTTCAAGTGTGGAATAAAGGGTCACTTCAAGGAAGATTGTCCACAAGGCAAAAAGACTCATCATCTGAAGAGAAGAGAAGAGAAGAGAAGAGAAGAGAAGAGAAGATAAGAGAAGAGAAGAGAAGAGAAGAGAAGCATGAGAAGAAGGAGAAATGTCAATAAAGTCCTAGTAACTCCTCCAACTCAAGCTCAAGTAAAGATTCTAGTGGAGGATCTAGATCAAGCTCTAGAAAAGATGGAGAATGACATTTTTCTCACACAGACTCAACAAGCGAAGACTCAAATGAAGTAAGCCTAAACTATTTAGATAAAGAATCTTTAATTGCAAATATTCATGCCTCTCGTGGCTCTCATAAGTTTTTAAAAAGAAAAAGAAAAAGCTTGCTAAGATTTTTGATAATTTGCATGTAGAAAAAGATGATCGTGAACATGCTAACATTTGCTTGCTAGATGAAAATTATGCAGATCTTAGTCAAGTAGATTCTCTTAAACCTGAAAATGCTAGATTGCTTGATAAAGTTAGATTTCTAAAAGCTCAACCTCTTATGTCTAGTTCTAATGAAGAGCATAGTAATATTGCTAATTCTCTTATGCTTGATATTCATGTTCTTATAACTAAAAATAGGATAAAGATTTTGTTTTGCAAGGTATAGAAATGAAAAATAGTGTCTGTATTTCTATGATTGCTTTGCTTGAAAAATAAAATGCTTCCTTGTTTGCTAAAATCAATGTCTTTGAATCTTGTTGAAGTTCTAAGTAGAAAGAATAATGTTTCTACTCTTCATATTGATAGAGATTCTTATATGACCAAAGCTCTTTGCTTAGAAACTTATCTTTTGCATGCTAGAGATAATATCAATCAATTGTCTTCTACTAATACTTCTTTTCTGCATGATAATCATAGTTTGAGGTACTCTATGCAAAGATTTTTAGATGGTAAAAAGAATCTTAATCAAATCATAGATCATACTACGGAACAAATGGGTAGATATAGTATTGGATTTTGTAGTAGCCAAAGGAACAACAAGGATAAAGGACCTTCAATTTTCAATGAAGAGTCCTCCAGTTCCAAGGCTAGGAGATCATGTAATCATTATAATGAAATTGGTGATTATGCTACATATTTCCCTTATAGGAAAGCACCCAAGATTAATAGTACTTGGCATTCTAAGATAACCCCTACGGACCCAAAAATATGATTGGGAACCATTTCATCTTTCTTCTTGTAGGTGATTTGCAAATTGGATTGACATAAGCTATTTATTTGCAAATAGGCTTCTCAATCCACATGAAATATGAAAGGTGAGATGTGTATGGGTGGAAACAAGTGCAAAAGAAATGGTAAGAACAAAGGTAATGTTATTCTTGTTCATATCAAATCATTCTCTATTTTTTCCAACTTAGTATGCACTATACTTGTGTTTTTTGAGTCAAAACTGGTATATCATGATTCCCATCACTTTTTTGTTCATAATTTCATCTAATGCTTTCATGGTGTATTATTAACTTGTTATAAATGTTTGGATATGGTTTATATTTTTATCATGCTTATCGATATCTTAAATATATGTGCTTTTTGGCAGCAACTATTGTCAGTTGAGCTTGTCTTGAAAGAAACTTGATCAAAAAACACCAATGGGTGTTGCGAACGGCTGTTGTTGACCGAGAAGTTCAACCCAAAAATGTGACCAACAACACTGTGGATAGAATATGTAGTTGACGTTTTGGATGAGAATATCCCTCTCAACTAGAACTTCTCAACCGAAAACTACACAAACTAGAAGACAATGACAAGGCACACTCAACTAATTACAAGAATGCCATGGAAGTCAATGACAAGGCAGACACAACTAATTACTAGAGGCAGGATGGACAAGAATGACTAATGGTGATGACAATTTAAAAATGAAATTATTGAAATATATATGATGAAGTATATATTCTATGTATTCTGATTACATGCATGTTGACTTGAACAACATGAATTGTATTAAAATTAGATTATAAAGGATGTCAATGAGAGAGAAACCTTATATATTAACAAAATTTAGAGTGAATGATCCTGAGAATAGTAGGGAGAATCATATGAAAGAAGTTATGACTAGTGATTATAAAATGAAGGAAAAAGGTAGAAAAGTCATAATTGGATCTAATATCCTAACCCAAACCCTAATATGGTGAGCTGTGAGACAATAATGAATTATGTTCTAAAATGAGGAAAATATGGAATGCAAATATGTATAGTCTATTTAAATTACAAGATGAAGCTCAAGGATGTGATTTGATTCATAACAATTCACATTTGGATTGTAATTGTCTACAAACACTTGTATTTTAAAGATGGCCTAATCTGATGGATTTCAAATGATTATACACGTGATGGACAAGAACCCTAATTGAAAATTGGTAAATAGTAAATTAGGAGTGTTAAGTGTTCTATGCATGTTTATGCTTGATATTTATTCATGTCCCTAGATATGGAATGGAATATATATATATATATATATATATATATATATATATGTTGCACAACGAACTTGTCATATGTATGATGAATGACATAATATGCCCATATGCTTATATTGTTTCTAGTTCTAATGTCTTTGTAAATATTGAATGATAAGTATGATATGCAATGAACGTATAAGAAATGTGTTGAGATGGAATTAAAATGCTTTGGTTACTTTTAAGAAACCTTGATAAGGGCAAATGCTAGATAATGAGATGATGTCTCGATATGAAAGCCCACTAATGATGATTGCTATGAGATGATGTGGAAATGGAAGAAATCATATGTGTTGCAATTATAGATTGATGTGCTTCTTGTTTTAGTCATTTTCTCTCTTGATAAGTTAAATTTTCTATATGTTATGCTAGTTGTTCAGAAATATAAAAATATGACAAATGATGATTGAATATTCTTTAGGATGAGTAAAAAGGGATTCAAAACAAGTGAAATGATGACACAAATAGTTAGGTGCCCTAACATCGTGAGTTTCCTCTAACGTCCAAATTAGGGAATTAAAATAGGTCTCCTTGTAGTAATGAATGGATTATGAGAAGGATTTCCATAGTGTGGATCGAGACCTTAAAGGTTAGACCACCAAGCTTTAGGAGTGAGTAATCTGGAGTGGCTCTAGCTCTAAATCCTTATTGTGAAAGTCTATGTCCATGAGGTATATACTCTAATGAAATGAATATGTGAAATATGAAAACAAGAGAACTGTTCTTATACGTGATATTGTTTTGTTGGTTCCTATCTGGTGTACCCATGATGAGGACATGAGCCACCTTAGACAACCCTGAGATTGCCAGGATCTATTATTGATATCTTAGGGTGTCTGTATAAACCCTAAGATAGTGACAGTGAGTCATTGACATGAAATCAGGCATGACGACTTCTACTTGGTGAGGTACAAGCAAATTAGTTCCTAGGCAAATAAATAAAAGATGAAAAGTTGTGTAGAATATGATTTGAATATTTGTTACATTCCTTGTGCTGCAAGTTCATAATTTCTTATTTTTATCCTAAGTTGATAATTTCCCATTTTTTATTTTGTTTCTTGTTGTAGAAAATAATCATTATGTTATAAAGATTATTTGTTTCATTTTTTATTTGTCTTGATGACAAGTAGTAAATGTTGGGATTTATATCCACTATGGATATGATTTGGATTGCTTGGTATTTGATAGTATTATTTAGTAAACATGTTTTATGTCTACTTCATCTTTAGGACTACAAGATGTGTTCCTGGTCTGGCTGGTGGAGTATCACAAAGATGATGTTATTGTTATGTATTGATTCAAAATGCTCACATCTTGACTTGCTACTCATGTAGAAGGATTGTTAATATGAAGTAAGAACTATCTATTGCTTTGTTCATAGACATGCTCTAAAAGACCTTTTAAACTTATATCCAATTTAAGTGATTACCTTATTTTTTATTAGATTATCATTGTAAACTAGATTTGACTTATGTTAGAACTATATGCTAGACCTTTCAATGTATGCAAGTTTCTTTTTGAATTCATTGTATTTAATTAGATGTTGATGCATGTACCAAGATTGAGTGAGAGGTATCCACTCACTGGGGCTCTATATGAGTCTCATGAGGTTTTTTTCAAATGTTTTTATGTATAATACTATCTAGAGGAGAGGTTGTGACAAAGAAGATCTAAATACAAGGATAATCTAGATAGAATAGAATGTCCTTGTATTTTCTCTTTCAAGGGATGGGTAGTATACAAATTTTGTTGTTTTATGTACATGTAATAGAAGTAAATTGAATTGCATATGAGTGATAATATTTTGATTCTAGTTTTAATAGACTTGAAAAAGTTCTTGTGATAGTTTGACATTGTTAAATTAGGTTTTATGAGAATGGAAAAAAGAAAACTTTATGTGTGTTTTTCATATATTGTGATAATCATGTTGTTGAGAATTAGTTGTTTTGCTTCATAATATGGTTTTAGGTTTAGGGATTCTCTTTAATGATTGGAATTAGTGCTGAACAAAAGAGAGTTCCTGAAAACATGGTATGAGAGTGTAGGCTAGATGAGTCTATAGGGATAACATGATCTAGGGTTGAATGCTGATATGTATGTTGAACAAAACCTGAATGATATGCATACTGAATAAACTCAGTATCCAAAACTCTGGTCAAGTATTTGGGCATTGAGATAAGCTAGTATGGAACTACTGACTATACTTCTTCTAGATGCCCTGACCAACCATTTGGATAAAGATATTTTGGGAGTATAAGAATATGTAGGATTGTAATAAAATTATAAAATGGTGACAGAGAAAGGAATATATAATTCAATATGGAAACATAGATAAGATGGATAATTTAGATGAGGAAAACCAAACTTTAATGGATCATGGAGATAATTCCTAAAGAGTTTGAATATAAGTTTGAATCTAAATTTTATAAGGAAAAGATGAAAAGTGAGAATGAAGCCCATAAATTATCTTCTTTATGATGAAAATTTATGGATATGGATAATAATACAAAATGAATTATAATCTTGATCCTAGAGATACATAATCAATTTTTTTGAAGAATATCAAAGTTGATGTGAATCACAACGTGATAAGTGATGTCTTACTGAGATTTTTGTAATGTATGTTTTTTAATACCTAAAGAGAAATATTATGATGATAAGGGATGAAATATCCATCTACTGTGAAGAACATTATGTTATATGAAAGCGAGATAAATGAAAATCCTTGTAACTTAATGTCGAGTGAGATGAACGATTAGAAGATATGATACTTATGCATTTTTCTCATGGATTTTAGGATGAAACCCTAAAAGGAGGGGAGAATTTGTAACAACATGTTTTCAGTTTAACCATATAATTAGGGTTTATTTGGATGATTGTATGCTTAACTAGATTAATCATTGTTTAAAACTTGATTAATAATGCTAGTCCAATGATATTTTTTTAAACCTAATGAGAAGCTATAAATATGTTTTGGTTTCAAATAATTACGGTTTGATAATTGGGACCCTAATCAGCCAAAATTTTGCTTTTGGTCGCATACGAATACAAAATTTTATAAATATAGTGTTGTACTAATTGATGTTTAGTATTTTATATACAACTCTGATTTAGGTGAAATTTGGATATAGTTTGGGTAACTAAAATGTAAGAATTCTTAAAAAATATTAGAATTTTTGAATGTTAATGACATGCTTGTCGGCCAAGTTTCTCTAGGACAAACTCGGCCGACCATGCTTTTAGGGTGAAATATAGCAGTGTGGTATTTGAATTTTATCTTTTTATGGGTACATCCAATTGATCTAAAGTTTTAACTGTAGTTGGAATATTATAGTTTAGATATGTTAAATTTTCATTTTTTAATGATATTTGACTAATCAAGAGAGGGGTGTTGCTCGAGTTTTCCCAGGATAAACTAAGTCGACCATGTATTCAGAGTAAAATATAATTGTCTAGTGTTTTAGTTATATTTATTTATTGCTAACACTAATAAATCTAGATTTTTTGTTGAAGCTATGAAATTTGTTTCTTTGTCATAATTTTTAGAGGAGATTTGACCTATTCAGTAAATGATTTTAGTAACATGTTTTATGATAGAAACATTTGCTGAAATAAATAAAAGTGTAAAGTTGGGTCAATTTGCAATTCACCCAAGCACCTTAATTGATCTATGTGAGTAACCTTGCAGGAAAGGAGAACTCATATTTCGTGAGTCATCACATAGAAATGAAATCCTAGAGATGGAGGGAGAGTTAGGGTTTGAGTGAGGAAGAAGGTGGAGATGTTGATCTAGGGATTTATCATCTAAGAGTGGATGAATCCAAGTAAGTTTAGATTCTTTACATAGACATTCATAGTGATTCTTCTCTCATATGTCAAGAATCCATCCCTCCTCTAATTTTATTGGAAATGATATCAAATCACCCCCTTTTCTCACTCTTTCTCTCCTTTTCTCCATTTCAAGGGTTTTCAAGTTGAGATGAGAAAGAAATGGATTCAATAGCTAGAACATTGATGGATTTCTACATCCTTCTTAAGATTTATACTTCTGCTGAAATCCTAATTCTATTCGCTTAAAATAATCAGAAACCTTGCTCGTGGTTGTATTTGATTGGGTATGTATTTGGGAAGATATTAGGGAATCAAATTATACTAACTTTGATTATTTCTCATTGAATTGAACTTTCTTAGTTCCTGATATATTGATTGACATTCCATGGAGAATTCTATGGATAGAGAACTATGTTGGTTCAATGGAATCTTGTCTAAAATCAGCCCAATGTTTGATATACTTGGGAATTGAATTGACGTGTATAGAATCATATTAAAATTGTATTGAATGAATTATGCAAGTTTATTGTTGAATATTATTAAAATTGAATATTATATATAAGGATATGTGTCAGGTGGTCATATCCCTTGTTTAGAGTTTGTGTTAAAGTATTGAATCAAATGACTCAATTAATTAATGTATACTTATGATTCATGAATGAAATATGTGATAATGGAAACTAGGGTTTCCATGTGTGTGATATCCATAATGAACCCCTATTCACCATCATGAGATTACTAAATGACATGAATCTTATGATGTGTTGAACTAAGATGACATCTTAAATCCTAGAGATCTAGTACTGAGTCGAGTATTAGAGACAAATTTTAAGGTTGTATATAATCTTGTAAATGTGATGAAATGTTAAAGAATAGGTATTAATACTTGAATTGGAAGATGATGAGTGTTACTAATACAATCTAAGCCGGACACATTTATATTAGTAAGACTTATGAAATAATGAATAAACTTCTCACATGAATGTGGGTCCTTTTATACAATCTACATAACGATGAATCGAGAAGGATGATTAGAGATTATGATACAAGAACATGTAACATAATCCATTCATCTAAGCTAAATTCAGTAGTATTATAAGGGGAAAATGATCTTTGTTAATTACAGGAATGCCATTGAAAGTCAATCACAAGGCACACTCAACTAATTACTATAAAGGGGATGGACAAGAATGATTGAATGGTGATGACAAGTTGAAAATGAAATTATGGAAATGTGTATGATGAAGTATATAGTCTATATATTCTGAATACACTTATGTTGATCTAAATAGCATGATTTATATTAAACTCAGATTATGAAGGATTTTAATGAGAGAGAACCATATATATTAATTAAATTTATAATGATTGAATATGAGAATAGTAGGGATCATCATATGAAAGAAGTTATACCTAATGATTATCAAATGAAGGAAAAAGGAAGAAAACTCATTGTTGGATCTAATATCCTAACCCCAACCCAAATACAATGAGCTATGTGACAATGATGATTATGTTCAAAAATGAGGAAATAAGAAATGCACATATGTATAGTCCATTTAAATCACAAGATGAAGTTTAAGGATCTGATTTTATTCATAAGAGCCCATGTTTGGATTGTAATTGCCTGTAGATACTTGTATTCTAAGGTTGGCCTAATCTGACAGATTCCAAATGATTACACATGTGATGGACGATAACCCTAGTTACAAAATGGTAAATAATAAATGTAGAGTATTTAGTGTGCTATGCACGTTTTTTCTTGGGATGTATTCATATCCATTGAAATGGAATGTAATATATATATATGTTGCATAATGAACTATCCTGAGTATGATGAATGACACAAGATGTCCATATGGTTATATTGTTTCTTGATCTAATGTCTTTGTGAATATTGAAGGAGAAGTATTATATGCAATGAACGTATATGAAATATTTTGAGATGGAATTAACATGCTTTGCTTACTTTTGAGAAACCCTGATAAGGGTAAATGTTGTATAATGAGATGATGTTTCAGAATGAAGCCCACTGATGATGATTGCTATGAGATGATGTGGAAACGGAAGAAATCACATTTTTTGAAATTATAGATTGTTTTGCTTCTGGTTTTAGTCATTTTCTCTTTTGATAAGTTCAATTTTCTATATGTCATGCCAATTGCACAGAAATATACACATATGACAAATGATGATTGAATCTTCTTTAAGATGAGTGAAAAGGGATTAATAAAAAGTGAAAAGATGACACATCTAGTTAGGCTACCTAAACACCATGAGTTCCCCCCCAAGGTATACACTGGGAAAACAAAATGGATCTCCTTGTTGTAATTGATGAATTAAGAGAAGGATTCTTAGAGTGTGGATCAAGACCTTAAAAGTTATCCACCAGGATTTAGGAGTTAGTCATCTGGAGTGCATTTGTCCCTAAACCATGTTGTGAAAGTCTATGTCCATGAGGAATAGACTCTGATGAAATGAAATATGTGAAATATGAAAATATGAGGATTGTTATGATATGTGATATATTGTTTTGTTAGTTCCTATCTCGTGTACCTAAGATGAGGACATGTGCCTCTTTATGAAACCATAAGGTGTCTAGGGTGTGTTTTTGATATCTTAGGATGGTCGGATAAACACTAAGATAGTGATGATGAGTCGTTGATATGAGAATCAGGCGTGACCGATTCTACTTGGTGATGTAAAAGCCAAGTAGTTTCAGGGCAAATGAATAAAAGATGACAAGCCATCTAGAATATAATTTGACTATTTGTTAAAAACCTTGTGCTTCTTGTTGATAATTTTACATTCTTGATTATGTTTGTTGTTGTGGAAAATAATCATTGTTAAGAGATTATCTTTTTTTTATTCTGACTTGTCGTGTTGACAAGTAGTAAATGTTGGGATTTATTTCCAATCTGAATATGATTTGGATTGCTTGCAATTTGATAGTATTATTCCATAGACATGTTTTATGTATGCTTTATATTTAGGACTACATGATGTTTTCATGTTCTGGCTGGTGGAGTATCACAATGATGATGTTATTGTTAAGATTGATTCAAAATGCTTACATCATGACTTGTTACTAATGCAGAAGGATTGTTAATCTGAACTAAGAAGTATCTACTATTTTGTTGATAGACATGCTCTAATAGATGTTTTAAATTTATATCTAGTTTAAGTGATTACCTTCTCTATTTGATTAGATTACCATTGTAAACTAGATTTGACTTATGTTAGAACTGTCTGCTAGACCTTTCAATATCTGCAAGTTTATTTTGAGTTTGTTATACATAATCTGTTGTTGATGCATGTACCGACCTTGAGTGGGATGTATCCACTCACTAGGGCTCTATATAAGTCGTGTGAGGTTGTTTCAAAACTGTTTAGGTATAAATTTATCTAGTGGGGAGGTCATGACAAAGACAATATAAATAGAAGGATAATATAGATAGAATAGAATGTTCCTGTATTCTCTCATTCTGGAGATGGGCAGTATACAAAGTTTGTTGTTTCATGTACATGTAACACAAGTAAACATAACTACATATGTGTAAAAAGATTTTGATTCTAGTTTTAATGGAGTTGAATAAGTTCTTGTGATACTATGACATTGTTAATGAGGTTTTATGAGAATGGAAAAAGGAAAAATATTATTTGTGTTTTTCATATATTGTGATACTCATGTTCCTAAGAATTAGTTGTTTTGCTTCATAATCTGGGTTTAGGTTTAGGGATTCTCAGTAATGGCTGATCAAAAGAGTGGTCATGACAGTCAATTTTGTGAAAAGAAATCCCAATGGAAAGAAGAACGAAAAAAAAATTCTAAAATTAAGTCCCCTCCTTATTGTTAGAAGGCAAAGGGAGGAGTGCGCCAGGATGTCAATTGTCACAATTTTCACATGCATATACATTATTTGCCTTAAATTGTATACATATTCATGATGGACTTTTGAATACCAGATGTGAATCTCATGTATACTGTGACCTAGGATCAAAATAAGTAGAAACTTAAGATTAGAGTTGTGGGAGTATGTCTTTCCAATTAGGCACACAATTGGTCTACGACTATAGGAATATAAATTTAATCTCAACCCTCTTGGAAATAAAAATAGAAAATTTTGAGTTTGTATATTCCAAAAGTAGAAATACTCTTACTATTTCTTATTTGGAAAAGAATGAATTTTCATACCTTATATAGAAGGTGGTCTTCCCTGTCCTATCAGATGATATGTTTTATGGAAGCAGTCTGATGTCCTATCGTCTTTATTTCTTCGATCATGAGATGCAAATTTATCAAATGACATAAGATACATGACTCAAACATTAAGTACCTTTATTTTCCTCTCTTGGGTCAAATATTTGTGATGCACATCTTTGTACTCCATAAGGATGGATACAATGAATCTTTTGATTTTAAATATCTCAAAACATGTGAATCATGTTTATTAGGCAAGATGGAGAAGGTACTTTTCATTGAATATAGTGAGAGGGAAACTTAATTTCTAAAGAACACACATACACTATCCTTTTAGTTCAACAACTATAGAAATTGTCAATACTTAATCAAATTTATTGATGATTTTAGAAGATATTGAAATATGTGTCTCATGAAAAAAAAAATTCTTTATAAAGTTCAAGGTATTCATGAATATGTAGAAAATCAAACTGGGAAGAAAATCATTATCCATTGATTAGATAAAGATGGAATAATATTTGAACCAAGAGGTTGAGGACCTTCTCAAGGAATGTAGTATTATATGATTCTTGTCCCCGCTTGGAACAACACAGCATAATGGTATTTCAAAGAGAAGGAATCAAACATTCTTTGACTTGGTATGACCAAAGATCCTAGTTGGACTTATTAATTTCTTTTAAGGACATCCTATGGAAACCATCACATTTCAACATAACCACAATTCTTCTAAATTGGTTTCAAAGACACCATATGAGATACATGTTGGCTTGTTAGAAATGTCTCACATTAATTTTCAGGATGAAATATTTCTCATTTGTGTTCTGTTATGTGAATTTAGTGTTCTGAGTGATCAAGGAATTTAGATAAGATCCAATGTTATTGAATGTGTAATAACATATGCGTTGGAAAGCTTGTACATTAGGTTGGACCTAGATTGTACTTTGTATAGATGAATCATTAAACTTGACATGCATCTTGTTTGAAAGAAGTGATGAACATATCAAACCATCATAACCTTTGTTTTATACTTATATGTGTTGATTAGGATATGTATATATATTTTTAATAACATTTTGATCCATTTTCTAAAATGTATAACTTATTGGGACAAAGCATTTTCCATTCACAGTGTTATTCAAGCGGCATGCATTCTTGTTAAACTTTAGATCATTTGGGACATATTTGTTAGATCAAATGAATTCCAAAATTTGTTCCGGTCAAATTATTAATTTTACTGCATGCATATCAATCTAGTTACAATTTGACATGGCTGAAATTCTATAGAAAATCTGCTAGTGTACAATTAGCCATTTTTGTTCCGCTAGCTATTGAATAATAACTAGTATACAACTAGACTTCTCCTAAACACTCCCAATAGTTATCTTAGATATTCCTAAGTATCCCTATATATAGGAGTCATAGAAAGACACTCAAACTAAAAAATGAGATACACTCTATCCTTATAAAGTTAAAAAGTATCACATTGTTATCTCCAAATGTATCCAAACTAGATGAAGCTTCATCTCATCCCTAGAGTCCTACTCCACTAAATATAGTCTTATCTAAACCTTGTGGAGTTTATCATCACTTTTTCTATAATATTACATTGTGTAATCTTTATGAGAAGTTTTATACTTTCCTTGTTACTCTCTTGTTCCCTTGTTTGGTTTGTTGCTTCTTGCTACTTCTTGTGAACAAGATGCAGTGAAGTTCTTTGGAGCTATTT
Source organism: Alisma plantago-aquatica (assembly GCA_963693085.1). Taxonomy (NCBI): domain Eukaryota; kingdom Viridiplantae; phylum Streptophyta; class Magnoliopsida; order Alismatales; family Alismataceae; genus Alisma; species Alisma plantago-aquatica. The sequence goes on along the minus strand of OY856413.1, from coordinate 517,559,534 downwards.
CTTGTTTGAAGGCTGCCTCCAAAGAGTGTGGTCTTTCGGCATCCCCAACAGAAGGAAAAGTTATCCTTCTCCTTGAAAAGGAGGTGGTCTTGATCCACAAAGGTGCCCATAATTGTGTATTATACTAGTATGGAAAAGGTAATAATATATAGATTGGGAAATCATGCTTGTAAATAACTAGGTAATGGATCTATGATATTTCAATCGGCGAATACTACACATCTTGTGTAATATTTTTTTTCTTAACTTATTGATTACTTGCTTTACATTGTCATTACATCACCTTCTAAGGAAAGTTCCAAGTAAGAAGACTTGCATTTAAAGTTTCTTAAAATTGGATTTTCTCTATTCACCCCCTCTAGAGCTTCCAATTGGTATCGTAGAAAGGCTACAAGAAGATTTATATAATCTTAAATATGGAAAGAAACCTACTGGACAACTCAACCATGAAGGAGCATACATCTACTGGCCTACTCTCTTTGACGATTACAACTACACGTATTGTAAGTGACATATGTAGTTCTTCTTCCAAGGTGTTAACTTGAATATTAGAACATGGTGATCCAACAACATGTCTCCCCAACATGGATCTTCAACAATGGGATGTGGATATGGTAAGAAATTCTATAGTGAATACTAAGGTTTTAAGTATTTTATGTTCTTTCTTATCTCCTATGAGTTTAATAGAATATCCTATTGTAAAATTGCTTATCATATTTGAATAATTTCTTTGTTACACATGATAGAACCAAGAAAGTTAATAATACTAAACAAATTTCTTAACTATAAAATAGAGTTATTTCTCAATTAAAAAGAAACAATTTATGAAATATACTCTAGATTTACGTAAAATATGAATACCATGAGATCTATTGGAAGGAATATTGAAGATCATGATCTTGTTACACAGATTTTGTGTTTTCTAACCTCTATTATGAAAACAAGGTTACTTCCATAGAAGAATATTAGGATCTTTCTAATTTGCAATTTTAAAAGCTTATAAGTATCTTAAAGCCTTACAAGTCAAGCTCCAAGAATGCAACATTGAAAATGAAGAAGAAAAGAATGCTAACAAATAGAGGATGTCCCTTAAACAAAGGATTTCAAAACAATCTTCTTCTTCATCAAGTGGATCATCTAGTAGTGAGGAATAAAAGAACCCCAAAGATAAGAAGTCAAAATTTTCTTCTAAAAGATATTATAAATCCTTCTCCACTAGATGTCATGCTTAGAGAATAGGGAACATTAGAAGGATGAATAACCAAAACTAAAGAAGAAGAAGAAGAAGAAGAAGAAGAAGAATAAGAAATGTAAGCAAAATAAGGAACACCATGTATCACAAAACTCTTCTTCTAATTCGTAGTCAAATGATAAGGAAAAACTTGCCACCGTGTAGTTGAATACATAATCACCGAACATAATGAAAATGATGAACAAGATGGAGAAGGTGTAAAAGTGATGATAGTTAGGTATCTCTTTCAACTTCTTTGAAAAATGAACTTATTTACTCTTGAAAAGGATAAAATATATAACAAAAAGGGAAAGACATTGGATATCATTGTTTCTTCTTTAAATGTAGAAGTTAGTGAATAAATGACAATTACACAACTGTAAAAAAAACAATAGATGATCTTATCTGGTTTCTCAAAATACTTCCTTGCAAACTCAAGTTTCTACTCTTTCAGATAAGTTAAGTGATGTGGAAAAACAATCCATTCTATGCTCTTATGTTTATTATGATATTATTATGTAGGTGAATAACTTATTTAAATGATAAAATGTGTATGCCTTAACATAAAATTTACAAGACTAACAAATGCCTAATTTCTACTAGTACAGAATCTTTGATACTTTCCAAGGAAAATCAAAATTTGGAGAGACCTTTAGATAGGTTTTCTAATAGTAGAAATATGTTGGAAATTATATTTCATTATGAGAATGGTCATTTAGGTACAAGTGGTCTTGGTTACGTATTAGAAAATGAAAAGTGGAAGAAGAACCAAGGGGTTATTATTTTGTAAAACAAAATGCTAGATCTTCTTTCTCAATTACCCATGTTACTTCTTATGATTGTGGGAGATTCAGTCACTATGTTCTCTGTTACTCAGTTAAGAGGAAGAATGATAAAAACATGATTGGTTTTCAAAGAACCTCTGTGTAAATGAGGTTGTACGAGATCATGTGATTCAATATGATACCTATTTGAACATTAATGTAATTTTTATATTTCTATTGATTATTTTTACTATTAATGTACGAGATCATATAATAGAGGTCTCCATTTCTTCTATTTTTGCAAAAGACTACATCTCGGTCTAAATGTAGTTTGACCGGGGGAAGTTTGGCCAAAAGGGAACTCAAACAAAATGTTGACTATCAAGCTTTAATTTGGCTTTCTTGCAATGAATATTTAGATTCATTTCTATGCACGTTTAAATGATCTTTATGTTCTGAACTGATTTGTTTTACATGTTGCTAGTGTGATTTTAGTTTTTGAAAGATATATTTATCTTAGTCCTTAGTTTCATGGTTTAAGATGAATCTATCTTGACTTTATGATCAAGGGGAAGCTTAACCCATGTAATAATACTTCCATATTTCTTAGTTCTCTTTTTTAAGGATTCACTATATTAGTTGTGGGCTTAACATCCCTTAATAATTGTTTAGAGATTCATTCTAGTTTTCTATTTGGTTTCAGTGGGGTCTCTATATCATGAATGACTTAACATTTCTCTCATTGGTTTAGGGTTATCCGTACAACTATTCTTTCATCTAATTGTAGAATTTTGTATTTGATGCCATGTTATTGAAATTGTTGTTTTCAATTGGGATTTTCTTGTTTACTTAGTTATGAAGTTCCCTCTCCATATATTTACTTATATGAAGGGGAGTTACTACTTGTGGAGGAGTTTCATAAGTATGGCATCCTTTTTTACTTATACAAAGGGGTAGAAAAATTGATGAGTTAAATTTTCTTTAAATAGTAAATCAAAGGTATGATTCTCTTACTTTGTCTATCTAAGTTTTATCTTTTGGGAATATTTGTCATTATTAAGAGGGGGAGATTATTGGATTTTTGGATATGTGACGTTCTAATTTCAATGATGTAGATATTTTCTATTTCTTACGCATGTGTGAATTAAGTGTTTTTGTTGATCAACAAACTGAGACAAGATCTAATATCAATGAATGTGCAATAATATATATGACTGAATGCTTGCATACCAATTTATACAAAATGTATGCTCTCTCTCTCTATATATATATATATGAAAATTGTATAACATACTAGAAATCATATACAAACAAGTGATAAATGGTTCAAAACCATCATAATCAAGTTTTGTACTTGTAGTCATCTATTAGGATAGGTATAATTTTTTTCCCATAAGATTGGAGCCATTTTCCAAAATTTAAGACCTTTTGGACATGGTGTTTTTTGTGGTGAAAGTTTAATTCAATTGAAATGTTTTTTGGTAAAACTTTAGATTGACTCGGATAGAAATGTTAGACCAAAGGACGTCCCTACAATGTTCTAGTCAAATTTGACTAGATGATTCTTGCTCAAATATACTCTGAAGAAAATTGTTCTAGTGCACAACTAGCCATTTTTATCCCACTAGCTATCCTGTAACAACTTGTATACCCCAAAAATTGGCCTAAACATTCACAACACTAACATAGTTATTCCTAAGTGTTATATATATATATATATATATATATATATATATATATATATATATATGTATATATATATGTATATATATATATATATGTATATATATGTATATATATCACTACTACAGAACCTACCTTTAGTGTCGGTTATTTATGGCCTTTAGTGTCGGTTTCCAACCGACGCCTATGTGGGCGACACTACAAGGTCACCCATTACGCGTCGGTTCCAGAACCGACACCCAAACGCTTCGCGCGCGACCAAAAACGCGCCATCAGGGGACTATAGGCGTCGGTTATTAGATAATAAACTGACGCCCAAACCCTTCGCGCCACAGAAAGGGCGCCATCTTGGGCGCTATCAGTGTCGGTTATAAGCCAACAACCGACGAAATATGTCTTCGCGCCAAAAGAATATGTGTCGGTTACATTTAAATAACCGACACTGTAAAGTTATGTGTCGGTTGTTTACAATTACCGACGCCTGTTATTGGCGCCAGCTTGGGCACTATCAGTGTCGGTTTGTATTAAGAAACTGACACCATATATGTTCGCGCCACATGAAATAGGCGTCGGTTATATCTAAATAACCGACGCCTATTGGTTTTTTTTTTTTTACAGACCTGCAGACCTGCTGTGGCTGGTCGCAGGATGAGAAACCTGCAGTTTAGTTAACTGAACTGCAGGTTTTACGACATCCATTGATATCAGCCAACAACAGGCCACAAACCTGCAAATTTAAAACAAAAATATTCACACATGCATTTAGCAATACAACCTGCAGTTCCATTTTATTTTCACACATTTTGAAACATTCATGTAGCTAGCAATCTGTAGTTCCATTCATTCACATTCACACATGTAGAAACACATTCATATAGTAACCAACACTTTCATTCATTTTCACTCAGAAACATGTAGAAACATCTAGATATGTAGAAACATTCACACATATTATAATTTAGAAATTCATTTACAAAATCCCCACTATTTGTATGGTTGTTGCCCATTCTTCATTTAATTCTCCCATCGTATAGGGAGCATGTACATCTGGTAAGTCCGTTCCTGTAGTGGGGTCAGCTTTAAACACCTGTAAAGAGAATGATGTATATATATAACTAATGAGCTATAAATAAGATTGATATATTTCATATTATCTAATGAGACTATATAATACCTGAGCAATACAATCGATGTCCATACAACATGACAAACTAACACATATATAGTACATAACAAGAGCAGCGTCGAATTTACATACAACACTAGCTTAGTACATATATAGTGGGACTTATAAGGTGACGATCCCACCTGGTAAAATAGGTTACCGACAACTACATGTTACGACTGGGAGGTCGTGATTCAGCAACAGTATGCATTAGCAGGAGGACAAACAGATCACCATATGTTTGTCCTCATATGGTGATCTCTTGTCCTCCTGCTAATGCATATGTTGCTGAATCACGACCTCCCAGTCGTAACATGTAGTCGGTAACCTATTTTAGCAGGTGGTATCATCACCTTAGTCCACTATATATGTACTAAGTTAGTGTTGTATGTAAATTCGGAGCTACTGTTGTTATGCACTATATATGTGTTAGTCTGTCATGTTGTTATATGAATATGAATCTGAACCACTTGTGTGTGCTGCACTTTATGTATTGTATCTGTATCTTGCTTCTCTTCATTGGGGCTTCTTCCTGCATATCCTGCATAGCTATGTCATGTCCGTCCTGCATAGCCTTCTTCCTATATTTATTTTTCAAAGAGAATACAAACAAAAATTATTAGTGTAGAGTTAGTGAAATACTGATCAATGTCTAGAATTGGAATAGATCAAGAACCTACTCTCAGCATCGCGTATGTAATCTCAGGTGAGATTGGTCCTATAGTTTTTTAGCACCCTCCCACAATGTTTAGCATTTGTATTAACTAGAAGATAATGAAACATCAAATCAGAAAATGATATTGATATTAAAAAAGTAAACATTTAGCTTCAATAAAAAAATATAAACATGCATGCCTCTAAAATTGTGATCTTTTATCAATTAACAATCCTTCATTGTGATCTCCGCGCACATATAAGTCATCATTAGCTTCAATATTTTCTAGAGTTGGCAACCCAACTGAGAATGGACTGGAGTCATCATATTTATCATAGTACTCTTCTTCATCTATAGGATCTTCAATGAACTGTCTTTTACCATGAAGAACAACCGACCATTTATCATTTGCAGGATCATCGATATAAAATACTTGTTTCGCCTGTGATGCCAATATAAATGGTTCAGCCTTCTCGCCAATCTTTTCAAAGTTCACTAAAGTGAAACCCAATTCATCCACTATAACATTTTAGCTTCACGTGGACTCTTATCCTTTGCACTTGCAAAAAACATAGTCGATGCTTGAAGGGTGACCCCGCTGTTTTGGACGACACTCATCATCTTGGCGCTTTGTGTAATATGTGAATCCATTAATGTCATACCCTTCATAAGAGATAACAGTCAACTTTGGTTTAAAGGCGAGGCATTTGATAGTTTCAGTAATATCATCTGGTGTTTGAGATAGTTGATGTAAGACTTTATCTTCAAACCACTTAATAAAAGTCTTGTTATGCTCTCTAGCAAGCCACATTGTATTGGCTCGAGGATATTGTCTTTTGATGAAATTGGTATGTTCCTCGATATAAACATTCACTTCATCCATGTTGTGTAAAATATACAAATGACCTTGTTCCAACTGCTCACGGCTGATTACTTTCACACGTGATCCCAAAATTCCTTTGCCAAATAGCTCGTCAATATTCTTGTCATTATCAGGAGTGTCATTACCACTGAGAAAGTCATTGCAGAAATCCATAACCTCTCTCGCCACATAACCTTCAATAATACTCCCTTCAGGCCGATAACGGTTTTGAACATCACCTTTAAAAATGCTCATGTATCGTTCAAAGGGATACATCCAATGCAAGAAAACCGGGCCCAAGATTTTCACTTCCCTAGTCAAGTGGAAAACAAGATGTACCATGATATCAAAGAACGAAGGAGGGAAATACATCTCAAGCTGACATAGGGTAACAACCACTTCTCTTTACAAATTATCGAGAGTCTCAGGGTCAATAACTTTGCTGCAGAGACTGTTGAAAAAGAAACAAAGTCTGGTGATTGCAAACCTTACATGCTTCAGCAATATAGATCGAATTGCCACGGGCAATATTTGTTGCATTAGAGTGTGACAATCATGAGATTTAAGTCCTATCAAATTCAGATCTTTCATTGATACCAATCTACGGATGTTGGATGAGTAACCATTTGGCACCTTAACATTTATCAAGCATTCACAAAAAGCTTTCTTCACTTTTCTAGACAACGTGTAACATGCGGGAGGTAAGTATGTTCTTTTACTACCCTTGTATAATCCCGTTGCACATGACATGAGTCATGATTTCGTCACCAGTGTTGACTTTCAAGTTGTTACCGCAATGTCTACATGGACAGTAGAACCTATCTCCAGGTTGTTTCCTATGTTCCTCGGCAAATTTAATGAACTGGTGAAGACCAGAAATAAACTCTGGGGTGCAGCGATTGCGAATGGACATCCATGATCTATCCATTCTATGATCAAAGAGAAAACAAGTATATATTAGGACAAGATTAGGGTCTAGGGTTAACAAATACATGTGATTTCATTATTATATATAATAAATGTGTACCACCTATCCATTCTTGAACACCTAATCTCACTAGTAAGTGTATAATGTGTATTGGGTTTTCAAGAAAATTTCGGCAGCATTTCCCCGCTGTTTTCCAAGTACATATGTACTTAGAGAACAAACGGGGAAATGCTGCCAAACTTTTATTGAAAACCCAATACACATTATACACTTACATCCTAAGCGAGATTAGGTGTTCAAGAATAGTCCCAAACTGGGGACTATCCAAGATTTACTCCTAATGAGTAAATCTTGGACGGGTTTCTAGGCCAACAAATAATGTATTGTCATTCTTATACCTAAAATCCTAGTTCTTCAATTCAGGGTGATTATTGATGTCTTTAAAAGCATGATTGGCAATTTAGGGAAAAGTTCATCATTTACATTCCAAGCATGTCACATGTGTGCATTACAGTTCATCATTAAGTAAGATATAAGCAAGTATGTCATATTAAAATAGACTAAATAATATCAGAAAATAGTAGTGTAATCATGCAAATGGGAACATTCATGGGAACACACACTTCATTTTTAAGCATTCATGTAGAAACTTTCAGTTCCATTCATGGGAACACACACTTCAGTTATAACAATAACTAAACAAAGGGGTTGGAGTACCCCTAAACATGCACATAATTAAAAAAAACTATTACTACAGACAAGTCTAGATAGATAGACAACTAAATACTACACCAACATGGTCCCGCATGCATCAGTAACTTCTTTTTGATGATGAAGCTGTGTCACGAAGCTCCTCACTGTATTTAGACGAATCTGAACTGACAGGGGCCTCAGATTCAGATTTGTCCGAGCTGATATGCGACGTCGTGCGCTCATACCGCAGAAGATGATCGGGGGTCTCGCAGTTGTTGTTGGTTATCCAAACTTTGATGGAATTATCACCAACTGGACGGAGAAAAAGCCTGTTCCAACGGACCACATGCAGCTCTCCAATCCAATCACGCCAACCAGATTTTGATACAAGATTTCCCGCCAAATCATACTCAACCTCGATAACATGTGAATAATTACCAAAAGTTAGGGTCACTTTACCAGGCATGTAGTGTCTTCCTTTTAGAAAACGCCAATGTTTGGGTATGACCAATTGGTTTAAGGAACGATCATCTAGGATGATGTCCAATTGTTCTTCAATAGGGAACGTTAACATTGACATAGAGGCCCAGTTCATAGTGACTGTTATGGGTGGACAGAGACTGCACAATATTAGTATTAACAAAGCGTAAGTACATCAGTTAACCTTTTATTGCTTGTCATAACCAACTTTATTGTGGTAGACATGATAGCTTGAAAAGAAGTCTACAAATGTACTTAGAGAACAAACGAGGAAATGCTCCTAATGAGTAAATCTTGGACGGGTTTCTAGGTGCTTACTAAAATAGAACCATTATATGGAACTAATCCTACATTATACACATACTTTTCCTGAGTAAGATAATGTGCACTTCATGGAATTATTAAGATCTGAATATATATAAGTTGTTTCTACCTACTTTGATGGGATTTTATAACATTCGAGTCTTCTATTTAAGGCATTAGATGCATATATTGCAGTCCATTGTGTTGAGATAAGAATCCCATGTGATACACATGATTGAGAATCTTTCACGATACTAGGAAAATACACAACTAGATATTCATTTAGGTGTTAGACATTCATTTAGGTGTTTCTGATAACTCGCAGGTATGCACAACTATAAAACAATAGACTTGTCACACATAAAACACCCTATACAACTATAAAACAAAAAAGTATTAAGATATGCATGATACAATAACTATTTTGCATCACATTACAATAGACTTATCATTGATACCTTACTAACTTATTTCCACATTTACATATCATCACTTGATCAAAATTACATGTATTGTATAGACAATAGAGGATTCAACTCAGTAGAAGCACAAAATCAGTACCTAAACCCTAAACACAAATAAGTAAATAACTTTAAAAAAAAATAAAAAAACGCCCAGCAGCTGCTTGGGCGTGCCTTGGCACCGCCCAAGCAGCCGCCGGAGCAGAGGAAGAAGGAAGAAGGCAGGGCGGGCGGACATACCTTGAGGGAAGATGAGAGCAGCGGCTGGAGCACAACAACCACCGGTGGAGGCGGCGACAAAGAGAGGAGAAGCGTCGGCGAGGACACGGAGCAGCGGCGGTGAGGGCACAAAGCAGTGGCGAGGGCACGGAGAAGGAGCACGGACGGCCGCCGGTGAGAACAGAGGGCAGGAGCAGGAGCACGGCCGCCGGTGAGCACGGAGCAACAATGAGGGTAGGAGCACGAGCACGACAGCGGTGGCGGAGGAGCAACGATCGGCGGGGGCGAGCAAGAAATCGCCGGACCTAATTGAAATATGGAATGAAACTGGGAAAGGGGGAAGAGTCGCTCGCGCTGGTGAGATATTAAGTTGAAAATAAGCGTCGGTTATTCAAAATAACTGATAACTAAACCAACAGTGTCGGTTCCTTTCCAACAACTGACGCCTATACTTGATTATAGTCATCGGTTTTGAACTAAAAGACAACCGACAACTATTCCTGTCTCGCGAATAATCTTTGGTCGTCGGTTATTCATTTATAAACCGACGCCATATGTGAAATTTTGGAGGTAATTTTTTCGCTGGAATTTTGGTTTTGGCGGTTGATTTTAGGTGTCGGTTGTTTATTAATTAACCGACACTTAATAAAAGCGGTACCCGTGTCTGGTCGACCTTCACAGATTGTATGTCGGTTTATGTTATAAACCAACACTGTAGAGTTTAGGTGTCCGTTTATGTATACAACCGACACCTGGAAAAGTGACTTTATAAGCCATTTCTGTAGTAGTGTATATATGTATATATATATATAGAGAGAGAGAGAGAGTCAGGCTGGTGTACACTCGAGTGTATCGGAGGCACCATACACCTCAATCATTTTTGAAGATGCAATAAATTTTTGAAAAATCTAAACCATTGATCTTCTTAATTATCATAAGAACGTACTATATAATAAATTTTAGCTCATTTGGACACTTATAGTCCGTGCATCTAAAGGAGGCAAAAGCATGTATTTCAAATTAGTTTTGTGTGTCGATTTTGTTGTCCTTGGATGATTGACTTACACACATCCGAATGAGTTCAAATTTTGAATGTGACCTACTATTATTGTAACTATGAAGATCAATGGATTAGATTTTGGAAAAACATGGTCTAGATAGGCAAACACCATTGGGGTGTTCGGCGTGATCTGTACACTCGAGTGTATTCTAGCCTGACTCTCTCTCTCTCTCTATCTATATATATATATATATATATATATATATATATATGTATGTATGTATGTATATATATATATATGTATGTATATATATATATATATATGTATGTATGTATGTATGTATGTATATATATATATATATATGTATATATATGATATATATATATGTATATATATGATATATATATATATATGGACACACAAAGTACATTTTATCAAGCCAACTATATCTTGTTGTTCTAAAGCTTCCAATATCACATTGCTATCACAACTTTTGATCACTTGTTCAATAGTGTTGCATTGTGTATTCTTTGTGAGAAATGTTATATTTGCCTTCTTTGTTTCTTGTTCCCTTGTTTTTTTGTTGATTCATGCTACTTCTTTTTACAAGGCTGCATAGAAGTTCTTTGGAGCTACATCTTGCCAGAATGATGCATACAATGGTGAAGGAGTTAGATTGTGATATTATCCAAAGTGTATTCCTCTGTCATGTAAAGAAGGTGAAATTTATCCTTTACCTTGAAAAGGATTTGGCCTTGATCCACAAAAGGAACTCATAGTTGTTTTCTCTATCAGTATAGAAAATCTAACAAAATATAGTTGAGAAATCATGGTTGGCAGCAACTAGCTAGTGGATCTATATCATTTAAAATTGGAATCGTTGTATATATTTCATCATTTATAGTTTTCTAACTTGTACATTATTTACTTTACATTTCTACTACATTATCTCTTTAAGTAAGTTGCCTTTGACCAACCTTGTGTTTGAAGTTGCACAAAATCAGATTTGCACTCCCTCCTCTAGAGCTTTCAATATGGACACAGAACATCCCAAAATGTCATTTATGAATGATAGGGATGTGAATCTAATGTAGAGCGTTAAGAAATTTTGACCCAAGTTTTATAAGTGCTATTTTTGTGGGGTTATCCAAGGAAAAAAAGTGTTACACTTTCTATATCCCATCCTATATAATATGTTTTCTATTGAACATGTAATATATAATTATAAATATTTTCTTTAGATATACTAGATGGAGGTAAACAAAACTCAAACAGGTTCAAGATACACAAGATGACAATGAACCCCGAGATGAAATGAGGTGACACCATGACATGATTGGACTATACTTGTGAATTTAAGTGAGTAATATATTAATATAGGGCCATTTCATGCCTATGTAATCAATTCCATATGGAATTGGGGAACTAGATAATTCTCTACTACTATCGACCAACTAGGATAATGAAATGAGTTGATTAGGAATTGCTAGGAAAAACAATGGATTAAACTTATGTTATTGGTTAGGGATAATTAAATATCAGAGCTATAGATCTCTATACTGTTAAATTCACTAGGAAAACCCACCATTGTTAATGTATTAAACTGACTATAAGTTGATAATTACTTATTGAATATGCATTTCACAATAGTATCACATCCTTCTAGATCATAATGTTGTACTTAAAAGTGATGAGCTCTACTATTCATACACAACTCAGTCACTATGCATAGGTTTTCTACCGTAAAAGACTCACACACATAACAATGTTTTGTTCTTATATGAACAATTATCTTAAAAGAAATCAAATAAAATAAACATCTTTTGAAAGAAAATCTTATCTAATAGATTGAGTAGGGTATCTAACCATATTCAATGATAATAATTATTCCATTTAGAACCAAAATTAGTGATAATATATAGATATTCTATAATTTCTTGTAGGGATACTCTCATATTCTCGAGATAATAACATAAAATCTCATGAGTACATCATACTCCATGAGGTTTATTCATTTGATGTCAAATTCCATTACAAATGATAAAAAGAGAAAAGAAACATGGTTAGAAAGTAGAGATGTGGGTTGTAGACATCTTCGATCATCTTTAATCATTTGAATATATCTCAAATTTCCATGTGGGTATCAAAGAAATATCATATCGTTCCTCCTTGCTCTGTAGCCACCTGTAAACATCAATAATTTTATGTCCCACTGAGATGCCATTAATTATTAAGTTGGGTCTTTTCCCACTCTGATTGCAACTATAGGATGTAAATAAGTGCATATATACAATGATTTTGTGCATGATTGATTCTATTAGGTGGTAGGCCAACACATAAACCTTCTTGGATTGTTGCATATAACATTTCAACATTGGGTTGTATGTTAACAACCATGAGGCTGGTCCTTTGACATTGTGGCCTTTTGGGTTTTTATTGAAAGTATGTTTGTCAATTCTATCAACTTTTTATCAATAAAATATACAATTCCTTTACTAAACATGCAATTATAAGTACCTCAAATATATATATGATCAAATAACTATAACATTGCTTCTAAATATTGAATAATTTGATACACAAGCAAGTATTTCTCTACTTTATTAAATATGAATTACAAGAAATGAAATAATGTCATTTTTTAATAAAATTATAATATAACGAATAGAGAAAACAACATTATTTTACTTGTAGGAAATACACCAAGCTTAATTTATTGCTCATTCTTGAGCAATGAAAACTCTTAAATATGATTGAATCTGTCATTGAGAAGACAAATCTTAAGTAAAAAGGACACTAAAATAAAGTCTCCTGATAAATGAGGAACAAAATGGTCTAACTAGTCACTAAACCATTCAAAGTAATCAAGAAATTTGAAAACATTGAAAATAAAATTGACATTTTTTTTGGAAATAGGTAAATATATAAAACTGACATATCAATTTAAGTAACATGGTGCATGATAACTACCATAGTCAAGATTAGGTACGTTACACGACAATGTCTCCCTGTAATTGTGTTCACTTAACTATATAAAAGTATACATTTTAAGCAATCCCTACATGAAACATGAATATGGGGTCAATCAATATCCTAATGGTTGGGAAATGGGTGGATGGAATTGGTGGCTCGTCTCAAATTTTTTACAAATTTATATAAAAATGCAATGGAAAATATAATTCTAACATATATGAAGAATGAATATATTTTTTTATTAGTAAGCGTACTTCTTTCTATTCAACTGTAATCTATAATGTACAAGTGGGGGAAGCAAAGGCTTCAAAAAGACTATCTATGTAGAGCAAAATAGTCACTATAAATACACTTCCAGATACAAGCACCAGAAGGTATCACACTATCAAAAATGACTCTATTCCTAACGCTCCAAGTGTGGTAGACGATAAGAATGCACATAAGTTTACTGTCTTTATTTTTTATTTTCAGTAGATCTTCTCTGCTTCTTTGTGGGTCGCCAATCCATGCTCTTGCTCTGTCCCATATAGAAACGTTGAAATTGCAGGACCATGTGATGTGATGAGCTGTTTCAGCTGACGAGTTGCACAAACAACACCTTGAGGCCAGTCTAACACCTTTCCTTTGTAGATATTTTTCAGTCACTATAGCTCCCTAGAGAATCTTCCAACAACTCACATTAACTCTGGGTGGAGCTTTGGATTTCCACAACCAATGAGCCCAGTCAAGTTCCACACTCTGGTGTCTACACAAATGTCAAGCACCCTTAAGAGAGAACTCTTCAAGGTCCAGAAAATAGCATTTGTCATCAGTAGAGATAGGAACTAGTTCGCATGCTTTAGCCAAGTCATCGCTGCCTCTAAATACCAGCACAGTCCACCTCATGTCTGTAATAAGTGCACTAAGAAGAGCATTATCACTAAGGTTATTGTGAAGCTTCAGAGTGTTTGCATCCACGGCACATTGATCCAGGAACTTCCCATTTAGCCACGGGTCATTCCAAATAGAAATGTTCAGACCGGAAGCTATTTGGAATCTTACCAGGGGCAAGATAGTATCTCTTATTCTAATAATTGATTTCCACATCCAACTATTAGTCTTCTTCGATTGAACTGACCACATAGTATCATTTTTCAAATACTTGTTGTGAATCCACTTGATCCACAGAGTGTTTTTCTTGTTTGCAATATCCCAGAGAGGCCTCATCATAATCGCTTTTCTCCAGTGAGCCACCTTTCTTATTCCAAGCCCCCCTTCCATCTTAGGTTGGCAAATTGCCTCCCAAGACACTGTGTGGAAGTGCTAATTGTCTTCTTTGTCACCCCACAAGAAATTTCGGCAGAGTTTTTCAATCTCTTCAATGGTGGCAGCAGGGAGTGGAAAAATGCCTATCCAAAAGAGATGATATGAATACAAGGTCAAAATGATCAACTAAGTCTACCTGCCATCGAAAGGAACATAGTTTTCCATGAGTCTAGCTTTGTTTTGATTCTGTCCACCAGGGGGAGCACATTGACTTGGTGAGCCGACCTACAAATAGTGGGAGCCCAAGGTACCTCACAGGGAATTCAGTCAGCACCACATTGAGCCTGGGGCTTAACTCCAGAGGGGAAGTTTGCTCAAGAACAATTGATTCTTAGCCGGGTTCATCTGTAGTCTAGATATTTTTTTGAACTTGTCCAGACAGGCCATAATACCATTAGCGTCTTTCTCAGTTTCTTCAGAGAACAGAAGAAGATCATCTACAAAAATTAGATGTAAAACTCTAGTGTCCCCTACATAAAGAGGGAATATTTTTCCTTCATCAACTTCCTTGGAAATAATGGAAGATAGTCCATGCATTGTAATAACAAATAGGTAAGGTTCCAGGGGGTCACCCTGGCGAATGCCTCCGATAGCTTGAAAGATATTTGATGGAGTCCCATTAATGAGGATTTGAAATGAGGCTGAGTTAAGGCATTCAGACACCCATTGCAACTAACATTCAGGGAACCCCATTCCTCACATCACATCAAGAATATAACCCTTGTCAATAGAGTCATAAGCTTTGTTGAGGTCAGCCTTGAGATAAAGCCTTCTTTTTGCATTAGATTTTTTGAAATCATATATCAACTCATTTGCTAATAAAATTGCATCAGAGATGTGCCTTCCCTTCACAAAGGCACACTGGCTAATATCAATAATATCTGGCATAATGTCACAGAGACGATTAGCTAGAATTTTTGATATTACCTTATATGCAAAGTTGCATAGGGAGAAAGATCTCCAGTCCCCAATTTTCTACGACTGCTTTATCTTAGGAATCAAGGTGATATAAGTCTTATTCACCTCCTTCAACATTTTCCCTTTAGAAAAGAAGTCCTTGATAGCAAGGCAAAAGTATTCCTTAATAGTTTCCCACGAGGATTTAAAAAATTTGGCATTCATGCCATTAGGACCTAGTGACTTGTCCCCATTCGCATTCTTCACAAAATCAAAGATCTCCTCATCAGTAACCATAGCACACATGTTGCACAGATGATGTTCCTAGAGTTTTGGCATACCCAGTATGATAACTGTTTCTCTTTCACTCTTTGCATTGAACAAGGAGTTGTAATGTTCATAAAAAAGCTTGTTTAATTTCAGATTCTGATCTCAGAAGAGAATCACCCTGTTCCAGGATCTTAATTTGGTTCCTACTACGTCTAGTTTTCAATGATGCGTAGAAAAATTTGGTATTAGAGTCACCGTTGTTGAGCCAAAAAAACTCAGGATTTTTGTCTAGCCATGGACTCTTCCACCGCCTTGGCAGCCACAACCTCTTGTGCCAAGAGCGCATCGTTTTCCCTGTTTCTAGCAGAGTCCGTGAGGTCTCTATTAAGCTCCCAATTCCATGTTTGAAGGTGCCTCTTCACTAGTTTCAATTTAGTGACAAATTGAAACATAGGATTTCCTCGGACTTCAGTACGCCATGCATTTTCCATTGTGTCATCATATCCGTCTAAGGAAGTCCAGCAGTTGAAAAACCTTGTTGGATATTTAGTTGTTGGTCTCTCCTTGTCTAGTTGAAGAACTTGAGCGTAATGGTCACTGTAAATAGATGGCATTATCTCAAACCAAATATGGGGCAGAGCATTCTGAGCTTGGAGACAGATAAAGGATCTATCTATCTTGCTCCTGGTGTTATTGACTCCTAGATGTTGGTTGTTCCACGTGTAATGGGGACCTTTGGCTTCTACTTCCAGCAAACCAGCATCTACAGTACAGTCCTTAAACTCGCTCATTGACCTTGCCGATGTAGCCGACATGCCTATCCTCTCTTCAATGAGCCGCACCACATTAAAGTCACCAGTCACCAATCATAGGGCCTGGAGTTTAGAGTGAATCTGTGTGAAATCATTCCACATCATAGATCTCTTACTGTCATCATTTTCAGCATAGATGGCAGTGATCTTGATCTTGAGATCCCCTACTATCAGTCCAAAATGGACAAATTGTTTGGATTGCTCAATCAGGGTAACCGTAAAATCTTCGCTCTCCCAAAGGATGAGTATGCGGATTTTACTACAGCTGATTGAATTGTCTATCCACCTGGCAGAAGGCCAAGTCCTCTTCATCACTTTCGCTATCTTGTTTCTCCTGACTTTAACTTCTGTTAGAAAGGCAACCCTTCTAAGTTCTCCTCAAACGATGTCTTATTTCTCCCAAGTTGACAGACCCCAGACGTTCCAAGTAGTTATGGTTGGTAACTCAACCATTGGGGGGGTTAGTATGCCACCAACCGAGGCCTCTAAGGTTTTCTCCAGGTTCTCGAGCTCCTGATATCTATTGTTAGATTCTTGTCCTTTCTTACCCTGGCTACGGGTCGTTCTTTTCTTCAGACTAGAGGTGTGCCTAGGCTTCTGGAAGCCATCACTATTTGCAGCCTTGTCTTCCGTTGCCTCTTTTCCATTCTATCGAACAGTTGGTTGACCTGCATCAGTAGCTTCACCTGGCTTGTCCACCTTGATTGGTTTAGAGCACAACGCCTTGTCATGAACAAAGTGTCCACGATGCAAAAACTTTTCAGGGATCCATTTGTAGTCCACCTTAACCACATACGGATTGCCTTTATATATCTTAAGCTTCGCCTCTTTTGGGAAGGAGGATGAAGCTTTCATGAGGACATTAATTCTCGCATAGTCAATTCTACTTCTGGCCTTCGTCTGCCTATCAAGACATTAAGGTTTGCCCACGAAGGAGGCAATGCAAGACAACATCTTTTCACTCCATAGTTCGAGAGGGAGATTGAGAAGTTTGAGTCAAACGGGAACAGATGCCAGTTTTTCCTGCTCCAGCGGTTCCCCCTGCTCCCACTTCTTTGATATCATAGGTTTTCCCTTCACATGCCAAGGACCTCCTTCGATTATGTTATCAAGATCCGCACCTTCTTGGAACTTGATGATGAAGCTCCCGCTAGTGTGCCCCATGACCTCCATTGCGCCAGAGGGATTCCATAGCCGCTGCAAGTGATCCTGCAACATGGGGATATGCGGCCGAAATCCAATGATGTACCCGGTCGTAGTGTTCTTCCACAGTGTTGCATTCTCATCCACTTCGGCTTGCGGTATGATGATGGTATCATCTTCAAGATCGATGGTTGTCTCAGCAAGCCCGGTATCTACGTCGCCAATAGGGTTTTTGTAGACTGTCGTCCACTCCTTGATGCTTGTGGAGACCTTGACAACCTCCGCAGAAGTCTTACGCCTCATTTGGGATCTCTTCTCTTACCTCGGAGGACGACGATCGCCATCGTCGTCGCCTCCCTTGCCCCCTCCAGGATCGCTCACGGCTATTGTCATATATAGAGTTTATGTTTTTTGATGAATGAATATTACTTATTCTTATAGTAAAATTACAAAATTGAATTATTCAAGAAATTAATGCCCCGTTTGATTAACAACCATGTTGGTTGTAGGTTCTTTTTCATGAGTTTTTCTAGATTCCTTACTTATCTTTAAAATTACATGAGGAAATTAACTCACTTTTGACAATCATACACTCCTCTCATAGTCCCCACTCTTTTCTTCACTTCTTTTTTCTTTATTTCCTCTTGTCTTTCTCTCACTTTTTGTTCTATATGGATTTTAATAACATGCCTTGTATTTAGTTAAGGATTTTTTAGGTTCTAGGGCTTTTATCTAGAAGAGGTAGAGGAGTACATTCAATTTTCTAGGCATGTAAAATTTCTCATATAATAATATATCACATGTGCATATGCTATGCATGATATCTACATGAAGATTATATAATTTAAATTCACAAACAAGCTATAACTTTTTTGGTCTACATATTTTTCTTTTCTTTTATGTGATTACACAAAAGAAAAATTCCTTTCTATGTATGCAATGCTATAAAGATAGAATCTGAATCAGTTAACAATTCTAACACTGGTGAACAATCATATGACGGTGGATGCAGATCATTAGTAATAGGAGACATAATCCTACTAACCATGATAAAACCATCTCATGATTGACTTGTTGAACATGTTAGATTTTATAAACCTATCTTCAATATTCTACAAAAAAAACCACTAGTGTTTCCTCAAATGCAATCAAACCTTCATCATTCTAAAATTAATTGTATATTCATTAAAGTAAAATACATCATTAACTTTCATAGGACTAACCAAATCAAGTCATATATAAAAGTATTTATGCTAAAAAACATTCATATAAGATGAAAAAAGTCTGATAGAGCAATCTTAGTGGATCTTAGACAAGACCATGAGAAATTTCGTAGATTAGTACTTCACTATTTTCTATCTCATTTTAATGATAAACAAATATCAATAAGATCTGCAATACACTAGATAAAACGCAGTCTTTGAGTCAAAGTAAAGAAAGACATGATACAAAAACAGTTTGATAAACAAACAAGACATGATGTTGTTCCATCCTCCCCTAAGATAGGCATTGACACTATTCTTAGTTCCAAGAAGACTTAAGTGGTGGTTTGAATGAGTGCATATTTAGCATCCTCACTTTTCTAGCTTCCCCCAATTGAGGAAGGACCCTAAAGCTGAGAGTCATCACCTAAATTTCCCACGATCTAGATTAACCAAATAACAACAATAATTTTCATAAATTCAAATATTTTTAAAAGATGACCCTATAAGGAGTTAAATGAATTAGAACTATACATATGAGAAGAAGTATCTATCTAATTCTCCTTTACTTAGCTTTAATGCCTTTAGGAAATTTTAGTTGATTTTAATGTCTTGATATCTTCCTATTTAGTATGTACCTAAAATGGTGTAAAACAAAAGCATGGATAATCACATCAAAATATATTGTGTAAGTGGGTTTCATGCAAAAGTGTGCAAGTAAACAACAACATGTATTCCATCAATTACTAGCAACTACAAACTGGCATTTTCTTTGCATATTCTAACCCACACTTGATATGCTGACTTGGGTGTAATCAATTTTCTTTCAGGGCTAGCATGCATCATCCCTCGATGCATGACATCCTATGGTTAAAAATATGATATCTTTATTTATGAGATACTCATAGTGGCATTATAATTTAACAAAATGAAAATATATACTCAATAGTTAATTCATTCAATCCTCAAGAAATCATCGGCAAACACCGACAAACTATTGTGGGTACTCAACTGTAACCACATACTTTTTCTAGAACCATGTGTATTTTGTAGTCATACTTCAAGCATATTATCAAATCAACCAAGCATATCAAGCAAAAAACATCGAAGCTACATGTATATAAATCCTGAAGTGTCACCATCATATCATTCAAATAAAACCCTACTCATATCCTAATCTAGGGTTTAGGGTTGTCTAATGTTTAGTATAAGGGAATAAGGGTGCAAACCCTAATTCCATCACATATTAGATGAAATCATAATTATCTTATGTGTTACATATTTGCATTATGATCACTTCGATTCAATTATATTCATTAATCAGCATAACAAGTTATGATCTTTAAACCCTAATTGTTTATGTGCATGATTGTTCACATTAGCAACTCTAATTATCATCATTGTGGTCATAATCATGTTAAATCACCATTATATTCCACATTACAAATTTACATCTCATAGAATTGTATTTAATATGACTAACCACCTATTCATCAAAACTAGGGTTAATATGCATTAATCACCATTTAACATGTATTTGCACTACTTATAGAATTGGGTTCATAATTAGGCATCAATGATATTTTATTCACATTCCTCTCATTTTCTTCTTCAATTTGACGTATCATTTTGTTATAATTCGATAATCCTAGCAATTACTACATTATTTGATAGATAATTGATATTATCAAATGGATTACCTCTTAAGTGGTAGACCCTTTTTGGTCCATGTCGCCAGATCCACAACCCAATCTCTCACAGTTCTCCCTTGTGCTAATTTGGGATAGGTAAGTAATTAAGTCATTGGTTCGACACTTTAACTGTCATCCAATAGATAAAGAGAAGGAATGGTTTGACCGATCCATCTTCCTCCTTCCTTGTGCAATATAGACAATCATTCACGTGTCATAGTACTCCTCTCCTTGATAACACACGTTCTTTTGTCCTTGATTCTTCACCAAAAATGCACCCAACGAGCTCCAAGTCTCTAGCTTTTCCCACCCTGGTAGGTCAGTCATTTCGCTAGTGACGCCAAGCTACTATTCCCATCACCCTTGTACAACTACAAACTAAAGAAGTTGAGGAACAGTTATTATAACCATGTCATGGAGGATGCAATAGATAAAGTTATAAGGGAGTATAGGTTTTGTAGCCCCTATGTTCCTCTGGGAAAAAAGATTCTCCTATAGCCATTGCTCCATCGACATGCAGGCACAAGGGTGAGATCATGAGGTTTAACAAACCAGGTCAATGTGTAGAGGGTCTGGAGGATTACAGTGGCTAAGTTACATGTCTGGGATTAGGTGAGGGATCCCGTGGATTCTTGTATAGGCTCTCAGATAAACCCTAAAGGCATGGAGGGGAAGAGGTCAAAGAAGGTAGGTGAGGGTGGGATAGTGCAGTCTGGTTTTCCTTTCCGCTTTGTATGTGAAGTAAGAGATAGATATGTAGGTCCCAATCTATAGGTATGGGAGGGCATTTCTTCACATTATTCCCACATTTTGTCCCTTGGTCTCTTTATGGTTAGATATTCCTAGTGGTAATACAAGAGCCTTTAAAATAAAGATAATTACTTCTTTAAATTATTGAAACTTGGATTTTACCAATACCTTACCTTGCTAATACTTGGGTGGAAACCAAAAAGCCATCAAGGAAAGCATATAAAAATATAACATACATTGGATAACTTGGTTCCTGACCTATTAGAAAACTCTTTATGACTTGAAGTCTCAATCATTCTTTATCTCTCTCTTCAACATCTTGAGATATATATTTATCTTTAGTTTTTTTGTTCCCCATTTAATCTTTTTAATTAAGTATTATGTAATGTGGGTCGATGTATAATAGTCCCAATAGGGTTTTCTATGTGCTACCTTGTTTTTTTGCCTTCTATTTACAGGAGATGGTTGTACTCTTTTTTAATATAGAAAGACGATTGTTCTCAACAAGGTATCAGAGTAGGTTGGATAGCCTTTGCAATACTTCTCCTTTCAAAGCTAATGTTACTGTTGTATCTTTCTCCATCCCCATCTATCATCTTCTCCTTCTCCACCATTGTTGATCACATCAAGGAAGATCTAGTCTCCTTTCTATCTCTATTCTCTTCCCAACAAGACGATCTAAGAAGACTGCCTATAGTCTTTCTGCTGGTCTTATGCCATAAAGGTTGTTTTTGGAAAGTCGTACAACATCTTGTTTGTGGTCATCTATGACCACCTTATATAAGGCTTTTTAACATATTATTTGATATGATTGGACCTTTCCAACATATCTATGTTTATCTTGGTGAGTTGTAAGGTTCATCATCTATTCTTGATTTTTCTTTTTGAGCATGATCTATTGTTTCTTCATTGTACATGACATGTGCCTTACCTACATGGCATGTCGCCACCATCTTCTATAGTGAATCTACTGCAGATTGAAATATGCACAAGCTACACAACATGTCTACTTCTAACAAGGCGTGTCACATACCTTCTGTTCTAGTCTGCTACAAGTGACACAACGTATCCTCTTCTTGACACGTGTGTCAATGACTACTTCCCCCTATTTCAATTTTTCCTTTGTTACTCCATTATGCCTTGCATTGGTATAGTATGGGTCATCTTCTTCTATGATTGGGATGTTTGAAACACACCCCAAATGTATTACTTTTTTAAAATTTAATGGCTCTAACTATGTTTAATGGGCACACTTATTTCAAATCTACGCACACTCCTTTGGAAAATTGGATCATCTGATAGATCTACCTCCACCAAAGGAAGACACATCTGACAAGAAGGAAACAACTGAGGCAGCATCTAAGAAATTGAAGTCAGAATTTAAGAGGTAGGATGAACACAATTCACTAGTTCTATCTTGGATTTTGAACAGTCGTGAATCTTATATCTCTGCTCATCTTCTCTTCACCAACACCACCAAGGAGGTATGGGATCACCTTGCCCAAGTATATTTTAGTAAAGGAAATGCATCATGAGTATTTGATCTATACATGCATTTGAATTCTCTAAAACTTGAATATAGCTACGAGTTTGCCTCACACTTTGATACCTTCAATGGGATTTGGGGTGAACTAAAGCTTCATCACCCCTTATTATCTGACATTGTCAAAATGCAAAAGCAACAATAGGAAATACAAATTTTTCAATTTTTGGCATCTCTACCTCCTAGTTATGAAGTTGTTTGCCAACAAATTCTTGCCTCTGAACCCTTTCCAACATTAGACGATGTTTATTTGTGATTGTCTCACTCTGTATCTTCTACTCCTACATCTAAGGACCTACAACCGTTGTTGTTGGTGGACAAGGAAATCCTAGAAGTGGTCAAGGAAAGAGTCTAAATAATAGTGGGAGAGGATCCTCTTCTTCCTCATCCCAACCCATATATTGTAACTTCTATAAGAGAACAAACAACATTGAAAACATATATTGCAAAATACATGGAAAACCCAAATGGGCAAATAAAGTGTAAACTCCTGACACTGATGGAGATTCTACCTTTATTCCTCATATTAGTGATCATCATATGGTGACATTGAGTGCTTTTGACCTTCATAAATTGATCAAGGACACTTCATCTACTACTATTGATCCTCAAGAAAACATTTCTCAACACTTAGGTGACCCTTCATGTCTCCAAGCTTTCCCTCTTCACCAAAAGATGATTGGGTTATTGATTCAGGTTCTACAACCCATGTGAGTGGTACTAAGATATTGTTTACTTATCTGAAGCAATTTACTTGCCATCCTCTTGTGCACCTAGCAAATGGGACCACCTCTCCAGTTATTGGGAGAGGGGATGTGAACAACCACCTCCTCAAACTTGTCTTGTTTGTCCCTAAATTCCCGTTAAACCTGATGCCTATCAGTAAAATTACCAAAATTTTAAATTGTAATGTAACCTTCTTTCCTTACACAATCTTTATGAAGGGTATTGAGATGAAGAAGATGATTGGTGGGGGATATCAAGGAGGTGATGGCCTATATTACTTAATACCTCATAAAATATGGTTTCTACTTCTCTTGTGGCTCAGTCTTGTTCTCTTCATCAGTGGCACCTATGAATCGGTCGCCCTTCGATTTCCAAATCGAAGTCTTTATTTCCAACCTTATCTATGAAGAACTTTCATGTCAGTCTTGTCAACATGGAAATCATTATCAAATAGTGTTTCATCATTGTCATAATGATAGAAGTCCAAGTTTGTTTTACTTAGTTCATTCTGATGTTTGGGGACCATATCGTATTGCTAACCATACTGGTGCATGACATTTTGTTATTTTTATTGATGATTGGTCTCGTTCGACTTGGTTCTATTTGTTAAAGATCATTCTAAAGTTTTATATGTTTTCTCAAAATTTCTTCATGAGTTAAAAACTCAATTTTCTGCTACTCCTAAATTTGTCTGCACTAATAATGCTTCTGAATATGTGCAACATGGTTTTTAAAAGATTTTTATGGCCAAAGGAATCATTCACCAAACTTCATGTCCCTATAGTCCACAACAAAATGGAGATGCCAAAAGGAAGAATAGGCATCTTCTTGATGTATATCACACTCCCCTAATTGATATGGAAGTACCTAAATTTTTATTGGGCTAATGCAATTCTTTTAGATAATTATCTCATCAATCTGACACCTTCTTTTGTGCTTCAAAATTTCCTTATTTTATTATTTATCCCTATGAACCTATCTTTGGTTTACCACCAAATTTTTTTGGATGCTTACATTTTGTTTACAACCACCTACCTGGGAATGAAAAACTATCTCCTTGTCCTTTCCACTATTGTTTTCTTGGTTACTTTTGCACACAAAAAGAGTATAAATGTTTTGATCTTGTTGCATGTTGTTTGTATGTCAGTGCAGACATCACCTTTTTTGAAGATACATCTTTCTTCTCTGAACCATGTAACTAGGTGCCACTTCCAACTATGCCCTTTCTTGAACCTAATGTCTCTAAAACATTACGTGAAGTATCCCCTACTTTGACATCTTCTGAGATTGATGATCCACCTCAAGACAATGGTAATGTTAATAACTTAGCTACAATTTCTGATTCTGACATGCCCATTGCATTATGGAAAGGGCAAAGATCTGGTGCTAGATATTGTATTTCTCAACATGTCCACAAATCATTTAAATGCTTCCATGGATGAATTTATTGCTTCTTTATCTAAAATTTCTATTCCTAAGAATGTTTAAGAGGAAGTATTACACTTTCAATTGAAACAAGCCATGGATGTGGAGATGGATATACTTCACTCTTGTGGGACATGGGACCTTTTCGACTCCCTACAGGTAGTAAACCCATTGGTTGTAGATGGGTTTTTACTAAAAAATATTTTCCTGATGGAATAAGTGAACGTCTAAAACCACACGTGTTACTAAGGGATACACAAAAGAAGATGGGATTGATTACTTAGAAACTGTGTCCCCAGTTGCTAGTCTTAATTTTGTTTGTATTTTGATTTTTGTTGTTGTTACTAAAGGTTGGGCTTACATCAACTAGATGTCCATAATGCCTTTTTATATGGTGATTTGCAGAAGACTATTTATATGTGACAACATTGAGGTTATGTTGCTAAGAAGGAGAGCACTACGAAAGTATGCCTTCTAAAGAAAGTCATTTACGGCTTCAAACAAAGTCCCTGATCTTGGTTTGACAACTTATCCCTTGTGTTTCACACATTTCTCTTTATACAATCTCACCACTCTATGTTTGTCAAAGACACTACATCCGGTATTATTGTTTTTATTGTTTATGTGGATGCTATCAACCTTTCTGGCAGCAATGTTGCTAGAATTGATGCTATAAAGCAATTTCTTATGAAGAATTTTGTTACCAAAGACGTTGGGCATCTATTGTATTTTCTTGGCATTGAGGTATCACATAACAACGATGAAATATCTTTATTACAGTGGAAGTATACTCTAGATTTAAATAGTTAAATTGGAATACTTGGTTGCAAGCCTATAGTCTCTCCTATGGATCAAGATCATGATCTATGGGAAGAATGTACTCATTCCTTAGAACATAAATTTAGTTATAAATGCTTGGTAGGAAAATTACTATATCTTACTATTATAAGTCCAGATATATACTTTACTATTGGTGTTCTTAGACAATTCATGGATTTTCCTAGGTAGTGTAACTGGGACGCTTCATTTTGAGTCTTAAGATATTTGAAAAATGCACATGGACAAGGATTGTCTTAGAAAAGAAATGAGCATCTATATGTAATTGGATATTTGATGTTGATTAAGTAGGACATAGATCTGAGAGGAGATCCACCTCTGGCTACTATAATTATGTAGGGGGTAACTTGATTACATGGACAAGTAAGAAACAAAATGTTATTTCCTGATCCAGTGCAGAAGCTGAATATCATGCAATGCCACATATTACTTGTATTCTATTAAGGATCACAATTATTTTGTCTAATGTTGGATTTCCCATCACTCATGCTATTATAATGTACTGCGATAATTGGGCTTCTACCTTCATTGCTAGTAATCCTTTGTTTCATGAAAGGACCAAGCATATCAAGGTGGAATACCATTTTCTCCATGATGTTGTGCTGACTAAGATGATCACTACCCCCTTCCTTCCTACACACGAGCAAACTATTGATATCTTTACAAAGTCTCTCACTGGAAAAAAGAGTTGTAGAGCTATGTTGCAAGATGGGCATGATTGATATCTATGCTCCAGTAGGGAGATTATTCAGATATATATTTATATGTAGTTGTTTTATTCACTTTTAAATCTTTATACTTAAGTCTTATGTAAAGTGGGCCTGAGTACTATAGGCCCATTAGGGTTTTCTATGTGCTTCCTTGTTGTTTCGGCTTCCATTTATAGGAAAGGCATGTACTCATTTTTAGTATATAAAGATAGATGTTCTCAACACAACATACTCCTTAAATAAATTATACAAAGTCATTAAAAAATTTCCCAACTTATAATCTAATTTGTGGGCTTTATTGGGGCATCTTTCAATATATAAATCTTTCTCTTTAAGAATCTATTTTAAACAATCATG
Organism: Alisma plantago-aquatica; assembly: GCA_963693085.1. Classification (NCBI taxonomy): domain Eukaryota; kingdom Viridiplantae; phylum Streptophyta; class Magnoliopsida; order Alismatales; family Alismataceae; genus Alisma; species Alisma plantago-aquatica. Next base: position 517,532,448 of record OY856413.1, on the reverse strand, counting down.
GAATGTATTTTTTCTTGCAATTTGTAGAATTCTCTTATTTTCCTTATTATTTTCAAGTATACCAAAATTTTGAGAAAAATATTCTTGTTTGATGCCTCAAATATTGTGTTTCCATTCTTTGGCTAGATAATTACTCCATTATTTATCTTTTCTTAAAAATCCCCCTTTTATTAATTAATATCAGAGTTTTCTATACTAGTGATGTGTGTTGGGATGGCATCAACATCATTAATGCATACTACACAACCTTCCACAACCTCCTTTGCCAAAGCATGGGTGAATGAGTTATAAGCTCTTTTAACAAAAGAAAAAGAGCAGGAATTAAATTTTAAAGCTAGAAAATTAATGTCTCCAACTAGAAGAACAAAGTGGTCTCTACGATATTCTATGGAATGGATTGCATTTATCAAAACTTTAGAGTCTGACTTGACTTGGATGCTTTGGAGCCCCCATTCCACTCCTTGTAGTAAAGACAACCTCATTGCTTCTACTTCATCTATGAGCGACGTACAGATGTTGTGCACCACTTGAGATGTGATAGCTACATTCCACCCTTTGGAATTCCTAAATACTCATGTAGTCCCACATCTTCCATCCACTCGTAGGGTTGCATCACAGTTTAGCTTTAAGTGTCCCTAGGCAGGTTTCATCCACCTAGACTATTCATTCTCTGGTTGTGAACCCCGCATGGTTGTTACTTTGTTGTTGTATCTCTGGTAGTCTGAAATTAGGCATGCATGCACTTGAACAATGTGTTTGTAGGCTTGAATAGATTACCAAAAACAACATTGTTTTGAAAACTCCAAGATGCCAATAAATTAGCGTAGGTTGCACATTCTTCTTCCTCATGTAGTGTCTCTTGAAGATGCAAAGTGCTTCTCCCGGTTGCAACCGGCTTAGCACCAGCAAGTGTGACCTCACCGGGCTTGAGGCCCATGCTTCCCGAGTAGCAAAACAAGCAAACAAGGTATGAGAAATTCTTTCTTTCTCAATCCCACAAATTGGGCACCTTCCTTCTGTGCTATAGTGTCTATCCCACAACCAGACATTTGTTTCTAGGCCCTCAGTAGCCATCCTCCATAGGAAATGTGAGGCTTTGGCGGCCACCGACTATTCCAAACAAAAGCCCAGATCTTCTCGCATTCTGACTCCCCCAATTCATAAACTCTTCTTTTCCCAGATGTCCAAGCCAATATGTAGATCTAGATGTGAAGTTTACCTTTGCCTCCGACCACCAACAAGGAGTATCCTCTGGTAATCTACTGCTAATAGGGGTGTTACTAATATGTTTGCTAACATCCTCTGGAAAAAACATTTTGATGAGTTCTATGTCCCAACATGCCTCATTTGTCCTGATAAGTTCTCTCACATATTCAATGTCCTACACTAGCTCTCCCTGAGATACAACGAGAGTGTCTTGCTTCCCCAAAGTCCATTTATCCCTCCAAACATTAACGTGTTCACCATCACCAACTCTCCAGCAGATTCCCTATAACAGCACTGGCTTTTCTCCCCATATACTACACCAAGTAAAACTCGGGTTACAGCCTCTCGTTGCCTCAAGGATAGAACATCTAGGGAAATATCAAGCTTTCAAAACTTTATAAGCTAACGACTATGTTATGGTCAATAGTCTCCACAATTGTTTAGCAAGTATAGCCTGGTTAAAGGAATGCATGTCCTAAAACCGAAGTTGCCTGCCTTTTTTGGTTTGCACAAGTTCACCTATCTGAGCCAAGAAATCTTCCTTTCTCCCTCCTTATCTCTCAACCAAAATCTTGCAATACACGTGCATATTTCATCTAGAAGGCCCAATAGAAGCTAAAAGATATTCATCACATACATAAGGATAGCCTACTCTATTGCTTTAATGAGGATTTCCTTGCCCAGTTTGGAAAGAAAATTCTCCTTCCACCATTGTAGTCTCTTCCAGATGCTCTCTTTAATAAAACTAAAAATTTGTTTCTTGGATTTTCCTACTGCTGCCGGTATTCCTAGGTAACGTTCATGTTTGTCAACCTCATAGACCTAGAGCAGCTCAGTTAATTCTTGTTTTCTAGTGTGTGTTTCCCCTTTGCTAAAAGCAACCCCCATCTTTGATAAATTTAACCTTTGACCTGATGCTTGTTCATACTGGCTAACTATGTTAGCTAAATTCATACATTCATTTGGTGTTGCTCTTACAAAGAGAATATTGTCATCTGCAAAAAAAAGATGAATATCTTGGGACCTCCTCTGCTGACTTTTACACCATGGATGAGATTTTCATTTAAGGCAGTATTAATTAGTGTAGAAAAGCATCAGTGCATAATATAAAAAGATAGGGGGATAGAGGGTCACCCTATCGCAGGCCACGAGTTGGAACTATCTTTGTTGAGCGGTTTCCACTAATGGAAAATGAGAAGTTGATAGAAGATACACACTCCAAATTTTTTTTCCTCCGTTTGTTGCCACAACCCAACTTTCTCTGGAACAAATCAAGGAACAACCATTCCACCCTGTCATACGCTTTAGACATATCAAGATTTAAAGACAATGTGACTTTGTTTTTCTTTCCTTCATTTTTCATCTGGTGGAAAACTTCATATGCCACTAGAACATTGTGAGTGATCAATCTGTCTGGGATAAAAACACTCTGATTCTTAGCGATAATTTTATCTATCAAAGGTTTTGATCTATTAGCAAGCACTTAGAATGCTATCTTGTAGAGGACATTCCATAGGCTTATTGGTCTGTACTCTAATATATATTTCGGCTTTTCTACCTTGGGAATGAAGACGGCCAAGGTGGAATTAACATCCCCAATGATTATTTCTCCTTTCCACCATTCCTTGATGTAGTTTGACACATCCTTGCCTATCACATGCCAAAAAAATTGAAAAGACATTGGTTTAAATCCATTTGGGCCAGATGCTTTATTTGGGTGCATTAGTTTGATTGCCAAATGGATATCCTCATCAGAAATGTCCTTCTCTATCTGTTCATTTTCCAACCTATTCACTCTCCTCTGTAGCCCTCTGGTAGCCTCCTCAAAATTACTCGGTGAACTAGACACAAACAGGTCAGTGAAAAAACTCATGATTATCTCTTAAATCTCGTTCTCTTTTATTTTAACAATACCTTCTCTATAAGCTAGAGTATCAATCTGGTTTCTCCTCCTTCATTGTGATGCTTTATGATGGAAGTAAGTTGTATTTTTGTCTCCTAATTTCATTTCATTAACTCTAGCCCTTGGACACCAATAGTCATCATTTTTCTGTGCGGATATTGAAGATTCTTGGCTAGATCCTCCCATTTTTTAGGAATTTATGGTCAGGAGGTTTTCTTTGTTCTTCTGTCGAAAGATTTTCAGCGTGTGCAATCATTTTTTTTTATGTTGCCAAAAAAAATCAAGGCCCATTTAGACAGCTCCTCTCCACATCCTTCTAATTTAGATGGGAGATCCCCTCCTAATAACTTTCTCAAAATTCTTTTATCATAACTAGACAGCCCTCTTCATCTTTCCAAATGGGTTCAAACATAAAGAACTTCTCCCTTTTTTCTTTTTGATAGTCTCTTTGTTAGCAGAAATGACAATAGGCAAGTGATCTGACTCATACCATGGTAGGTGAAACACCTTGCAGTAAGAGAAAGAAGCTCTCCACCTAATAGTAGCTAGTGCTCTGTCAAGTCTTTCGTGGACTAGAGTATCCATAGATAGTCCTCTTTCCCATGTAAAAGGACTTCCCGAGAAACCAATATCCATCAAGGCACAGGCGTCAATATCATCCCTAAAGTCCTACATCCACCGTTCCAGACACAGTGGTCCTCCCAGTTTTTCATCATTTGTGACTGGTTAAAGTCACCAAAGAAAATCATCAGTATGTCACCTGTATTTTTTAGGCATCACATATGATCCCAGGTCTTCTCCTTTTCCAGTTGTTTTGCCCATCCATAAATCCCAACCGTTGTCCATTGTTTGTTGCTTCCTCCTCTTCCACCCACACTCCACGTTGTGTTAAGAGAAACTCTTCACCTCCACATGGATATTTTTCCACCATAGTCCTAGTCCTCCTGATCTGCATGTACTCAACAGACAGAGCCCATACACAAAACCACAAAATCATTTGATCTCCTCCTGTCTAGTGTCAACAACCTTGGTTCTGACAGAAAAACCAAGTTGGGGATCTCTCTCCAGCACCATGACCAGAGAGCCTTCTTTGTGTTGAGTTCTTCCAACCTTGGACAGTTCCAACTTAAGATTTTCATTGGTGTTCATGGGTCTGGTAAACACCAGTACCCGCTACTTTGTAACAAGAATCACCCGACTCCTTATCACTAGCTTCTTGTTGTATTATCTGCTTCTTTAGAACAAAAACACTTACCAAGTCATCCTCCAGCTCCATCATATTAGTACCATCCCCCCTATCTCTCAATATCCTCATTTTTATTTGTCTACTATCTTCTGTGTTGTCCCCCAGTGCTTCCTCATCTATCCTAAAACTTTTGATCACAATTGGTTTCTTTCCTTTCCTTCCACCTTTCAAAGCATTCCCTTTCCCTGGTGACCACAATTTTAACTTCTGCTTTTAGCCTCTAGTCTATCATTTGTCCATGGAGTATCTACATGCAAACTATACTGGTTTTTCTTATAGTAGTTTTCTTTCATTTGTTCCTTGATTCCCCTGACTGGTTTTTCTTATAGTAGTTTTCAACGTCTCAAAGATTTTTCGAATTGGGAATTTGGTACCTTCCTTTTCCGTATGAGTATTCACTATCGTGCCTTTTTTTAGACTAATTATCCCTTCATAACTCCTCCCTTTATCAGTAGTTGGACTTTGTGTTATGTCCTCTTCTCTCCCTGATGGTGCTAGCAATTTTACTGTTCTTTCTTCATGTATACAAGCTCTGGTCATCACTGTATCTTCTCCATTGCATCCCATTATTATAGTAGCTTGTATTCTAGTTTCCTCCATCTGTCTCAGGGCTAAAACTACATAGTCAACCTCCCCTACACGATTCATCTATGTTACCCCTATGAGATTGTGTTCCTCCTGTGTTATGACCTCTAGTATAACAAAAACTACAGCTATGTCCCTTCCTTCATCTCCCACACACCCAGGTTGCTTTCCCTTTCCTTGACTAGCATACTTTGTCATGGATACCTTCTCCATTGGTTTCACATGAAAATGAGATTCCTCTTCATTGTGCCTTCACCATATATCTCATCTCACAGCGAAAGTGTTGCTTTTCTTGGTAATGCACATAACTAGGCTCCCCAATTTCTCTCCTGATTCTCGTTTTCATCTTTAAGCAAACAATCTCTATCCACATGGTCCAACCTCCCACAAATATAGAAAAATTTTGCAAGCATTCATATTTGATCTCCATAAAATCATGATGCCCTTGTAGTCTCTGAATTTTTGAGATGTTTTTAATGGTTTTGCGACATCTATGCCCAGTCGGACTCAAGTTGAAGCCTCCCACCCAAGTTTTTTTCCTATCCAGGTCCATAAATCTATCGATCCTGCTAGCGATTGCATGCACCTTCTCTTCCTATGTCTGAGGGGTAATCCATAAAGTCATGCCCAAATTATCATTTTGGGAAACCATATCTGACATGGTGCATTCGTAGCATCCACCTCCTTTGTTAGTATAAGATGGTTATCAAAGTGCCATGGGCCACCGTCCAGAACTTTCTTCTTATCCTTCCAATGCATGAATTGGATAATGAAGACAGTTGAATCGATATGTTTAAAGATCACTTTGTTCTTAAGTGACCATGCCTGGGCTAGCATTATTTTCATGGACGCAAGGTTATAGGCTATATCTGTCAAGATATGTGTTGTTAACTGTATCGAGGCATGTTCACCTTCTTTGTCTGTTATATCTTCCGATAGGTCAAAGATCTTATCCCCCTCATCTTCAATCCCCATCCTTGCACTTCTATCCACTAGTTCGCCAACCATCTTTATGAAACTATGTCCACAAAGAATGACCACCCTTGAACGTGAAAAAAAAGGAGCCACTAGGGCAGTCAATAGAACCACACGGGAGAAGGCTAGAACCCACCATTGCAACCCTAATCGCCAAAGTGGTTTAGAGAACAATAGGGGGGATATTATTTTAGGTAGCTTCCTACTCCATTAATTATTTGAAACATGATATATCTTATTTTATTCTATAAACTTTCATATTATCTTGTATTTCAGTGTTCTAATAATTCACAAAGCCATTACTATTATTTATGTACAAAAAATGTTATTATCTTGTCTTGTGCCCAAGGATATATTTGCAAAGCAAATATTCTGATGGGCCCCACTTGAGCCATGGGTTGCATCCATGCCACAAAGTGAATAACATTATTATTTCATGCATAGTATCATTGGGGAATTTACTTATCAATTCATGGCTTATATTTACTTTATTTAATTTCAACAAAATTGAGGATATTACATTCACCCTCCTTAAAAGGAATTTTTCCCCAAAATTCAAACCTATAAAGATTAAGATGAATGACAACTCATCTTAGTTTCAAACCTTAGGGTTAAAAACCCTACTAAGATATCTTTAACAACTTCTATTGATATGTAAATTCCTCATATTATTACTAAGATTGGTACTTGAATTCAATTCAAGGTATATCATATCCTTATTACTTACATGACATCATCTCTTGGTGATTACATTTCCATTATTTATCTCAATTTCAATGGATGAATATCCTTTTCATCTTTTATTCATTTATTTCCACATAAGGGTGAGATAACACCTCACACCTTCGATTATATCATTAACCTCAACTTAGGATATTCATTCTCATATGTCATTTTTAAGAATAAAATTTGTCTTCCCAATATCTCCCACTCATAATAATCTGATATAAGCATTTGTTTGCAACCTCAAAACAAAGTTCATCCCATTCCAGGAGTAGAGATGGTGTATCCACACATTATCTGAAAATTTCAAGTTTTAGGTTGAATCATTCTTACATGACCCTAAACCATACTAACTTTTAATTCCACAATATTCTTAAGGCTCATGATGTCAAGTGCCTTTCTCACTCTTGTGTTTGTACTCAATTCCTATAAGATTTCATTACTACATGACTTCTTGTATCTTTTATAATTGCACCTCATGTTTCTCTAGCCTTAGTCATTTCTTCAAGTTCTCGAGGGGTACATGCACCTTTGGAGTTATGTCCTCCTAGTCTCATCGGACTCATGCACTTAGGGAGTGCATCTCACATTTACCCCTTGGGCCTCACAAACTCATGAAGGTGTCCAATCTCCCGACCCATGGGCATTCATCAAAAATGTAAGGCTATTTCTTGACCCTATGGTATTAATGCATATAGGGCATGATAACTTCCTAATCTCATGGGTCTTATGTACCTTTAAACATCCCTACTTTACCTTAGGATTAACTTAGGGATCTACCCTGCTTGAGTTTATTAAGATATCACAAATTATAACAAATTTTGAGCACATCATTCTCATATGTAATTCTTTAACCCAAATTTCCTTTATGTCTGTTAGGGTACAAATTATTCACCTTATGTCCCAGCATTGGGCTTGGTCCATCTTCCCTATCTGGGGCTTGGTGCCATGTATGCCTTCCCTATTCGGGTCTTGACCTCTATGTGACTTTCCCTATCTGGGGCTTGGTCATAGTCGTCTACACAGTGGACTTAGGCCACCTTCCTTATCTGGGGCTTGGTACCATACTAGTATTCACAATGTGTGGATTAACCACTTCCTTACTTTCCCTACTTGGGGCTTGGTCGTCAACAATGTGACTAGGGACACCTTCCCTATCTGGGGCTTGGTGCCATACTGGTCTTCCCAGTCTGGGGTTTGACCACTTGTGTCCCATAGAGATGGCATACATGTGTTCTAAGAATGTAAGTTCTTTCATATTTTATATCTTTAATCCTTTACACTTTAGGTGAAATTCAAGGTTACGTCAATTCATCAACTGATTGCTCAACTTACTCTTCTAGGAAAGGTCCTAACCTACGGTGTTTTCTTGACTAACAAGAGGAGGTTAGGCTCTCTAGCCACAACCTGACTCCATTGATTTATGGTATTGTCTCCCCCACATGTCCTTTTCCCACTCTTGGGTAGACCCACCCTAGGTGAGGACACCAACCCTACAAGTTGATTTTTTTATTTTCATTTTTTTGTAATCATTGGGTGCCTATATTTCTTAAAACCCCTTACATGAATACCTTTCTCCTCACACACACATGCATGGGAGACTAGGTCATCTAACTCATTTAAATTTTTCTTATTCCCTTTCACCCTAGTCAAGATTCATAAGGGTAGAGTTACTATATCACCATACTTCTCCCATTTCCCAAGATTAGTATTTTGGGTTTGGGTTAGCGACTACACCCTACACATCAGGGTTTTATGATTCCTTTGTCCCACTAGGGTTTTCCTAAACCAACCTTAGCTCCATCCATGGTTTACCCTTGCAAGGAAAAACCCATAAAACATTTTTCTTTACTTTATCATTATTCCCACATTACATGTACATAAATTGGTGGAGGATGCCTTAATCCTACTTCTTCTCAAAATCCAATACTTGAGAAGGAGAGGGAAGTATCTTTTATGTTTATTTTATAAGAGGATGAGAAGTGAATGGAATTAGAAATGAGAAGACCTATAGGAAACATTACTTTAGGAAAACCCTAGGTTCTGGCCAAGCCGCTATCACATTGACTAAGGGAGTGCTCGTATACCAACTTAACGGTGTGGAGGAAAGTATTGCTAGCCCCCAAAGCCATGACCCCTTCTAAACACCATTACTATCGGGTCATGTCTTAATAATTCTCCTTATATTTCTATGGATTGCTTGTAATTATAAACTATTAAATATTATTTGAAAAATATGGGGATCGAATACCAAATGTAATGGCCTAACTTTTATAGCATCCCCCAATTAAGGAAGGACCCTAAAGATGAGAGCCATTCCCTAGATTTCCCAAGATCCAGATTTAACCAGATATCAAATAAAAGAGAATAATTTCCATAAATTCAAAAATCATTTACAAGATTGTCCTCTAAGGAGTTACATTAATCAAAATGGTATATTTGAGAAGAAGTATCTATCTAATTCTCATTCACTTAGATTTAGTGACTTTAGGTAATTTCAAATGATTATCATGTCTTGATATCTTCCTATTTAGCATGTGCCTAAATTGGCATGAAATAAAACCACAGATCAGCATATCGAAATATATTGTATATGTGGGGTGCATGCAAAAGTGTGCATGTACATAACAACATATATTCCATCAATTACTTGCAAATAAGGACACTCATTTTCTTTACATATTCTAACCCACAATTGATATGCTATCTTGGGTGTGATCATTGTCCCTCTAGGGCTCCTGTGCATCACCCATTGATGCATGTCATCCTAGGGTTCAAAATAGGATATCTTTATTTATGTGATACTCATAGTGGAATTATAATTTAATAGAATGCAAATAAACATTAGATAATTTATTTATTCAATCCTCTAGAAATCCTTGACAAACACACGAAAATTATTGAGGGTTGTCATAATTGTAACCACGTACCTTTTGTAGAATCATGCATATCTTGCAGTCATACTTTAAGCATGTTATCCAATCAAGAAAGAAATTCAAGAAAACACCATTGAATCTACATGTATGTAAATCCTAAAGTGTCACCATCATATTATTCAAATAGAAGCCTACACATATCATAATCTAGGGTTTAGGGTTGTCTGAGGTTTAGGATAAGGATAAGGGTTCAAACCCTAATTCCACCGCATATTAGGTGAAACCCCAATTATGTTATCTATTACATCCTTGTATTATGATCACTTAGATTTAATTGTATTCATTAATCAACATAAAAAGTTATGATCTATGAACCCTAATTATTAATATGCATATTATTCACATTAGCAACTCTAATTATCTTCATTATGGTCATAATCATGTTAAATCACCATTATATTCCACATTATATGTTTACATCTCAAAAAATCATATTTAACATCATGAACAACCTATTCATCAAAACTAGGGTTTATAAGCTTTAATCACTAATTTTAAAATTATTTTCACTACTTTTAAAATGAATTGGGTTCATAATTAGGCATCAGTGATATTTTATTCACGTTCCTCTTATTATTTTCTATCAATTTGATGTATCATTTTGATATAATTGGATAATCCTAGAAATTGCTAGATTATTTTTTAGATAACTAATATTATCAAATGGATTACCTCTCAAGTGGAAGGTCCTTATTGGGCTACATCGCCAGATCCACAACCCAATCTCCCACGGTTCTCCCCTACACTAGTTTGTGACATGCAAGTAATTAAGGAATGGGTTCAGCACTTGAACTGGATCCATTAGAGAAGGAGAAGGACTAGTTAGACCACTCTGTCCTCCATCCTCATGTAATACATCTTCTTGAGACAATCATGCACATGTCAAGGGACTCTACTCGTCGGTAGCATATGTTCTTCCCTCCTCTCCTCTTCACTAGAAAATCATCCATCTAGCTCTGAGCCTCTAGCTTATCCCACCCTAGTCGGTCTGCCTTGGTCGCAAATAGTGCCAATCTACTCATCATCTCACCCTTGTGCAGGTACTCCAGTGGTTTAGGAACTACTCACATTCATGTGGTGGAGGCGGAAGTAGATGAAGGTACAAAGGAGGAGAATTTTCATATCCCCGACATTCCTATTGGAACCAAAGATCCTCCTACACCATTGCTCCAATAGTAGGCGGGCTCAAGGGAAAAGTCTGGGGGTTCAACAAACTAGGTCCATCTATGGAGTGTTTGGCAGGTTATAGAGGTCGAGTTTCATTTTTGGGATGGAGGAAAGGGCTCTCATGGTTTCTTATATAGGATCTAGGATAAACTCGAAAGGTATGGAGGGGAAACAAGCAAAGAAGGAAGGTGAAGGTGGGATATTGCAGTCTGATTTTTCTTTCTTCTTTTTATGTGGAGCAAGAGATAGAGACACATGTCATGGTCTATAGGTATGGAAGCAAGAGACAATGACACATTTCATGGTCTATAGGTATGGAAGGGGATTTCTTCCCATTAATCCTAACAATTTATCCCTTGGTCTCGTATGGTTAGATATTCCTAATGTTAAAACAAGAGCCTCCACAAGAAAGATAATTACTTGTTTCTATTATTGAAACTTGGATTTTGCCGATTCCTTACCATGCTAATACTTGGTTGGCAACCAAAAAGCCATCAAGGAAAGTATTAACGATATCGCCTGCATTGGATAAACTGGTCTCTAGCCTATTAGAAAACTCTTTATAACTTGAAATCTCATTCATTCTTTATCTCTCTCTTCAACAAATTCCTTAAATAAATAAAAGGAACTCATTAATATTTTTCCCAACCAGTAATCTCATTTGTAGGCTCTATTGGGGTTCTTTCATTATATAAATAATTCTCTTTAAGTATCTATTTTAAACAATCATGAAATGTCCTTTTTCTCCCAATTTCTAGAATTCACTTTTTTCAAGTATATTAATAGTTAGATCAAAATATTCGTGTTGGATGCCTCAAACATTGTGTTGCCATTCTTGTCTTGATAATTGCTCCATTAATTATCTAAAACATGACATATCTTATTTTCTTTCAAAAACTTGTATATTATCTCGTATTACAGTTTTCTAATAATTCACAAATACATTACTATTATATATGTACTAAAGATCATATTTCTTTCCCTTGTCTCCCAAGGACCTATTTGCAAATAAAATAGTCTCAAGGGCCTACTTGAGACATGGGTTGCACCCATGCCACAAAGTGAATAACATTATTATTTCATCCATAATGTCATCGGGGAACTTACTTATCATTTTATAGATTATATTTTCTTAATTCAATTTCACCAAAATTGAGAATATTATAGTACTCTATAGGAAAAAAAATAGACCACTGAAGCATGTACATGTGTACTCCATAATTGATAAGTGTAGCTTCTAGGTGTTATTGGAATTGATTCTAGGGTTTATGCATCAACCTTAATTCTTTGGATTTTGCCACTTTTGGTTGCTGTGTTTGATGCTATCAACCCTTAGGTTGTAGAAGAAACTTCTACAGCACACAAGACAAATGCATGAAATTTTGTATCGAGACCCATTCTAAAATTATTTCTTCATTTTAAAAACACTAAAGGAAATTGAAAGTAAATGAAAGATAGAGAAAGAACTTAAACATGATTGGTTTCCACCTACAAGCCCACATGTTTATTATATTATGTTTGGTACAATGAGGTTCAACAAGGATCACATCCCAGTGATGGTGACCTTCCCAATAATGGCATGGTTGGTGTTATATGTGTTTCAAATTCATCGAGATGGCATACATAATTCTTAGACCATGAGTGAATCACTTTATCCCAATCTTTACTAGAATCATAACTAATTTCCATCACACAAACATCAAACACCAATACATGTGGCTATTTGGACTATTTCCATATTTAGCATAGGTTTTCCATCAAAATAACAATCATCATCAGACTTTTGTTCCCTAACATAAGGAACTTGCACATCCTCAAATCTTTTCTAATTCAAACAGTTTCAATTATTGAAGGTCATATCCAATGCACACTTTCTCAATATCCATTACAATATCATAAATTGCTTGGAAGAGTATGCATAGAAGTAATCGTATGCCCTAGTCATTTTCATCTACAATTAATACGAATTTTCAAATTAACACTAATACATATTCACATATGCCCAGTGGTCTCACCATAGATTTACCAACAACACGGACCACCTTGTTTGTGTCCTTAATTTTCGTTAGGGATAGTTTCTTGAATGTGGACAGGGGTAATAGGTTTATGATATCCCAAGAAATAAGCACTACATTGCCAAAACATGAACTCCCTATAAAGCATGGATCAAATTTCTTCTATGGTAGATTCCTCTGAAAAGAAGACATTGGCTTCCTCATGTAGTATAATCACTTCATTATCTTTTATCTTCCTTTTCTTATTGATAACATACATAAGGAATTTTTATAGGCACAACTCCACAAATGGAATATTTCTGTGTAGATTTATGAATACTTGTTGGAACTTCTTGAACTATTTATCAAATTATACTTTCTTTTAGATCTTTCTAAAATGAACATGTTGCACGATATTTTATTGGTGCTTTGGACTTTATGTACCCTTAAGTTCATTTTATTCCCCTAATATTGTCATGAGAAGCACCATCTCTGACATCTTTTAGAAAATCTCTCCTTCTCAATTGTAAGACTAGTAGATGGAATCATTATCATCAGATATTTCTCCCCCAACATGGAGCATATACATCCTCAAAGATCTATATCAACTAAAGTCGCTTCATTGACCTATTGCTATTTTTTTTCCTATGTTCTCCCCGAGAATCTCTTTTTGTTGGATTCTTAAGAACTAAAATGTCATTGAAGATTAGTGAGATTTTTGGTTCATGTTGTGTGTCCACTCACATGATTGTACATTTCCCAACATGATTGGTCAGAATATATATCATTCGTATTCATTTACTTACCAAACATATCCTTTGATTTGTCATGATGACTATTTTTTTTATTTCTACTACCTAAGAATTTTCCTTAATGGTTCTTAACTTGTGAATTATGCTATTGAAAATAAGGTTGGTGTTGCTTTTTTATTAGTATCCTACTTAAATTTGTTTGGATCTTTCCAAGAGAAGTTGGGATTGTTTCTCCATGGACAATATTCATTTAGTATATATTATCCCATGTACATTGCTTTTTCTTGTGTAGATGTCCTTAGGATGATTTCTCTTGATGATTAAAATTTTAATGTGATCCACTATAGTAATCAAATAGTAACACATGTGGATTAATATTTTGTACAAATCCAAGCTTCTTTTTCAAGGATCTTACATGAAACTTCAACCCCATAAATGCATTCAATTCAAGGGAAAAAATTATATGTCCTATCTTTCATGTAAGCATTTGGTTGTTTAAGTATTCAAAAAGAAACCATCTCCTACAATATCTACCTTAATATCTCTAACATGCGTACCCCATGATAGAATGACTTTTTTTATTTGAATAGAATGATCTCCTGATGATGAAACTTCCTCACATCTCACCAGCTCAACCCTAGGCCTTAGAATAAGACCCGCCATACAAGTTAAAGATGTTTGTTTTACCCACTTCTGTTGTTGTCATATGTGTTGGAAGAAAAAACTTGTCAATCATCCTATCCCATAACTATATGGATTTAGGTATCAAATTGTAGTGCCATATCCTTGCATTAGCAATGAAGGAATTCTAGCACGTCTTCATATACACCATTACATCTAGTACCCTATCAAACATTACCGTATTTCAAAACTCCACAAAAGAATATATTATTTTGAGTCTTCCTAAGGATGCACATGTAATTTCTACAACTTCAAAATTGTCACAAAGGTTTGACTAATCTTGAAGTTTCCTACTTTGACTTTAGTGTATGGGTTCCTATGTATTTTGGCTAATAAGGCCCTGACCATGACCCATATAGTAATATTTGGATTAGCTTTAGCATTAGCATTGGCATTTGCATTGGTGTTTGTTTTCACCAATATTGATTGGCTATTTTTCTCCAATTGAGTTATCACTAGTATGAGAAATGGAGGATTTTTCTTTATGTGTTAAAAAAGAGTGAAACCTATATTATATGTATATGGTCAAAACAATATTCAATGGTGGCTGAAGTCTATATCATGCAATAGTACATAAAAATACAAGACTCAATTAAATAACCAGAAGATAAAAGTTTGCTTAAAGTTATAAAAAGAAATTGCTAGAGTGATTAAGTAGAATTATCAACTTAAAATTGCATCCATTGTCAAGTTATGCTTTACAATGCTAGTGGTTATATTATCCAATACTTCAACAAAAATGCCAAAAAAATTACATGATTAAACTATGCATGTGAATACAAGTACATTGTCAAGTAATATAGAGCTTTTCTGAGCCCCAAGTTATTTAATCAATAAGGAATTAGACCACTAGATACAGGTCTAGTATTATGTCTCAACCATGATGATCAAAATAATTCATTTCTAATTGCTACTAAAAACTATGACTTCAATGTAAAAGTATTGATTAAGGTTGATTACATGTTACAGATAGAGATCTCTATAATTCTAGATTCTTGAGGAAACCTACTATTTTTAAATGATTAAACTAGATATATAATGATATTACTTATTTAGGAGGTTTCAAAAACATTATTATGTCCCTCTAGGTTGTAATACCAGACTTAGAAGTGATGAACCCTACCAAAGTGGTTGAATACGACTATATCAATTATATTTGGTATACAACAATAAAAGTCACATACACATAAGGCTAATTTTGTGCTCTTATGAACATGTGTTCATGCTCAAAAAATCTGATAAATCAGTGTCTTTTTGAACACATCCTATCTAATCATCAGATGGGATAGCTACTCATATTTCGTTAATATAGTCATTCCATCATGAAATAAAAATCAATAAAAATATAGAAATAAATATCAATATGCTAAAATTACATGATAGAATACTTCAATGTTATAGCAAAAAAAACTTAGTTCCGCATTAAATTGTGTTTCTCCATGCAATGAATGCAAAAGAGAATGGGTTACACAATAAAAATGGAAAGACAAAAGAAACATGGTCTATAACTCATAGTAGCAGGTCATGTATGTCTGCAATCATATTCCAGTATATTCTGCCTATGGTTATATCAACAATGGAAAGCTCTGATCATCCTTGCTCTATATCTTCAAGATATATGACCTATAATATCTACCCCTAAGACATTATTAGGTCTTAGGTGTAGTATTTTTGGATTTGTATCATAGATGATGATCTGAAGAAGTGAACTTTTATAGTTTATTTATGAAATATTAATGTATCAACCAACTTCATTTGTCATGTAAAACTTTTTAGCATTGGGTTCCATGTATTGGCCTGGATCTGGATTCATTGACCCTAGGATCTTTTGGTTAGTGGCTCCTTAGTAGATACTATCCACTATATAGTTCATTCATTGTCTTTTTTCACAATCAAATATTTAAATTCTTCCAAAAATATTAAACTATAAGTATCTCAAATACATATGAGATCATGAGATCTAAAATGGATTCCATATATGCTAACAATGTGTGGAACTTGGTGGAAGAACTTCTAGAGTAAAACACATAAGGTGCAAAAGGGTATGGAAGAACGAGACATACATGGATGACAATATTTGGACCTACGAAATGTGATTGTTTGCGAAAGGGTTCACAAAAGTTCTAGGTGTTGACTATGATGAAATTTTGTTACCAATTAGTATGGCCTTTTCGATCAGGATCATGCCCTCTATTGGAGCTTAACATGACTGTGAACTCTTAGATATGTATGTTAGAATTTATTTGATAATGAAATCTTCTAGAGGATGGTTATTACATGCCCATAAGGTAATAAATATCTTGGGTATTCTTAAAAGGTTTGTAAATTGTAAAGGTAAATCCACATATTGATGCCTCAAGATGCAATATGAATTTTTTATGAATTCGTGAATGAGTTTACATTTGTCAAGAATTAAGATGAAGTTTGTTTTCATAAGAAGGTTAGTTGGGGCATGTTACCTCGTCTCATATATGAATGATATGTAACTTATGGGAACTGATATTATAACTCTTAAAAGGGTAAGATGTGGTCACAAAAAATGTGGTCAGAAATAGTTTTGTAATGAAAAACATAGGCATAAGAACATATATTATTGGTAGAAAGATCTAGAGATACATATGAATATGGTTCCTATGATGACAATGAGTACATACATTAATAAGGTTCTGAAGTGATACAATGTGAAAGACTCTAACAAAGGTAACATACCCATTTTTCATGCCACAAGTACTTCTAAGGATAATTTTCCTAATTATTTGAAAAAGAAAGGGACCACATGAGTAACATTCAATATGACTTGACAACTAGATCTATCATGTATGCAATGTTATCCACAAAGGTGTTGACATAAAAGAAGCATGAAGACCATGTTAGATTACTTGGCATCAGAAACATGCTTTTTTGGGGTAATGAAAGTCAAATACTATTGGTGTATATTCCCTAGAATCTAATAATTTGATGATAAGTATAGGAATATTTTATACATTTGATTTTATTAAATAAAGGCACTTTAATTTTAATGATGTAGCTTTATTATTATGTGTTGGTGTTCACAGTGCCCTTCAAATGATTGGTAATGTCATGGAACTTCTAGTACATGACTTCAACATGTTATCCTAATGGATACTCTAAACAACATTGTTAAGCATCTATAGTCAATACGATCGTGTATAGGGAAACCATAATCCACGTGAAACTAGTATGTGTGGTGAAACATTGGTAATGGGTATTGGATACCAAGACAAACATACTTACTTGATATTATAAGTGTACTAAACACACCTACCTTGAGAGTGATTCTTGGGCAAATATATGAAAAGAATAATCATCTATAAATATGACAATGGTGGCATTGTTCTTTGACCCAATATCACAAGAATGGTTTCTTAATGATTTCCATACCTTAACACTACTCAACATGATGATCAAGAAGGTTGTGCTAAAGGCAGTAATTGGGTTTTATAAAAGTCATGCTACACAATGTGAGTGATGTATAATAAATTTGAGCCTCCCATATAACAAGAAAATATCCCGTCAAAAGTGAGACTACAAAATTTCTTGGAAATTCTCATGTAAGTTATAATGTGATAATGAGATCTATGAATATTTCTAGTTTACTTGGGGATTAGGAAACTTGGATTGAACATGATGAGGACGATGTGTCCAAGCATATACTTCAATCCATACATATTGGCATGTGCTTTGCACAACATCCAAACATTAATTTGTTATGTTTAGTGGAATTATGATAATATTATTACTTGGTATAAATGATATGTAGCTAGACACCACCACTACTAGATAGATTGATAATAGCATTGGTAGAATAAGGCCTATATTGTTGGTTAAATAACAATGCATAGTGGGTGATGTAGAAGAACTAAGGCTACACCGTCAATTTTCTAGTTTATCAAAACAGAAGCAATGAACACAATATTGTTAACAATAGCTAAACAAAAAAAACTATAACGACACATGGAGTGTCAGTTTTGCATACATTATTGACACTACATAGTCCATTTCTAGTAGTTTTCAGATTTCTAAGGAGTTCTACATCATTAATTTTGCACATGAAAATGGATGATGTTATAGAGGTTTCTAGTGTCATTTATATACAGACAGATGATGCTACGTATATATTTATTTAATATAAGAATGTGAAGAATATAAACATGATATTTAACAGTCCATATACAATCATCCAAAGCTTTCAAAAAAAAACACATACAACTTACAAATTCACTTTCATTTATACTCACATCTTAATATTCACTTTTATTTACATGGGCAAACATAATCATTGCATAATCACTAGCATTTACATGAACCTATAACCAAATCATACACATATCAACATCCATTCACATGATCCTTTCTTCAATTCATACTTGGATTCATAAATCATTCATCATTAATGCATTTACACATATCCACATCATTCACAAACATTTAGTAATGCATATAAGATTATATTAAGAAAACATGACATAAAAGAGTGTAATCACATATTAGTCAGATTCAAAAGAAATTTTTTAACTCATATATTGAACTACATACTAATACAATATCTAAACAACCATATTCTTCTTTTACAAAACAATATGCCAAATATTGTCAGTGCAACTAGAGTATATACTTAGTGAATCTAAGAATTAAAGTATTGGAAAAGAAATGTGCACAATTTCACAATAATATTAAATAAACTATGATTACAATTCAAATAATCAATTGGAACTTTTGATCATGATATTTACTATATGTTATATATTTTAGTTTTCCTCTGAAATTAGCATAACAATGACTTCCATATACTTCACACATCCAACCATTGCTTGATGGGGCACTAAAAACTAAAGGAGATGAGAAAAATTCAAAAAAAAAATTGACATAAGATTTTGATCCATCTAACTACCTTGATGTGCTTTTGAGTTGTTGATGCCACTAGTTTTCTCTATTTGTCCTTAACCTTCACAGAATTCTTTTATACCTTCATAAATTAAAAATGAAAAAATATCTGATTTGAGTAGACATATCATGATGAAAACATATTAATAAATTTATGGTTATAGGATATAGATTTTTAATTACTCTATAATTTGTAATTTTAGTGCATTTCCCCTTGATGTTCTATCTGATGGGTCAAAATAATAAATAGTCACTAATCTTGGGGTGATCACAAACAATTCACAATGGCTATTACTGAGAAAAAAACATGGAAAAAATGAAGTTCCATATTGAAGGATAATTCGAAAGTAAAAACTACAAGATAACTATTGATGTAAGAATTATTGTACAACAAATTCACTATGTATGAGATCCCTAGTTTTTACTAAAATTCTACATAGGACAATCCCACTTGCAAATGGATGAGTATTTTTATAGTACATGATTGAACACAAGGGACAATGTGTTAATGTAGTAATCTGATAAATGTTTCCAGACAAGAACTAGTATTTAGAAGAAAAAAAAGTTGGATATATTGTTTCAACTAAGTTGCAAATAACAAAAAGGTTGGATTAAGGTCTAGATTTAGCAATGGATAGAAATACTAGGTGGATGGGTTTCACCAGTATTACTTGACACTATATCATAAATAACATGGACATTCATATGTTGAGGCTAGACAAACCCCCCTTACCACACAAGGATTAAAACCAAACATATGTTACTCTAAGATCACTGTCACATTACCTAGAAAACATTTACCTATGGCCTCATAAAACACATATTAGAAGTTCTCCTCAAATTTGTTAACATGAAAAAACTATATCCCAGATCTTAGGTTTGAAGTTCTCTGCACCCAAGATTTGATAACCATGCAAAGAAGTTGGCCAAACAACATTTTCAAGCATAAAATGTTTGTTTTATAACATAACATGGTTCATACAAAAGGATATGTGGTAAACAAAACAAAAATAGGTAGCGGGGATACACCCCGAACCCTAGTCGTAGGACTACTCACTCATGACAGGAATACAAATATTACTAGGAGGAAGAAGAAATAAATAAATCATCACTGTAGGATATGAAGGAACAACCATGGTGTGCAATTGCCTTCTTCAAGTATGGGGATGATAGCATCCAAAAGAGCAGCACGGTATGACCTTTGACGTTCATCAAAGGTGAATACAAGGCCATTAGTCTTCTTCTTCATGGCCTAGACTTGTACATGTGATATAAGAGTAGGTGGAAGTCAACGAAAGAGGGGGATCATCAACCAATGTAAATGGGAATTGTCTCATTGGATGTTTGAACCTTGAATGCTTGACGGATGCTAAATATTTGTCGGTTGATGTTTCATCCACCGATGAACACAACCATTAAAAGTTAGATGTGATAGCTCAAATGGATTTTGGCAACCTAACAACATCAAGATCTAACCTTTTTCATAAAGACCATGGAATGTATTTATAAAATGACATCTTAGGTTTTGGAACCCTCCCATCAGTCTAATGTTTTGTCATATACCACCATGGATGTGAAGAGGCGGTTGTGTGAGGAAGATGAGAGGTCTCACAACTCTCAGAGTTCCCATAACTGCATGAGATTTTTTGTTTGAAAAAACAAAGATATTCCATTGGTTGACATCATTGTTTGGAAAAGTAGCATTTTCATCCATGGGTGAAAGTGAAAAAAACCTATCAAGATTTCATCGGTCGAAGCATTCAAAATTCCCATCATTAGGCAAAAGTCAACATTTCATAAGTAGATGAACACCAAAGTTCCATCGGTTGACATGTAGTAGTTCCATTAGAAGGTAGTATATACTTTACATCAATGGATTGCTACCGAAGTTCCATCAATTGTCATTCAATTGAAAGGTTGAATGACCTTTTATTTATGAACAAGATTTTTCATCGTCCTTTGGCATGTGGGGGTTCCATGGGCTGAAAATAATGAAGTACTTGGATTAGATGAATGGGTGATACTTCAATTAGAAGCAAACCCATTCTAGGATGTCGTTGGGGGGTTCTTTTAGCATGGGTCAATGATCATGCATCGATGAAGCTATGAATCAATGTAAAAATCAACCGATGAAGAGGAAGATCGATGAAAATATAACCCGATATCAAGATCGGGTACCACTATTGGAACTTACCATAGAAATCAAGTATTTAGATAAAAACCTTATAAATTAACATAAAAGTAAAAAATATAACTTGAATCTCGTTGTGATGACCCTAGATTTTAGGATTTTTACTACTCAATAGAGTATTTTAAGACCATGAATGTTTTGTTTATGGTTGAACTCCAATTGAGTAATTGGGTACTTAAGTATGATTAATTTCACCTAAAAGGTATTGTTCTAGATATTGTTGTTGATGATGACACATGAATGAGTTTTGTCATGATGGATAGCTTTTATTGATTGGCTTGGGTACTGATGAGGCCAATAGGTCGATTTAGTAGTTACAATGAGATCAAGTGGTCAATTGATAAGCCATGATGTACATTGGTATCATGACATGTGTTTTTAGACTCGTTGGATCAATATTTAAATGATTTATTTAATTGAATGTAAGGTTTACACATTTGTTTCTAAGATGTTTGAAGAATTTGTTTGGATGGCCAAATAATGGATTTTGAGTCTCAAACTTTGGTGTAAGGTACGTTAGGACCTTTTTTGAAGTTGAGGATATTAAAGAAACAAATCTGGTAGGACTTTGTTCTCTTGGTTATTTTATTTAGTACCTATGACATTTGATGTCACGCTTGCTTGCCTCTTTTGCTGGGGTGCAGTCCTCATCCTGGCACAGTGGCGTGATCCCGGCCCTTGGTAAAGAGGATCAGACGGTTGCTAGTAATATTCTACCTCTTGATTAAAGTGGAGATGAAGCCTGACCAAGCCAGATCCTCACTAGCCGGTGAATATGAGCATAACTAGCCTAAGATAAGTCACGAACTACTGGAA
Organism: Alisma plantago-aquatica; assembly: GCA_963693085.1. Classification (NCBI taxonomy): domain Eukaryota; kingdom Viridiplantae; phylum Streptophyta; class Magnoliopsida; order Alismatales; family Alismataceae; genus Alisma; species Alisma plantago-aquatica. The sequence goes on along the minus strand of OY856413.1, from coordinate 517,510,368 downwards.
TAGATTTGAAATACTTGGGACTACCTAACGACCTCTCACAGTTTGGTCAATGTGGTGGGAGGAGAGAGAGATCCACCTCTCGCCTATACTGCGTTCTCTACCCAGTTTTTGCAGAGGAGGACGGTGCTTAGGAGAGGGGGTTAGAGTGGAGGAAAAATCAGTATTGGATATAGGTTTTCTAGTTATACGTCCACCCAAATTTGGGAGCAGACCCAGATGCCTCGATGACTGGGTTTGGTGGATGTCGAACCCCACGCGCCACTGAGATGGAGCGGAGGCTGGAGGGTCGTCAGGAACGACCTCGAAAACTGGTTGGCGTACTCGAATCCCAGAAGCGTCACCGTAGAGGGATGATCTCAGTATCCAAATCACCTTTTATCCTCAATCGTCCTCATACTTCACCACCGCAAATCCAAACTGGAGGCATTGGATCTACATTCCGTCGCAAACAGCCGAGCCATGGTCGAGCAGGGTCTGGGAAGGCCAGCCCACAAATCGGCCGGTCTAGATAGCAGATGTCCTCATCTCATGTGGGACATGGCGGCTAGGATAAGCGCAGCTAGGAGCCACACGTATGATTAGTATGTGGCGTGCATCTAGAGGAAGAGCTGTGCAGATCCAACGACCATTGTTACCCGAAAAGGTAAATAGATGTTTATATTTGCAGAATTACATTATAACTTAGAAAATGCTTAGTGAATAGCCCCTTTGACCAATAATTTCCCCAAAAATACCCCTAGACTCAGAAAAACAATACCTTTATTACTACATGCTTGGATCAGGCTTTTGCACCACAACTAATGATGGTTTATTATGTAGATGATAATTCTCCACTTAAGAGTTCATTTATATGGTATAATTCACAAATGATAGAAACAAAATCTGAGAAAAATATTTTGAGCCCTAATATCATTTGGAGACATAATATGGTCTCCGTTCTAATTATAATACCAAAATGTTAGATCTTTCCTAATTAATGCATATTTAGATGCTTTTAGCCTTATAATAATTCTAGAAAAAAGACCAAACATCAACAAAATATGAAAATTGAGACAGACCCTAATTATGACCCCCTGATTGATAGTTAATTGTTATTAATCATGTGATGACCATATTTTCTTGATGATCATGAACGAATAAGGAAACTCTAACCTCAAGTACATGAGATTTATCTAAGTATTTGACTAGTTTTTTTGTGTGAAATATCTATGATGTATTGCTTGTTCGTATTTGATAATATTTCTTGGATGTACTATGATTACAGTATCTTCGCCATGTCACCAAGAACAACAAAAAATATGGATAGTTTGTATCTATTGAGTATTTACATTCTCTCTCTCTCTCTCCCTTTCTAAATATAAGATCGGCACATCCCCATAGCCTAAGGGGTGAGAAAAATGAAGTGTGAAACCACTTAGTAGTACAATCACAACAAAACACATATAAAAATATGTGTCCACCTGAGTATCACATTAAATAATGTTTTCTTTGACTCTTTCTTTTCTTTCTCAAATTATTTCAAGTATGCAAGCACAATATGCATGTATCTTTACCCACTTACACAATACATTGTGTTGATTCGTTGTTTCACATATTTTCTATGTTCAAAGCTAGCATGACAGAAAAGACAAGAAATAAGCAGTGTTCAGATTGTACTTATTGTAACACCCCTGACCTGGGTTATGACCTAACCCTGGAAGTTTTGCCTAAATATGTAATTAATATACTTGTGAACACTCCCTGGCATGTAATTAAGTTCCTCAGGAACATTTACTTTCAATTTTGCTCCTTTTTGTATAAAGTTGTAGCAATGTGTTGTATGCAGGGACCTATGTGCAAATTACCCAGTTTAAGGGTTGAACTTGCAAAGTTCACAAGATAAGATGTATCTCTGATGTTGAAACATCATGAGGATGGTTATGGTAAAGTTTGAGGGATTTCCCAAGCTTGAGCACCAAGGTGCAGCTGTGGAAGCAATCCCCAAGCTTAGAAACCCTAATTTGGGGTAAAGTGCAATTTACCCAAATTGAGGGGTTCAACTTGTAATTCTTAATATCTAGAACATCTTTTAAGACTCTTGTCATCATTTAGACTGGAAATGATGAAAGGGGCACATCAAAGATTGATCAGATAAGAAAAGATGAACTTTGTGGTAAAAGACACCTAATTTGGGTATAGAAATCTTTCATGGGTGTACCCTAGTTGTAGGTTGGCTTCTTTTACCCTTAGATCTTGAGTTTTCATGATATTTGTATAAGGAAAGATAAGTTTGGTCGTGCCTTTGAGCAAGGAGGGACCTAGATGTGATTTCCAATCTTGTGAGGTCCTTAGGGTGTAAAAGAGGCTAAAGTATATAAGCCCTTTTCCCTTGCAATTAAGTGAACGAACTTTCTTTCCTTCACTTCTCTTCCTTTCTTGCTCAAACGACCAAGGATAGCTCTGGAGCTCAGGGGGGGACGACCAACCTGTTCTAGGTAAGAGAACCCCACCTTCTAGCTCGAATTCATGGAGGAATTCACTTTCTAAGGTTGGTTTTATGGTTAGCTTACTTAGTCTTCTTGTTCTAGCCGACCAAAGCAACGTTTCCTTGGAGAATTCACCTCTGACCGAGTTGTGGAAGCTCAAGGACGCCATTAAAGCTTGGAGCTTGAAGGCTTGGAGCTCTAAGATCAACCTTTAGGCGGGTTTTATAACTCTAAACTCATGCTTTATATGTATGCTTAATTCTTGCAATTTACTTGGTAAAATCTTCTTCTACCTCCCTTCTTCCTTGCACGTTTGCAAGCAAAACAGTGGGGAAACCGACCTTGCTAGAGGTTGAAGATGAGGGGCGTGATTCCCTATGTTACTTTCTCAAATGACCTTGGACCCTTTTGGTCCAAACGGTTGCAAACCGTTTGGGTTCAAACGGTTTCAAACCGTTTGCTCTCAAACGGTCTTGCAAGACCGTTTGGATCGCAACGGTCTCAAGACCGTTTGAAAGAGTTGACCAAGGGATGACCGTTTGAGGGTCTGTTCCTAACATATTGAATTTCATCTCTGCAAAGAATCAAAGTCTAATTCTTAACCGATTGAGAGTTGAAGGCACTTCAACATGAAACCCTAATCGGGTGAAAAAGTGCTGATTTAACATATAGATCTTGTTGAGTTTTGGGTTGAAGGACCCAAACGGTCTCAAGACCGTTTGGGGATTCCTCCAAACGGTCCTAAGACCATTTGGGCACAACTCAAGACCATTTGAAGGTCTAGGGTTGAGTTAATCTAATGGTTTGAGGGTCCAATTGTAGGAAATTGATGAATTGATGAAAATTGCTGATTTTGACCTAATTGGACTTCAACCTTAGTCAAAACGACTTGGATTTTGGTCAAACTTTGGGCAAACGGTCTCGAGACCGTTTGGATGATGTCCAAACGACCTCAAGACCGTTTGGGCCAAGTTTGAGCCCAATTGGAGGTCAATTGATAGGTTCAACCTTGAATTGATTCACATTGTTGAACATTGATGACCAATCGATTTGAAACCCTAATTGAGGAGGATTGAACCCTAATTGGCTTTCAATTGAGGGTCAATTGGATGTCTAAGTGGTTAAGGCTAACCCTAATTGACTCAATTTATAAGTGGTTAGCATAGCTTTAACCGATTGAGGGCTTCAACACACATATTCATGAACATTGGTGACCTTTGAACCCCTTTGGAGGTCCAAACGGTTTGAGCCCATTTGGACCAAATGGTCTCAAGACCGTTTGGGGCCAAACGGTCTCAAGACCGTTTGGGCTCAAACGACCTCAAGATCGTTTGGTCCAATCGATCTCAAGCAAGTTTGATCAAACGGTTTCAAACCGTTTGAAGCTCCAAACGGTTTGGAAGTCAACCCTTCCAAACGGTCTTCACCTCCAAACGGTCTCAAGACCGTTTGGATCCAAACGGTCTCAAGACCGTTTGGGTGGTTGAAACCGTTTGAAGGTTGAAACCGTTTGGAGACTGGTGATGGTTTGTACTTAACCATTTGATGGTGTAATTAGCTCAATGATGATCCAATCTAAACCCTAATGGTAACCTAGGTCATTAAGGGACTATGTGATTAGTGAGTTAAACCATGATGGTAATCATGTGGCAAATTACCAAAATACCCTTGAGGGGTCTAAAGGGGTAAAACCTTGTTCTAATCAAACCCTAATCACATGATGTTGATGTTTTGGATCATGTTAGTCAATGGAGACTTATCTCAACCTGATTTAGAGTGGTGTTGTCACCATCTACTAGTGAGAGGAGAGAGAAAGTATTTCTAGAGAGAGAAAGTATCCTAGAGAGAGAAAGTACCCTTTTTAGGAGGAAACTCTAGTGAGATACTTCAATTACACATGAATGTGCATGATTAGGGAATGACCCACCTATGTGAGGTCATGGAAACCCTAAATATGATATCTAATGGATCTTAATCTTAATTAAGAGTCTTAATGATGATGTTTCTCTTACATGATGATGTAATGAGTACCATTCACCATGGTGTGAATAGTAAACCCTAATTTTAGGGTGATGACTTGAAAGATGAATAGTAAACCCTAAATTGTTGAATTGTTTACTATTATCTGTTGAACTAACCATGCAGGTTATTATGAGATAATGGTCATACCCAGGTATGAAATACCATGTTATATTCATTGAAAGCATGTCTTAAGCTTTATGAATAGTGAATCATCTTGATGCACTGCTAAGTGACATCTTTTGTGATTTATGGGCTGTAAGAGCCATAAACACCATCAAGGTCATGCTTGACAGATGACTTGTGATGAGATAATTGAGAACTGGTAATTGAAATGAGTTAGGCCTGCTACATTTTAGTATTCTCATATATAGATGTGATGCTAATGTTTTTGTATGATGATATGAATACTGAATGTACCTAACTAATCAAGTGAAATGTAGAGCCCTGATCATAGATCCATCATTGTCAGAGTCTAGATGATGGTGAAATAGGTTTTCCTCAGGGAACTCCTGGATCACATACTTTTGAGTATGTGGGGTACATGGATGTGTAGAACCTTACATCCTAGTGTAGGTATTTGATGTAGATTCTTGTAGTCCGTCATACCTTCACTATAAAAGAAAAGGTGAGAGGATGATGTAGATTCTAGTAGTCCATCAGACCCCACCATAAAGTCCTAAAGGTGAGATGTATATCTACACTCCCTTAAAGACACAAATACCGTATCGGTGAAAGATAAACAAGAAAGCTTCCGATAGCGAAGAGAGTACAGAATGCCACTGTAACTCTAAAAATAGCGAAGGACCAGAGTACCCTGGTGAGCTATTACAAAGACATCCCGCCAGATGTCAAACAATCAATCCTCTAACTGACTGAGGAAGATGAGGTCATAAGAATCCGGCTCTTTTAATGACCTAGTATGATACCGAGGCGACTTAATAGTGATCGGTTGGAGTATGAGTGGTATACCTCATCTCCACAGGGCATAACAATAATGTTTGAAAAACATAATCAACAGCGTAGTATATATGTTAGAGTTATCTACGAGTTATTTGATTGATGTTACCTTGAATAGCATAGATGTTCTCATATTTTAATATTGATTGAACTCTTGCTTATCATCAGAACTGCTAGTGAATATCTTGAAGGCTCTTATTGCTTTAGTTATTCCTTGCTTTGCTTATAAAGCCTAGTGGAGAGTTATAACTCTCGCTGGGGCAATTATGTATAATTGTCTCACCCCGTAGACTTCTACTTTTTAGGTGGTCATCGAAGACGGAGGAACAAGAACACAGGTGACCAATCCCAGCAACAGCAGCATCAGGAGCAGTAAATATCTCAGGTGGAGATCTAGCCTGCTCCATGGTGTAGTTAGAGTCAAGTCCTATGTGTCCTCTGTACTCTCAGGTCCTGGAGTGTTTTGGAGTATGAATTCTTGAGAATTTTTGTATCATGTTGTATATAATTACTCAAGAAGTAATTGTCAGTGATGTAAACAGTTAAATCCTTTTTCTATGGAAAAGGTTTGTGGTTTCAGGCTCTTGTCTCGAAAAGTTTTAATTTCCTGTGATTTTTGTCTTCCGCTGTTTACTGATTGCTTCCACACATGTTTAAATCGGGATTAATTTGTGGTTTGGAGATCAGAGCCCACACTTATTGTGTTAAGATCCTATTAGCTAACATGTTAGACTTGAATAGTTCTCATTCAATGTGCAATTATTATTTGTAAAAATTCATATTGTATTAATATACATATTGAATGTTGAGAATGTTATGGTGTATGCATTATGGTTATTTGTTCATGTAAGTGTATTATGCTTCCACATCACTCTCTGAAACAATTAGCTAACATTTTTAGATTTGTCCTCTTGAGCCTTCTAAGTTTTGAAACAGTGAAATTTAGGGACATTACACTAGTTCTAAAGTAAAAGGAGGGATATGAATGCAAAATTGAAACTAAACATGAAACTAGAATAAGGATGAAAATGCATTCATCAAATAACCTCGAACGTAAACATTTCTCATCCTCAAGATATAAGAAATGTGATACAACCACTAAATGAATACTTTCAACACATGTGATTGCCTCACCTTCACATCATGCACATTTTCCTACCACCGAACACAACTTCTTGTGATCAACAAACACAAATACCCATGTCTTTATTTCCTTTACCAAAAACATTTCCTCACCACTATCCCCTATACTAGGAACATCTACGAGTTTCATCAACATTCAAAGAATCTCATAGAATAATGAGTATGCATATGATCCACCACTGGGGTGTAAAAAAGATATCAAAATGGAGAGATGAGGGTGTGGAAATAATATGTAAATCTCTTCTTTAATGGACTCAACATTGAAACTTTTTTCCTTTCATTTTTTTTAATGATTAGAAGGCTTTTCTTGTTCTTTACATTGGCATCTTTTCTATTCTTTTTGTGGTACACCCCTATTTCATTGAGTGGGTTATGGAAGAAGCAAAGAAAACAGAAATGGAGTGTGCCACATTGAACATAGGTTTTGACATTTTTTGTGGCTAATTATTTCTTTCTGGTGGAGGGAAGGTAAGAAGATAGAAGAAGAGGTATAGAATATGGGATGAATAAACTGTAACCTTATTTGCAGTTTATTGCACCATGTGGTTTTGCATGTCCCACTATGGTCAAATAATGATCTGATGGGGGAGAGATGACAATTCCATGAATTTGTATCACTATTTAGTTAGAAAATGATGTGTTTGATCACTACCACGTCCTCAAATACTTGCCATCTTTCCTATGGAAACATGATGTTTTGGTTCTTAGGCCACATAAAGTAATTTCTAGCCATTGGTTAGTTTCATAAACTGGTTGTTATGAGATGTTTCATAGAATAAGGGGAGTTAAGTGATGAATCATGCATCACTCAAACATGAAAATTGTATATAAGTTGTTTATATAATGGCTTTGATTACTCAAAAAAGAATTTTTTTCATGATTTGTACTATTTTATGTGGATATGCATTGATTAAATCACAAGTCAAAAATAGATAGGTGTGGGAAGAAAGTAGAATACATACAATCAACCATCCACTCTAAACATAGATGTTTACTTTTCCCTGAGAAAACACTAAATCAAAAATGCAATGGAAGAACCTTACTAGTTGGACCACATGTCATAGGTGTAATCTGTTCCGTAAAAGTCATCAATCTACAATCAAAATTGTTAGAAATTTATGAGCTATCATTGCGTGTCATATCTAATTAATAAAAAGATGATAAAAATGGTAAAGTAGATAAAATTAAAATAGCACTCAGGTTGCCTCTTGAGAAACACCATTTTTTAATGTCGACATCTTGATGCCTGAAGCTCAATCTTTAGAAAGAGTGGAAGGAGTGTTAGTGGTAGATATGCTTGTGTATGGTCAATTATGAAGTAGAGTTTGAGGCACTGACCATTGACATTTCATTCACCAGTCTTCTCACTATAAACTATAACGGCTACATGAAGAAATATATCATTGATGATGACGAAACTTGATCATCAGGTCCTAAGATTTCCCAAAAAGAGTTGAATATGAAAATGTGAAGTAAAACTTGATCTCTGACCATTATATATTTCCCATTCATGTGACCTTCGTGTCACATCTTGGTGCGCTCCTTGTAAATGTGATCATTATCTATCTCTTACAATTGAAGCAACTGACTTTTTTTCTGAAGATATAAAAGTTGAACTATTTAATGGCCCATCAAGCCTCGTGTTCAAGTTCCATTGGTAGGTAAAAAAACTTCCCATATATAAAAAAGAAAGGTATAGTGCCCAGAGGGTCTTGTAAGTAGGTTTGTAAACCCAAAATGTTTCATTCATCTTGTGAGACCAATCTTACCTCATCCGGCCAACTGTCTTCTCTAGGTTGTCTTTGATCTGATGGTTTGAAAACTCCACTTTACCACTCATTACAGGGTGATATGGAGTACATACATGGTGAGGAACACCGTACTATAATGATACCACTTCAAAGTTGTAATTTGGGAAGTGAGATCCTTCACCAGAAATGACAGTGTAAGGGACTCTAAAGTGAGAAAAGATTATGTTTTTGAAAAGATTGATGGCTTGCTTAGAGTCGCTAGAAACTGTGGAGATGGCTTCAACCCATTTGGAAACATAATCAACAATAACTAGAATTTAGAAGCTCTATGAGATGAAAAATGGGCCCATGTAATCCACAACCCAAATGTAATATTCTCAATTTTGTTAAAATTTAATTATACAAAAAATAAGACTATTTGATTTGCAATTTCCTTGATAATATTATTGATGATAGAATAAAGTCACATTTGTGGCATCGGTACAACCAATGGCCCCTAGAAAGGTCCATGAGACTATTTCATTTGCAAATAGTTCCTTGTGTCACAAGATAAATAAATAAGAAATTTTGTGCACAAATAAAGGATGGTGACTTTTTTAATTATTAGATAATCGAAATACAAAAATAATATGCAAATCTCCAAAGAAAAATAAAATACATGATGTTTTAGATAATTTGAAGAGTAATTATCTAGCCATGAATGGAATCACAAGATTTAAAGAATCAATAGAGTTATCTAGGGTTCCCATTTGTGATACTTGCAAATAATTACGAAAATATAGAATTCTAGAATTTGGAAGAGAAAGGAATTTCCATGTGGTATGGGTAATTAATTTAAGAAGATGCTAAAATAGAAATTTTTGTGCATAAAATTATCCCAATAAATCTCACAAAATAGATGAAGGTTGGTAATGACTTTAATGAGTTTCCTTCCAAGTTCATAGAAAAAGGATGTTTCTAGGGGCCTAGAGAAAGTCGTGAAGATAGAGGGCGTACTTGAAGTAAATGAATTATACTCCTTTGTGAAGTGAGAGAAAAAAGGGCATCTAGAAATACTTTTTGACATCAAATCTTTGGCACAATGAGGTCTAATCCGTATAAGATTTCCTTTAAAATTTAGTGTTATTTCGATAAAAGGAGAGTGAGTTATGGATTTTATAGGGTTACCCTAAAGTGAAGTATTAATAGATAAATCGAGATTATATGTCACATTTAATGTGACCAAAATCTTACCCCAACCCCTATTTATTATTTCATGGCCTTATAACTGTCTGATTAGGATCGGACGAAAGCCATATTATCTTCTACCCCTGCCCAAAAAGGAAGTTTGACTACAACAAAGTTGTTTCCCAGACGATCTTTCTCGCTCTCTCTCTTTGATCCACAATGACATCAAAAAATCCTCCCATTAAATCTAGGAGATCTTTGCAAGCCTACACATCCCCAATTTTGGCAGTATTCATGAGTGTTTGGAACTTCCACAAATTCCCCTTTGGAGTTAGTCTCCATTGAGATCAGTGAACTTCCACCTTAGCATAGTACTTCCTATAAAAAGGTCCCAAATCTCTTCACGAGAGGGGACTAGCCATCAAAATTAGGGTCCAGAATATCAATATTAGGGGCAGGATCACCATCTCCTAAGATGGTGCACATAATGCGGTGCTTGATGGGGCAAAATCTGGAGAATTGATGTCTTCTTCAGTTCGGTACCTACAAGTCCCAAAATTAGCTAGTTTAGCAACTCTATCTTTGAAAAGATATAAATGACTAAAAGATAAGAGTCTAGAGTTATTTTTGGCATATTAAGGATATTACGACATAGAACTATAGATAAATACTTGGCATAAGCTCATAAATTTGGGTGTTTCTATGTAACAACATCACTTTTTAACATCCCTCTAATTAAAGAAAGACCCAAAAAGTTGAGAACCATTACCTAAAATTCCCAAGGATCAAGATGTTGCAAATAACAAATAAAAGAAAATAATTTCAATAAGTTCAAATAATGTTTACAAAATTCTCCTCTAAGAAGTTACACAAATTTCTATCATTAAAATTGTACATATGAGAAGAAGTACCCATATAATCCTCATTTATTTATATTTCACACCTTCAAGTAATTTCATGTTGATACCTTCATTTTTAGCATGTTACTAAAATGGTGTGAAACAAAAGCACTGACTAGTGTATCGAAATATACTATGTACGTGGGTTGCATGCAAAAGTGTGCAAGTAATCTAACAACATATAATCAATCAATTGCTTGCAAATAATAATTGGCATTTTCACTACATATTCTAGCCAAACTAGATATATTATCTTGGGCATGATCGTTTCCCATTCTAGTGCATGTATGCATTACCTCTTGATATTGATCCACCTAGGGTTCTGAATATGATATCTTTATTTATGTGATATTCATAGGGGCATTATAAAGGAAAAGAATGTAAATAGACACTCGACAATTTATTCTATCAATCTTTGAGAAAACCTTGGCAAACACCAGAAAACTATATCACATGTAGTCATAACTGTAACCACATACCTTTTGTGAAACCATGAAGATTAACATTTAAAATATACTTCATGATGTTCAAGAAATCCAATCAACAAAGTTGAATCCCCACAATCAACATTAAATTTGCATGTATCTAAATCCTAAAGTGTCACTATCACATTAATTAGATGAAACCCCACTTAGTCCTATTCTAGGCTTTAGAGTTTTCTCGAGTTTGGATAAGGTATAAGAAATATGGGTGCAAACCCTATTTCCATTGCATATTAATGATTTGGTGAAACCCTTAATTATTAGATTCACCATATTATTTTTTTATGATCACTTAGATTCAGTTATGTTCATTAACAACATAGCAAGCTATGATCTTTAAATTGTAATTCTTCATATGCATGATTATTCATGTTAGACACCATGAATATACGTGATCATTTTCATCATCATATTAGGTTCTCATTATTTCGAACAATGTTAGATAATAACACAAAGGAAAGTTTTTTCACATTTTCAACACATCAACATCCAATCTAGGGTTTCCATTTACTAATCATAACTTTGACACATATATAGAACTACTTTATAATTAGTTTCAGATCTAGGGTATGAAACACTTTTATTCAGAGTCTACTCGTTATCCCGATCAATTTCATATATAATTCTTATATTATTCGAGTAAGGATCCATTTTCTACATTTATTTGCAAGATTATCATTAATCTAACCAATGGTAGAGTGACATGTTAGCCACTGAATCCCCTTCTAATTATATCTGAATCAGTTAATAAAATAGTGAGAAGTTACTCCTGTACCCATGTTCTCTAGGCAAGTGACCTGGGGCATATGGGTCGTTTGACCCTATGTTCTTCCCCTGCCTCGCTATGGATCTTGACTCCCACCCTCACAAGAAATGGTCGTGTTATCCCTCTCCCATGTTCCCTAGGCCCGAAGGCTGGAGGGAGTTGGATCAACCTCGCTATCCCTTGTCGGTCTTGTCCAAGCCATGATTATGGCCGGTGGTGGTCAGGGACTCAAGGTTGAGGTCTACTGCAATGGTGAAACCAAACAGTTGAAGGGAATGACATGTACCTATGAGCTGGAGATCATGCATCACTATCTGTGATGGAGCCTAGGTCAGTCGAAGTTGTCATCCACATGCTCCTTGTGTAGAAAATAGGATGGCAGGAGCAAAAGCTCCACCATCATTGTTTCCTTCCACAAACCTTTCTGTCACCACAGAGTTGGTCACCAGTGATGGATCGTCACTCTGTTCCCTTCTTCACACATGAGTGTCATCACACCTGGGGACTATCATGTCCAAGATGGAGGAGAGGCCTTCCATGATCTTCGACATGGGTTTTACATAAAACCCTAGGTTCAGAAGGAAGAGGACGATGGAGGAAGAAGGGAAAAGAGCATATCTTGAGAGGGTACAACTATATGTCTTTATTTACTACATGCACGAAGATCGTCTGTTGGTTCTCACACCTTCAATGTTTGTTTCCGTCAAGCACATTCTAGTTCTATCGTACATGATTATATAAATTATTCCAAGTATTCCCCCTTACTTTCCTTCCATTTTCTCCCACCCCCTCTCATGGTTATGAAGTGTACTTTATGGTAATAAGTATGTATAATTGTAAAAAGGAGCATATCTGATGGATTCATAATTTGGTGACTCAATATATCCATGCATGTCCTTTAAGTATTCCTTTACTTAAAATAAAAACTTCATACAAAAATCCATAAAGGAAAATATATGAATTCATGGCACCTTATTGGGTAATTTGATCATGAATTATAGATTATTCTTCTACCGCTCTCTTTGATATATTCCTCCAAATTAATTATCCTTGTTTTAAAGAAACTCCCTATTACCTTTCCCCAATGTTTATTCAATAGGTGGGATCTAATGGGATACCTTTCCCAAACAAAACTTGCACCTTTTAAACATTATTTAAAACAATACCATTATCTCATGGTATACCATTTTCCTCGCAATTTCTAGAATTATCTTCCTTTCCTTATTATTTTCAAGTATATCAAAAATACTAATTGATGTCTCAAAACATGTGTTGCCAAAATGGCTAGAATTATCTATAACACCACGTATTTTATTTTCTTTTGGAAACTTGCATATTGTCTTATAATTACATTGTCTAATAATCAACAAAGGCATCACCCTATATTTATGCACAAAATATCTTATTTCTTTAACAAATGCCACATGGACCTATTTGCAAATAGTCTCATGGGCCTTTATATGGGCCATGGGTTACACCCATGCCACAAAGTAAAGATCTTTGTTATTTCTTTTTTTATATTTACAGAATTTGCTTATAAAATTAAATCTTTAACTTATATAACTAAAATTCACCAAATTTGAGGATATTACATGTAGACGCATGTTATGCTTAGAAAATTGACATTTGAGAATGAAAGCTCTAGTTGATTTTTAATGACCGGAACTAGGGCTTGAGTTGTTACCCCACCTTTAGGTGGAAATAAATGAATAATAGGTTGGAAACCTTGGTGAAAAAATGATCACTAAGTGAAATTTAAATCACAAATGAAAATTACTAAGAGATGGTATCTTGTAAATGCTAAGGATGTGGATATACCTTGAATTGAATTCAAGTACCAATCTTAATAATGATGTGAGGATTTTCATATCAATAGACGATGTTAAAGATTTCTCATTAGGGGTTTTAACCCTAGGATTGAGATTAAGATGAGATAATCATTCACCTTGACCCTACTAAGATTGAATTTTTTGGACAAAATTCCTGAAGGAGGAAGGGATGTAAAATCCAAAATTTTGTTAAAATTGAATTATACAAAAAAAATAAGACATGAATTGATTTGTACTTTCCTTGATGGTATTATTGATGAAATAATAAAGTCATTTTTGTGGGATGGGTGCAACCCATGGCCCATATAAAGGCTCACAAAACTATTTTCTTTAAAAATAGGTCCTTATGGCACACGATAAAGAAATACGAGATTTCATGCACAAATAAAAGATAGTGACTTTGTTAATTATTAGGTAATTGAATTATAAGATAATATGTAAGTTTCCAAAGAATAATAAAATACATGATGTTTTAGATAATAAAAGAGTAATTATCTAGCCATGAATGGCAACACAATATTTAAGGTATCAAATAGTACTATCTCAGTTTTCCTTCTGGGATACTTGGAAATCATAATAAAAAGAAAAGAATTCTAGAATTTGGAAAAGAAAGGACTTTCCATGTGATATGGGTAATTAATTTAATTATATGCTAAAAGAGCAAGTTTTGTGCATAAAAGTTATCCCTGTAAACCCCACAATACAAATAAAGGTTGGGAATGACTTGAATGAGTTGCCCTCCAATTTAATGAAACAAGGATGTTTCTAATGACCTAGAGAAAATCGTGACAATAAATTGACCTACTTGAAATAAATGAATTATATTCCTTGTTTAAGAGAGAGAAAAAAGGGAATCTAGAAATATCTTTTTGGAACTGACCACACCGAGATTCAATAAATGAAAGATTTCCTTTAAATTTGGTTTTATTTGGATAAAAGCAGAGTGAATAGGATTTTCCTAAAGTGAAGGGTTAATAGATAAATTGATATTATATGTCACATTTAATGCGACCAAAATCTTACCACAACCCCTTTTGATTGTTGCATGGCCTCAGAACTGTCTGATCTGGGTTGGCCGACATCCACATTATCTTCTACCCCTTGCCCAAAAAGGAAGTTTGGCTACATTAAACTTGTTTCCTAGATGATCTCTCTCACTGATCCACAACGACATCAGGAAACTGTCCCATTAAATGTGTGAGACCTTTGTGAGCCTATCCATCCCTAATTTCTGTGGTATTCACAAATTTTTGGAATTTCCCCTTTGAAGTCAATCTCCATTTAGAACGGTAAACTTCCACATTAGCACTGTGTTTTCTATAAAAGGGTCTAGAATCTCTTCATGAGAGGGTAAACACACCGGGGACCGTCACTCTAACAGCCCATTTTCATATTAACATTCTAATTAGGGTTTACTTGAATGATTGTATGCTTAACTAGATTGATCATTGTTTAAAGTGTGATTAATGATGATAGTTTAATTATAATGTTTTAAACATAATGAGAAGCTTTAGTCATACATTAATTCATATAAATAGGGTATGAGAATTGAAAACCTTAATCGGACAAACATTTGGGTTTTAGTAACATATGAATACAACATTTGATAAGTATAGTGGTGTACCAAATGAACTTTAATATTTTAGATATGACTCTGATTTAGTTGAAATTCGGATATGGTTGGGAAATTTCAATTATTAGTGTGCTTGTAAAATATCAAAATTTATGAAGATTTCTCTGACCTATTTGTTTTTCGAGTTTTCCTCAGGAAAAACTCTGTCGACCATGTATTCATATTGAAATATAGTAGTGTGGTATTTGAACATTATAATTTTTATTGGTACTTCCAATTGATCTAAAATTTTATTTATAGATTGGGAAATTGACTGTAGACATACTGTTAAATTTTCATAATTTTTGGATGATGTTTGAGTTCTATAGAGAGGGGTGTTGATCGACTTTCCCTAGAATCAATTCGGCTGACCATGCAATCTGGATGAAAAATAGCAATCTAGTATTTGATTTTAATTTATTTATTGGTAGCTCGTATTGATCTGAAATTCTTACTGGACTCTGAAATGTTTCTTTAGACAACAAGATAATTTTGCATAATTTGAAGACGAGATTTGACCTATTTGATATACGATTTTCAGTAACATGTTTTATGATGGAAAATTTTGTCAAAATAAAAGAAAATGTTAAGTTGGGTCAATTTGTAATTGACCCAAGCACCTTAATTGATCTATATCAGTAGCCTAGTACCCAAGGATCTCTCAGATTTTTTGATCCATTCTAGAGAAACAAAATTTAAGAGAGAGAGCATGTCTAGGGTTTTGAGAGGAGAAAGTGGTGGAGAAGTTGACCTAGGGTTTCAGTATCCGAGATATGATGAAATCAAGTAAGTTTAGTTTCCTTGCATAGTATTTCATGGTGAATCATCTCTCACATGTCAAGATTATGTCCCTCTTTTGATTTGATTCGAAATTATATCAAATATTTCCCTTTTATCACTCTTTCTTTCCTAATCTCCATTTCTAGGGTTTTTGAGTTGAGAGGATGAAGAAATGGATTCAGTTGCTAGAGTTTGATTTGACTTCTAGAAATTCATAGTTTGACCTACGTTTAAGGTGCTTGAATCCTTTGGTGAGTGTTTTTCTCCCTCTTAAGATATATATTAATGTTGGAAGCCTAAATGTATCTGGCTAAAATAATCAGAAATCTTTCTTATATTTGTATGTGATTGGGTATTGATTTCAAAATATCTTAGGGAAAAAAATTCTAAGGATTTTGAATACTCCTCGTTGAGTATATCTTTCTAAGTTCTATATATACATATTGACGTTACATGGAAAATTTTATGGATATAAGACTATGTTATTTCATGTCGATATTGGCTAAAAGTCAGCCCAATGTGTGATATGCTTGGGAATTGAATTGACATGTCTAGAATCATATTTGGATTGTACTAGAATGAATTATATCAGTATATTGTTGAATCTTACTAAAGTTGAATATGATATATACATATGGATCAGTACGAGGTGGTGATATTTCCTTGGTTAGGGTTTGTGCTGAGGGATTGAATCAAATGGGTCATTTACTCAATGTATACTAAGATTATTGGATGAAATATGTGGAAATGGAAATTGGGGTTTTCGTGTGAGAGAATATACCTAATGAACATCTATGTGTTGTGATAAGATAACTAAATGATATGATTCTTGTGATGTTTTGAACTAATGATGACTTATTGAAAACCCTAGAAGTTTAGTATTAAGATGAGTATGACTAATAAATCTAGAATTTGTATATAATGTGATAAATGTGATGAAATGATGAAGTGCATGTATTAATTCTTCAATTGAAGATTATTAGTCTTATTCATATGATCTATTCCTAATGCATCTACTTTATTATAGTTTATGGAATAATGAGTATCGCTCACACAAATGTGGATTCATTTATACAAGCTACATAAGAATGAATTGTGAAGGATAATTAGAGATTATGGTGTAAGAAGATGTAACCCTAATTCATTCTTTTCACATAAAGTGAGTAGTATAATAAGGAATGCTCATTTTTTATTACGAAAATTCCATTTGAAGTCAATCACATGGTAAACTTATTTAAATATAAGAAACGATATGAACAAAAATGTATTGAATGGTGATGCAAGTTAAAAGTGAAACTAATGATGTTATTATGACAAAGTCTTTAATCTTTTATATTAATTACATGTGGCTTAACCTGAATTGAATGAAATATACTAAATTGGGCTTTGATGGATGTTAATGGGAAGAGAAACATCATATATCAAGTATATTAGTAATGATTGGTTCCAATCATATAATGAACTTTAAATGAAAGAAGTTGAGACTGATGAATATAAAATGAAGGGAAAAAATGAGAATCAGTAGATGAATCTAAGAACCTAACTCTAACCATAAAATCATGAGCTAGATGTTGCTAATGAATAATGACCTCAAATGAGGGATTAAGAAATGCACATAACTATACTTGAATTCAATAAAAACATGAGGTTCTAGCATTTGAATTGATTTACAAATATGTATTCTTGGATTGTAACTGTTTAATAGAATACTTGTACTCTGAGAATGGGCTATTTTGATGGACTTCTCATTATAGTCAACAAGTGTTAATTAGTAACCCTAACTGAAGAATGTAAATGAAAATAAGAGAATTGAGTCTTTTATGCATGTTTATGTGTGAAATTTTTTTGCATCTATTCAAATTGGATGGAATAAGTAGATGTCGTATGATAATTCTATTTTGAGTATGATGAATTATACAAGATATCTATATGCTTTTATTGTTGCTAGTTATTGTGTGTATGTGAATAGTTGTTGGGAAATGTGATATAGAATGAATTGATAACAAATATGTTGATATTAAATTAAACATGAATTGATTACATTTGGCAAACCCTAATGAGGGTAAATGTTGCACAATGATATTATGTTTCGGGCTAAAGGCTCACTGATGATGATAAAATACTAATTAAGTAAATGTTGGACAATTAGATAATATCTTGGGATGAAGGCTCACTGATGATGACTGCTACAAGATATTGTGAAAATGTAAAGAATTGTATTTGTTGCAAATTACAAATTGTTGTTGTTCTTGTTTTAGTCTTTGTATTTCTTGATAAGCTTAATCTGTTTCATGATATTCTAGTTGCACGAGAATACACACATGAAACACGATGTTTTGAATTCATTTAAGATGAGTATAAGAGATTAATAATGAGTGAAATGAGACACATCTAGTTAGGTGACATGAACACTGTGAGTTTCCCTCGAGGACCACATTGGGGAAACAAAATGGATCTCCTTGTAGTAATCGATGAATTATGAGAAAGATTTTTAGAGTGTTGATCGAGACCATAAATGTTAGACCACCAAGATTTAGCGGTGAGTCATATGCAGTGGATATGGCCCTAAATCCTTGGTGTGAACGTCTATGTCCATGATGAATAGACTCTGATGAAATGAAATGTGTGAAAATGATAATTTGAGAAATGATGTGATATTTGATATACTATTTTGTCGGTTCCTATTTCATGTACCTAAAATGAGGACGTGAGCCTCTTTAGGAAACCCTGAGGTGGCCAGGGTCTGTTGTTGATATATTATGGTGGTTGGATAAACTCTAACATAGTGACGATCAATCATTTACATGATAATTAGTGTGGTGACTTCTACTTGGTGAGGTACCAGCCAAGTAGTTTTAGGGAAAATGAATAAAAGATAACAAGCCGAGTAGAAATTATTTGAATGTTTATTACATTCCTTGTACTACTAGTTGATGATTACTATTGTTGATTATGTTTCTTGTTGTGGAATCTAATCATGCTATTATAAAGATTATCTATTTCATATTATGATCTATCTTATTTATAAGTAGTAGATGTTGGATTTTATATCCACTCTGAATATGATTTGGATTGCTTGCTATGTGATATTACTATTTGGTACACATGTATTATGTGTACTTCAACTTCAGGACTGTAGGATGTGTTCCTTGTCAGTCTAGTGGAGAGTCACAAAGATGATGTTATTGTTATGTATTGATTCAAAATGCTTAGATCTTGAGTTATTATTCATGCAGAAGGATAGTTAATCTGAACGAAGAAGTATATGGTGATTTGTTCATAAACATGCTCTAAAAGATGTTTTAAAATTATATTTGGTTTAAGTGATTACCTTATATGTTTTATTAGATTATTATTATAAACTAGATTTGCTTATGCTAGAACTATTTGCTAGACCTTTCAATATCTGCAAGTTTTTTTTTGAATTCATTATACCTGATCTAATGTTGATGCATTTATCTAGCTTGAGTGGGAGGTATCCACTCATTGGGTCTCTATATGTGTCTCATGAGGTTGTTTCAAATTTTTTAAGTATAATGCTATTTAGCGGAGAGGTCATGACAAAGAATATATAGATAGAATAATTTTAGATAGATTAGATTGTCCATGTCTTGTCTCTTTTCCATGTATACTATGTTTGTTATTTTATGTACATGTAAATGATGTAAACTAAACTTCATGTGACCAATAGGTTTTTTTCTAATTTTAATAGGGTTGAACAACATTTGTGATATCTTAATGTGTTGTCCTTCATGTTACAATTGTTCATGAAAATTTTGAAGAAAGAAAAAGGAAAAATTTATCTGTGATTTTCATATGCTATGTTAATCATGTTTGTTGGGAATTTTTTGTCTTGTTTCATAATATAGGTTTAGGTTTAGGAATTATCTATAATGGTTGGCATTTATGCTAATCAAAAGAGAGGTCCAGACATTGTGGTATCAAAGCCTAGGTTAGATTAGTCTACAAGGACAATAGGATCTAGGACTAAATGATAATGTGGATGTTGAATATAACATGAATGAAGTTCACACTGATTGAACTCAATATCTAGATATTCTAGTCCAGTATTTCGGTGTTGGGATAAGCTAGTATGGAAATGTTGATTGTACTTCTTCTGGATTCCTTGACCAAGCATCCAGATGACAACAATTTGGGAGTATAATAAGATGCATGATGATGGATAGAAAGAATGGTGATAAAATGGTTAAAAAGAGTATTATATATAATTCAATATAATGCCTAAGACAAGCATGGAATTTTATATGAGAAAGATGAAAGTGTAATGGATTATGAAGACAATCCCTAAAAAATTTAAACATGAGTACGATTACATAATTTATAAGAAAAAGTTGATAAATGAGGATGAATCACACTAAATGATCTACTTTATGAAGAAACCTGATGAATTCAAATAATAATGTAGAATGGATTATAATCTTGATCCATGCAATACAAAATCACTTTTTTAAAGGAATATGAAAGGTGATGTGAATCACATCTTGATAAGTGATGTATTACTGTGATTTGTTTTTCAAATTATTGTTTTTAATATCTTAAGAGGGAAATGATGATCACAAGGGATGAAATATCCATCTAATACTAAGCAAATTTAAGATTCCAATGTAAAAGTTCCAAGAGGCAAGAAAATGACGTCATATGAAATAAAGATAAAATGGAAGTCATTCTAACTTGATTCCAAGAGAGATGAATGATTAAATGATACAATATTAATCTAGATCTTTTTATGGATTTTAGGACAAAATCCTAAAAGGAGGGGAGAATTTTTAATGACCCATTTTCAGATTAACCATCTAATTAGGGTTCACTTGGGTGATTGTATGCTTAATTAGATCGATCATTGTTTAAGATTGATCAATGATGGAAGTTTAATTATAATGTTTTAAACATAATGAGAATATTTAATCATACTTTGATTCATATAATTAGGTTTTGATAGTTGAAAACCCTAATCGGCCAAACATTTAGGTTTTGGTAACATATGAATACAAAATATGATAAGTATAATGGTATATTAAATGATTTTTAGTATTTTATATACAACTCTAATTTAGTTTAAATTTGGTTAAAGTTTGGATAACTCACTTATTAGTGTTCTTGTAAAATACTAGAATTTTTGAAGAATTTTCTGAACTATTTGTCAGCTATGTTTTCAATAGGACGAACTCAGTCGATCATGAATTCAGATTGAAATATAGAAGTACGGTATTTGAATTTTATCTTTTTATTATTACATCCAAATCATATGAAATTTTATTTGTAGCTTGGGAACTCCACTTTAGACATTATGTTAAATTTGAATAATTATTGGATGATTTTTTAGTTCTACGAAATGGGGTGTAGGTTGAGTTTCCCCAAGAAAATTTCAGGCGACCATGCATTCTGGCTGAAAAATAATAGTCTAATATTTTATTTTTATTTATTTATTAATAAATTGGATTGATCACAAATTTTTACTGGAGCTCTGCAATATTATTTCAGACAATATTCAAATTTTTCATAATTTTTAGTGGATATTTGACCTATTCAATAGATGATTTTACGTAACATGTTTTATAATAGAAAATTTTGTTCAAATAAAAAAAGGTTAAGTTGGGTTAATTTGTAATTGTCCCAAGCACCTTAATTGATGTATATGAGTAACCTAGAACCCAAGGAGATATCATATTGTGTGATCCATTCTAGATAAAAGAAATTTAAGAGAGATAGGTAATCTAGAGTTTTGAGAGGAGAAAGTGGGGGAGATGTTGACCAAGGGTTTCACTCACCGGGAGATGATAAAATCAAGTAAGTTTAGCTTATTTGCATAGTATTTCATTATGAATATTCTCTCATGTGTCAAGGTTCTGTCCCTCCTATGATTGATTTTGAATGATATCAAATATTCCCCTTTTCTCACTCTTTCTTTCCTAATCTCCATTTCTTGGGTTTCTAAGTTGAGAGGAGGAAAAAATGGATTCAGCTGCTAGAGTTTTATTGGATTTCTAGATATTTAGAGTTTGATCTCCATTTTTAAGGCGCTTGTCACATTTGGTGAGTTATTTTCTCCCTATTAAGATCCCCATATTTAAAGCCTAATTGTATCCGGCTAAAATATTCATAAATCTTGCTTGTATATAATGTTGTAAATGTGAGGAAATGATGAAGTGTAGGCATTAATACTTCACTTGAAGAGGATGAGTCTTACTAATATGATCTAATACTCATGTATCTACTTTAGTATAATTTCTGGAATAATGAGTATCCCTTACATACATGTGGGTCCTTTTATACAAACTATATAAGAAGGAATTGTGAAGGATGATTAGAGATTGTGGTGTAAGAAGATGTAACCCTAATTCATTCTTTTTACCTAATGTGAGAAGTATAATAAGGAATGATCATTATTGGTTATGGAAATTCCATTACAAGTCAATGGCATGGTACACTTGTTTAAATATAAGAAATGCTATGAATACAAATGTACTAAATGGTGATGGCAAGTTAAAGGTGAAACTAATGAAGTTAGTATGCCAAAGTCTTTAATGTTTTTTTTGTTACATGTGGCTTGACCCAAATTGAATAAAATATACTAAAATTGAACTTTGATGGATGTTAATGATAATACAAGCATTGTATATCAAGTGTATTCAGAATGATTGGTTCTAATAATGTAATGAACATGAAATGAAAGAAGTTGCGGCTAATGAATATAAAATGAAGGAAAAAGATGAGAATTAGTATTAGAATCTAAGAACTTAACTCTAATCCTAAAATGATGAGCAAGATGATGCTAATGAATAATGACCTCAAATGAGGGATTGCGGAATGCACATAACTGTACTTGAATTCAATTAAAAGATGAGGTTCAATCATTTGAATTGATTTACAAGAATGTATTCTTAGATTGTGATTGTTTTATAGAATACTTGTACTCTGATAATGGACTATTTTGATGGACTTCAAATGATATTCAACATTTGTTGATTAGTAACCCTAACTGAAGAATGTGAAATAAAAGAAGAAGAGAACTAAGTCTATTATGCATGTTTATACATGAAATATCTTGGAATCTAATGAAATTACATGGAATAAGTATATGTAGTATGATACATCTATTCTGAGTATGATGAATGATACAAGATATGTATATCCTTTTATGATTTCTATTTCTTATGTAGCTGTGAATATTTGTTGAAAACTATGATATAGAATGAATTGATAAGTAATATGTTGAGATTGAATTTAACATGTACTGATTACATTTGGAAAACCCTGATGAGAGTAAATGTTGCATAGTGAGATTATTTCTCAGGATAAAGGCCCACTGATGATGATCAAATCCTGATATAATGAGATTATATCTTGGGATGAAGGCTCACTAATGATTACTTCTATGAGATGATGTGCAAATGTAAAGAATTGTATGTGTTGCAAATTACAAATGGTTGTGCTTATTGTTTTAGTCATTATGTTTCTTAATAAGCTAGATTTGTTTCATGATATTCTAGTTACATGAGAATACACATGTGAAACATGATGTTTTGATTTCTCCTCAAATTAATAAAACAAATTATTAACAAATAAAATGATGACACCTCTAGCCAAGTGCCCTAAACATCGTGAGTTTCCCCTGAGGACCACACTGGGAAATACAATGGATCTCCTTGTAGTAATCGATGAATTATGAAAAGGATTTTCGGAGTTTTGATTGAGACCTCAATTGTTAGACCACCACAATTTAGGAGTGAGTCATATGGAGTGGATTTGGCCCTAAATCCTTACTATGAAAGTCTATGTCCATGAGGAATAGACCTTGAGGAAATGAAATATGTGAAATATGAATATATGAAAATATGAGAAATGATGTGATATTTGATATGTTGTTTTGTTGGTTCCTATCTCGTATACTCAAGATGATGACGTGAGCCTCTTTTGGCAACCCTGAGGTGGCCAGGATATGTTGTTGATATCTTAGGGTGGTCGTATAAACCTAAGTTAGTGACGGTGATTCGTTGACATGAGAATCAGACTTGGCGACTTCTAACTGGTGAGGTACAAGCCAAGTATTTTTTGGATAAATGAATAAAAGATGACAAGCCATGTGGAATATGATTTGAATGTTTATTACTTCCTTGTAATGCTAGATGATAATTTACCATTTTTTAATTATGTTACTTGTTGTAGAAAATAAGCATGCTGTTATAGAGATTATCTATTTCATATTCTGATCTATCTTGTTGAAAAGTAGTAAACATTGGGATTTATATCCACTCTGAATATGATTTTAATCACTTTCTATTTGATAGTACTTTTTGGTAGACATGTTTCTTATGTGTACTTTAGCTTCACGACTATAGGATGTGTTCCTGGTCTGGCTGATGGAGTGTCACAAAGATGATGTTATTGTTATGTATTTATTCAAAATGCTTAGATCTTGATTTATTACTAATACAGAAGGATTGTTAATCTGAACTAAGAAGTATCTGCTAATTTGTTCATAAACATACTCTAAAAGATGTTTTAAAGCTATATTTGGTTTAAGTGATTACTTTATCTATTTGATTACATTACCATTATAAACTAGATTTGATTTATGCTAGAACTATCTGCTAGACTTTTCAATATCTACATGTTTCTTTTGAGTTCATTTTACTTAATCTGACATTGATGCATGTGCCTAGCTTGAGTGCTAGATATCCACTCTCTAGGGATCTATCTGAGTTTCATGATGTTGTTTCAAATGTCTTTAGGTATAATTCTATCCAACATAGAGTTCATGACAAAGAAGAAATGAATAGAATAATTTTAGATGAATTAGATTGTCCCCATACTCTCTCTTTCCTAAGATGGGTAATATACTATGTTTGTTATTTCATGTACATGTAACTGATGTAAATCGAATTGCATGTGAGTAGTAACTTTTGATTCCAAATTTAATAGGGTTGAATAAGATTTGTGATATCTTAATGTGATGTCCTTGATGAGACAATTGTTTATGAAAATTGTGAAGAAAGAAAAAGGAGAAATTTATTTGTGATTTTTGTATATTGTGTCAACTTTGTTTGTTGGGAATTCATTGTCTTGTTTCATAATTTGGTTTAGGTTTAGGGATTATCTATAATGGTTGGCCATTATGCTAATCCAAAGAGTGGTTCCCACACTCACGGTGCTTGAAGGATTCCTTAGAACCTACTTCTTTTCTTGCTTTCCCATGTACAACATCGAATGCCTTGCCAGCACCTGAGTTGAGCCTTCCTATACCCAATCCATGTCTTCCGGTTCCAAGGGCACCAATAGGTTCAAAATGTTGTGGCAGAGGTCTACCCATCCTTCCTCAACACTCAGTAGCCATGGCGTCTGGATTCAACCTTGTTGGTTGACCTGACTAGGTGCAATGCAGACGCAGGCCGTGGGGAGGAAGATGAAGGAAAGGGGAAATAGCCTCTTGCCCTCAAACACACTAGGACCCAAGCCCAAAAGAGCATGAGCCAAATCCTCTTTTTTTCTCAACTCGCATGGAGGGGAAAACACTTTGCTTATATAAAGCGAGCCACTTGCATGGAGGGAACCCATTGTCCTAGCCCGATCTATGGGAAACTAGGTAAAAAGCTCCTTTTCTGACACGGTGCTTCCTTATTGGCCCAAACACTTTTATCTCGTAAAAATTGTAGAAAATTATTGGTAACTCAGACAAAAATAAGATATATATAAAAATTGGTTAGAAAAATGAGAGGAGAACAACTAAAATATAGTTAGGACCTACATCTAATCCTAATTCCAAGAGCATGGTTAATACTTGTTAAAATAGTGTATAGTAATTGTAACACTTATTTTTAATGAATAAGGTTGTTCATCATATTAAAAATGATTTAATTCATCTTGAAAATGATTCTTTGAGATGTAAATTGTTATTATGGAATATAATGGTAGTTTAACATGTCCATGATCATAATGATGTAGAATTGGGGTTTCTAATGTGAGTAACCATGCATATGAAGAAATAATGTTTAATGATCCTAACCTTCCATGTTCTGGAAGAAATTAATCTGATCTAAGTGTTCACAATAAAAGGATATGATTGATATGCTAATTAGGGTTTCACCTAACATTTAACATGTGAGGAAAATATGTTTTGTACCCTTATTACTTACCAAAATCCTAAATTAGGACCCGTGTAGTGTTTAACCTGTATAATGTGATGGTGACATTTTAGGATTTATATACATGCATATTCAATGTTAATTGCTTGATTTGCTTACTTGATTGGATAATATGCATAAACTATGACTAAAAGATTTGCATGGTTCTACAAAACATACATTGTTATGATTATGACTACCCACAATATTGTTTATTGGTGTTTGCCGAGGATTTCTCAACGATTGTTGAAATAAATTGTTGAGTGTTTATTTTGAACAATATTCAATTACAACACTACAATGAGTATCACATAAAGATGAGAATATGTGAAGAAAATTCCAGTTCTTATCTTCAAGTATTTGATGGAATATATGTTGTTAGTTCACTTGTACACCTTTTCATGCACCCCATGTATACAAAATATGTTGATATATTGAGTCACATTTTTTGTTGCACGACATTTTAGGTACATGCTAAATATAAAGATATAAAGATATGGTGGACAAATGAAATTACCTAAAGACATTAAATCTAACTTGTAAGGAGGATTAGATAGATACTTCTTCTCATATATACAGTTCTGATTATAGAATTCATATAACTCCTTAGAGGAGCATTTTGTAAACAATATTTGAATTAATGGAAATGATTTGCTATTATTTGTTATTTGGTTAAATATGGATCCTTGGGAATTTTATTTAATGGATCTCAAATTTTTTGGCTCTTCCTTAATTAGGGGATGTTGAAAGGTGAGGTCATAACACCAAACATCAAAGATCTCAACTTCTTGCAAAATATTGAGTGACATCTCATCCCTATTGAAAATATTACCAGATTGTTGACGTTGATCACATGACTTAACATGGCAATGAGAAACCTTGAAGATATAGGTCTAGTGGAACACACATTGAAGTATGGTAGTCTTTTATATCTCCTATGGCCCATAGTAGGGCTAGAATGACATTGTTCCAGAAAGAGTGGAGCATTCTCTTCAAAGATGCACCCATGATATAGGTCATTTGAAAATATCTAGAATAGGTAAGTCTTGTCCTTATAATAGTGGAAGACATCTGACATGAACTTCTTCTTTTTACTCATATGTAAAATACATGTCTGACTCCCGCAACAAGGTATTTCATAAAAATAGTATACAATAAAGTGAAAGTAGTTACCATTAGTAAATGGACATCTGGAATAGAATCATTGGTGGGGACCGGGTCAAAATATTTTATGTGAAATCTAATGTGATGATCGGAAACTACATTCTCAGTTCTCCTTTTATCTTTGACTTCTAGATCAAATTCGTGCAACAATAAGTTCTACCTAATTAACTTGACTTCATGTTCTTTTTTGACACATAGTAGTTGATAACATCATGATCAATGTTGAGAATCAATTATGATCCTATTAGATAGGATAAAGCTTCTTGAAGGCATAGACATTAGCATGACACTCCTTTCCAGTGGTTGTATAATTCCTTTGCATGTCATATAACATGATTTCTCTTATCAAAACGCTTCCCCAAAAATGTAGATATAACATAATCATATGTAGTACAAATGATCTCAAAAAGAAAAAAAAATCAATATGGGGAACCTAGGATAGGGGTAGATATGAGAATTGTATTTAGTATGGTGAAGTTATTCATATAGATGGAGTCCAAATATGAAGTCACATCCTTCTAGAGAAAATGTGTAAGATGTTTAGTACTCTTTCTAAAGTCATGGATGGACCTCCTATAAAATCATGCGTGCCTTAGAAATACCCAAACTTCTCTGAAAGTGGTTGGGGAAGATAATTCAGTGATCACTTATATATTTACCTTGTCTACCTCAATAACTCTAGAACTAACATGATGTCATAAAATAATGCCTTCCTTCACCTTGAAGTAGCATTTTTTCCCAATTAGGTATCAGATGTGCTTCTGCATAACATTTTAGGACTAGGGAACGATGATGTAGGTATGTGCCAAATGAATTTTCATATGTATAGAAATTGTCCTAGAAGATTTCCATTATCATCTTAGTAAGGTCAGAAAAGATGGCAAACATGCAACTATAGAAAGTGGCAAGTGCATTGCATGTTGGAAGGGCATCAAATGAAAGGAATACATGCCAAAGGAAAAAGTGAAGGTGTTTTTTTCTTGGTCATCGGGGTGTATGGGTATCTATTAGAATATAGAGTATACATCCTTGTAATATAAAAAATCTTAATGTGAGAGTCTCTTTAGAGACTATAAGGAAATAAGATAGAGAAGGGGTCCTTACAAGAAGCAATGTTGATCTTATGATAGTCAATGCAGATGCACCACCTAATTACATTGTCTATACGAATAACCTCAATCTTCTCATTGAAAACAATAGAAGTGCCTCCTTTATTTGGCACTACTTGCACATAACTCACCCATGATGAATTATATATTGGATAAATGAATTCAAAAAGCAGTTCTAGTACCATTATCACTTCCTTACTCATGTCCACCTTTGAAATTGTGTTCGTCTTACATGGAGGATCAATGGAGGACTTTTAGTTGTCGATCATATTAATTTACTACATATAGATGGCATGGATAACTCTGGTTTAATAAGTCATTTTGTATCCTAACATCTTCTGCCTCTTCCTTAGTTTTGTCAATAACCTATTTTCTTACTCAATGGTGAGATTTTCATTAATAATGACCTGGTAGACCTTTTTCACATCTAGGAAGAAATATTTTAGCACCTCAGGTAGAGGCTTCATCTATGGTACAATGGGTTCATTTTCTTCTTCTTCAATTATAGAGATAAACCTGAGCTCTTCAAGTACAACTTTAGGGTCTTTCTCAACATTATCTAAGAGAAAGAGAATTTTCTTCACTTGTTGATCATTTAATTTGTGAGCAATAGCGTTGATGAGAGATGTCTTAAGAGGGTCTTCAAAAGTAGGCATCTCTTTACGCATTTGCGCCATCTTGTAAATAAAATCAATGAGAAAGAATTATTCTTAGAAATATGGACCCTTGAGATTCTCAGAGACTCTAAATTCAAGTGTGATTGTCCAAAGCCTTAATCTTAAGATTCCACCTTCAACATCAGTCATGTCTATGGACATTTCAAGGAAAGGGCACTCAAATATGATGAGATATTAAAGATACTACTTGATGTCCATGATAAAAAATAACAGGGGATACATGATCCGGGACCCACATGCACATGGATGTCTTCTAAAATCATTATAGGGGTTTCATTGAAGAGTCAGCAAGTTTAATCACAATGCCAAGGATGTCAGTTGTGAAGCCAAGTATGTTTCATAGGTTATAGGGGATGATACAAATACTTGTTCAACTAGACCTTTTGAGCATTTGGAATCCCCAATGAAGCACAAGATTCTAAAGGATCCTCAATCATTGTGTTTTAGTGGTATTTTCTCTGAATAAACTAAAAATATCTTCACAATCTCATACTCCTCCATTATGTACTTGCAAGTGAAGAGAGCTTTAAAAAAATTTGTCTAGGAGGGGATTTTTAGCAAGATCATCATGGAAGGGAATGTCAACATGTAGATTTTTCATTGCTTCCATAAGATTCATGAATCTTGTATCTGGTTATTTCTGAGCTAGTGGGCTCTAGTAGAGCAGTCATAGCTTGTAGATAGGAATCATGTGGGAAGAAAAACTTGGTATAGCTTCTTTGGTTTTCTTAGTTTTATTTAGAAAGTCACTAGAGTGACTTCTTCATCATCTTCCTCTTTAAGAATTAGCTTGTTGGTCACTATGGTTTTTTTATATTAGCACATGCCAGGAACGTGTAGTCACAATCTTCACTTTCTCCTCTAGATGTTGGGTTGTTTTTGGGTTGACTAACACATGAACCCTCTATAGGGAAAATGGCAGATGTAGTATGTGCAAGTGGAGTCTCCAAGGATTTATTATTGCATACTAGTTTGCTAGCTTCTTCTCAATATCATCTAGATGACCATGACCGTTAAAGATAGGCATGTTCTACTAGATGCTTTGTCCTAGGAGAAATTGTCCTTGATCATTTTTTTATTTTTCCCTAAATTATAGTTATCAACTTCATTAAAATTATTTCCTATGTGGGTTTGAAGTTATTTTGGATGTGGTTTTGGTTCTGTTGGAAACTAGAAGGACCCCAAACATGGTTTTGATTTGGCCCTTCTTGAGCGGTGATGAATGCATATTCATCAGGAAATTCAATTACCATCTTGGGCTCATTTTGACTCAATTTTCACTCGTTAAATATCAAGATGCATCATAATGAGCACAATTACTTAATTGATTCGATTATCAAGGTTTTAACCGAATTTATGTTGCTTTAATGCAAGTCTTGATAAAGCTGAACAATCAGTTGGGGCCCACCTTCACTCACCCTTGGTTTCGACTGAACGGTCTCACCATTCGGTTTCAACCAAATGGTCTCACCAAACGGTCTTGACCATTCAGTTTCAACCAATCGGTCTCACCAAATGGTTCTGACCAAACAGTTTCATCCATTAGGACTCAAGACCAAAGGGATAGATCCACCTCAAAACCATTTGGACGTCGCACGGTTTCAGACCGTTTGGGAGCCAAGGTCGTAAGATCGTTCAGCCGCGAAGACCGTTTGCTGCATACAAACTGAATGGACATGCTCACCCCAAAACCGTTTGGAGTTGGGAATGTCGAGACCGTTTGAGAAGTTTCGGTCTGCGAGACCATTTGAAGAGTTTCGGTCTACGAGACCGTTTGAAGAGTTTCGGTCTGTAAGACCGTTTGAGCTATACGTAAAGACTGAATGGACACCTGCTACAAGACCGTTCGCATGAAACCGTTTAAGCCTTTCACATGCATGCATGCAGCTCAAAAACCGAATGAAATCAGGTGCATGCATGGAAACTGTTTAGGCATTCGAGACCGTTTGAATTAAGCTATGAAGACCGAAAAAGCAACGTGCAAAGAAGCTGCATGCAAACCGTGAGCAATATCCACGTGAAGACCAAGCAGTAAAACCAAATGGCCTAATGGAATGAGGACCGAATGAGTCATCACGTGAAGAACGTGGAACAACATGCAAAGCAGCAGACTGTAAGCTATTAGCAAACTGAATGCAAGTCGTATGGAAAAGTCAAAGCGCGAAGACCGTTTAACATATGAAGTCTGAATGAAATGAAAATTGTTTGCGCATTCAGCATGCAAGACCGTTTGGTAAAGTGTTGTATCAAAACCGTTAGCGCCCAACAATATACATGGAAACCAAATGGCCACAGCCACAACGTGAAAGCCAAACCGAATGGCGGCTGCATACAAAACCATTTTCACATGAAGGATATTGCTACAGCAAAATGAAAACCGAATGAAGTCTGCCATGCAAAACCGTTTGCTTTTCCTCAGTAAAGACTGAATGGGCATGCAGCAGCAAAGACCGTTTAATTTGAACCGAGCAAGATCGTTTGATAGGACATACGTGGAGACCAACCCAAATGGAGGCATCTTGCAAACCGAGAGAGCAGACCGTTTACTGGATACTTGTGAAGAGCAAATTGAGGACTGTGTGATAAGATGACTTGCATGAAACCGATTGGCTGAAATGTGAAGACAGTTTGCTACGCATGCAAACCGAGACTCCCTTCTAAACCATTTGAGAAGTTCTCATGCATGCAAACCAAATGGAGCATTACACAAGACCGTTTGAATCTGCTGCTATCAAAACTGTTTAAGCCAATTGCATGCAAAATGTTTGGACACCAAACCAAGAGAGAAAAACCGTTTGAGCAAAATAAATATCTCCCAAACCGTTTAGACTAAAATCACACCAAAAGCATGCAGGCCAGTCATGTGGCTATAAATAGGACCAGCAAGGTCCCCATTTGGCATCGGTTCTGAGACGCCGACAGGCTTCCTATACACAGGTCTGATCCAGATCCAGTCCAGTCCATGCCAATTTCACTTCACCTACTGCCCGTGCTGCAACCAAGGAGGTTGAGAAGAGAAGGAAGATATAACGCAAGAGACTGTTTGGCCAGTCTTGGCATCTCCCGTTCTGCATCCAGATCTGCTCTGACACGACGTAGAAGGTTGAATCTTCTTCACCGAGCTGCGACTACCTTCTACACCGAGTTCATGGTGAATTTCTCTCTCTTTATTATTCTTCTTGTTTCTCGCATCATGAGCGAGTAGTACCTTTTTGCTGGGGTGTAGGGACTAGACCCACTACCCATGTAAATCATGTTCTTTTGTTAAACTCTCAATGGCTATGTATATAACCTTCCATTTCATTGTTAATTGGTGTGTTCATAGTTGATTATCTGCTTGCTTTCATCTTGTTCTTGCCTACATTGCAAAATCTTCTATATGTGGGATAGAATGGTGGTTTACAATGTTCGACTCCTTGACGAGAACTTCTGATAGGATTCCTTGAGGTCGTAAGTGTATGATCTGTGAGGGGACGAGACAACTAGCCTACGGTGATGCTTATGTGGTCTAAACATCCCTCAGGGAGGACCACAACCTTAGTTGGATTTTGTATCGTCTTGTTTATCGTCGATGTTTGTTTGTAGATCCATCACCTCCTTGCTTATCAATTAATGTGGTTGACTCCCAAACTAGAAATATAATGGGATTTCTTCGAGGTCGTAAGTGTATGATCCGCGAGGGGATGAGCCATCTAGCCTTCGGTGACACTTCTGTGTGCCTAACGCCTGTATAGGGGGCCCACAACCTTCGTTGGATTTCTGTATCATCAGAGTCGTAAGTAAGTGATCTAGATGGTGACGATACATATGATGCCTAAGGTGATGCTTACGCAAACCTAACTCCCGTATGGGGGGTTTGCAGCAGCTCTATTTGGATTGTTATATCTTGCATGGTTTGTTTGCGATTGAATGTGTTTGCATGAGTAGCGGTGGTGAAACATGGTACCATCCCAGCGATTCCATATCATTGATCTAAATCTGACTTAATTCAGCTTTTACTTTCTTGCAATTAGTTTAATTAACCTCAAATCAACCTATCATTCTAAATATTAGTTTTACTGGAGCTAGATTCGACTGACAAGGATTCTTAAAAATGTTTTCCTTTGGGTTTGATCCTTAACTATACTGCGATAAGACTTGTCCGCTTGTGGGTGGTATTATTGCACATTGGTTTTGGTAAAAGCTCGGGGATTTCAACCCCGAGTGAGTTTGTTAGTGCGATAAAATCCCACGTCAAATTTTGACGTCGTTGCCGGGGAGGACGAAATCAGTTAGTCAAATCTAGTTCTTTTAAGACTAATTTAGGATTTTGCTTTTTCTTTTGAAACAATTGATCATCTACTTGAATTTCACTCTACTATGTGGTTCTCACTTTCAAAATCTTTCTATTTTCAGGTACAATCCAAGGCGTAGTGCATGCACCGTTCAGACAACCCTGGACTAACAGCAAGCTTTGATCCCGAGATAGATAGAACCTTTCATCGTCAGATCAGAGAAAATCAAGAAATGATGGCTCAAGAAGAAGAGGTAGCCCAAAGGGTCGCTCAAGCCATCAATGCACAAAGAGAGGGGCTCATGCAAGAAGCTAGGGCTGCGGTTCAATAGGAAATCCTAGCAGCGCAAGTAGCTGAACTACAAAAGGATCTTAGAGAGTTCTTAATCCCGAAAGCTGTGAATGTTCATCATCCAGTGCAACCTCCTCCCATCAACGCTCCTAATTTCGAGATAAGAGCGCATTGGATCACCCTGCTTCAGAATAACCCTTTCTATGGCAAGCAAGGAGAAGATAGTCAAGAACATCTTCTGAGATTTATTGATCTATGTGCCATGACAAAACAAAATGGAGTCATAGATGATGCCATTCGACTCCATCTCTTCAAGTATTCCCTTGCTGATAGAGCTATAAGTTGGTACAATTCGCTGCAAAGTGAAATACCCATCACCACCTGGGAACAACTCCAAAATGTGTTTTTAGAAAAATTCTACCCTCCATCTCTTACCTATGAAATTAGAGGGTGGATAACAAATTTCACTCAAGTTCCTGGAGAAACCCTTGCTGAAGCTTGGGATAGATACAAAGAGCTTCTACGCAAGTGTCCACACCATGGAATTCCCAAGAATCAACTCATCGATATTTTCTATAGGGGTGTGGATGATGATATTAAGAGATTCCTAGATTCCTCATCTGGAGGAAACTTCATGCGTCAAAGTTATGACAGCGCATGGAAAGTCATCACCCTGGGAGCAGAAAATCAAGCCAATTGGGGTAGATCTGTAGGTAAAGGATTTTTGAAAGTAGCTATGGCCGAAGCTACTCCCGAGTACAAATCTATCGCTGAAACCTTAAAACTCTTAGTTGCCAAGCAAAACCATATTGAATCATCTCTTGCTACCATTGTAAGAGGACGTTCACCCACTCGACAACTAGAACAAGTCAAGTATGCTTCCCTATTCTGTGAAGCATGTAAAGGAACTGATCATTCCACCTTATCATGCAATGTTCTTTATGATGTTGTTCTGAGCAACGTATGTGGCCAAGGAGATAATGGCCAAATGGAAAATCTTAATGTTGTTAATACCATCCCTGGTCAAAGTTATTACAATCCGAATCAGAATAGGAATCATCCAGGTTTTCAATATGGAAACCCATCTGGAGCAGTAAACTCGCATCAATTTGGTTCAAAAAATCAACCAAGAGGCCCACCAGGATTCCAGTATAACCAACAACAGAATTTTGGGAATCAAGGAAATTTCAAGGGGAACTTTCAGAATAGGAACTACAATAATTATCAAAACAACTCTCATTACCAGACTCTTAATCAACAATAAGGACAGCAAGCAGGACCTGTCTCTTCTGAGGACAAGTTAACAACCATTGAAAAGATGTTGCAAACTCAGCAAACTATGATAGAATACCAGCAAGACCAACAGAAGGCTATTGAATCTCAACTAGCTCAACTCACAGTTAGCATAAAGCCACCTGTTGGAGTCTTTGTCGGCCAACCCAAGAATAATCCCAAGCATCCAGAATAGTTGAAGGCAGTCACCACCAGGTCAGGAAAAAACTATTCGGATCCCCCTGTGAAGACTCCTATGGTTATTATAGACGAGGATGAACCTGTAATTGCCCAAGAATCAACAGCACTAGAATCTCAAGTTGATAATACAGATAAGGGAAATCCTGAGAAACCTACTGATGAAGAAACTGAAACACCAGAACCTAATATTCCTGTATATAAGCCTCATATACCTTTCCCAACTTTTCTAATGCAAACCAAGCTGGATACTCGTTTCAATAAGTTCAAAGAATCTATGAAGAAGCTTCATGTTGATATCCCTTTTCTCGATGCTCTAACTGAGATACCAGCCTGGACTAAGTACTTAAAGTCACTTCTCATAAGGAAGTATATAACTGAAGAGTATGAGACAGTAAAACTGGTGACAACTACATCTGATATCATTTTAAACAAGATGCCCAAGAAACAAAAAAACCTGGGATCCTTTGGAATTTCATGTCACATTGGCGACTCATCATGCAAGAAAGGATTGGCAGATCTCGGCACAAGCATCTCTATTATGCCACTTAGCCTGTGCAAAAGACTAGGGTTTGCATAATTGCTTCCAATGGGCATGATCATATAGCTTGCAGATAATTCGGTAACTCTTCCCATGGGAATCATCAAAGATGTCCCAGTCAAAGTGGGCAAGGACACTTATGTCCCGTGTGATTTTGTCATCATGGACATTAAAGAAGATGCCAGATATCCTCTCATCTTTGGTCATCCATTCCTCCCACTGCAAGAGCCCTAATTGATGTTGAAGTCGGTACCTTACTGCTCAGATTAGGCAAAGAAACTCTCAAAATTCAAGTTTTTGAAAGTATGAGAAGACCAAGTATGCAAGAAGAAGTCTATCTGATTGACTGCATTGAGAAAATGTCATTTCTGACTCAAGAGCATCATGAATCAGACGATCCTTTAGAAGTTTCTCTAACAAACCCATCAGTTGATGAACCAATTGACAAACAAGTAAAGGATTGCATCGAATCCCTCGACTCTGCTAAAGAAGATGTTGAAGCCACTAGTGAAGAACTCAAAGCTAAGGAAACTACAGAAGAAACATGCGAAAAACCAAAGGCTCCCAAAATGAAGCCCCTGACTGAAGGACTGAAGTACGTGTTTTTAGATGATCTCAAAGTTTGCCCAGTTATTATAAATTCCAATCTAACAGCTGAACAAGAAGATAAATTCCTGAAGGAATTAAGGGAAAGAAAGAAAGACATCGGTTATAAAATGAGTGACCTCACTGGGGTCAGTCAAGCACTGTGTATGCACAAGATCCCTATGATGGAAGTGTTGGATCCTAGATGGGTGATTAGATGCTCTAGAGGGGGGGTGAATAGCACTGAAAGCACTTAAACAAAACTCATTAAACCTTCAAAATATATGACAAGATAAGGTTGCTAAATAGGTAATTTGAGTACAACTAAATCATGCATAGCAAGGATAAGAGAGATTGAACATGCACCAATTAGACAAACTATTTAGAGTGGTTCTACACTTCAAACTAGAAGTGTGTCAGTCCACTTGCCTAGAGAGGTCAACCTCTAGGACTTCCAACAATTGCACTCTTATATTCACTTATAAGACTTACAATACATGACCAACAAAGGACTTACCTATCCAATACAAAGAGTCTTCAACCTTACCAAGGACTTACCCACTTTGCAAGAGTCTTCGGCATTCTCCAAGGACTTACCCACTCTTGCACAAGTCTTCGGCCTTGTAGGAATTACCCACTCTTCTTGGATCTTCCGCCTTTGACTTCACCTTCACTCGGAGAAGCTTTCACCAAGGTCTTACCTACTTGAGCTTGAGTCTTTTGCCTTCTCCAAGGGCTTACCCACTCTAGCTCCAATTCTTCTACCTTGATCTTCACCAAGGGACTCCTTCCCTTGTTCTTCTTCACCTCTCTTGGACAAGAGAGAGAACCTTCATCTTTATGATTGCAAATGAGAGATGGGGAGGTTGTGGAAGTGAGAGCCTCACAAGATATACATATATGACTAGCTCTCTTACAGATTTCCTACTCACTCTAATGGATGTAGCAAGTGATTAAGCTTAGAGAGAGAGAGGAGGCTGTAGGAAGCACTCAACTATAGAATAGGAACCTCACAAAGAGTTTGCAATGAATGCTCAACCTTGGAATGAAGCCCCAGGGGTCCTATTTATAGCTGGGGATGCCTCTTAGCCTTTGGGAACACTTGTGAACGAAAACTAGCCGTTTTGTGGCTTGCAACGGATCTATTTTCACTTGTTGCAACTCCACAACGGCTAGAAACACTTTTCTGCACTTTTCCGTACAGTACAATCGGTCGAGTTCTAATGGGTGTAACTCGAACGATCAAGTAACAGGCAAACCGATATTCAAAGGATCGGTCGAGTTTGTCCTGAGGAAACTTGACCGACCATTTCAACTGGAAATGGCCTGCTACCCGATCGTTCGAGTTCTGTGGGTGCACAACTCGACCGATGCAATCTTTAGAAAATCGACCAAGGTTGATCGGTCGAGTTTCAGGGTGGGAAACTCGACCGAACAAGTGCCTGTAATTGATTTTCAAAGTTGCATTAAAAGTGCTCTAATATTCGATCTAAGTGTTCCTGATATTTTTCTAAGCTTAATTACAAGTCATACAATCATTACAAGTGATTTACAACATGATTCTAATGGATATACATCATATTACAAAAACGTCCACTTGTATGACTTTGACTTGTCTTTTTTCCAATTTGAGATGCGCAAGTTAGGGCAATTGGAGTGTGTCTATACCTAATCTGAAAACACTCAAGTAGAGGCATTAGACACCAATATGTGGAATGGTTAGTCATCATCAAAACACAGGTTTAGTCAATTTAGACGTGAGTCAACATTGACCTAATTGACCTTGAGTCAACATTCTCCCCCTTTTTGAAGATGACAAACCATTCCATAAATGTATTGAAAGCATTTAAGTAAATTCATACCTTTGGAGAAACCTAGGGGTTTCAATGTAATTGAGTTCATATGCTCCCCCTCAATTGATGCTAGTGGAGTTCTCATACTCCCCCTCAATTGATGCTATTTCTCCTGCATGGTTAGCTTTCATAACATTTATAGAATACCATGTCTTCTACTCATATATGTTCTACACATATATGTCTTCTCCCCTTTACCTTCTCCCTTTACATGAACATACTTCTCTTCTTCATGTAAGACATGCCTTCTTCCTCTTTTTAAAAGAAGACATTACCTTTCTCCCACTTTGTCATTTCAAAAAGGTGGGGGTTATGAAGAAAAAAGGAACATCACTTGTTAAAGAGAAAGGAGATAAAACAAATATATATAAGGAGAGTAGAAGAGCACAGATAGGAGCTTGTCCAAGCATAGATAGAAAAGCAAGTTAAAGCATATACTTGAACAACCCAAAAATGCAAGATAAAGTGTTGTAGAAAAATAATAAATCACAATTTTGACCCTCAAGATGATGGAATTTGACCAAAAACCATCGGAGCTCATGGAAAAGCAATAAGTCTTTCTCAGAAGGGTGTTTCTGCATAAAAAACACTATACTTGCAGCAAAAACTGAAATTGGAGAAAAACCTGCATAAAATCCAAAAATACTCCAATTTCTACATATAATGTAGCTCTATGTGCCCTGCATCACAATGTTATGCAAGCAACTCAAGATAGTATATATGCAATTCAAGGAACAGGCTTGAGCATATATGAGATAAGATACAAGCATAACATATAGATGATCAAAGATGGCAATTATTGACAGGGTTAGAACTACATGTATATGAACTTCTAGTAGATGATATCACAAGTTAGGACTACTAGTAGGATCTAGATCATAGCAAGAGATACCAAAATATAAAGCAAGCTATGAGTAGATGTAGAGATATATCCAAACAAAGAGATAAGCAATTTAGAACATGGCAATATGCATAAATAAAGGTACCAAATGAGAGTGCCAAAGAATAAGGCTATTGGTTGAGAAAATCTAGTTGAGAGGGAAATTCTCACTCAATAAGCCAAATTGTGTATTCTGTGCACAGTGTTATCGGTCGAGTTCTGTGCATGGACAACTCGACCGATGACAGCTGTTGGCAACACTCTTGGTGCCTATCGGTCGAGTTTCAATAGGGCAAACTCAACCGACAGACCAGCTGTCAAAGGGCACATATATTTCATAAAAACATATTCAAAGGCATGCTAAATATACAAACCATATCCAAACATGTCTAAGCAAGTTAGTAATGCACTATAGAAGCATTAGAAACAGTTTTTGAGCAAGAGTGTGAAGAGAATCACAAAATGCCACTTTTGACTCAAAAACCATATGTATAGTGCATACTAACTTGACAAAAACATTACCTTTGTGCTTACCATTTCTTTTACACTTGTTGTCACCCTCTACACATCTCACCTTTCTTCTTTCATGTGGATTGAGAAGTCAATTTGCAATTCAATAGCTCAAGTCAATCCATTTGCAAGTACCTACAAGAAGAAAAATGAAATGGTCCTCAATCATATTTTTGGGTCCGGAGGGGTTAGTTTAGCAACCCAAGTCCTATTGCTCTTGGGTGCTTTCCTAAAAGGACAACAATTAGAGTAATGACCAAATTCATTGCAGTAGTTGCATGTGCCCATAGTCTTGGAACTAGAGGATTCTCCATGGAATATTGGAGGTCCTTTATCTTTGTTGTTCCCTTGACTACTATCATACCCTAAACCATGTCTACCAATTTTTTTAGTAGTATGGTGTAGGATATCATTAAGATTCTTTTTACCAACTAAGAATCTTTGCAAAGATGATCTCAAACTATCATTATCATGCTTAAGAGAAGCAATAGTAGAAGACAGATGATCTATATTATCTCTAGCATGCAGAAGATCATTTTCTAAGCAAAGAGTTTTAGTTAAATAAGAATCTCTATCAATATGAAGAGCAGTAACATCATTCTCTCTATTTGT
The DNA here is from genome assembly GCA_963693085.1 of Alisma plantago-aquatica. NCBI lineage: Eukaryota > Viridiplantae > Streptophyta > Magnoliopsida > Alismatales > Alismataceae > Alisma > Alisma plantago-aquatica. Next base: position 517,470,387 of record OY856413.1, on the reverse strand, counting down.
AGAACTAGAACAAGATTCATGCCCATTGATTTTAGCAAGCAAGGAGGCATTTTCTATTTCTAATTCATGCAAAACAAAATCTTTGTCCTTGTTTTCAGATTTAAGAACATCAATGTCATGCATGAGAGAATCAACAATTAAAGTATGCTCTTCATTTGAACTAGGCATGAGAGGTTGAGCTTCTAGAAATTTAATCTTATCAAGTAAACTAGCATTTTCAAGTTTAAGAGAGTCTACTTGGCTAAGACAATCATTTTTATCAATAAGCAAGCAAGAATTAGCATATTCAAGATCATCTAGTTCTATATGCAAATTATCAACAAATTTAGCAAGCTTTTTCTTTTTCTTTTTAGAAGACTTATAAGAGGCACAAATATCATGAATAATAGCAATTAAAGATTCTTTATCTAAAGCATGGAACATAACTTCGACAATTTTTGGCGAAATTTCGCCGAAACTTCGAACTTCGACCATAGGCGAAGTCGAATCCCAAATACTTCGGCCTCGTCCAAACTTCGGGGCGAAGTTTCAGTGATGTCGGCGAAGTTGACTTTTTTGTGTGTATTTTCGTCTCAACTTCTCCGAAGTTGTCTAAGTTTCCTCGAAGTTGGCGAAGTTGGGCGAAGTTTGATCGAAGTTGAGACGACCCAGAGCATTAATCCTAACTAGTGTCCCAAAGGCCATATAAGGCATAAGTGTTGCCTTCAACCCTCTTCACAACTTCTAATATCAACTCCTATGTTGTTTGTTGCCACTCTTTCCTAGATAGGGTGTTTTAACTACTATTTAACTATATATCGTATAGAATACATATGGTGAACTATATTTGTATATGTGTATTGCACATTTGACCCTTGAAACTAGGGCTAGAGAGTTGTGAATTATGTTTTGTGTTAAATTAACATATATAAGATAGATGTATAACATATATAGTAGTTTTCAATTAAAGTTTCCTTCAAATTCACATCATTTTCTTCAAAAAATGGCATCGAAGTTTGTCGAAGTTCGCGTCTAAACTTCCTCGAAATTTCCTCGAAGTTTCCACAAACTTCCACTTCCACACCTGGCGAAGTCGACACGAAGTCGAAGTTCTGCACCATGATCTAAAGAGTCTAGATTTACCTCACTTGAGTCTTCACTTGTTGACGCTATAAGGGCAAAATGGCATTCTCCTTCATCACTAGAGCTTGAGCTTGATCTTTCACATGAATCTTCACTTGAGCTTGAGTTGGAGGAGCCACTTGAGCTTGATTGCCATTTCTTCTTGTGAAGATGGGTCTTTTTGCCTTGTGGGCAATCTTCCTTATAGTGACCCTTCTTCCCACATGTGAAGCACCGGATAGAGGAGGACTTGCCTTTGTAGAGTCTACCCTTGGAGTACATGGCATCTTCTTCAACTTGAGAGAATGGAGAGGCTTGACCAACAATAGCCTTGATTTGAGCTTTGATTTCAGCCTTCTTCATTCTCTTGAGTTCTTTCTCCTCTTGTCTTTCTAATTCCTCCCTCTTGTCAAGTGTGACTTCATGTGCTTGTAGATTTCCAATGAGCTCTTCAATAGGAATATCCCTAAGAGACCTTGCTTCTTAAATGGAAGTCACCTTGGATTCCCATCTCTTGGGGAGAGTTCTAAGGATCTTTGAGTTGATCTCTCCACTAGACATAGGATGTCCTAGAATAGCAAGACCATTCAAGATGGTGTTGAGCCTTGAGTACATGTTGGCTATGCTCTCCTCCTTTCCCATCTTGAAGTTCTCAAGCAACCCTTTGAGCATGTAGACTTTGCTTTCCTTCACTTGATCTGTCCCTTCATAAGTGATGCAAAGCTTTCTCCATACCTCATAGGCCGTCTCACAAGAGGAAATCCGGTTGAACTCGGTGGGGGTCATGGAGGCATATAGGATGTGCATGGCTCTAGCATTCAAGGTTGCTTTCATCAAGGTGGCTTCATCCCATTCTTCAATGTTTGTCTTTGGTAGAATGTATGGGCTGTTCACCATTTGCCACATCTCGAGACTTGATCCTTGGATGAAGAATTGAAGTCTTCTTCTCCAATAGAGGAAGTTGCACCCATCGAAGATTGGAAGGCTGGTCGAGAGTCTCCCTCCTAGGTAGTCACCCATCTTCTCCTACTTGTAGAAGTATGCTTGGAAAAGACCCGCTCTGATACCACTTGTTGGATCCTAGATGGGTGATTAGATGCTCTAGAGGGGGGGTGAATAGAGCTGAAAGCACTTAAACAAAACTCATTAAACCTTCAAAATATATGACAAGATAAGGTTGCTAAATAGGTAATTTGAGTGCAACTAAATCATGCATAGCAAGGATAAGAGAGATTGAACATGCACCAATTAGACAAGCTATTTAGAGTGGTTCCACACTTCAAACTAGAAGTGTGTCAGTCCACTTGCCTAAAGAGGTCAACCTCTAGGACTTCCAACAATTGCACTCTTATATTCACTTATAAGACTTACAATACATGACCAACAAAGGACTTACGTACCTATACAATACAAAGAGTCTTCAACCTTACCAAGGACTTACCCACTTTGCAAGAGTCTTCGGCCTTCTCCAAGGACTTACCCACTCTTGCACAAGTCTTCGGCCTTGTAGGAATTACCCACTCTTCTTGGATCTTCCGCCTTTGACTTCACCTTCACTCGGAGAAGCTTTCACCAAGGTCTTACCTACTTGAGCTTGAGTCTTTTGCCTTATCCAAGGGCTTACCCACTCTAGCTCCAATTCTTCTACCTTGATCTTCACCAAGGGACTCCTTCCCTTGTTCTTCTTCACCTCTCTTGGACAAGAGAGAGAACCTTCATCTTTATGATTGCAAATGAGAGATGGGGAGGTTGTGGAAGTGAGAGCCTCACAAGATATACATATATGACTAGCTCTCTTACAGATTTCCTACTCACTCTAATGGATGTAGCAAGTGATTAAGCTTAGAGAGAGAGAGAGGAGGCTGTAGGAAGCACTCAACTATAGAATAGGAACCTCACAAAGAGTTTGCAATGAATGCTCAACCTTGGAATGAAGCCCAAGGGGTCCTATTTATAGCTGGGGATGCCTCTTAGCCTTTGGGAACACTTGTGAACGAAAACTAGCCGTTTTGTGGCTTGCAACGGATCTATTTTCACTTGTTGCAACTCCACAACGGCTAGAAACACTTTTCTGCACTTTTCCGTACAGTGCAATCGGTCGAGTTCTAATGGGTGTAACTCTACCGATCAAGTAACAGGCAAACCGATATTCAAAGGATCGGTCGAGTTTGTCCTGAGGAAACTCGACTGACCATTTCAACTAGAAATGGCCTGCTACTCGATCGGTCGAGTTCTGTGGGTGCACAACTCGACCGATGCAATCTTCAGAAAATCGACCAAGGTTGATCGGTCGAGTTTCAGGGTGGGAAACTCGACCGAACAAGTGCATGTAATTGATTTTCAAAGTTGCATTAAAAGTGCTCTAATATTCGATCTAAGTGTTCCTGATATTTTTCTAAGCTTAATTACAAGTCATACAATCATTACAAGTGATTTACAACATGATTCTAATGGATATACATCATATTACAAAAACGTCTACTTGTATGACTTTGACTTGTCTTTTTTCAATTTTAGATGCGCAAGTTAGGGCAATTGGAGTGTGTCTATACCTAATCTGAAAACACTCAAGTAGAGGCATTAGACACCAATATGTGGAATGGTTAGTCATCATCAAAACACGGGTTTAGTCAATTTAGACGTGAGTCAACATTGACCTAATTGACCTTGAGTCAACAGGAAGATCACAGGACAACTATTGAGCATCAACGGAAATTGAATCCAAATATGAAGGAAGTAGTCCGTCGTGAGGTCATCAAACAGCTCACAGCTGGAATAATCTACCTGATATCAGATTCACCATGGGTGATCCCAGTGCATGTAGTCCCGAAGAAAGGTGGAACAACTGTTATACAAAATGAAAACAATGAACTCATCCCCACTCGAACAGTCACAGGGTGGAGGATGTGCATAGATTATAGGAAATTGAACAAGACAACTCGAAAAGATCATTCTCCAATGCCTTTCCTTGATCAAGTCCTAGAAAGGTTGGCTCACCAAGAATATTTATGTTATCTTGACGGTTACTTTGGATTCTATCAAATACCCATACATCTAGATGACCAAGAGAAAACTACTTTTACCTGCCCATTCAGAACATACGCATTTAGAAGAATGTCATTCGACCTCTACAATGCACCTGCAACTTTCCAATGTTGCATGACTGCCATATTTTCCGATCTCACCGAAACCATTATGGAAGTTTTCATGGACAATTTTTCTGTATACGAAGATTCATTTGATTCATGTCTAAAGCACCTCTCCCTGGTCCTCAAACGATGTGAAGAAGCACGTCTTGTGCTAAATTGGGAAAAGTGTCATTTTATGGTAAAGGAAGGCATTGTCCTCGGCCATAGGGTCAGCAATAGAGGAGTTGAAGTAGAAAAAGCCAAGATTGAAGTGATTTCTAAACTGGCTATTCCAACAAATGTAAAAGAAGTTCGTGCTTTCCTAGGTCATGCAGGATTTTACAGAAGATTCATAAAGGACTTTTCAAAGATAACCAAGCCAATGAAAAATTTGTTACTAAAAGATGCTAAATTCAATTTTGACGAAGAATGTGTCAAAAGCTTCAACACACTAAAGCAGGCTCTCACAACAACACCCATCATTAGAGCTCCCGACTGGGACCACCCTTTTGAAATTATGTGCGATGCCAGTGACTATGTTGTGGGTGTTGTTTTAGGGCAATGTATAGAAAAGAAACATTATGTGATCTATTATGCATCGAAAACTCTCGATGAAGCCCAGAGGAATTATGCAACTACCGAGAAAGAACTTCTAGCAGTCGTGTATGCCTTTGACAAGTTCAGATCCTACCTAATCGGTTCGAAGGTCATTGTCTCCACAGACCACGCTGCCATTCGTTACCTTTTGACAAAGAAAGATGCAAAACCCAAGTTAATTAGATGGATTCTCCTATTGCAAGAATTTGATTTAGAGATAAGAGATAAAAAGGGTACAGTGAATGTTGTAGAAGACCACTTCAGTCGCATCCACACCCTGGATACAGAAAAGATTCAGATCAATGATTCCCTGTCGGATAATTAACTAATGAAGGTCTCAAAAGCTATACCATGGTACTCGGATTTTGTGAACTACCTCGCTGCTGGGGTTATTCATCCTCAATGCACCAGAAATGCACTGAAAAATTTATGCATGATGTGAAACAATACTACTAGGATGAGTTGTACCTTTTCAAACTATGTGTTGATGGTCTGTATAGACGATGTATCGCCGGAGAAGAAGCTCAACTTATTTTGGAACAATGTCACTCAAGACCAGTGGGAGGACATATGAGCTCTAAAAAGACTGTCTTGAAGGTTTTGCAATGTGGATTCGTCTGGCCAACCATATCCAAAGATTCCTATGACTTTGTCCTATCATGTGACAAATGTCAAAGATCAGGCAATATAACAAAGAGAGATGAGATGTCGTTGAATCTATGGCAAGAAGTAGAGATATTTGATGTTTGGGGGGTGGACTACATGGGTCCATTCCCATCTTCTCAAGGATTTTCATACATCCTTGTGGCGATGGACTAAGTCTCAAAATGGGTTGAAACCATACCAACCGTCACTAGTGATTCCAAACCAGTCATCAAATTATTCAAGGATATTATTTTTCCCCATTTTGGTGTCCCACGCATGGTGATATCCGACGGCGGTTCCCATTTTCTTGAAAGAAGCTTTGAAGCATTGCTAAGAAAGTATGGTGTTACTCACAATGTAGCCTCACCTTACCATCCACAGACAAGTGGACATGTGGAGGTTTCTAATCATCAACTCAAGAGTATCTTAGAAAAGACAGTAGGCCGCAATCGGAAAGATTGGTCAGTAAAAATCAACGACTCATTATGGGCCTATCAAACTGCTTACAAAACTCCCCTCGGGACTACACCCTTCCGATTAATATATGGAAAGGCTTGCCACCTGCTTGTCAAATTGGAACATAAGCCATGGTGGGCAATAAAACAACTGAATTTCGACATGAAGAAAGCAGGCCAGGCCAGGATTCTACAACTTTAAGAGATGGATGAACTCAGGATGACAGCTTATGAGAATGCCCGAATCTACAAAGAACACACCAAACTTTGGCATGATGGTCATTTGAAAAGAAAAGGCATACAAGTGGGAGACCAAGTTCTAATATTCAACTCAAGGTTGAAGTTATTCCCAGGGAAACTCCGCTCCCGTTGGTCTGGACCGTACATTGTCAAAAGCATCTCCCCACATGGTGCTTTCTCTTTATGGAGTGAAAAGTCAGGTGAATTTGTGGTGAACGACCAATGCTTGAAAAGATATTTCACCATACCAGATATGAGCACCAAAGAAATAATAGATCCCTCCAATCCAAAGGAACCACCATGAAGTCGAAGATATCAAGTCGAGCCATCGACATAAAACAAAGGCGCTTGTCGGGAGGCAACCCGATAAAAATATTCGTATTTAGTTTTCAATTTTGAATTAGAAATTTTTCCTTAATTTTGTTTTCGCCTTTTAGATAATTTTGCACCAAATAAAATTCACATCGCGAGATGCTATCTTGAGTTTTGATTGATCTTGCTTTTCTAGATTTTCAGATGGAGGACGTGTGCTGTCTGGAATGCAACCACATCCAGTGGTCCAAACGGCATGAAATTTCCCCTCCATCTCAGATTTAGAGTTTTCTCGGGATGAGAAAATTTCTAAGTTCGGGGTGGAGGGTGGGTGGTATGTATCTTACTTTCAACCTTCACCCTTCTAAATCAGTCTTAGATTTTCATCGCCACTTTTTTGACCAAAATTTCAATATTTTCAAATAAATTTTCAAAATTTTAAAGTTTTAAAGCTTTCAAAGAATTTGAATAGATACTTGATGAATTTTTGACAAAAGTCACTAACTAACCTGCTATGCATTTTGAATCATTATATCCTCCTTATTCGAAGTAAATCCTCAAAAGGACCACTTTTTGAAACTAGCCTTTTGACTGAAATCATTTTGTGAAGCTTATGACTCCTAACATCATGATACTTATGCAAATATGACAAGTGTCTATAAAACTAATAGGGATCAAACACGTCGTGCTTCATAACTAAGTAGTGGAACAATAACATGGAATCCCCACCGGATCCTCATCAAGCCATTATTTGAGCAGAGTACGATAAAGAGAACGACCTGGTGCACGAAATTGTAAATCAAGTTGCATTCTGATCTGAACTCTCTTCTACACTTCTTCCATCATATTTGTACCCCTCCATCCATCAAAAAGAAACAAAAATAGCCAAAATAGTGTAAAACCCTAAGTTTGGGGTGGCACGTCACTTCCCTCTATATATCCGCTTCTTTCATACCTCTCAAAAATTTATAGGGGCGTACCACTAAAATTGCAATCTTGAGTCGAATAGAGGAGAGATTTGCAAACAAAAAGATGCCAAAGTGCACACAAGAAGAAATGCAATCTCGAGTCGAATAGAGGAGAGATTCACACACAAAAAATTGCAATAAATGAAATTGCAGATCATCAAATAAAAATCTCGAGTCGAATAGAGGAGAGATTTATTTTTTCCTTCCATACCACCATTCACTCCATTTTCTACCTAATGGCACAATGAATGCTTACACTATCCTGAAAAACACCAGTGTCAGATCAAATGTACACTTGTTGTTCTACGGGTGTCTTTGGACTCTTACAAAACTCTTTGACATGCTTGTTGTTGGAAAAAGTGAGGAGGAAGTAATATTGGAAAGCGAACTCAGGAACAAAGATATGGTAAGATGTGTTTAGTGGTCTCAGGAGGTAGAGATACTGAGTCATATTGAGCAGAAAGAAAATATTCGTGATGTGAAGATGAAGCAATCACACGAATTGAAAGTATTCATTTGGCGACGGTTTCATATTTTGTGTTACTTGAGAATGAGCAACGTTTAAGTTTGGGGTGTTTTGATGAATGCATATTCATCAGGAAATTCAATTACCATCTTGGGCTCATTTTGACTCAATTTTCACTCGTTAAATATCAAGATGCATCATAATGAGCACAATTACTTAATTGATTTGATTATCAAGGTTTTAACTGAATTTATGTTGATTTAATGCAGGTCTTGATAAAGCTGAACAATCAGCTGGGGCCCACCTTCACTCACCATTCGGTTTCAACCAAACGGTCTTGACCATTCGATTTCAACCAATCGGTCTCACCAAACGGTCCTGACCAAACGGTTTTATCCATTCAGAGTCAAGACCGAATGGATAGATCCACCTCAAAATCATTTGGACGTCGCACAGTTTCAGACCGTTTGGGCGCCAAGGTCGCAAGATCGTTCAGCCGCGAAGATCGTTTGCTGCATGCAAACCGAATGGACATGCTCACCCCAAAACCATTTGGAGTTGGGAATGTCGAGACCGTTTGAGAAGTTTCGGTCTGCGAGACCGTTTGAAGAGTTTCAGTCGGCAAGACCGTTTGAAGAGTTCCGGTCTGCAAGACCGTTTGAAGAGTTTTGGTCTGTGAGACCGTTTGAAGAGTATCGGTCTGTGAGACCGTTTGAGCTATATGTAAAGACCGAATGGACACCTGCTACAAGACCGTTCGCATGAAACTGTTTAAGCCGTTCACGTGCATGCATGCAGCTCAAAAACCAAATGAAATCACATGCATGCATGGAAACCATTTAGGTATTCGAGACCGTTTGGATTAAGCTATGAAGACCGGAAAAGCAACGTGCAAAGAAGTTGCTTGCAAACCGTGAGCAATATCCACATGAAGACCAAGCAGCAAAACTGAATGGCCTAATGGTATGAGGACCGAATGAGTCATCACGTGAAGAACGTGGAACAGCATGCAAAGCAGCAGATCGTAAGCTATTAGCAAACCGAATGCAAGCCGTATGGAAAAGTCAAAGCGCGAAAACCGTTTAACATATGAAGTCCGAATGAAATGAAAACTGTTTGTGCATACAGCATGCAAGACCGTTTGGCAAAGTGTTGTATCAAAACCGTTAGCGCCCAGCAATATACATGAAAATCGAATGGCCACAGCCACAACGTGAAGGCCAAACCGAATGGTGGCTACATACAAAACCATTTTCACGTGAAGGATGTTGCTACAGAAAAATGAAAACCGAATGAAGTCTGCCATGCAAAACCGTTTGCTTTTCCTGAGTAAAGACCGAATGGGCATGCAGCAGCAAAGACCGTTTAAGCTGAACCGAGCAAGATCGTTTGATAGTACTTGTGAAGACTGAATGGAGGCATCTTGCAAACCAAGAGAGCAGACTGTTTGCTGGATACTTGTGAAGACTGAATGGAGGACCGTGTGATAAGATGACTTGTATGAAACTGATTGGCTAAAATGTGAAGACCGTTTGCTACACATACAAATCGAGACTCCCTTCCAAATAGTTGAGAAGTTCACGTGAAATGATCATGCATGCAAACCAAATGGAGCATTACGCAAGACCGTTTGAAGTTGCTGCTATCAAAACCGTTTAAGCCAATTGCATGCAAAACATTTGGACACCAAACCGAGAGAGCAAAACCGTCTGAGCAAAATAAATATCTCCCAAACCGTTTAGACTAAAATCACACCAAAAGCATGAGGGCCAGTCATGTGGCTATAAATATGACCAGCAGGGTCCCCATTTGGCATCGATTTCGGGACGTCGACAGGCTGCCTGTACACAGGTCCAGTCCAGATCCAGTACAGTCCACGCCAGTTTCACTTCACCTACTGTCCGTGCTGCAACCAAGGAGGCTGAGAAGAGAAGGAAGACGGAGCGCGAGAGACTGTCCGGCCAGTCTTGGCATCTCCCGTTCTGCATCCAGATCTGCTCCGACACGATGTAGAAGGCCATATCTTCTTCACAGAGCTGCGACTACCTTCTACACCGAGTTCATGGTGGATTTCTCTCTCTTTCTTATTCTTCTTGTTTCTTGCATCATGAGCGAGTAGTACCTTTTCGTTGGGGTACGGAGACTAGCCCCGCTGCCCATGCAAATCATATTCTTTTGTTACACTCTCCATGGCGATGTATATAACCTTCCATTTTGTTGTTAATTGGTGTGTTCGTAGTTGATTATCTGCTTGCTTTCATCTTGTTCTTTCCTACATTGCGAAATCTTCTATATGTGGGATAGAATGGCAGTTTACAATGTTTGACTCCTTGACGAGAACTTCTAATAGGATTCCTTGAGGTCGTAAGTGTATGATCCGTGAGGGGACGAGACATCTAGCCTACAGTGACGCTTCTGTGGTTTAAACATCCCTCAGAGAAGACCACAGCCTTAGTTGGATTTTGTATCGTCTTATTTATCGTCGATGTTAGTTTGTAGATCCATCACATGCTTGCTTATCAATTAATGTGGTTGACTCCCAAGCTAGAAATAGAATGGGATTTCTTCGAGGTCGTAAATGTATGATCCGCGAGGGGGTGAGCCATCTAGCCTTCGGTGACGCTTCTGTGTGCCTAACACCTGTATAGGGGGCCCACAACCTTCGTTGGATTTCTGTATCATCAGAGCCGTAAGTAAGTGATCTAGATGGTGACGTGACATATGATGTCTAAGGTGATGCTTATGCAAACCTAACGCCCGTATGGGGGGGGGTTTCTAGATCTAATGCATAATTTCTCCACAGGATGTGGCATACAGATACTGCATGATGTCCTCACCCACTCCCCTACACAATTTTTTAATAAGTTGTTTTAGTGGTAATTCCATGATGATGGTATTTTCACTTTAACTCCTTATATTATTACAAATATTTTGAAAGGGTTTGGTTGGAAGTTGTTTGAATTGAGTGATATTCCTCGGATTTGGTAAGTGATTGAACGTATGAATCATTTCTCTTAGAACTTGTTCTGAATCTCCTCCCATGTGGTAGTGCTACCATCTTATAGGGAGTGTACCACCCTAGCTTTGTCAATGAGGAAATATTCGAACAAGCATAAATTGGTGGCTTCATTTGATATACAAACTTGATTGCTTGGTCCACATAATTGTATGAACATTTTGAAGTTAATGTGCATATATTTTCTAGGTTTGCCAACAAAATTGTTGTTTTGCATCATCATCACCCATTGCACCTTGATTTTGAAATAGGGTGAAGCAGTAGCTAGTTGGATGATTGGATGGCACATATCTGCAGCTTTAGGAATAAGAACTATTTTATTTCTCTTATTCATTCCTCTTCTTCATCTACTCATAACTCTTCTTATACAAGGACTCTAGCCTATGCTAAGGGAATGTGCATGTGTACTATGAGTGATTGTTCCACTCTACTATTGATATCCCCTTCTTCCATCTTGGTTGTGTGTTCGTGAAGGTGCATATAGTAGTTTTGTTCAGTCTCATGGTCAATGTTTGTGATAGAGTTGACACTACAAGAATGTTTCATAAAATAAAGGTGTTACTTGAGAAAGGTAGGTAACCATAAATAAGATGGATGAAGTGGAATGGTATTCAAGAACATCTTCTTTATTATAAATTGTTAAAGAAAAGTCCTAAGTAATACAAATTAGTTAATTTGATTAGAAAGTAATGTTGTCTCTAAGAATGGTGCCAAAATATGATGCACAATCTATCATAGAACAAAGTCACTAGGGATGAGATCCTTAGTTTTTACAAAACACTACATATGACAATTTCACCCACAAGTGGACAAAAGTTATCATAGTACAGTTTATGATCAAACCCATAGGACAATGCATCTATAAAATTATATAATCAACGTAATTGTACAAGAACTAATATTTAGGATAAAAGTTGAATTGACTGTTTAAACTGAGTTGCAACTAACAATAAGGGATGGATTAAGGTATAGATTTATCAATTGATGGAAACATCAGGGTTGATGGTTCTAACAAGTGATACCTATCGCTCTCTTTCCGATTACATCGTCAATGGAATGAACATTCAAATATTAAGGGCGGAGATTGAAATTGAATAGATGTTACTCTAAGATCATTATCACGTTACTAGGAAATCATTTACCTATTGCCTGAGAGAACATCTATCTTAAGTTCTCATCAAGTGTTGAACATAAAAAATGATACTATAGATCTTAGGTTCACATTTCTCTACATCTAAGATCTAATAAACATGCAAACCAAGTGACGAAACAAGATCATAAAATAGTTGTTCCATAACATAGCATGGGTTCATACAAAATTAGATGTGATAAAGGGAACAAATATAAGTAGTGGTGCTACTCCCTACCTCCTAGAAAGAGAACTACTCACTTTTGGCATTTGCTACATGATTAACAAGAGGAAGTAGAAATAAATCCATCATCATTGTAGGAGATGAAGGAACAATTATAATGTAATATTGTCATCTTCAAGCCTGGGAATGTTGGCATCAAACAGAGGCATGATACCCACTTTGAAGTTTGTTGTAGGTGAAGACAAGGTCATAAATCTTCTTATTCATGGCTTAGACTTATTTTGGTGATTGAGGATCAGGTGGAAATCGATGGCTAAGTGGAATCATCAACTGAGGGAAATAGGAACCACAGGTGTAGCCTCATTCAAGGTTTGACCTTAGATGCTTGGCAGAGTTAGAAGATTTGACAGTTGATGTGTCCACCCATCCATGGAAACAGTTGATGAATTCACTTGTGAATGCTCAAAATGGAGTTTGGCAGTCTGGAGGCACTAAGATCGGTTCTTTTTTATGGAGATCATGGCATGGATTTATGTATGATTACTAAGGTTTGGAACTCTACCAATAGTAGGCTATTTAATCCTCTATTTTCAAGGATGTGAAGAGGTAGTTTTGCAATGAAGACAAAAGGTCTCAAGACTGTTAGCATTCCCAATATCATGTGAACTTCATCAGTTGAGAAACATGCATACATTCCATCAGTTGACATCATTAGCTAGTGAAGTTAGTGTTTTCATTAATAAGAAAATGCACATAAATCCCATCAGTATATGTGTTTAGAGTCATCATAGGCAAGGTGTGAACTTTCCATCGGTAGGAAGAAGTTCAAGTTTCATGAGTAGATGGACATTGAAGTTCAAATTGTTGATATGAAGAAAGTGCATCAAAATGAGGCACATTTTTTTCATAGGTGGATGGCTGCTAAATTTTCATCAATTGTCAACCAATAGAAAGGCAGAACTGGCCATTAGTATTCAACATATGAAAAGGTACAAGAGTCATCAGTTGATAAGAAGGACTTTTCATCAGTCCTTGGCTAGTGGGGGATCTGTGAATTGGACAAACGATGAAGTTCCTAGATTAGGTGAATTGATGATATTTCAATTAGAAGCAAAACCATCCGAGAAGGGTGGTTATTAGCTTGGTCAATGGGCCAGTATCGATGAAGAGGTAGATAAATGAAATTCCAACTCAATATCAAAATTCTCTTCAGGACGAATGCTCTTTTTCTAGGTTGTAGGATACGATGCTAGAACCTACCCTATAAAATAAGAAATTGGATTTAAACCATAAAAATAAACCTATAATAAAAAATGGAACTTAGTTCTAAATTAAAAATCCAAATATGAATGTAGAACTGAGCAAAAGAATGGAACTAAAACTAGGATGAATGTGCATTCATTAAATATAGAATTACATAATGGATATTTACTAGACATTAAATGGATCTAGAAGTAAGATCTTCAGAGTACTAGAAAAATACTAAAATAAAGATTAGAAATATGCTACTATTGAGTGGTAGTCTAGTTCTACCATGCCAATATTTGAATCAACTAGGAATACTGCATTGACTATTTGATAATATACAATCTCTATATAATAATTATAATAGTTCAATATATATAAAATAATTTATGATATATATTCACATGGACGTGTTTTGATTGATAAGATATGACCATACCCATACTTAATATATGGATATATTTATGCGATCATTTTCAAATATCTCTAGATTATGGGGAAGGAATATTCGAAATTTAATTTCTTATCCTAGGATCATCTCAAGCAAATGGATCATTGAATTAGAAACTAGTTTTAAATTTCCTAAGAACTGACACTTTCCTTTGAATTTGCTCCCTAGTTTGTCAAATATCGATAGTAGAGTGTGATGTGGTTTTAGATTTGGAGAAAGACATATAGATTTCTTATTTTTTGTGTGTTTTGGATCAGTTATACTTTTTGTATCAATCAAATCAATGTATAGAAAAATAGAAATTATTCACAAAAATACACATAGTATAAATTTTGACAGACCTTCTCCTAAAAAACTAGTTTTTTGGGACACCAATTAATATGGGAAAATGGTTGTACTATTTCATTGCATTCACTATGAGGTATCGGCAGTGGTATATCTCTCATTCCCTCATACTCAAGTATTATAGATACACATTGAATCTCAAAGGTCATTGGTACGTTATGCATTGTATCACTAATATGGTGATAAATCTCACCCTTTTCTACAATATCTAATTATGTATCTACAATATCAAGTCGGAGTTTTGTGCCCATCTTCAAACTAAAGAGTTATATGTATAACAATAACACAATATAAGTATTGAATCATCATAGTATTATACGACCAAAAAATTTACATTTGACTTGTCTGGCGAGTTTGTGACTGAAGTATGATCATGTACCCCATAATATGAGTGGTGTACTACATGTTACGTTTGTGGAGGTTGAGAAGAATGAATTGTACTCATTACTTATTGTACTTTATGTTGTATCATATATTCTATTTTCTATTATGATAAATTCCCTCTAGAGCCTTCACTAAATCAATGTTACTATTGGGAGGATCCAAAGTACAATTTGAGTCCCACACTAAATCCACTCCTAAAATGGACAAGATGCTCTTAAGTATCATGACAACCTAAGTATTCACTAAGGAAGTTCACTGAGTATATTCACTAAGTATTCACTAAGGAAGTTCACTGAGTATATTCACTAAGTATTCGCTGAGGAAATTCACTGAGTATATTCACTAAGTATTCACTGAGGAAGTTCACTGAGTATATTCACTAAGTATTCACTGAGGAAATTCACTGAGTATATTCACTAAGTATTCACTGAGGAAATTCACTGAGTATATTCACTAAGTATTCACTGAGGAAGTTCACTGAGTATATTCACTAAGTATTCACTAAGGAAGTTCACTGAGTATATTCACTAAGTATTCACTGAGGAAATTCACTGAGTATATTCACTAAGTATTCACTGAGGAAATTCACTGAGTATATTCAGTTAGAAGTTTCACTTAGCTTTTTTCATTAATTTCCTTATACTCTCTAGATTGTTTCAGAATAATTACCTGATCAGAGTAATCAAAAAGATAACAATCTAAGAGTTTCATACTTGCCTTATCTACAATAACCATATACCTGGCCAGGGTATATAAGTATTGAGATTAGGTAGTATGTATTTTACTTATCATCATATTCCTCATTTTTTTTCATTATACACACAAGATTTACCATACTAGATTATTCTTCAGGTATCACCTCTATATCTCATCTTTTAATACACAATTAAGGGAGATTATAAATTGTTTTAAAGAATACGGAGTAAGATATAAGTTCTTATCTCCCTTGTGTCCTTCTAAGACTTAGTCAAAGGAATTCAAAAATAGCTATTTTTCATATCTTTAACACATAGAATCTTGATATGAAATATCAAAACAAAACTTATTTCATCTGACCTGTCTGGGACGTCTGTCCACATCCTCTATTATTATATTGCCTCCCTTGTGAGCCTTGCAGACTTTGTCCTTGAGGTTGAGTCATTATTGTATTCCTGTCTGGACAATCCTTTGCCAGATGTCCCGGTTGTCTACATTGGTAACAGATCCTAGGTGCAAGGTGTCTATACGATCCAGTTACCGATGTTGATGCTATGTCAGAAGGTCTTCTTGGTATACTACTATGATCCCTACTTCCACTTGACATCCATTGTGTCTGGGTAGGAAATCCTGATATTGCTATTGGTATAGAAAGTTTTGGCTTCTTAAAACTTTCAGGCTTTTGATCATGAGACTGGGTGTACATCTTCTTACTACTTGTCTATTGTTTCTCAATTTCCGACCTCTCTATCCTTCTTACTGACTCCATAAAGGTGGAAAACCTTTCTCTGTTCTCTAAGGCAGACACAGGAGTGGCTAGTTCAGCGTTCAATCCCTTTTCAAAATGTTGAATTCTTTCTTCATCACTAATTGCCATCTGCGGACAAAACCGCAGCAACTCCATGAACTTAGCTTCATATTCGCTAACGTTCATATGTCCTTGTGTGATCTTCTCAAATTGAGAGATCTTCTCATCTAGATACGTCTTAGGGAAGTATCTATTGACGAATTCTCGTCGGAATACCTCCCATCCTATTTCTTCGCCTGGTCTCTTATCTTCCTCTATCATCCACCAATTACCAGCACTCCCTTTTAGGAGGTATACCGCATGTTTTACCTTTTCAGCTTCAGGAATATCAAGGATCTTGAAAGCCTTTTCCAGCTCTATCAACCATAGGTCAGCATCTGCTGGGTCAGATGTACCAACATAGTCTATGGCTCCCACCCAGAGAAGTCTCTCAAAAGTCTTGTCGGCTCCATAACCTTCCTGATGGGCTGGTGCCCTAGGTGCAGATGGTGGCACCCTATCTTCTATGTGTGTTATGGCTGTCAGGAATTTATCAAATAAAGCATGGAGAGCTGGGTTTTCTATCTCAGCTGGGACAATCTGGGGCTGTTCAGGTACAGGCCCCTCCCTATTCTGGTCTCCTGCACCTCCTCCTGGTGCAGCAGTGCTGCCCTCAGCAGCATGCTCTTCATGTGATCCAGACATCTTCAAGTTCTTCTTCTCCTATGAGAGCAGAAGATACTATGAGATAATCTGGAAAACACTTAGAACGGACTCAACAACCTTAGTCCTATGTCTATGTAGACTCAGCGAACCTAGAGCTCTGATACCACTAAATGTAACGTCTATCTTGAGAAAACAAGATTAACTAATGTGGAAGCATTCACTAAGCAGCGGATTACCAAAAATCACTAAAAATTAAAACTTTTTGTGAAGAGATCTTTAAATGGTAAAGCTTTTTCATTAAGCAACATGATAAGTTATTTACAAACTGATCCATCAGTACATCTCTATAAGGTCGTATCTCAAAGTTACAATCATCAACTACCATGTTAACTATATAAGGCAAGATACAAAAATCTCGAGGTACTGGACCAAAAACGCGAAAGCACTAACTATTACTCCGAGGACCTGAGAGTACAGAGACGACGCATAGGACTCGAACTATATCTATACGTGGCATAACAGCCAGTGTCTCCACCTAAAACTTCACTGTTGTCCCTGGTACTGTTGATGCTGCCCTTCACCTATTGAAGGATTTCTGCCTCCTCACCCACGTCCACCTAAAAATATGTTTCCCACGGGGTGAGACAATTATAAAATTGTCCCAGCGAGAGATATAACTCTTCGCCAGAAACATAATTATTGCATCTTAAGAGAATAAATGTACACAAAGAAGTTATATTTGTCTGGGAGTAATTAAAACAATGTTCAACAGATTAAACCATTCTTCCTATTAAAGCAATATAGCTATAATTTGATAAACCCATATGTCATTTATCTTTTAAGAAATAGAAGAACATGTATGGCATTTATTTATTATAAAGCCATTATTACAACACTAACTCTCTTCAGACTTAGATCATATATCTAATGTCTGACATTATTATTGGGGAGTCATGGCCTGTAGCCATACTTTTTCTCACAAAGTGTTAGGATCTCAATTCCTCAACTTATCAAGTACCTTTCTAAATTTACCATCATGATTATAGAATCTAGGTACTTGAACTCATAATTTACCATTCACTAGGTATCATAGCATATCATTATACTTGAAGCATGTAAAGTAATTTCAATACATAAGATATCATAATCCTTACCTGGATATGATCACCTCTTTATGAAAACCTGCATGATCAATATTTACTAATAACATGCATATTGTATCATAACATCACAATACAGGTTCTTCTCAAATTATATATGTGATACCACGGCCGTGCTACCTTGCACGGTCGTGCAACAAAGGACTCACCACGACCGTGTCATAATACCACAGCTAGATTCTAGGGTTAGGATTCTCATTTAATCCAAAAAGAGTTATTCCACCTCTTAACTAGATTCGGAATAGTGATTCCTATCTCATTTCTCAATCATGGAGTTTCATGCTTAAAAGCATAACTCAGAATTAGGGTTACTTGTTCATATCATCACATCTCCCTAGATTAGGGTTTACTATTCACATATCATCACATTACCCTAGATTAGGGTTTACTATTCACATAGTAGTGAATTGAGATCATACCATCATTATGTATGAAGATTACTTCCATTCATGTCTTCACTTAGGTTAAGATTCATTGATCATCATAATTAGGGTTTATATGATCCCATTGTAAAGGATCATACCCTAATTATGTGTATTCATACATGTTGGAAGTATATTACTTGATTCTCATTCATATTAGGAGTCTTCTCTCCCCTCTTATTATTAGATGATGTTTACATCTCTTATGATTAGGTTAGGTCAATTCAACCTTGATAACATAAGTCACATTATTACTACAATGTTCACTAGGGTTTGCTTGATCAAGAGGTGTTGACTACTTAAACCCATCAAGGGTACTTTAGTAATGTTCACCATTGATCATAACATGCTTCAATCAACTAAATACTTGTTCCCTTAATGTCTTTAGATATCATTAGGATTTAGATTAATCAACCATTAAACCATCTAAGCCTTTAAAGCATTAAGCAATCTTGACCTTAAAAGACCCCAAACAGTTTTGCACTTTCAACCTCCAAATGGTTTGAAACTGCATGACCATCAAACGGTCTTGAGACCATTTGGACTCAAACGGTCTTGAGACCATTTGGACTCAAACGGTCTTGAGACCGTTTGGTCCAAACACCCTCAAAACCGCATGGACCAAAAAGTGTATTAATACTTCCAATTGAGTTAGGGTTTTCAATGTTGAACCCCTCAATCGTTCATGCCATGGTTAACCATTTATCAATTGAGCCAATTAAGTTAATACTCAACTGATGTGACCCTCAATTAATCCTCAATTGATCACCAATCAGGGTTTGTATGGATTGGATTAGGGTTGGAATCGATCATCCTTCAATACTAATCAATGTAAGACTAGTTACTTAGAAACCATAGAACCATCATCCAAAATGGGTATGACCTGACCCCAAACGGTCTTGAGGTCGTTTGGATGACCTCCAAACGGTCTTGAGACCGTTTTCCCATCATATCACCAAAATCCAAGTCAACCAATTAAGGTTTGGATCATTGGATTGATCACCAAAACAACAATTGATTACACTTTAACTTAATAACATTGGATCATCAATTGCTTAACCATACTCACCCCTAGACCTCCAAACAGTCTTATGTGACCTCCAAACGGTCTTGAGACCGTTTGGCTCATCCAACCCTTGGATTTTAGTGAAATTCTATCAAGGATTGGTCTATCGAGTTGATCAACAAATCAGCACTTAATTGTAATATGATTTGGTACCTTTGGACCTTCAATTGGTGAACTATACTTAACCCCAGACCTCCAAACGGTATTGGGTGATCCCAAAACGGTCTTGAGACCATTTGGGTGATCCCCAAATGGTTTTGAAACCGTTTGGGCCAATCAACCCAAAACATCATCTCATTCACTTGCAAAATCAGTATTTAGCCGATTAGGGTTCATACCACATCTTTGGATCTTCAAACACATATCCATACTTCACCCTAGACCTATAAACGGTCTTGGGTGACCCCCAAACGGTCTTGAGACCGTTTGGGTGATCCCCAAACGGTTTTGAGACCGTTTGGGCTAATCAACCCAAAATCTCAAATTAACTCATTGGAATTTCAGCACTAATTTCAATTAGGGTTTGCCCAATTGATTAGCCTTCAACTCATGATTCCTTGAGAGTTAACCACTAAAATTTGGTGAGTTATTAACCAACATAATTAGGAACAGTAATATCAAAAGGTAAATGCTTGGTCAACGCAGTCAAACGGTTTTGAAACCGTTTGCCCAAAAAGGTCAAGTTAATCAGGTTGAAAATCACCACTTAATCCAATTAGGTTTATCTAATTGATTAGCCTTCAACTCTCTATTCCTTGGGAGTTAACCCATAAAATTTGGTGAGTCATTAACCAACATCATTAGGAACAATAATATGAAATGGTCAATGCTTGGTCAACGCACTCAAACGGTTTTGAAACCGTTTTCCCAAAAAGGTCAAGTTAATCAGGTTGAAAATCAGCACTTAATCCAATTAGATTTACCTAATTGATTTGCCTTCAACTCACGATTCCTTTGGAGTTAATTCCTCAAATTTGGAGGGTTATCAACCAAAATAATTATGAACAGTAATACCAAACGGTCAACCCTTGGTCAACTCAACCAAACGGTCTTGGAGACCGTTTTCTCCAACCGACCTTGTGAAACCGTTTGCCCCTCAAACGGTTTTGCAAACCCCCAAACGGTTTTGCAAACCGTTTGGCCAAGGGTGCAAGACCGTTTGCTAAAGTAACAATGGTATTCACACCCCCTTCTTATACCTCCAGATCCAAGTCTGTTCTTCATGGTTTTAGTTGCAAGAAAGCAAGGAAGGATGGGGGAAAGAAGAACAAACTACTTTTGCAAGAAAGAAAGATGCATAACAAAGTTTAAGGGTTTAGAGTTATAAAACCTGCCTTAGAATCTGATCTAGATCTCCAAGCTCCGTAGCTTTAATGGTGTCTTGAGCTCCAGGGGTCGTCCAAGGTCCTTTCTTTAATAATTGGATGGAGAAGATGGCTAGAAGCAAGAGTTGTGTAAGGAATACTAGCAAACCAACCTTGTAATGGAATTTCCTCCATGAATCCGAGCTAGAAGATGACCAAACTTACCTAGATCAACTTGGTCGTCCTCTTATGCTCCTAACCTCCTCCTTAGTTGGTCCAAATCAAAAGGATGAGAAGAGGAAATGAAGGGAACGATCCCTTGATTGTGGAAAGAGCTTGCTTATATATTTTTGGGCATATTTCCAAGGCAATGATAAATACTTCTTCTCTTTTACATCTATATCCTCCACACCCCTCTCCTACTTCTTTGCCACGTTCCTCCCTTCTTATAACATGCAAACTTATCTATCAACCTTGGTTTAGAGGAAAAGAATCCAAACACTTTATTAAGTCATACATATATAAGGGTCATTTTGCATACATCTTGATTATTCAATTACAATGATTATCCTTCTTATATGGTTACTCAAATGAGGTGCCCCCCTCATTTTCTTTACTCCACTTGATGCTAAAAAGCATGAGAGGTACTCTAGAGGGTATATTTTACATGTTGCACCCTATGTTTTGGGTAAATTGCAATTTACACCAAAACTAGGTTTTAAAGTACAAGGATTGCTCTACAAGCTATATTTTGGTGCCCAAGCTTGGGGAATCCATATCACCACATCATATTCATTCTTATGATGTCTCATCATCATAGGAACATCTTAACATGTGCAATTTGCAAGTTTACCCCTCTAATTGGGTAATTTGCACATAGGTCCCTATTAAACAAAACAATCTTACAACATTGTTCAAAAAGGGCAGAAATGAAAATATAGATTCTTCTAAAGCTTTAATGACATATCAAGGGTTAACCACAAGCCTCTATCATAATTTTAAGCAAAACACCTAGGGTTAGTTCATAACCCAGGTCAGGGGTGTTACACTTTCTATACTAAGATTACCCTTGGATCAAGAGTTGGACATAAATGTGATTATGTAGTCACTGTTAGAATCATACAATCAGTTTGTCATGAACTACAACATGAATGATTTTGATAAGTCATTGTCAGAATTAATTGGCATGTTGAGGATAGTTGAAGTGCAACTGAAGAAAGACAAGCCCATGTTTGTTATGATGATCAACAGAGGAAAGGGAAATTCAAAGGGCAAACACAAAGCTAAGAAAAGTTCTAAATCTAGCTGGAATCCCAAGTCTTCTGCACTTAAAGAAAGGGAGGGGTGACCAGGGAGGCAATTGTCACCACTGTCACCAGCCAGGACATTAGAAGAGGAATTTCCCTCTCTACCTGGAGGAACTAAGGAAGAAGAATGAGGAGATAGAGATATCCAATTTAGGTATATACGTTATTGAGATAAATTTGTCTACTTATTCATCTTGGGTATTAGATACTGGATGTGGATCACGCATATGTTCAAATATGTAGGATCTGAAAAGAAGTAAGCCTTTATTAAAGGGCAAGGTTGAATTTTGTGTTGCAAATGGAGAAAGAGTTGTTGCAACTATAGTTGGAACCTATAATTTATCTCTACCCATGGGGCTTGTAATAGAGTTAATGAACTTCTATTTTGTACCTTCCATAAATAGAAACATTATTATTGTATCTTGTCTGGACAAGGATCGATGTGAATTTCATATAAATAAGGGTCAATGTTCTATTTCAAAAGATGAGATCTTCTTATGGCAGTGCCCTAAAATCTTATGATCTTTATTTGTTGGATATAAAGACAAATTTTTATAATGTAAATACCAAAAGATGAAAAATCAATAACTCAAACAAAACATATCTTTGACATTGTCGTCTAGGACACACCAATGGCAATCACATTTCTAGACTCCATAGAGACGTCTATTGTAACATCCCTGACCTAGGTTATGCTTTAACCCTAGGTGTTTTGTTTAAGAAATATAATTATATGCTTTCTTTTATGTTGTGAAAAGTAATTAAGCCTCAAGAGGAACTTATATTTCAATTTTAGTCATGTTAGGACAATGTTGAGATAATGTTTTTCCTATTTTGGACTAAAGTGCAAATTACCCAAGTTGAGGGGTTTAAATTGCAAATATTACTTGATAAATGGTCCTCATGTGTTTAAGCATCATGAGAATGAAGATGATGCAGAGGTATGGCTTGGGAAATCCTGAGTAACAAGAAAGAGCTGATAAAGCAATGTTTATGCATTAAAACCTAGTTTTGGTGTAATGTGCAATTTACCCAAAACCCAGGGTTCAATATACAAATTATCACTTTATAATAGTCCCTAATGTTTCTTGGAATCATGTAGAGCAAAGAAAATGAGAGGGGCATCTCATTTGTATCATTTTGGAGGAGAGAGAATCTTGATATTAAAATAATCAAGATTTAAGTATAATTGAAAACCTAATTCAATTTAATGCAAAAATAATTATATTAATTGAAGTTCCCTTCAACAAAAATTGAAATGGTTGAAATCCATATATGTGTACGTCTTTGTGCCTTTCAAAGGCAACGAAAATATCTTAAGGAGGTGAAGAATCCACTCACATTATTATAGAAAAAGAAATATCCACTCAGTTATGGATATTATTATAATATGATTTAAGGTGCTTAATTTGTTTTTCCTCTAAATCGTGGATAATTGAGAGGAATAAGAGGCAATGAATATAGACTCGTATGTAAGGAAGATAAGGGGGCAAGTGGAAAGGAAATGAAGGAGTTATCCCCTACTTTCTCTCTCTTAAATGAATTTTCAATAAAATTCATATATATGTTCCTTTATCCATGAGTTGAAAGGGTAATTACGAATCCACTCTCATTCTTTGCTTGATAAACGACCAAGGGGGCTAAGGAGAAATAGGAGGACGAGTTACAACCTATAGGTAAGCTTCTTGATCACTTTTCACCTTGATTCCATGGTGGAAATCACAAATCAATGCTTGATTTCTTCTTATCTTCACTCGATCTTCAATTCTAGCCATTCCTTTTCACTCAAAGCTTAAGGATGAGATTGGGATAGTGGAAGGTGTTGCTTTAACCATTAAATACGTGGAGGTTGAAGCTTTGAATCTCAATTGGAGGTGGGTTTTATCATTTGAACCCTTAATATTGTTATTGCATTCAATTCCTTATTAATTGTTGATCAATTGTTCTTCTTGAAATTCACTTGATCAAATCAATAGAACCTCCATGAAAATTACAGAAAAATATGAAGGATCGTAGCTTGATGATGATGACATCATCCTAAGAACACACCTCAAAAATATCCTAGGAAAATGGTTTCAAAAATTGGAAACCAATCGGTTTTATTGAAATTGGTTAAAAAGTTTCAACAAACCGTTAGAAACCAAACGGTTTCAAACCATTTAGAATGGTTGATCGTTTGCAATGGTTGACTGTTTGGAGCTCATAGGCTGATGTTTATGGTTTATGACGCATTAAATTCAATTGATTAGTTTCAAAGGGTTCATCAGTTGAAGGTTAATCAATTATCAAACCCTAATCGGGTTAAGTGCTGAAATTTCAATTGGTTGATTTAAAATGTTGGGTAGATTAACCCAAATGGTCTCAAGACCATTTGGAGGTCACCCAAACGGTCTCAAGACCATTTGGAGGTCAACCAAGACCATTTGGAAGTCTAGGGTTGAGTATGGTTGAGTAATTGAAGGACCAGAGAGCAAATTGAAATGCAATCAATAGTTCAATTGGTGATCAATCTAATGATCTAAACCCTAATTGAATTTCACAAATTTCAATTATGGGATGGGGCAAACGGTCTTAAGTCTGTTTGGAGGTCATACAAACGACCTCAAGACCATTTGAGGTCAGGTCATGTCATAATTTGATGATGATTCATTGATTTCAATTGAATCAGTTCCACAATGTTAATCATTGAAGGTTCCTCGATTTCAAAACCCTAGTTGAAGGTTTCTTGATTATAAATCCTAGTTCAATTGGGTTCAAAACCCTAATTTATGGTCTAATTGAAGGATGATTCAATAGTTCAATTGATGAATGAATCAAGGATTCAATTGATAGTCGGTTCATTGATTGAAGCCTTGAATTGATTAAGTGTTGAAAGACCTTTTTGGTCCATTCGGTTTTGAGAGGGCTTGGATCAAACAGTCTCAAGACCGTTTGGGTCCAAATGATCTCAAACCATTTGGAGAGCCAAGTCTATTCGATTTCAATGCACTTCTTGCTCAACGGTTTAGGGGCAATTTTCCCAAACCGTTTAGAGAGTAAGGGTCAAGATCGTTTAGTAATTCAATGTGATCATATCAATTGAAAACTAATTGGGAGGAATAGTAAACCTTAATTATGGGTAACGAAATGTGAAACCCTAATTGGGATGAATAGTAAACCCTAGTTCTGGGTAATTGAATGGAAACCCTAATCTAGGGTGAAGCCATGTGAAACCTTGATACAATGATGTGATGTGAGACTCTAATTTAGGGTGAAGCTTTATAAGGCTATAAGAAACCCCAATATGGAAACTCTAACACTTATTTTGGGTGATGGTATGTGAAGCCCTAACCCTAATAAAGGAATAGTGGCTAATACCCTGATAAGGGAAATACCTAAGGCGGTTGATTTTATGCAACCTTATAGAAAGAAAATGCCTTAATATGAGATAAGTCCCTATCATTGGAGATAGTTGGACAATCCTTATGTGTGTGTTATGACCTATGCACTTCACAATAAAGGTGATAGGTTAGTGTATGGAAGTATTAAGATGGGAAATACCTTAATACAATACAAATTGATAAACTCAAGTAAGTTTAAAGTGTTGAGGGAAGTGATATGTCAAGACGTCATAGATATCACATCCAGCTCTTTAATAATGATATCCCTTGATGCATCTCAAATCCAACATACTTGGATGAGTAACATATAAAGAATGTTATCCTAATCATTAATCAAGATGTAATGTGTTTTATGAACCATGAGAATGGTTGTTGCCTAGTGAAAGGTGATAAGATGTTAAATGTGCTATATGAGCCATGAGATTAGTTGTTACCTAGTGAGAGGTAACAAGATATTTTAATAGGCCTTGTGAACCACATGAGTAAGTTGATACCTAGTGAAAGGTACCAAGATAATTATAAAATTCCACTGTAAGAGATGATAATGTTCTTAATAAACCAAGAAAATGGAAACTTAGTAACATAATAATTATAACAAAATGATATAATAATAATGATGGAACCTTGATTATACAAGTGTGGAGAAGAGAAGGATACTTGTATTACATAAAGAATGTGATTGAGAATGATGGCATGGCCAAAGTTTAAATGTCAGTAGAAGAATGAGGTACCCAATGCTGTGTAAAAAGACATGGAATAGGTACACTAGATTGGCATAGTCCATTACCTGGAATAATATCATGGGATTGGCCTAGTCCATTACCTGGAATAATATCATGGGATTGGCATAGTCCATTACCTGGTATAATATCACGGGATTGGCATAGTCCATTACCCAGAATAATATCACGGGATTGGCATAGTCCATTACCTGGAATAATATCACGGGATTGGCATAGTCCATTACCTGGAATAATATCACGAGATTGGCATAGTCCATTACCTGGAATAATATCACGGGATTGGTCATAATCCATTACCTGGAATAATATCATGGGATTGGCATAGTCCATTACCTGGAATAATATCACGGGATTGGCATAGTCCAATACCTGGAATAATATCATGGGATTGGCATAGTCCATTACCTGGAATAATATCATGGGATTGGTCATAACCCAAAACCTAGAATAAAATCATGAGATTGGCATAGTCCATTACCTAGAATAATATCACGGGATTGGCATAGTCCATTACCTAGAATAATATCACGGGATTGGCATAGTCCATTACTTGGAATAATATCACGGTATTGACATAGTCCATTACCTGGAATAATATCACGGGATTGGCATAGTCCATTACCTGGAATAACATCACGGGATTGGCATAGTCCATTACCTGGAATAATATCATGGGATTGGTCATAACCCAATACCTGGAATAGTATCACGGGATTGGCATAGTCCAATACCTAAAATAGATGCACAGGTATGGCATAGTCTAATACCTAGAATTGTTGTATGAGATTGATAATGATTTAATCTGAGATGTTTATACAGGATTGGTTAAGACCAATACCTAGCAAAGGCATGGAGTCTATAACCAAGGATTGGCGTAGTCCAAAACCTGAATAGGACATGATGATATATAATCATATGACTGGTATAATTGAATATATGTTTAGCATATTGGATAAGGCCAACGGATGGAAACAAGAATGAATCATGAGTGACCCATCAGAATGATGAGTGTCATAAGCAAAGTTTGAGATGTTGAAAATGTATGATAGACAAATGATATACATGTTCTTACTATTCCTTATAAAGAGAATAGATGATTTTATGTTCTATTATAGATAGTTGCAATACTTTAAAGATGAGAATGATCTAAACTTCTTATCCTCTGCTCAGTTTTATATTAATTAAACTGCAATAATGATGTTTCTGGTGGAGAGTTATATCTCTCGCTGGGACAATTTTCAATTGTCTCACCCCCATGGGAACCAACATTTTTAGGTGGACGAGTATGAAGGGGACTGAGAACATCTTGCAGAGGAAGAACTTCAGTAGCAGCAGGTACAATAGCAACAGCACAGGTTGAGTGTGATGTCTGTCGTGTTTGTAGATAGAAGTCCTATGTGTCGTCTTTGTACTCTCAGGTCCTTGGAGTAAGTAGTTAGTACTTTTAACAAATCGGTTTGAGATTTTAGCTTAATGCCTCGAGGTCCTTATGTTGTCTGTGTTTAGCTTTTAACAAGGCAGTTGATGTTGTAACCCTCGAGAAGAGATAGTACAAGATATGTACTTATGAACCAGTATGTAAATGTAATACATTGGTTCTTATTGAAAGAGTTTTCCTACGATTGGATCTCTCTGAAAAAGGTTTTAATTTTTAGTGATTTTCAGTAACCCACTGTTAATGATCACTTCTGCATGTTTTATTGTTCACTTGTTATCCTAATGATAGCGGGTGTTTCAATTTAGTGGTATCAAAGCTCTAGGTTCGTTGAGTCTACAAAGACATAGGACTAAGATGTTGAGTCTATTCTAGTATCATTCAGTAGATCTTATAGTGCCTTAAGCTTATGCAGAAGAAGATATATAACTCAAAGATGTCTAAAGAACATGAGGAACATGTTGATGGGAGCAATGTTGTTGCACCATTGGGAGGTGCAAGGGATCAGGCAAGGGAGGAACCAGTGCCTAAAAATCCCCATATTGATGAATTCATGAGAGGAAACCTAGATGTTCATAATCTTTTTGGGAAACTCATGACCACACTGAGGTATATGGCAGACCAGATGCCAGCACCGGCACCTAGGGCACCCATTTCCAATGAGGGATATGGGTCTGGTAAAACCTTTGAATGACTATGTCGTGTAGGAGCCATAGAATATGCTAGAACATCTGACCCAGCAGATGTTGATCTCTGGCTCACTGAGTTAGAAAAAGCCTTTAAGATCCTTAGAATCCCAGAGGCCGATAAAGTTAAACATGCGGTGTATCTTTTGAAGGGTAGTGTTGCACACTAGTGGGCTATAGAAGAAATAAAAAGGAATGATGAAGATGTTGAATGGGAGGATTTTCGTCGAGAATTCATCAATAAGTATTTTCCAAAGACATACTTAGATGAAAAGATATCACAGTTTGAGAAGATTCGATAGGGAGCCATGTCGATAAATGAATATGAGGTTAAGTTTATGGAACTTTTGCGATTTTGTCCTCAAATGGCAGCTACTGAGGAGGAGAAGATATGACATTTTGAGAAGGGATTGAATGTTGAGATGTCTATCTGGGCATCTGCCCTAGAAAGTAGAGAGAGGTTTGCCACATTTGTGGAGTCTATACGGAGGATAGAAAGGTCTACGATAAAGAAACATGATACAAACCTTAAAAGGAAGTCTACACAGTCGCGGGAACAGTGGAGTAGTGGCAATAAACAACCAAAATCTTCACCAGTTCAACCACGATATAGTGCACCTATGCAGGGGTCATCAAGTTGGGGTCGAGCTTGTCATAAATGTGGACAGCTAGGACATTTTAGACAACAATGTCCAAGAAGAAATAGTGAGGTAACCCAAAAGTCAAGGCATAATCTGCAAAATCCACAAGGACCTCAGTCCAGTGGAGCGGAAGGTGCAGGATGAAGACAAGTGTCACAGTTTGGTCCATCTACTTCTGGTAGTAGAGGACAAAGACAATAGATAATTTGTAAAGGTAACATGTCGAATAAAACTTTCATTCTAAATTATCTTTCCTTTTTCTTCTCTCTGCCTACTAATTATGAGTAAGGTGATTATTAATAAGCTTTCTACAGTCCATTCTTTAAAGACAAGAAGAAGAGATGAAAAGGATGGAAATATATATATATATATATATTCAGTTCAATAATCTTTTGATATGTTGAAATTTCTCTCTCTTCATTAATAAAGGGAAGAGATGTAAAAGGAACTCAGAGAAAATCTTAGATATTAAGTATATCAAATTTAAAGGGACAAAAACATAAAATAAAATAAATGCATACTGCCTAATTTCAGTCCTTGAATACCCTGGCCAGGTATTCATTTTTTGAAGGCAAGGTAAGTATGACATACCTAGATTGTTATCTTTCTGATTACTCTGATCAAGTAATCATTCTGAAACAATCTAAAGAAAGAAGTAGGAGATGTGGCATGGATATTTCTACCACATTCTAATTGATATATGAAGGAATTTGATTTAATTATAAATCAATTTGTAAATAAAAGAAGATGTTTAGTATAATGTATACCCTGGTTTGAAGACCTAGAGGTAATAGTTACTTGATGGAAGGTAACAATAATCAGTGATGAACTAAAGGTTTGAATACCTATATCTAGTAATCATGGTGAAAATGATATTAAGAAATGATGACAAGTAATCATCCATATGATTCCTATGTTGATGGCAAGGAACCAGGAAAGAAATAAGAGTAAATAACTCATGAACAGTAGAAGGTTCATGTAATGTTTAGAGGAGATTATAATCTCTTCTCATGAATAAATAACCCTGGATAATAATAGGGCGATAAGAGGAATATGATCCTTTGTTTTCTTTTCTTTCAGGGACATGGCAATCAAGTGGGTCTTAGGACACTTGGTGTGTATAAATTAAAATTGTTTATTTGATGGATACGCAGAAGAGTATCAGTTTGTCTTGGACTTGGGTTCCAAGAAAAAGAAATATATAACAAGTAATGACTCAGGATGAAAGATGAAAATGTGATGTGTTTCCATCACATGTGATGAATACCAGGGTAAGGAATTCTGGTATCAGATAATTTATGTTGACTACCTAGAAGGGGTTAACTGTGAAATCAGTTTAGCTATATTATATAGCATGGACATCATATGTTAGGGGTTTATGTTTTGCATAAACATGACATTGAGATGTTATGTGAAGAATTGATGAGATGATATATGAATAATATATGTCTCCCTTTATCGGGGATTTCAGGGACGAAATCCTTGTTAGAGGTTTATAACTTGTAACATCCCTGACCTGCGTTATGTTTAAGAATGATAATTATATGCTTGATTTTATCTTGTGAAAAGTAATTAAGGCTCAAGAGGAACTTATATTTCAATTTTAGTCCTTTTAGAACAATGTTGAAATAATGTTTTGCATGTTTTGGACTAAAGTGCAAATCACCCAAGTTGAGGGGTTTAAATTAGAAATATTACTTGATAAATGTTCCTCATGTGTTGAAGCATCATTAGAATGAAGATGATGCAGAGGTATGTCTTGGGAAAGCCTGAGTAACAAGAAAGAGTTGATAAAGCAATGTTTATGCATTAAAACCAAGTTTTGGTGTAATGTGCAATTTACCCAACCCAGGGTTCAATATGCAAATTATCACTTCAGAATAGTCCCTAATGTTTCTTGGCATCATGTAGAGAAACGAAAATGAGAGGGGCGTCTCATTTGTATCATTTTGGAGGAGAGACAATCTTGATATTAAAATAATCAAGATTTAAGCATAATTGAAAACCTAATTCAATTTAATGCAAAAAAAATTATATTAATTGAAGTGACCTTCAACCAAAATTGAAATGGTTGAAATACATATATGTGGACGTCCTTTTTCCTTGCAAAGGCAATGAAAATATCTTAACGAGGTGAAAAATCCACTCACATTTTTATAGAAAAAGAAATATCCACTCACTTATGGATATTATTATAATATGATTTAAGGTGCTTAATTTGTTTTCCTCTAAATCATGGATAATTGAGAGGAATAAGAGGCAAGTAAGATAGCCTCGTATCTAAGGAAGAGAATGGGGAAAGTGTCAAGGAAATGAAGGAGGTATCCCCTACTTTCTCTCTCTTAAATGAATTTTCAATAAAATTCATATATATGCTCCTTTATCCATGAGTTGAAAGGGTAATTTCGAATCCACTCTCATTCTTTGCTTGAAAAAGGACCAATGGGTCTAAGGAGAAATAAGAGGACGAGTTCCAACCTGTAGGTAAGCTTCTTGATCACTTTTCACCTTGATTCCATGGTGGAAATCACAAATCAGTGCTTGATTTCTTCTTATCTTCACTCGATCTTCAATTCTAGACATTCCTTTTCACTCAAAGATTAAGGACGAGCTTGGGATAGTGGAAGGTGTTTCTTTCACCATTAAAGACGTGTAGGTTGAAGCTTTGAAGCTCAATTGGAGGTGTTTTTTATAACTTGAACCCTTAATATTGTTATTGCATTCAATTCCTTATCAATTGTTGATCAATTGTTCTTCTTGAAATTCACTTGATCAAATCAATAGAACCTCCATGAAAATTACACAAACATATGAAGGATCATAGCTTGATGATGATGACATAATCCTAAGAAAACACGTCAAAAATATCCTAGGCAAATGGTTTCAAAAATTGGAAACCAATCGGTTTCATTGAAATTGGTTAAACGGTTTCAACAAACCGTTAGAAACCAAACGGTTTCAAACCATTTAGAATGGTTGACCGTTTGCAATGGTTGACCATTTGGAGCTCATAGGCTGATGTTGATGGTTGATGACCCATTAAATTCAATTGATTAGTTTCAAAGGGTTCATCAATTGAAGGTTAATCAATTATCAAACCCTAATCGGGTTAAGTGCTGAAATTTTAATTGGTTGATTTAAAATGTTGGGTTGATTAACCCAAACGATCTCAAGACTGTTTGGAGGTCACCCAAATGGTCTCAAGACCATTTGGAAGTCTAGGGTTGAGTATGGTTGAGTAATTGAAGGACCAGAGATAGCAAATTGAATGCAATCAATAGTTCAATTGGTGATCAATCTAATGATCTAAACCCTAATTGAATTTCAAAAATTTCAATGATGGGATGGGGAAAACGGTCTCAAGTCTGTTTGGAGGTCATCCAAATGACCTCAAGACCGTTTGAGGTCAGGTCATATCATAATTTGATGATGATTCATTGATTTTAATTGAATCAATTCCATAATGTTAATCATTGAAGGTTCCTCAATTTCAAAACCCGAATTGAAGGTTTCTTGATTATAAATCCTAGTTCAATTGGGTTCAAAACCCTAATTGATGGTCTAATTGAAGGATGATTCAATAGTTCAATTGATGAATGAATCATGGATTCAATTGATAGTCGGTTCATTGATTGAAACCTTGAATTGATTAACTGTTGAAAGACCTTTTTGGTTCATTCAGTTTTGGGAGGGTTTGGACCAAACGGTCTTAAGACCGTTTGGGTCCAAATGGTCTCAAGACCGTTTGGGTCCAAACGGTCTCAAGACCATTTGGGTCCAAACGATCTCAAACCGTTTGGAGACGCAAGTCCATTCGGTTTCAATGCACTTCTTACTCAACGGTTTCATGGGCAATTTGCCCAAACGGTTTCAAACCGTTTAGAGAGTAAAGGTTAAGATCGTTTCGTAATTCAATGTGATCATATCAATTGAAAACTAATTGGGAGGAATAGTAAACCCTAATTATGGGTAATGAAATGTGAAACCCTAATTGGGATGAATAGTAAACACTAGTTGTGGGTAATTGAATGGAAACCCTAATCTAGGGTGAAGCCATGTGAAACCTTGATACAATGATGTCATGAGGTGATTTTTATAACTTGAACCCTTAATATTGTTATTGCATTCAATTCCTTATCAATTGTTGATCAATTGTTCTTCTTGAAATTCACTTGATCAAAACAATAGAACCTCCATGAAAATTATAGAAAAATATGAAGGATCGTAGATTGATGATGATGACATCATCCTAAGCACACACCTTAAAAATATCCTAGGAAAACGGTTTCAAAAATTGGAAACCAATCGGTTTCATTGAAATTGGTTAAACAGTTTCAACAAACCGTTAAAAACCAAACGGTTTCAAACTGTTTAGAATGGTTGACCGTTTGCAATGGTTGACTGTTTGGAGCTCATAGGCTGATGTTGATGGTTGATGACCCATTAAATTCAATTGATTAGTTTCAAAGGGTTCATCAGTTGAAGGTTAATCAATTACCAAACCCTAATCGGGTTAAGTGCTGAAATTTCAATTGGTTGATTTAAAATGTTGGGTAGATTAACCCAAACGGTCTCAAGACCATTTGGAGGTCACCCAAACGGTCTCAAGACCGTTTGGAGGTCAACCGAGACCTTTTGGAAGTCTAGGTTTGAGTATGGTTGAGTAATTGAAGGACCAAAGAGCAAATTAAAATGCAATCAATAGTTCAATTGGTGATCAATCTAATGATCTAAACCCTAATTGAATTTCACAAATTTCAATGATGGGATGGGGCAAATGGTCTAAAGTTTGTTTGGAGGTCATCCAAATGACCTCAAGACCATTTGAGGTCAGGTCATATCATAATTTGATGATGATTCATTGATTTTAATTGAATCGGTTCCATAATGTTAATCATTGAAGGATCCTCGATTTCAAAACCCTAATTGAAGGTTTCTTGATTATAAATCCTAGTTCAATTGGGTTCAAAACCCTAATTGATGGTTTAATTGAAGGATGATTCAATAGTTCAATTGATGAATGAATCAAGGATTCAATTGATAGTCGGTTCATTGACTGAAACCTTGAATTGATTAAGTGTTGAAAGAACTTTTTGGTCCATTTGGTTTTGAGAGGGTTTGGACCAAACGGTCTCAAGATTGTTTCGGTCCAAACGGTCTCAAGACCGTTTGGGTCCAAATGATCTCAAATTGTTTGGAGACCCAAGTCCATTCGGTTTCAATGCACTTCTTACTCAACGGTTTTAGGGGCAATTTGCCCAAACGGTTTCAAACCGTTTAGAGAGTAAGGGTCAAGATCATTTAGTAATTCAATGTGATCATATCAATTGAAAACTAATTGGGAGGAATAGTAAACCCTAATTATGGGTAATGAAATGTAAAACCCTAATTGGGATGAATAGTAAACCCTAGTTGTGGGTAATTGAATGGAAACCATAATCTAGGGTGAAGCCATGTGAAACCTTGATACAATGATGTGATGTGAGACTCTAATTTAGGGTGAAGCTTTATAAGTCTATAAGAAACCCCAATATGGAAACCCTAACCCTTATTTTGGGTGATGGTATGTGAAGCCCTAACCCTAATAAATGAATAGTGGCTAATACCCTGATAAGGGAAATACCTAAGGCGGTTGATTTTATGCAACCTTATAGCAAGAAAATGCCTTAATCTGAGATAAGTCCCTATCATTGGAGATGGTTGGACAATCCTTATGTGTGTGTTATGACCTATGCACTTCACAATAAAGGTGACAGGTTAGTGTATGGAAGTATTAAGATGGGAAATACCTTAATACAATATAAATTGATAAACTCAAGTAAGTTTAAAGTGTTGAGGGAAGTGATATGTCAAGATGTCATAGATATCACATCCAGCTCTTTAATAATGATATCCCTTGATGCATCTCAAATCCAACATACTTGGATGAGTAACATATAAAGAATGTTATCCTAATCATTACATCAAGATGTAATGTGTTTTAATGAATCATGAGAATGGTTTTTGCTTGGTAAAAGGTGATAAGATGTTAAATGTGCTATATGAGCCATGAGATTAGTTGTTATGTAGTGAGAGGTAACACGATATTTTAATAGGCCTTGTGAACCACATGAGTAAGTTGATACCTAGTGAAAGGTACCAAGATAATTATAAAGTCCCCTGTAAGAGATGATAATGTTCTTAATAAACCAAGAAAATGGAAAGTTAGTAACATAATAATTATAACAAAAGGATATAATAATAATGATGGAACCTTGATTATACAAGTGTGGAGAAGAGAAGGATACTTGTATTACATAAAGAATGCGATTGAGCATGATGGCATGGCCAAAGTTTAAATGTCAGTAGAAAAATGAGGTACCCAGTGTTGTGTAAATAGACATGGAATAGGTACACGGGATTGGCATAGTCCATTACCTGGAATAATATCACGAGATTGGCATAGTCCATTACCTGGAATAATATCATGGGATTGGCATAGTACATTACCTGGAATAATATCATGGTATTGGCATAGTCCATTACCTGGAATAATATCATGGGATTGGCATAGTCCATTACCTGGAATAATATCACGGGATTGGCATAGTCCATTACCTGGAATAATATCACAGGATTGGTCATAACCCATTACCTGGAATAATATCACGGGATTGGCATAGTCCATTACCTGGAATAATATCACAGGATTGGCATAGTCCATTACCTGGAATAATATCACGGGATTGGCATAGTGCATTACCTGGAATAATATCACGGGATTGGCATAGTCCATTACCTGGAATAATATCACGGGATTGGCATAGCCCATTACCCTGAATAATATCACGGGATTGGCATAGTCCATTACCTAGAATAACATCACGGGATTGGCATAGTCCATTACCTGGAATAATATCACGGGATTGGTCATAACCCAATACCTGGAATAGTATCACGGGATTGGCATAGTCCAATACCTAAAATAGATGCACATGTATGGAATAGTCTAATACCTGGAATGGTTGTATGAGATTGATAATGATTTAATCTGAGATGTTTATACAGGATTGGTTAAGTCCAATACCTAGCAAAGGCATGGAGTCTATAACCAAGGATTGGTGTAGTCTAAAACTTGAATAGCACATGATGATATATAATCATATGACTGGTATAATTGAATATATGTTTAGCAGATTGGCTAAGGACAACGGATGGAAACAAGAATGAATCATGAGTGACCCATCAGAATGATGAGTGTTATAAGCAAAGTTTGAGATGTTGAAAATGTATGATAGACAAATGATATACATGTTCTTCCTATTCCTTATAAAGAGAATAG
The DNA here is from genome assembly GCA_963693085.1 of Alisma plantago-aquatica. Taxonomy (NCBI): domain Eukaryota; kingdom Viridiplantae; phylum Streptophyta; class Magnoliopsida; order Alismatales; family Alismataceae; genus Alisma; species Alisma plantago-aquatica. The sequence goes on along the minus strand of OY856413.1, from coordinate 517,434,107 downwards.
ATGATTTTCTGTTCTATTATAGATAGTTGCAATACTTTAAAGATGAGAATGATCTAAACTGCTTATCCTCTGCTCAGTTTTATATTAATTAAACTGCAATAATGATGTTTCTGGTGGAAAGTTATATCTCTCGTTGGGACAATTTTCAATTGTCTCACCCCTGTGGGAACCAACATTTTTAGGTGGACGAGTACGAAAGAGACTGAGAACATCTTGTAGAGGAAGAACTTCAGCATTAGCAGGTATAACAGCAACAGCATAGGTGGAGTGTGTTGTATGTTGTGTTTGTAGATAGAAGTCCTATGTGTCGTCTCTGTACTCTCAGGTCCTCAGAGTTAGTAGTTAGTACTCTTAACAAATCGGTTTCAGATTTTGGCTTAATGACCCATGGTCCTTATGTTGTCTGTGTTTAGCTTTTAATAAGGTAGTTGATGTTGTAACCCTCGAGAAGATACGGTACAAGATATGTACTTATGAACCAGGATGTAAATGTAATACATCGGTTCTTGTTGAAAGAGTTTTCCTATGATTGGATCTCTCTGAAAATGGTTTTAATTTTTAGTGATTTTCAGTAATTTGTTGTTAATGATCACTTCCACATGTTTTATTGTTCACTTGTTATCCTAATGATAGTGGGTGTTTCATCTATCTAGACTCTTTTGATTTCACATCAATAGAGACATGTGAGTCTTGTTTGTTGGGCAAGATGACAAAGACTCTCTCCACTGGTTACAGTGAGAGGGCTATTAATTTATTAGGACCGATACATACTGATGTATGTGACCCTTTTAGAACAAATGCTAGAGGTGGTTATCAGTACTTCATTACCTTTACTGTTGATTTCAGTGGGTATGTTTATGTTTACTTGATAAAAATTAAGTCAAAAACTCTTGAAAAATTCAAGGATTTCATGAATTAAGTGCATAACCAAGTTGGTAAAAGTATTAAGGCACTTCATTCTGATCAAGGTGGAAAATACTTAAGCCAAGAGTTTGAGGACCTTCTATGAGACCTTGGAATTGTATCTCGATGGATTACACCTGGAACACTACAACACAATGGTGCATCAAAAATATGGAATCACACATCGTTAGATATGGTGTGATCAATGATGAGTTTCACTAATCTTCTAACTTTCTTTTGGGGTTATGCTCTTGAAGTTGCCTTGTTTACACTAAACCGTGTATCATCTGAATTGGTTCACAAGACACCATATGAGATATGGTATGTGAAGTGTCCCAATGCATTTTTTATGAAGATTTGGGTTTGTGAAACTTATGTGAGAAAGAAGTTTCCCAAAAATCTTGGACCCAAATTGGACAAATATTATTTTTTTGGATATCCTAGGGAAATCAAAGGATACTACTTTTGTACTCCATCTAACAACAAAGTATTTGTTTCTAGAGATGTATTCCTAGAAAAGGAATTCATTTCCAAAGGAATCAATGGGAGGAAAGTAGAAAATGAAGAGGTCCGAGACCAACAAGAAAACATTGAACCTATAGAGTACAAGAGGAACATAGAGATTCACAAACATTTTAGAATCTCAAATTCCTCATGTAATACATGATCCTCACAGATCTAGTAGGGCACCCCTTGAGCTAGATAGATTTGGTTATCTACTGACTCAAGAAGGAAATGAGTCAGTCATTGATGATGAGCCAACTACCTACCTACAAGTTGTAAAGGGTCCAGAATTTGAAAAATGGCTTGAGGTCATGAGATTTGAGATGGAATCCATGTACACCAACAAGGTATGGATCTTGGTAGATCCACCTGAAGCGGTAAAACCCATAGGGTTCAATTGGGTATTCATGAAGAAGACTTACATGGATGGTAATGTAAACACTTACAAAGGTTGATTGGTTGCAAAGGATTTCAGACAAGGTCAAGGTGTTGACTAATCACAAAACTTATTCTCAAATTTCCATGGTTAAGTCCATCAGGATCATGCTTTCCACTGGAACTTATTATGCCTATGAGATTTGGTAGATGGATGTTAAAAATGTGTTCCTTAATGGGAATCTTCTTGAGGATGTGTACATAATATGACCTAAAGGTTTTATAAATGCAAAGGATGCAAATAAAGTATGTAAGCTGCAAAGGCAAAATATGGATTGAAGAAAGCATCTCGGAGCTAGAATCTTTTGATGAAATAGTCAAAGAGTTTAGATTTAGTAAAAATGAACATGAACCATGTGTTTACAAGAAGGTTAGTGGTAGCATGATTCCACTCCTCATATTGTATGTAGATGACATACTATTGATGGGAATTGACATCCCTACTTTACAGATGGTAAAGACCTAGCTAGAAATACATTTTCTATGAAGGACTGAGGTGAAGCATCTTATATCTTAGGAATCAAGATCTATAGACATAGATCTAGAATTCTTATTGGGCAAAGTCAGATAAAATACATTGACAAAGTGTTGAAGAGGTTCAACATGGAGAACTCAGAGAGAGGAAACATGCCCATGTCTCATGATGTTACTATCTCTAGAGCTCAATGTTTTGATTCTTATGAAGAACAGGAGAGCATGAGTAAGATTACATATGCATATGCAATTGGATCTATCATGTATGAAATGTTATGTACTTGTCCAGATGTCTCATACGCCTTGAGCATGATGAGTAGATGTCTATCAGATCCCAGTGAAGCTCACTAGACTACAGTGAATAACATTATTAAGTACTTGAGGTGAACTAAGGATCAGTTCCTTCAATATGGTAGTGAGTAAGAGTTGGTGGTAAAGGGTTGCACTGGTGCAAACTGACAAAGATGACTATAGATCATTGTCTAGATTTGTGCTTTGCCTAAACAATAGAGTTTTAAGATGGAAGAGTTCCAAGAAAGAGACAGTTGTTGATTCTACAATTGAGGTTGAGTATATTGTTGCATCCAATGCAGCAAAGGTGTTTATTTGGATCGAGAATTTCATCTTAGAACTTTGGGTGGTTCCAAGCATCAAAGATGTAGTTGAGCTATATTGTGTCAACAATGGAGGTATTACACAAGCTAAGGAACCCAGATTGCATCAGCATTCCAAACACATACAAAGGCGGTTTCATCTCAAATGAGAGATCGTATAGTGAGGAGATGTGAAGATTTATAGAACACCAACTAAAAGCAATATGGTTGACCCCTTGACAAAGCCACTTTCACATCACAAGCATGAAGGTTATATGATATCACTATGAATTAAGATCATTGGTGATTGGTTCTAAGTACAAGTGGGAGTTTGTTGGTATGTATGCCTAAAGAGCCAATCATATGATGATTATAATGGCCTTGTTAACAATTTGATTAATATTAAAGGCAATCTTCCAATTCATCCTATTTTATTCAGTTATGAGATAATGATGTAACATAATAAATTCCTAAAGAATGATGTTACTCAATGGTGTATGCCTTCAGGTTGAGGACCTAAACAATGAGATCATACGAATGTTAAGATTATATAGATTCTTATTATGGGCCAAGTTGATTGTTATCGTGGAAGTAGATAGACAACAATAACACATAAGATGAGAGTGTATGTTGGTTGATGATAGAATCTCATTAAGTCATGATATGTGATATCAAACCAAATACATAGATACTTGTTACAAAATAGTGTATCAAATAGACCCACATTGAGAGTGATGCATGGAAACCATGATTGGTAGTCAAAATCATTTCTCATAGTGATGGTGGTGATTTTAGTTATTAAACTTGAAATCACTAAGGTCATCACATGTCATTGGATGTACTTTGGCATCATCCACTGTGACCTTAAATAAGAGTTGCCATAAAGGTGGTGCTCGGGTGCATTATGACACATGGGGATGGTTTTGACTAATGTAGATGGGATTTGTCCCACCTATAGGAGTATGATATCATGGCCACTCGATAAGTGAGACTGATAAATGCATGGCCATGCTCATGTGAGTCAATATGTGATATTGAGCTCATATATAACTCAGACAATCTGTTCTAGTTCAAGGAACATGGATCGAACATTGAAGATGATGATGATTACATGCCTTGATTTCAATCTAGATATTAGTCACAAAGAAAATATATGATTATTGTAACACCAATCACAAATTGTAGGTTGAAGTTGTGCTCCAACTTTCTAATTACTTGGGTAGAAATGATGTCTTTCTAGATACCACTCATTGCATGTGATGTCATAAATTGGTTATGGACATTCAATGTCAACGTAACTTGGAACCTATAGGGTTACACATATAGAATACACCTAGAATAGGAGTTTATTCATGAATGATGCTTAACTTGATTACTAAAGTATTTAGGCATTCAATTTAAAAAACAATGGTTGAATATTGAATGACAGGACTGTAAAGTGACCAGTTCAAGTGTTGAACTGATCGATTCAAGTGTCATTTCAAATTGAACCAGTATTGGCAGTCAGAACTTTGAAATGACTAGTTCATCAAGTGAACTGATCGGCTCACATCTGTGAACTGACCGGTTCAGGTTGTAAACTGACCATTTGCTTGATCAATATGATTGGATCAAGCATTCATGTTGATATCATGTTGTGCATTAATCAAATATTCAATGCCAATACAATTGTGAATAGGAAACATAGTAAAATAACTAGTTCAACTGTTGAACACATCATCTCATATGTGAACCAATTGGTTCATGGTTTGCACTTTTAGGTTCTGGAAAATTCATGAAATTCCATCTCTTTGACTCTCTCTCTCATACTAGAATTCCTGACCCTGACCCTCCTATAAAAAGGGGGTAATCAAGGATTTCTAGAGACACAAAAATAAGCTCTAACAACTGTTGTGTTCTCACAATTGTGGTAATGTGAGAACCTAAGAAAGTTCTACGCATCAAAGGGAGGAACAGTTAGGGAGAGACAATTGGGAGAGAAAGTCGATGCTAGCATGTTGACTAGAAGGGACAACTCCTTCTTGTTCGTTCATCTAGAATGAAAGGAGTTCTCAGTGGGTCATGTGGACTACTACTATAGAGGCAAGGAGGTCGTTGCCACCCACTAGGAGGACATAGTCAACCTCCATATGTGGTAATCAACTGGGAGGTCACTGCTGACAGCTGCCCAGGTGCAACTTGAAGAAAGGAGCACACTGCAACAAGGGATAGTCGATGGACTTGCTCTAGGATATATACCTTGCAACCCTCTTTCCAATTACATAGTTGTTGACACGATCTACTATCTAAGGGGAATATGGCAGTAAAAAAATTATTTCCACTATCGTATATGATGCCATATTTCCCTATAAAGAGGACTCACTATGTGGGCATTTTGAAATTTGTTTCCTTGACCCCATAGTGAATAGTTAGTGGTTGAAGAATGAAAATCTTTAAATATCATGGTGTGAGCAAGAGCAACAACACAGAATGGAAGAGCTTATACACAACATGATAACCAACAACTTGATGTCTTCGTAGTTGATGGAGATTCAGTGACCGATGCTCAAGGTGGCTTCATCAAAGCAACAACATAAGAAAGGAACACTTGAGATGACAGAATGGAGGTACCACCTCGGTTGATGTAGTCGATGGCTAGGGTATGCAGCTCTACCTCTTGATATCTTAGGGGTTGTTGTTGTCGATGGCTCAAGCAATGTTGGCTTGATTTTGAGCAGATGATGTGGGGAAATCACCAATTATGGTTGCTCGAAGTAACTGGAAGTGTTGTCGATTGCTAAAAGCTTAGATGAGTGAATAGACTATGGTTGTTGGGCATTGAGAAAGGTTGAGCAAGCACTAGTGGAAGATAGAGTCATCAGATGAAGCAGCATACCTCAATAGGGTTGATGGGTGAATGGGCTGTTGAAAAGGGAGTAAAATTGTATTTGACCATCGACTACATGGCGTGTCACTTGGTGCACACGGCGTGTAAAGGAGAAGCTGGAAAGAATTGGGGTGAAAGTTACACATTGTATGTATAGACTACATGATGAGTCGATGAAATGTAGTTTATTTCTTGGTATTTGAGATTGAGTGGTACACGTCATGTAGCATCTAAACATGCCTTGTTGTGATAACTTATAGATCAGCTTACTTACCAACATCACAATCCACATTGCATGTACAATGGAAACACGACGTATTGATCATTATTTGTATCATGATTGAGGTGATATACATGCCATTTTGCTAGGCTACACTTCATATTTCTATAAACATGTTCCACAATGTTGCATTTGTAAGATTTCTTCAGATTTCATCATTTATATTTCCAATGAAACTTCAAATGTGATTACTAAAGGGTTTCAAATCAAAGTGTTCACCATGATAAGGTTTATATGAATAGCAAAATACTTCAAAAGAAATGACATGAAATAAAGATAAACTACACAGTGGGGTCATCTTCCACAAAGGTCCTCTATTTAGAGTCTGAAGTGAGACTCTTCAACATCTTTAGCTTGCATCGGAGAAGTAGTATGATATGTACTTGTCAATTGTTCTCCTAAAGTATACAATTTTAGTCATTTTCCATTAACCTTGAAAGTGGATTGTTTTCCTTACAATTATACAGCTCTATAGGGGAAAACTTTAATGACTAGTAATGGTCTAGATTACTTGGGAATGTAGCTTTCCTAGAAAAAAGCTTTAGTCTTGAATTGAATAGTAATACTTTAGAACCTTATGAGAATTATTTTCTTATTATCCTCATGTTATGCCAACTCTTTATTTTCTCCTTGTATATTTTGGCATTTTCATGTGTGTCCAAGTCAAGTTCTTCTAACTCCTAGAGTTGTAGCAATCTTCTTTCTTCAACTTTCTTCATGTAGAAGTTGAGGAATTTAATAGAAAAAAGTTTTATATTCAAGTTCAAGGGGTATATGAGAGGATTTGCCATAAATCAATTGGAATGGAGTTATTCCAATGATAGTCTTGTAGGTTGTCCTTTAGGCCCATAATGCATCATCTAGCTTCAGTTCCCAATCTTTTCTTGAGCTTGACACTGTGTTTTCCACTATTGCTTTCAATTTCCTGTTGAAACTTTAACTTGTCCAGTTGTTTGTGGATGGTATGGTGTTGATATTTAATGCTTAATTATATATTTTCTTAGTAATTTTTTGAAGTTCCTTTGTTGAAATGACTTCCTCCACCAGATATGAATGCTCTTTGACACTAGTTTTGGGGAAGATAATCTCTTGGAATGGCTTTGTCACAGACTTTGTATTAGGAGCTTGAGTATGGATCACCTCTATTATGACGCATCATTCGAATAAAATGTTATTAACTAAGAGGAAGTGTTCACTAAGCAGCGGATTACCAAAAATCACTAAAAATTAAAACCATTTTACAAAGAGGTCCACACATGGAAAACTCTTTCATAAAGAACTGGAGTAACTTAATTACATACTGGTTCACAAGTACATTTCATGCATCATCTTTTTCTGAGGATTACATGCATCAACTGCTCTGTTAAACTAAACACATGCAGTATGAAATCTCGAGGCACTAAGCCAAAATATCGAAAGCACTAACTACAACTCCGAGGACCTGAGAGTACAGAGACGACACATAGGACTCTATTTACATCTATACAAGGCATGTCAGCCAGTGTCTCTACCTGAGAATTCACTACTGTCCCTGCTGCTACTGCTGTTGTTGTCCTTCACCTATTGAAGGATTCCTGCCTCCTCGTCTGCGTCCACCTAAAAGTGTGGTTCCCACGGGGGTGAGACAATGTAAAATTGCCCCAGCGAGAGATATAACTCTCCGCCAGAAACATTAATATTGCAGTTTAATAGGATAAACCTGGACAGAGGAATCATAATTGTTTAACAGTAGTTATTTCATTGTTTAATAGATTAGAACATTGTTCTTATCTAAAGCATTGCAGCTATAACTTGATGGAGCAGCACGTCACTTATCCATTAAGGAATATGTATAACATTTATTCACTATAGAATTATAACCGCAGCATATACTCTTTTTAGGCTTAGATCACATAGCTAATGACTGGCATTGTCTTTGTGGAGTCATGTCTTGTATCCATATTCTTTTATCAAAGTATTGGGATCTTAATCCCTCATCTCAACAAGTACAATTCCATTTCTTAACAAGTTCATCATCATAATTATAGGATATGGGTATTCAAACCCTTAACTCATCATAGAATACTTGTTACCACTTATTAGGTAACTAAATACCTTCAGGTCATCTGACCAAGGACATTATGACTCTTTTTACACAAAGCATTCCACATAGTTCACAAAGATCATATCTCCTCTTGATACCCCTTAATAGGCCACAAGGCATATTATGGCTTATAAGGCCCATAAACATTTTCAGTAAGTAAAACATCATATGGCACACAGGGCTCATTAATTTCCAGATTACCTCTCACTGAGAAATAAAGCATATGAAGGCTTATAAGGCCTATAAAACAGTTTCAATATACAGATCATCATAGCCCATACCTGGCTATGCTCATCATCTCAACAGACCTGCATGATTAGTACTCATGATAACAATCATATATCAGTTGCATGCAATACAGGGGTTTTCTTATTTCATTCATAACTCATCAATTTGTATTTGAGTTTCACATAGAATTACTCTGTGTTAAGACTTCACCTAGAATCACCCTATATTAGGGTTTCACATAGTATTACCCTGTATTAGGGTTTCACATAGCATTACCCTGTATTAGGGTTTTCCATCAATAACCATATAGGTTCTCAAGATCATATTATTAAAGATCAAGTCCTATTCCATTGCTTCACACAGCTAGGAATCAATGTGGATAACATAAGTATTCAATCATACTTATTTATTTTCATCATTCATCATTAAATGAATTATCAACACAAAGTATAAGTTTCTCTCTCATCTTTACCAGAATATGATTGCATCATAGTCTATTGATTTTGGATTAACCTTTTCATAAGGCACGTTAGCCTACACTTATCAAAGTGCATTACATCTGAATGTAACAACTGACATGACACACTTCATGTGTCACTCATCCGAATATATTGGATTTAAAATACATTAAGGTATATCACACTTGAGGTGTTGGATGTGATATTTATCATATCTTGATGTATCACTTCCCTTAACACCATTACCTTACTTGAGTTCATCCACTTAGCTTGTATTAGGGTATTTCCCATCCTAATACTTTATACACCAGTTCATCACATTTATCATGTAATGTATTGGTCACAAGTCATTATATTTAGAAAATACAACCATTTCTAATGATATGGACTCATCTTTGAGTTAGGAACTATTCATATAAGGATATCCACTATCAGCCTCTTTAGATGTTATACTTGATAGTATATCAATCACTATTCCATTATTAGGAATAGGATTTTCCATGTTTATAAATTAAGGTTCACATAGCATCTCCCATAAATATGGGTTTCACATAACATTACTCTACTTTAGAGTTTCACATAGCATCCTCATATATCAGGGTTTCATGTAGTGTTACCTAAAATTAGGATTTCACAGCACATCACCCAGTGTTAGGGCTTCACATAGCATTTGTAGTATTACCCTGTATTAGGGTTTCACATAGCATTACCCTGTATTAGGGTTTCATATACCTTTACCCCATTTTAGGGATTAGGGTTTACCATTCACATTCAAGTAGGGTTTCTCATACCCCATTACCCAAATTAGGGTTACATCATCACCCTAGATAGGGTTTCACTCAGTTTTTCCCTAAATAGATTAGTGGCTCAATAATCTTTTCAATTAGGGTTTCATGATCTCATAATTATGGATCAAATCCTAATCACATATTTCATTTATAATGAGAGAATTAAGGCTTAATTATGTAAGCATTCCTCTCTCTCTTTCTCTCTATATCATCCTCTCTAGGATGTTAAATAGTTCAAGATTGATCTAGGTCAGCTCTACATTTAAGTACATATAGTTAGGGTTAACCTTTATAATCACCTTCGGTCTACATCATTATCAATCAAGTAGCTAACTGACCTTTAATCATATTAGGTGTCCAAATGGTTTAACCAATTTGAACCTCAAAAAGTCTTGGCCACTTAGACCCCAAACGGTCTTGGTCACTTAGACCTCAAACGGTCTTGATCAATTAAGTTCAAACGGTTTGAAACCATTTAGCAAGGTTGATGCTTGAAACTGTTTAGTCAAAACATATTGAAACTGAATGAACTTGGGTCTCCAAACGGTTTGAGACCGTTTGGTCTCAAACGGTCTTGAGACCATTTGGACCCAAACGGTCTTGAGACCATTTGGACCCAAATGGTATTGAGACCGTTTGGACTCAAACAGTCTTAAGACCGTTTGGTCCAAACCCTCTCAAAACCAAATGGACCAAAAGGGTCTTCCATCACTTAATTAATTTATGGTTTCAATCCTTGAACCATCTATCAATTGGACCACCAATTTATTATTCAATTGAACCATTGAATCACCCTTCAATTGGACCTTTAATTAGGATTTTGAACCCAACTAAAATAGGGTTTATAATTAAGAAACCATCACTTAGGGTTTTGAAATCGAGGAACCATCAATGGTTGACATTGTGGAACTAATTCGATTAAAATCATTGAATCACCACTTAGCTATGTCATGACCTAACCTCAAACGGTCTTGAGGTTGTTTGCATGACCTCCAAATGGTCTTGAGACTATTTTCCCAATCCATAATTAAAATCTATGGAATTCAATTAGGGTTTGCATCATTGAATCAATCATCAATTGAGCTATTGATTGCAATTCAATGTAATATCATTGGATCTTCAACCATACAATCATACTTCATCATAAGTTTCCAAACGGTCTTGGTTGACCTCCAAACAGTCTTGAGACCATTTGGATGACCTCCAAATGGTCTTGAGATCGTTTGGGTTAGTCAACCCAAGAATTAACTCCATCAATTTAAAAATTCAGCACTCAACCCGATTAGGGTTTCTAATTAGAGGATTGTACAAATATTGAATCATTCAATTGGATCCATTGGATCGTCATCCAAGGTGTACTAGGGTCCTGACCTCAAATGGTCAACCCATCCAAATGGTCAACTCCTCTAAACGGTTTGGGATCCAAACCTCCAAACGGTTTGCAAACTGTTTGGTCTCCAAATGGTTTGGTGAAACCGTTTGGACCAAGGTTACAAAACTATTTGCAATATATATTTGTGGAGGTGTGTGCTTATGATGATGTCATCATCATCAAGATATAAACCCACGAATCTTGTTGTGATTTTCATGGTGATTTCATCCATCAACCAAATAAAATTTCGGACACAAAGAAAGAATCAACAATTGATGAAGATATGGAATCAATAACAAAGTTCAAGGGTTCAAGTTATATAACCCGCCTTCAATTGAGCTTAAAAGCTTGGAGCTTCACATCAACAATGGTGGGAGAAGATTTTGCAACCCTCCCAAGGCTCTTCCTCAAGCTTTGGAGTGAAAATATTGGCTAGGATTGAAGATGGAGTGAAATAGAGAAGAAATCATGCATTGTTTTGTGATTTCCACCATGAATTCAAGGTGAAAGAATGTCAAGAAGCTTACCAACAAGTTGGGGGTCGTCCTCCTATTTCTCCCAGCTCCCTTGGTCGTTTTTCAAGCAAGAAGTGAAAGGGGTTTCGAAATTATCCCTTCACCTCAAAGATAAAGGAGCTTATATATGAATTTTATTGAAAATTCATTTAAGAGAGAGAAAGTAGGAATTATCTCCTCAACTTTCTTGACATATGCCCCCTTTTCATCCTTAGGTACGAGGATATATTCTTTTCCTCTTATTCCTCTCAATTATCCATGTTTTAAAGGAAAACAAACTAAGCACCTTAAATCATATAATAATAATATCCATAAGTGAGTGGATGTTACTTTTTCTTATAATAATGTGAATGAGTTATCCACTTCCTTTGGATATCTTCGTGCCTTTTCCAGGAACATGGTCGTCCGCACATAACCAAACTCAACCATTATAGTTTTGGTTGAAGGGCAATCCAATTAATATAATTATTTTTGCATTCAATTGGATTAGGGTTTCGATTATGCTTAAATCTTGATTATTTTAATATCAAGATTCTCTCTCCTTCAAAATGATTCAAATGAGGCGCCCCTATCAAATTATTTTCTATACCTGATGCCAAGAATCATGAGGGACCCTCTTGAAGTGGTATTTTGCATATTGAACCCTATATTTTGGGTAAATTGCGCATTACACTAAAACTAGGTTTTTAATGCATAACATTGCTCAACAGGCTCTTTCTTGTTATTTAGGTTTGTAGAAGCCATACTACTGCATCATACTCATTCCCATGATGCTTCAACATATGAGGAACATTGTATCATGTAAAATTTGCAAGTTAACCCTTCAACTTGGGTAAATTGCACTTTAGTCCAAAACTGACAAAACATTGTTTCAACATTATTCAAAAGGGACTAAAATTGAAATATAAGTTCCTCTTGAGCCTTAATTACTTTTAGAGAGATAAGAGAGAGCATATAATCAACTTCACTAACCAAAACATCTAGGGTTAATCATAACCCAGGTTAGGGATGTTACATCTACTCATTTAGATACATATTCAAAACCAACAAGGATGTATTTATAGATGCATGAAGAAGGAAAAGGTCACATGTAGTTGACACCCCAAACATAAAAAATTCAATATCCAGATTTGAATTAAGTGGAATTTCATATCTTTTAGAAATTTCCTCCTGGTTTTTGGCATTTGTCACAATCTTCAAAAAAATGCATGAACGTCTCAAAATAGTGTTGGCTAATAGAGACCTGCTTGAAGAATTTTGATTGTTATTTTATCACCTCTATAATGTCCTTCGTAGGGAGAGGAGTGAATTCTAAAATCAAAAGTGGAACCTCTTCATTTGGAACTTTTGATCATCGCATTGGTGTCATGTTTAAACAAAAGAGGTTCATCCCAATAATTAAAGTTGACATCGTGAAGAAACTTCTTTTTCAGTCGATAAGTAAGGTCTGTAGGAAGGCATCTGGTGGCTAGATAATTCATAAAGTCAGCAAGCCATGGTACTAGAAATGAGTTCACAGCATAAATTCTTTCAGTTAGCAATTAGTCATCAATAGGAATATTATCTTTTAAGGCAGTTTGGAGGTGGGAAAGATGGTAAATGATATTGTTCTCCAATACTTTTTCATCATAGATCTCCAATCAAATTCTTGGAACAACAATATCCAATGAATAAGACCAGGTTTGGCATCCTTGTTGATCAGGAGATATTTTATTATAGGATGACCTGTGTACATAACGACTTTGGATCCTACCAGTATTACTGGAATCGGTCAAAGGAATATACTCTTTATAGAATCTCCTTTTTTGTAGTGTCGTAATTTATTTGAGCCTCATCCAAACTCTTTCTCACATATTAGATTGTATAAGATTTGTTGTCTTTCCTTTGTCCAAAAACTAGCCCAACTAAAAAATTGTTGGCATCACACATTATTTAAAATGAAAACTCATGTAGGGCCATTGAATGATAGGTGTTGAGATAAGAGCCTCCTTGAGTTTCTAAAAGGTTGTCTTGCATTCTTTGTTGAAGTTGAAATCTACCTTGACTAGGAGGGAACACAATGGTTTTTCAATCTTGGAGAAATATTTTATAAATCTTCTACAAAATCATGCATGTCCAAGAAAGATTTGAATTTTTTCACTATAGTTGATGTGGTAATCCTTTCAATTGCTTCAACTTTAGCCATGTCTACTTGATGTGGCATTTATCGCACTAAACAAATTCACCTATGGTTGAAATCCCCAAGTTTTACCAAAATAGTGTGTGATAATACTACTCACAAGCAGACATGTATTATCATAGTATGGTTAAGGATAAAATCAAGGGGCAACATTTTTCATAACCTTGCTAGTTGTTATCTGATTGAACTAAGACCAATATTTAGAATCAAGATTTGATTGGATTCAGTTAAACAAAATGTAAGAGAAAGTAAAAGAGTGGGATTAAAAGTGAGTTTAGATTAATGACAAAAGTCACTGGGGTGGAATTAGGTTTCACCACCGCTACATGTACAAACACATCCACAACATATCTGGGGTAGATAAAACCATTCAAATGGAGCAAGGGCCATATCCACCTGTTAGGTGTGGGAAATCATGTAGATATTTCTGTGAGCTTGACGTTTAGATACTCACAGGTCATGTATCTACTACTCTAGAGATACCCCTTAAAAAGTTCTCATTTGGGCATCGACTAAGTTAATTCATATCTAAATGCTAAGCATTGAAGTCCTTGAAACATAAGAATATAATAAATCATGCAAAGCATGTAATAATCCACAAAACATGCATTAACGATTAAAATTAAAATGAAGAGTTATACACAAGTTGGGAATGTCAAAGTATGGATGTGTAATATGGGCAGTGGGGCTAGTCACCTCACCCTAGTGAGAAGGACTACTCACTCATCAAGGACAAGATAGAAGAAATAGGGAAGGAAGAAGAATTGACCATGGTCATCATGAAAAAGAATATCACAACTTGATAGAACAACGGTCTTCTAATAGGTGAAGAGGCGCACTCAACCAAAGAGGGAAACAATACCAGTGCTAGATGTCGATTAGAATGATTTCCTCTTTAGTCCTTCATTCCTGGATCTTAATCATCAGTGAGCTAACAATGGGTAAGGATTGGTAGAATCTGGCTTCTTGGATAGAGCAGTAGCTTCTCAACATTGCAAAGTGGAAGTCGTGACACCAAGCACCTAGAATGTCATTCTAGGTAGCCATGAACCGATGGGGGCATGAATCGATGGTCAACCTTGGTAGTGCATAAAGTAGCAACCCAGTGACATGAATGGAGTGAAGAAACCCCCCAATAATGGAGGGTACATCATCTATTTATAGTTGTGGGTGAAGTGCTCATGGGGTGGCTTTTCTTGCACCCTGAGGAAGGTTGGGCACGTTGCTTGGGGCACATGCTTAATTTCTATGGTGAACGATGTCTTTAGGCTTTCCATCAGTAGGCAGTTTTTCACCAAACCATCATATGATAATGGCCTACAGAGCCTTCGGTAGATGAGGCTAGCAAACCGTCCATCGGTTGGTGGGAGTCTAACACCCCTTCGGAAGGTGTTACTTCATATGAGTGATTAGTGTTGACCTGACAGTTATACATTGTCCATATTTTGATGATGACTTAACCATTCCATTCATATGTATCTATTATGTCTATTTGAGATCGATTTCTGGTATAAGGTACGTGAAAAGGATCAATTCAATCAAGCCCTCACTTGACCAAATACAAGCCAAAGTCAATGCAAATGTACCTATGTAGAATATTCCCTAAAACCCTTAGGACAATTTTTATAATCATTTATATTGATGTTATGACTTGTAATTAAGATGAGAAAAAATCAGGAGTGTTTAAAGTGAATGTTTAAGCACTATAATGATAATTTCAAAAATTCATTACAATGTGTTTTGTCAGCCAAGTTTCATCTTTGATAAACTCGACTGACACCCTTGATGGATTTTGGGAATTTCTAGGGTCGAACAAATTTCCTCAGGACAAACTCAACCGACACCTTATACTGACCAAATCAAATTTTAGCTTTCAGTCGAGTTTCATCTAGGATAAACTCAACCAACACTTTAGATTTGCTTTGTCACATAGTGCTATTGGTTGAGTTTGCTTTATTAAAACTCAACAGACTGCACAGTGTTGCAAACATCAAAAATAGATCTGTTGCAACACATCAAATGACTAGAATTCACTTCAAAGTGTTTATATAGGCTAGTAGACATCCCCAACTATAAATAGGGACCCTTGGGCTTCATCCCAAGTTTGCTTCTTATTAGAGTTGAGTGGATTTGTTTACTAAGAGCCCCTTTCTCTCTTTTGCATACTAATCAAAACATCAATCTGAGAGAGATAGGTTGTTTGTGAGAGAGCTACTTCATTGTAATCATTGTGAAGCTCTCAAACCTTCCCTTTCCTAATCTCTTTCTTCAAGCAAAGTTGGTGAAAGCATCTCCTTCGTGAAGGAGAAGGTGAAAGCTAAAGATCCTTGAGAAGAGTGGGTAATTCCTTCAAGGCAGAAGACTTGTTGTAAGAGGGGGGCTCCTTGGTGATGGTGTCCAACTCCTTGCAGAAGTGGGTAAGCCCTTGTAGAGGTTGAAGACTCTTGCTTGAAGTATAGGTAAGACCTTGTAAGGTTTATTGGCTCCTTTTCATCCTTAAAACGGAAGGGTAGGTATCCTTGCCCTGCAAAAGGAAGGTCGTATTGTATGTCTTATAATGAAAATAAGTATACAATGGTTGAAAAATCCTAGAGGTTGAACTCTCTAGGTAGTTTATGGACACTCTCCTAGTTTGGAGTTTGGGACCAATATACATAGCTTGTTCTTGATCTCATTCAATATCTCTCATCCTTTCTATGTATGTTTAGTTGCACATCGAATTCCATATTTGCAATCTTATCCCTTGAAGTAATTTGAAGGTCTAACGAGTCATGTCTAAGTATTTAAGCTATATTTAACCCCCCTTCTAGAGCCCATTTATCCAACAAGTGGTATTAGAGCCACAGTCTTGTCTGAACAAATCTCCCATGAGACAAGAAGATGGGCGACAACCTTCTAGGTTTTCTCATCTTGGAGGGTGGATTTTCCATGAGACCTCCAATCTTTGATGGCACAAACTTCCTCCATTGGAAGTGAAGCATTCAATTCTACTTGCAAGGGATGAACTACGACATGTGGAAAGTTTTCATCCTTCCCTACAAGGAGTCGGTAGGAGATGTGGCTACTTGGGATGAAGCTACATTGAAGATATCCCAACTGAATGCAAAGGCTATTAGCATCATTTGTGCAGCCCTCACTCCTTCTGAATTCAACCTATCTCCTCTTGGGACACCACACATTAGACATGGAAGAAACTTTACATCACCTATGAAGGGACCAAGCAAGTCAAGGAGTCTTAGGTATACATTCTCAAAGGTCTCCTTGAGAACTTCAAGATGGGAAAGAAGGAGATAGTGGCTAAGATCTACTCAAGACTCAACACCATTGTGAATGGACTTTCTTATTTGAGCCAACCCATGGATCAAGGCACCATCAACTCCAAGATTCTTAGGTCTCTTCCTAAGAGGACAATCCAAGGTGACCTCCATTGAAGAAACAAGAAGCCTTGGTGAGATTGCTACCAAAGAGCTCATTGGGAATCTTCAACTCTATGAGCCTAGACTTGACAAGCAAGAAGAAGAAGAATAAAAGTTTGAAGAGATGGAGTCAAAGAAGATGAAGTAAAATTTCTTCAAAGCTCAAGTGGAGGCCATAGTTCTTTAACAATTACTAGCTTGTTGGACTACTCCCTCTTCAAGTGAAGATGAAGCCCCTAGTGATCATGAAGCTAACTACTCCAAGGGTGCTATGAGTGTGGCCAAAAGGTACATTACAAAAATGATTGCCACAAGGCAAAGAATTCCTACCACAAGAGAATCTCCAAGAATAAGGAGGACTAAAAAAGGAAAGCAAGTTCAAGAGGAAGGACAACAAGGAAAGAAGAATCAAAGATGTAGCCCATTCCGCATGGGAGGAGTCTTCTCCTAGTGATTCCAGCTTCAATGAGGGAGAATGCCACCTTGCTCTCATGGCCTCAATTAGTGATGAAATATGTCAGGTAAGTGAGGTAAACTTGAATGATTTAACTAAAGAATCCCTCATTGAAATGCTTAATGTTTCCCGTTCTTCTTATTCTAAATGCAAATCCAAGAAGAAAAGGTTGGGGAAAATTATTAATGAGTTGTATGCTAAAATTGATTTTCTTGAGCAAAATAAGAAAATCCATCTTGATAGTATGGGTTATTTTCAAGGTCAATTTATTGAACTTGAGTACAATGGAGTTGAGGTAGATATTGGTATTTGTATTAAGAACATCAATAGTCTTAAAGATGAAAACCAATCTTGCCTTAATGAGCTTGTTTTGATTAGAACTGAAAATGATAAGCTTGTTTCCAAGTTCAATGATATAGACATGCTTGTGATGGCATTAAGGATGAAAATGGAATCTATCTTGATGATATCACTATTCTTAGATCTGAAAATGCTAGATTTCTTACTAAAGTCAAAGATATTTCTTCAAGACCTCTATTTCTAAATAATGAAGCAGCTAATGTAACTCTTGAGAGGGATTCTTATTTGAATAAATCCCTATATTTAAAAGCCAACTTTCTTCATGCTAAAGATGATTTAGCTAGCCTTTCTTATACTATTATTACTCTTAGAGATGATAATCACAAGCTTAGAGCCTTCTTGAAAAAATTCCTCAAAGGGAAAAAGTCCCTCAATGAAGTCCTAGATCACTTTATCAAATAAAATGGTAAAAGTGGTTTGGGATATGAGGGAGCTCCCAAAAGCAAGGGCAAATGTAAGAAAAAGAGTAAGGAACTTCATATTTTCCATGGAGAGTCATCTGGATCTAAGAACTCTATGGTTTGTGCACATGGCAAGAATGATGATCAGTATTCTACTTAATGTCCTTACAAAGAGAAGGGGACCAACCCAAAGATGAAATGGGTCCCCAAGCTAACTCTGGATCCCAAGGTTTGAATTGAGAACTGACATCTTCCTTTCTTCTTGATAAAAGGAAAATGGATTTTTGATTGTGTCTGCTCCAAGAACATGACAGTGAAATGAACCACTTCAACAATTTCACAAAGAAGAAAGGAGGATCTGTGACTTTTAGTGATAACAACAAAGGTAAAGTTATAGGTGAGGTTGATGTGGGTGATTCACAATGTATCAAGAATATTCTTCTTGTGGATGGCGTACATCACAACCTTATTAGTGTTAGTCAATTATGTGACACTGGATATCTTGTATGATTTACTTATTGTCCTTACAAAGAGAAGGGGACCAACCCAAAGATGAAATGGGTCCCCAAGCTAACTCTGGATCCCAAGGTTTGAATTGAGAACGGACATCTTCCTTTCTTTTAGATAAAAGGAAAATGAATTGTTGATTGTGTCTGCTCCAAGCATATGACAGTGAAATGAACCACTTCAACAATTTCATAAAGAAGAAAGGAGGATCGGTGACTTTTAGTGATAACAACAAAGGTAAAGTTATAGGTGAGGTTGATGTGGGTGATTCACAATGTATCAAGAATATTCTTCTTGTGGATGGCGTACATCACAATCTTATTTGTGTTAGTCAATTATGTGACACTGGATATCTTGTATGATTTACTTCTCTTGAATGTTTGCTTCTAGATTCCCTCTCCTGCAATGTCATATATAAGGGAACTAGAAATGGAAATCTGTATGTTGTTGTTCTTGATTCTCTTAAGCCTATTCTTGGTAAATACTATTTTGTTGATAAAAGTGATATATCTTTGTGGCACCATAGGGTTGGTCACATAAATATGCATCAATTGTAGATGTTGAGAAAAAAGAAATTGATCAAAGGACTTATAAAATTGGTTTTTGAAAAGGATGAGGAATGACAACCTTGTACACAAGGAAAGCAAACCATATCCCCTTTAAATCTAAAGGAGTCCTTAGTACCAAAAGAGCTCTTAAACTTCTTCTCATTGATCTATTTGGACCGATGAGAACTCAATTGCTTCGTGGTAGCAAGTATTGCCTTGTGCTTGTAGATGGTTTCTCTCTCTTTACTTAGACTTTCTTCTTAGTTTTAAAAAGTGAGACTCTTGATGTTTTCTCTACTATTTGAAAATGAGTTGAAAATGAAGCTTCTTGTCGAGTCGTCTCTATCTGTAGTGACCATGGGGGAGAATTTGAAAATGATATGTTTGAAAGCTTTTTTTAGGAATTTGGTTATTCGCACAACATTCCCCCCCCCCATACACCTCAACAAAATGGGGTTGTAGAAATGGGGTTGTAGAGAGAAAGAATATGTCTTTATAGGAAATGACTAGTGTGGGCTCTGATCTCCAAACCATGATATAAACACGATTTAAACGTAGCGGAAACGGTTCGATTAACATCCAAAGACAAAAATCATGGAAAATTAAAACTTTTCGAGATAAGAGCTTGAATCCATAAAAACTTCTTTCATAAAAGGAGATAAACTGTTTACATCTTTGATAATTACTTCTTGAGTAATTATATACAACATGATACAAAATCTCAAGAACTCAAAATCAAAATCTCAGACCAAAAGACTCCAAGGACCTGAGAGTATAGAGAACACATAGGACTGACTATCTAACTACACAACTCAGTAGTCTGAATCTCCACCTGAGATTTACTGATGCTCCTTGTGCTGCTACTGCTGGTACTGTCCACCTGCAGACTGATTCCTTCGTCCTCGACGACCACCTAAAAAGGTTGAAATCTACGGGGTGAGACAATTTTAAATAATTGTCCCAGCGAGAGTTATAACTCTTCGCCGGAAGCTTTATTATAACAATTCAAGAACAACATAGGCAATAAAAGCTTTAAGGTAATCAACAGCAGATTGTTATCAATTAGACCAACAACATTTAAGGAATATGAAGAACATGTATACTAAGTAATGTATATTCAATCAATGTATCTCGTGGATCAACCTAAGCAGATATGCTACGCGGTTGATTATGTTTTACAAACATCATTATGCCCTGCGGAGATGAGGTATACCACTCATACTCCAACCGATCACTATTAAGTCACATCGGTATCATACATAGGTCATCAAAAGAGCCGGATTCTTATGACCTCATCTTCCTCAGTCAGTGTGAGGATCAACATGCAGGACATCTAATGTCTCTACTACTATAGCTTACCAGGGTATTCTGGTACTTTGCTATTAGAGTCACAGTGGCATTCTGTACTCTCTTCGCCATCGAAAGATTTCTTGTTTATCTCTCATCGATTGCGGTATAAAAGACTTCCTCGGGAGATTAGTGTTACATCACCCCGGCATAACCCATAGTGAAGGATTGATAGATTAAGATACATCTACATCAATTCCTACACTAGGATGTAAGGATATTCACATCCATTTTCCCCACATACTCAAAAGTATGTGATCCAGGAGTTCCCTTAGGAAAACCTATTTCACCATCATTTAACTCCTGATAATGATGGATCTATGATCAGGGCTCTACATGGTATGATTATACTTGATTAGTTAGGTACATTTTAGTATTCTTTTAACATCATACATGTTTTCAAACATTAATCATTAGAACCGAAGTTATGAAAGTAGAATACTAAATGTATCAAGTCTAACTCACATAATCATCATTTCTCAGTACTCTCATCACAAGTCATCTCTTAAAGCATGACCTTGATGGTACACATGGCTCTCATAGCCTATCAATCACATAAGATGCTATTAACAAGGCATCAGGATAAATCACTTATTCATAAAGCTAACAACATGCTTTCAATGAATATAGTATCATCATCCATACCTGGATATGATCATCCTCATATAGGAACTTGCATGGTTAAATCAACTGATAACAATAAATAACTCATTTAAAGAAGTTATATCTCCCTACTCATACAAGAGCTAGGTTTCCCTGATTTTCATCAATTAGGGTTTACTATTCACAATACATGTCATCATCCTAGAATTAGGGTTTACTATTCACCTATTGGTGAATTGATCTCATAACATCACCATGTATGAGAAACATCATCATTAAAGTCCTCAGATAAGATTAAGATTCATCAATTATCATAAATAGGGTTTTCATGATCTCACATAGGTGGATCATACCCTAATCATGTACATTCATATATATTGAAGGTATTTTACTTGGATTTCAACCATAATTGGTATTTTCTCTCTCCTCTTGCTCATAGGTGATGATTACATCCCTCTAGATTGGGTTAGGTCTAATCAACATTTATAAGCCTAGCCAAGTCATCACCATTGTAACCATTGGGGTTTGCATGATAAAAAAGGGGTTACCTACTTGAATCCATAAAGGGTATTTTGGTAAAGTTCACCATTGATCATAACATGGGTTAATATACTAACCACTTGACCCTTAATGTCCCTATGTATCATTAGGGTTTAGGTTGAACAACCATCAAACCATCTAAGCCTTCAAGGCATTAGGCAGACTTATCCTTAAAAGTCCCCAATAGGTTTCACACCTTCAACCTTCAAACGATCCTGAGATCGTTTAAGGTTGTAGACTGTTTAACTTTGGTTGACTTCAAGACCGCATGACACTCAAGACCGTTTACCCTTAAACGATCTTGAGGTCGTTTGCCCAAGATGGGATGAAGACTGTTTAGTCATAGTTTGACTTCTGAAGTCGTTTGAGCTCATTCGGACCTGAAGTCGTTTGAACTCATTCGGTCTCGAAGTCGTATGAACTCATTAAGTCCTGAAGTCATATGAACTCATTCGGTCCTGAAGTCGTATGAACTCATTCGGTCCTGAAGTCGTATGGTCCTAAAAGCTCAAGATCGCATGGACCTCCAAGGTGATTCAAAGGGTAAACTCGATTAGGGTTTCCTATGTTGAAGCCTTCAATTGGTCTCAAGCTTGCTAACCACTTATCAATTGAGACAATTAGGGTTAGCCTTAACCAATTGGTCACTCAATTGATCCTCAATTGATATCCAATTAGGGTTGGAGTTGGTTCAATTAAGGTCTATAAACATTCAACCATCAACACTCAACAATGTGAATCAAATCGAAGTTGATCCCATCAATTGACCTCCAGTCGGGCTCAAACTTGGCCCAAACGGTCTTGGGATCGTTTGGATAACCTCCAAACGGTCTTGATACCGTTTGCCCAAGAATTCATCAAAATCTAAGTTGATTTGATAGGGGTTGGACCTTAATTAAGTCACAAATCAGCAATTTGATTATTTCAATAACCCACTGTAATTGGGCCCTCAATTGATCAAATTACCTTAACCGTAGACCTCCAAACGGTCTTGGGTTGACACCAAACGGTCTTGAGACCGTTTGGATAAGTTCCAAACGGTCTTGAGACCGGTTACCCATCCATCCTTTGGACTCTAGTGAAAATTCATTAAGGTTTGATCTATTGAGTTGATCATCACATCAATACTTAATTGCAATATGGTTTGGTACCTTTGGACCTTCAATTGGTCAACTATACTTGACCCCAGACCTCTAAACGGTCTTGGGTGATCCCCAAACGGTCTTGCGACCGTTTGGATGATTCCCCAAACGGTCTTGAGACCGTTTGGGCTAATCAACCCAAAATCACTAATTAACTCATTGGAATTTCAGCACTGATTTCAATTAGGATTTGCCCTATTAATCAACCTTCAACTCATAACTCGTTTGGAATTAATCCATAAAATTTGGTGAGTCATTAGTCAACATCATTATGAACAGTAATCCCAAACGGTCAACGCTTGGTCAACCATCTTAAGCGGTCTTGAGACCGTTTTCCCAAAAAGGGCAAATTAAACAGATTGAAAATCAGAACTTAATTCAATTGGATTTGCTAATTGATTTGGTTATATCTCACGATTCCTTTGGAGTTAAGCCATAAAATTTTGTGGGTGATTAACCTACATAATTATAAACAAGATTCCCATACGGTCGTTGCTTGGTCAACGCAACCAAACGGTCTTGAAGGCCGTTTTCCTTCATATGACCCTGAAACCGTTTGCCCACCAAACGGTTGTGTAAACCGTATGGGCAATTGGTGGAGGTCGTTTGGTAAAGTGGAAATCCGTGGATAAGCATAGGAATTAACGCCCTTATCTTCTACCTCAATAACAGTAGCAGTTCTTCACGATTTTGCTTGCAAGGATGCAAGGGAAGATAGGGAAGAAGAAGAACTAGCAACTATATGCATAGAAAAAGATGTATAATCAAAGCATAAGGTTTAGAGTTATAAAACCCGCCTAAAGGTTGTTCCTTGAGCTCCAAGCTTCCAAGATTCAGGTCTTTAATGGCTTCTTTGAGCTCCACAGGTCGGCCAAGGTGAATTCTCCAAGGAAAAGTTGGAAAGGAATGGCTAGAAAGATAAAGCTAGGTGAGCTAGCCATGAATTCAACCTTGAAATCGAGTTTCCTCCATGAATTCAAGCAAAAAGGGATGATCCAAACTTACCTTGAACTCCCTGGTCGTTCTCCTATGCTCCAGAGCTCTGCCTTAGTCATTTTGAGCAAGGGGGATAAGTGAGGGAATGAAAGAAACGTTCCTTTGCTTGCAAAGGAAGTGGTATATATATTTTGGGTGAAATTTCTCCATAAAGCTTCTACTTTATCCCATTTCTCATCTAAGTCCTTCCTTTCTTCTTTGCTCGTCCCTACCCCTTATTTCTAAGGACAAACTCCTTCTAAGGTCAAGAATTGAAGGCAAAGAAGATCAACCCATTACTAAAGTATACATATAAAAGAGCTATTATACTTATTCCTTGATTATTTAATCACAAAGGTGTTCTTTATTATATGATTATTCAAATGAAGTGCCCTCTTCATCATTTCTAATCTAAATGATGAAAAAATTTATAAAAGATATTTTAGAAGATGAAATTTACAATTTGCACTCCAAATTTTGGGTAAATTGCATTTTACCCCAAAACCAGGGTTTCAAGCACAGGGATTGCTTCCACAGCTGCACCTTGGTGCTCAAGCTTGGGAAATCCTTCAAACTTTACCATAATCATTATTATGATGCCTCAACATCATAGGAACATCTCAACATGTGCAAATTTCAAGTTAACCCTTCTAACTGGGTAAATTGCACATAGGTCCCTATATTACAAAACAATACTAAAACATTGTTCAATTAGGACAGAAATGGAAATATGTGTTCCTCAAGAGTTTAATTGCATGCCAAAAGATAATCACCAGTATCTTAATTACATAATTAGGCAAAACACCTAGGGTTAACTCATAACCCAGGTCAGGGATGTTACAACTAGGACCATGCTTCTAGAGTATGATACTCTCAAGAAGTTTTTGGCCGAATCCGTTAGTACCTCATGTTTTGTGCAAAATAGGCTTTTCACTCATCCTTCCTTAAAGAAATCCCCTGAGTTTTGACGTGGTAGAAAACGCTTCATTGATTTTGTTCGTGTTTTTAGATGTCCTTGTTTTGTTTTAAACACCAACGATTCCCTCAAAAAGTTTGGTGTGAAATCTTGTAAGTCTTTCTTTCTTGGCTATAGCACTATGAGTATAGCGTATAGAGTATTTAACATTGAGTTGTCAAAAGTAGAAGAATCCATCAATGTTATGTTTGTTGAAACTAGCCCCTATATTTCTAAGAATATTGTAAATGATGGTGTTGTAGATGAGGTGATTCCTAGATTAAAAGAGCTCAAAATCATTGACAAATGAAAAGAGGTGGTAGTAGATGAAGAAAAGAAAGAAGAAGAAAATAAGGATCCAACTCCCCAGTTTACTAAAGATCATCCTAAAGATCTCATCATAGACAATCCTTTTGAAATGGTGAAGATGTGGATTTCCTTCAACAAAGAACAAGCTGACAATGCCTTCATCTACAACTTGAGCCAAAGAACATGAAAGAAGCTCTTAAAGATGATGAGTGGATCGTAGCTATGTAAGAGGAGATAGAGCAGTTTAAGAATAACAAAGTGTGGATCTTAGTACCAAGACCAAATGATAGGAATATCATTGTCACCAAGTGGGTCTACTGCAACAAGCTAGATGAAAGCGGCAAAGTGGTAACAAACAAAGGAAGTTTAGTTTCTCAAGGCTACAATCAAGAAGAAGGTATTGACTTTGATGAAATTTATGCTCATGTTGTTAGACTTGAATCTATTATATTGTTACTTGACTTTTCTATCTATAAAAATGTCTTGCTATACCAAACGGATGTTAAAATTGCATTTGTAAATGGTAGAATAGAGGAGGAACTCTATGTCGCTCAACCTCCCAGCTTTGAACATGACAAGCTTCCTAACCATGTTTATTTGCTACAAAAAGCTCTCTATGAACTCAAACAAGCCCCTAGAGCTTGGTATGAGAAATTAAAGAAATTTCTCCTTGACAATGTCTATGTCATGGGCAAAGTTGATTCTACCCTCTTTCTTAAACACGGTTCTAGCAACTTTTTCATTATTCAAATATATGTTGATGATATCATTTTTGGTGGGACTGGTCTTGATCTTAGTAAGGAGTTTAGTTATCTTATGTAGAGTCAATTTGAGATGAGTATGATGAGGGAGCTTACTTTCTTCCTTAGATTCTAAATCAAGCAAACAAAGGAAGGAAACTTCATCAACCAAGGCAAGTATACAAGTGAACTCTTGAAGCACTTTGGGATGGAGAACACCAAGTCAATGGATACTCCCAGGTCAAACATGGCCAAACTTGATAGAGATGAGGAAGGTGAGAAGGTAGATGAGAATCTCTATATAGGTATGATTGGTAGATTTTTATATTTAACTGCATATTGACCTGATATTATATTTTTTGTTAGTTTGTGAGCTATACTTCAATCAATCCCCACAAGATCCAATTGTATAGTGCTTAAGATGATTCTAAGGTACCTAGCCAAAACTCAAAATTTTGGATTATGGCATCCCAAGTTGAGGGACTTTACTCTTACTTCTTATAGTGATGTGGATTATGTCAGGTGCTTAAGTAATAGAAAGTTCACAACTGGAACTTGCTATCTCCTAAGACCATGCTTAGTTTCTTGGATTTCTAAGAAATAAGGCATGGTGGCTCTTTCAACTACTGAGGTTGAACACATTGTAGTTGGGAGTTGTTGTGTCTCATTCCTATGAATGAAACAAGTACACCAAAACTTTAATGTCCATTGTGATGCTTCTCCTATCTTTTGTAATAATACTAGTGCAATCAATTTTTCTTACAATCCTATATTTCATAGTAGATCTAAACATATAGAGGTCCACCATCATTTCCTTCATGACCACATTGCCAAGAAAGATATTTATACCACTCATGTGGACACAAAATATCAACTTGCAGACATTTTCATTGAACCTCTAGCTAGAGAGAAATTTACTTCCATTAGATCAAAATTGCTTATTACTGCTCTTGATGATAATGGTATTCCTTTTAGCTAGATGTTCTCTTACCTATATGTTCTTCTTCAAAAATTGCTCACCTTATGCTTGTCAATGCTACATATTCCTAGTTTTAATGCCTTATATTTCTTATTTTTGGCTATTTTTTGCAAAAGTATGTTTTTTCTCAAAATAGTAGCCAATGGTTACTGGAAAGTGCCTTAATATGTTCAAAATGCATGGTAGGCTAGAAAAATAAATTTATATAGAACTCTAGTGGGATCAAATTAAATTTCATATCTTTTGGATAGGCTTTCTTGTTAGCCAAGTTTGCTCTAGGGAAAATCAACTGACAACAAGCCCAAGAACTGAACACACATCAGTGTCGGTCGAGTTTCCCAAATCTCAAACTCGACCAACAACACTATTGCATAGACATATATATAGACTGTCGGACAATTTTCTCCCTATCAACTAGATAAAACTCAAGCGATTCATCACCCCTTTCATTCATCCTTAAACCCTAGGTCACCAATCCCCTTTCCTAGTCCTATCCAGCTCATTTTGACCTTCCTCGACCTCTAACCCTACCTTGGACGGCCTGCTATTTGCATTCTTTTCCTTGTTTGGCGCCATCTCCAGTGTATTTCCTCTCCATAGCATCCAATTGGCAAAAGAGAATAGGTCCTTCAGGCGTACCTTCATCCTCTACAGCCATTAAGCATATCTCATACAATGGTATCTCCTTTTTCTCAAATCAAGTAGTAAATCGATATAGGGATCTATTGCCTAGGAACCCTTATCCTTTTCAACCCTTGTTGATTCCTAGCAATGAGCTACTATAAGGGGTTAAGCACTCTTTTCTAACCAACATCTGGAAGCTCTTTGCTAGTAATTTTGGACCTATAACAACTCCCTCTCTAGTAATAAGTGGTGCATAAGTTCTATGCAAATCTAACATGGGACTACACCACCTTGGTTCCTCCTCAAAACACCCAAGTTGTTTTGTCATCCATGATATGGTCAGTCAAGTTTACTATCTCTGGTCAATCTTTAAATAATTATCTATCTTGGTCCTCACCTAGTTGGATGACTCCCTAACCTTCCTACCAAGACCTCCTTCACCCAGAAGCCTTCTACAAGAGATTTGACCCTAAGTTATCTCTTTCTGATATTAACAAAACTCTTAAGAAGCCTGAGGTACCATATAGGAAGAAATCCATCCTTCTGTCTTCATCTCTAGATATTAAGACACACTTGGTTGCTCTCCTAGTTAACTACAACATCCATTCAAAAAAAGAATTAAACATATACTATAGAAAACTTGGTTGTAATCGTCTATGGTCTTCTACAAAATATTTTTATCAAATGGGAAAGATACATTCTCCACCCCATGACTTGATTTGACACAGAGAACAATAATAGAGACTCCCACCTACCCTACCCTAACCTGATTTGTGGTGTCTTTCAAGATCACACTGGTCAATCCCTTTTCAAAGACCTTGGCTACAAAGTTAGTCAAAAAGGGGTTTATATCATCCTCCTCCTAGACCTGACCATGCCTCTTTGTCATTTTCAACTGAAACATTGATGGGCTACATGATGCACCAACAGGCATACAACATGTAGGTTCAGGAGCACATCCATCAGGATCTTGTTCAGATAATTTCAAACATGAACTTGTCTTGCACCCATTCCTACCCACCTACCAACCTTACCCAGTTGTTGACTATGCCTCTTATGCATATAATCAGTTCCACCCAACTTACTAGCATGTTGTTTCCGTTGTACCCCCTACCTCTGACAGTGGACCTACCCTTGTTGCCTCTCAGCTACTTGCACTTCATGTTGGCCCTTCTACTACCATTCTTGTTGACTTTGATTGGGCTTCTATACCCAATTATGAGAAAGCTAAAGCATTGCATGAGTGTGGCATCTTTTGGGAATAGCAAAATTGAAGATGGCCCAGTTCTCATTCTTTCATTCTTGAGGAGGACACTGAGATGGTTGGTGAGGATGTTGAGGATGATGATGTTTGTGATGGTGATGAGGATGAGGATGATGATCAGGATGGTGATGAGGGATCTGATGATGATGGAGATGGTGGTGAGGACACACCTACTGCCCCTGATGCACCTTTTAATGGTAATGAAGACTACTAGCCTGATGATGATGAGGCCCTTCACATAAATGTTATTGATTTTTAGTTGTTAGTCCATATAGTGATCATCTATATATGTTTTTGTAGACTTTCATATACTGAACATTTGGGCACTATATATGAGGTTTACTATTTTCATATCCCGTTGCTTTTCTTCACTGTTTTGAAGTTTTCATCTAGAGAGGTCATAACTTTTGTTGTAATCTTATTATATATACCTTAACTCTATGATGGGTTATATCTCATGAGTTCTGGCATGTGATCCCATATTTTGATTATGACTCCGGTATGTTTGTTCTCTCTATTTTGTTGGTTGGTGCTTGCATATGGTTCTTGCATGTATCGTTTGTTCCTTGGATAAGACATGTGTTTTAGATCTTCTACCCCTTGTCTTTTTTATATGACAAAGGGTGAGAAATGAGTTTAGTACGTATTGAATTGTGATCCTTTTGTATTTAATTTTCTAAAATATCATGTGACTATGTAAGAGGACTCAATAGTATATATGTGTTATGGTTATGCTTTTTGGAGAAACTAACTCTACATGCAAAGATAAGCATGAATCGAGGGGGAGAAATTTCTATTGTTCATCCATGTATCCCCTTACAATTCACAAGTTAAAAGTTTAAATTCCAAGTCCATTTCAATATGTTGAGGAATGGTTTGTCATCTTCAAAAAGGGGAAGAATGTTGACCTAACAGTTATACATTATCCATATTTTGATGATGACTTAACCATTCCCTTCATATGTATCTAATATGTCTATTTGAGATTGATTTCAGGTATAACGTACATGAAAAGGATCAACTAAGTCAAGCCCTAGCTTGAAAAAATACAAGCCAAAGTCAATGCAAATGAACCTTTTTGGAATATGACCTAAGCTCTTAGGACAATTTTTGTAATAATTTGTATTGATGTTATGACTTGTAATTAAGATGAGAAAAAATCAAGAACACTTAAAATGAATGTTTAAACACTCTAATGACAATTTGTAAAATTCATTACAGGGTGTTTTGTCGGTCGAGTTTCATCTCTAATTAACTCGACTAACACCCTTGATGGATTTTGGGAATTTCCAGGGTTGGTCGAGTTTCCTCAAGACAAACTTGAATGACACCTTGCACTGACCAAATAAAATTTAAGCTGTCAGATGAGTTTCATCTAGGATACACTCGACTGACACTTCAAATTTTCTTTGTCACATAGTGGCATCAATCGAGTTTGCATTATTGAAACTCGACCAACCACACTAAATGGAAAGTGCAAAAAATGTGTTTCTAGCCATTGGAGTGTTACAAACATCAAAAATAGATCTGTTGCAACACCCCAAATAGCTATAATTCATTCCCAAGTTCTTCTAGTGGCTAGTAGACATCCCCAACTATAAATAGGGACCCTTGGGCTTCATCCCAAGTTTGCTTCTTATGCGCCTAGCTATAGTTGAGTGGATTTGTCTACTAAGAGTCCCTTTCTCTCTCTTGCTTGCTAATCAAAATGTCAATCTAAGTGAGATAGGTTGTTTGTGAGAGAGATACTTCCTTGTAATCATTGTGAATCTCTCAAATCTTCCCTTTCCCAAACCATTTCTTCAACCAAAGTTGGTGAAAGCATCTCCTTGGTGAAGGAGAAGGAGAAGGTGAAGGCTAAAGATCCTTGAAAAGAGTGGGTAATTCCTTCAAGGTAGAACACTTGTTGCAAGTGGGGAGCTCCTTCATGAAGGTGTCTAGGTCCTTGCAAAGTTGGGTAATCTCTTGTAGAGGTTGAAGACTCTTTCTCAAAGAATAGGCAAGACCTTGTAAGGTTTATTGGCTCCTTTTGATCCTCAAAAACAAATATAGGTATTCTTACCCTACAAGAGGAAGGTTTTATTGTATGTCTTATAATGGAATATAAGTATGCAATGGTTACAAAATCCAGAGGTTGAACTCTCTAAGTAGTGGATGTACACTCTCCTAGTTTGGAGTTTGGAACCACTATACATAGCTTGTTCTTGGTCTCATTCAATCTCTGTCATCATTGATATGTATGTTTAGTTCCACTTCAAATTCCATGTTTGCAATCTTATTCCTTGGAAGTAATTTGAAGGTCTAAAGAATCTTGTTTTAGTGTTTTAGCTCAATTTGATCCCCCCATAGTCCATTGATCCAACAATCGAAGGTGATGGTTCACATGAAGCATCTTTTGATGGTGAGCAGTGGTCTTTATCCCATTAGAGTTCAGGGGCCATCATAGAATAGACAGCCATCCACGCCATTGGTAGACAAGGTCGGACGAAGGTCTATGGATTGGCAGTCTTCTATACGTCAGGATCCCAACCATTCGATGAGGAGATATTGGCATATCCTTTGTTAGATGGAATCATTTCTACCGTCGGGAGGCAGGTCAGGTGCAACCATCAGTTATGACAACTAATGGAAGGCTTTCTGCACATGAATCCTCATCCTCGTCATCAGTAGACGTAAGAGGATCGTCCTATAATGATTTTTCTACACAAATTAAGTATCTACTACCTGATCAAGTAAAAAGAGAGAAGTATGAGGAGAATGTAAGAAAGTTATAGAGAGTTTATATTAAGGAAATGAATTAAGGTCAAAAATAGGCATGAAACATCCACAAAAATGGTTGTTATTACTGCTTTAATACCTTTGTTGGACACCACAAGACCTAGCATGACCCAGAATTATACCACAAAATGGCACTTTTCTCTATTTAAAATTAGATTGACCTATTTACAAACCTACAAAACTTTTGAGAGATATGTCAAACAATTATAAAAAGAGTTACCATAAACACTAACACATGAATATTTCCATAACATGGTAAAGGAAATCACAAAATATGGCCATAATACATCTTTGGAACATAGAAGGTTTGTTACACAATTCAATTGGCATTCTTCTATATGCATAAGTTTTTTTTTTAGTCTTAGGGAGACCCCGCTCCCCTTCCTCCTCAAACAGGTGCCAGAGCCCGGATGACCCAAGGAGTTGGTAATTACAGTGCGCTCAGGGGGTATATGCATAAGTTTCATATGTGCATGTGAATGTGGTTTTTTCTTGGTCTGGTGGATAGATTGGGATTTGGAAGAAACCTAAACATCCATCTAAATAACAAAAATATGAATTGTTGGCAAGTATTTCAAGCATGAGGTCGATGAATGGCTGGTGCGTCTTGGACTTCCTTGGGTCACAACTAGCCAGTTAGATTTGATTAGATGCAACTTAGGAAAACACACATGAATCTTTCAAAATTTATATAAGAGGCCTAGTCTAACACACTAGCTTAGACTATTTGCACTTCACCCGCAAGTGCATGGGGTCGTGCTATAGTATAGGCAAGTGGCAAGAGAAGGGTTGATCCTCAGGGAGAGAGGGGGCACTAGAGCTATGTTAATGTGAGATACGTTCCTAAAGTGGAATGTAGGGTTTTAGGGTTTAAGGTTGGTTTTGGTTGATTACACTATGATTGCGAACAATTAACAACAAGAAAGAAGCCAGATTACCAAAAACCCTAAATTACCCTAAGCAAGTTAAGACTAAGAAGCTAGGCTAAACAAGTAATTAAGCAAGAGCAAAGAACTACAACTAGATACACTAGACTAGCAATTCAAATTAACAACTACGAGGCAAGTGAAGCACAAGAGCAAGAAAGAACCTAAGTTATCACTAGCTAACTGTTACGACCCGCGTCGAGCTTAACCTGTAAGTATGCTGTTAAGCATGTGTTTTAGCTGCTTTGCTAAGCTGTAAGCTTGTTTTTATTAATAATGTTTATAACGGATACGAGATGTGCTTAGTGTGAATCCTAGCCCTTAAAACGTGTAGGATCTTACGCTTGAAGTGTTGCCAGAGAAATCGTTCGAATCCGACCTTCGAGTCAAAAGTTGCATGTTTTTGGGCTTGTAGGGATCCGTTTGTAATTTTTGAAAGTTCTCGGACTTTATGTTTTGGTCCCTAGGTTTTCCTTCTTATCTTTCTTTCCCTTTACTCGTTTCTTTCCAGAAACGAGAGAACGCAAAGTGTTCTTTTCTTCTTCCTTCGCGTGAGAGAGAGAGAGAGAGCTGAGAAGGGAAGAACGTCTTGGAGCCAAGGTTTTGCTCCGGCCAGCAGCTACGAATCATCTTTTTCCCTCTTTCCATCTTCTTCTCCATCAATTCGATCCGGCTAGCAGTAGGAGCTGCGTTTGCAAGGTGGTGGTCTGGAGATTTGGGTGCAAAGAGCAGCCCTAGCTCGTTCTTCCTCCCCCTCCAGCTAGTTCTTGGTGATGTGCACCTGTTGCAAGTGATTTGCAACGCAAATCAAGGGTTTTGTCCGTCGATTCGAGTGAAATTGACATCTGCAGGTCCGTTTTTATTTTCTGTCTGTGCGTGGTTCGGCCGAGTTTGTGTTTGGTCGGCCGAGTTTCTTATTTAGGCAATCGAACAGTGTTTTGGTCGGCCGAGTTTGGTCTTGAATCGGCCGAGTTTCTTTGTAGGTAAACAAGCGGTGTTTCGATCGGTCGAGTTCCCCAGAGGATCGGCCGAGTTTCCTGCTGATCGGCCGAAGTCGGTCGGACGAGTTTCAGAAACTGAGGAGTGATCGGCCGAGTTCCAGAGTGATCGGCTGAGTTTCAGAGTGTGAGTGGCAGTTCATTCAGAAATCATTATTTAACTCATTTTAAATGCTTATTTGCTTCTGTATCAGTTGGTGTAACTTCTAAACAGTGTAGTACATACAATAGAGTATGTTAGTTTCATTGGAACCTGAAATACATAATATTATTGATGAAAATGATGGAATTTCATGTATTACAGTTGTAATGTATATGTTGATTAAAATGGATATTTAGCATTGAAACTGGATATGTGATGCTAAGTCATGCTTAAGATGACAAATGATATATCTGTGTTTTCAAGCGATGTTCAGAATATGAAATAAGTATGAAATGTAATATTCCTGTTTAAATGGTTATATGTTAATTAGTTAATAGACTTAGGTGCCCTAACACCGTAGAACCCCTTTGACAGATCTGCTTCTTAGGGGTGAAACTCGTGTTGCAACATTATCCGTGCGGAGTCATGGAGACACGAGGACAGAGAGGTAGTGTCCAACAACAACGCGTGCGGAGTCACGGTGGCACTGGAGAAAAAAATGGGGGTTATTCAACATTAATCCGTGCAGAGTCACGGTGGTAACCCCGTGAGACTCTCCGCCTGTGTGCTCAGGTTAGAGGAGGAGTCTAGAGCACTCGGAGTAGTGCATTGAGGCCGGAGAGCCTGTAGGCCGGAGAGCCTGTGGTCCTGTGGCAGAGCAGGGCTGGCGTCAGACTTAGCATTTCCTGGGTGTGTCGCTAAGTCTTGTACGGTGAGATCGTAGTTCGCTACGGATCTTTATATGCAGAGTACACTGCATATGATTAGGGCATAATAATAATAATAATATAAAAATGCAATCATATAGGAACACAGTAAATTTAATATGTTAAGAGATTTGCACTTCTGTACTAATTCTCTATAATTGTTTATTTGTTTAAAATATCTGATGTTGCATAGAAATGAAATTGTTATCAGTAAATCTGCTATGTCATTAGAACTTCCCTGTTTAGTACTGCTCTTATCTTTTATATAAATGTTATCAACCTGATGAGTTGTTTAGTGATAGCTAAATGAAAGGCTATTCACTGAGCGAGTAGGCTCATACCTCTACTCAAAACATTTTTAGGTCAGCATCAGCATCAGGAATCGGAAGGATCATTTCATCCTAACGCCTAGTCTACAGAAGGTTTGTAGTTAGTCTAGTTAGAGGTCTCTTAGTCCTTTCCCCTCGGTTCTTTGGGACATGGTGTGGGTGAGAGAGAGTATGTTTGTGGAATGTGTATAAAGATGTAAATTAACTGTTATGTTTAATTTATGTTGAACAATGTAATTTGCTGTAGAATTTGTATATATTTCCTGTCAGTTTAATAGAAATGCTTCTGCAGTTTGTTTGGTTTTGGTTTACAGCCTAAATCAGGTTATCTTTTTAATGTCTTTAAGATGTTTTAAAAAGTGATGAATGGTTTGGCTTGTGCGTAAATCCCTTTGTCGCGCCTTAATCTCGTGGTCTGTGGTTAGTGTGAGATTGGGGTGTGACATCTTTTGGTATCAGAGCTTTGGTTGAGTATATGAATACTCTAAGTCCAGGTCAGGGGACGATAAGAGACCAATAGGATTAAGGTTTAGGTGTCTTTCTTCTATCTGTAGTTTTCTAACAGGAAATATTCTGTTATATCATTGCAGATGGCAGGAAAAGGTTATGGTCATGATGACCAGGCCGAGAGTCATGTTGGCCCTGATCCTATGTACTTGGGTCCAGGTGGTGGTGACCATGTGGATGAAGCGTCTCGTATGTATAAGATGTTTCTGGAGACCAGGGAGAAGTACAAAGCTGATAGGCGAGCTTCTACTTCTACCAGCAGTAAGGATCTGATGTGATCTTATGAGCTTGTCAAGAAGCTTGGTGGTACAGAATTTAGTGGTACTACAGATCCTGCAGAGGCAGATGAGTGGTGGAGACAGATAGAGAAGGTCTTTCTCTTGATGGATCTTCCAGAAGAGAAGAAGATTAATCACGCAGTTTATCTTTTGACAGGCGATGCAGAGCTGTGGTGGCATAGTGTGGAGGAAAAGAGGAGAGGTACAGAGCTTTCTTGGCAGGATTTCTCTGAGGAGTTTCATCTTAAATTCTATCCACCCACTTTTCTTAATGAGAAAATCAGGCAGTTACAGAACATTAAGCAGGGGAACATGTCAGTTACTGAGTATGAAGCGCTTTTCACCCGGTTAGCGAACTTCTGTCCGCAGCTTGTTCCTGACAACATAGAAAGATGCAGAAGGTTTCAAGAAGGACTAAGGCCAGAAATTCGGCATACAGTTTCTGCTACTAGCAGAAGGAACAGGGAGAACTTTGGTGAGTTTGTTGAGGCTGCTAGACAGGTTGAAGAATATGTGAATGCTGACAAGGTGCCTGAGTCTAAAAAGAGATCTGCAGATTTCAGTAGAGGACAGTCCAGTAGTGGATACAGAGGTGGAGGTAGAGGTTTCTTTTCTAAACTCGGGCGTGGCTTTAGCTGTTTCAGTAGACAGAGAACTTAGGATGTTTCTTCTTCTAGAAGCAGAGAGAGATACTACCCAGGGAGATGGGGCAGTGCCTCTAGTGGACAGTCTTCTGGGTCGTCAATGTCAGTAACAGGTCCCCAGAGACAAGAGATACCGCCATGTGACAAATGTGAAAGACCACACACTGGTCAGTGTTGGGGTCCAAGTTGTTTTGTCTGTGGACAAGTAGGACACCTAAAAAGGGAATGTCCTCAGCTTCAACAAGTAGCATCACAAGCTTTCCAGCCCCAGTACCATGATGTTCCGAGTTCTTCTGTGGCTTCTGGTTCCAGAGGTGGTGGAGTGGCCAGTGGCAGAAGTGGTCAGAGAGGACAGTGTGGCAGAGGGAGAGCTTCAGCACGTTTCTTCTCTTTGACACCTCAGGAAGGTATAATCTCTTCACAAGTCGTTACAGGAGAGATGTTTTTGTTTAATAGTATACCAGTTTCAGTTTTGATAGATCCGGGTGCTACTCACTCTTTCATACGACGTTCTTTAGCTGATAAACTTAATCTGTTAACTCAAGTTTTGGTAGATGAGTTAGTGTTGAGAGTTCCACTAGGTGAACCAACGGTTCTGACTGAGTTCTGTCCCGGATGTTTGTTATCTTTTGGAGGTTACACCTTTGCTGCTAATCTCATACCCTTGGATGTCAATACTTTTCAAATCATCTTGGGTATGGATTGTCTTGAGACATATCGAGTGCAACTCGATTGTTGGAAGAAGGAAACTACCTTTCAACTAGGTGAATTTTCTTGTGTCTTTACCAGAGACAGGAAAGTTCTGCCTACGTGCATAATATCAGCTGCTGTAGCTGATAAGATGCTACAGAAAGGATGTGAAGCGTTCCTTGCTCATGTGATTGACACTAGAGCAGAGAAGAGCACCGCCAGTGTTTATGATGTGCCCGTGGTTCGTGAGTTTTCTGATGTTTTTCCAGAAGATTTGCCAGGTTTACCTCCTGTCAGAGACATTGATTTTGAGATTCAGGTATATCCAGGTAGTCATCCAGTAGCACTGCCAGCTTATAGAATGGCACCTGTAGAGTTGAAGGAACTCAAGGTGCAGCTGCAGGATTTGCTGGATAAGGGTTTCATCAGACCCAGTTCTTCGTCGTGGGGTGCTCCAGTGTTGTTTGTTAAAAAGAAGGATGGTACCATGCGTCTCTGTATAGATTACAGGCAACTGAACAAGATCACTATTAAGAACAAGTATCCTTTGCCGAGAATAGACGATCTGTTTGATCAGTTGCGTGGAGCAACGGTTTTCTCTAAAATAGATTTGAGATCTTGATACCATCAGCTTAGAGTAAAGGCTTCTGATATTTCCAAAACAGCTTTCAGAACAGGTATGGGCATTATGAGTTTTTGGTCATGTCGTTTGGGCTGACCAATGCCCCAGCAGCCTTTATGGATATGATGAATCAGATTTTCAAACCGATCCTAGATCAGTTTATTGTGGTCTTTATAGATGATATCCTGATCTACTCCAGAGATGATGTACAACATGAGCAACACCTGAGAGTAGTGTTGCAGTTGTTGAGGCAACACCAACTGTATGCTAAGTTTAGCAAGTGTGAGTTCTGGTTGGCTGAGGTAGCATTTCTTGGACATGTTATCTCGAGGGATGGAGTTAGTGTTGATCCTAAGAAAGTTGATTCTGTGCTTCAGTGGGAACAGCCTAAGACTCCTACTGAGATTAGAAGTTTCTTGGGTTTAGCAAGCTATTACAGAAGGTTTATACAGAACTTCAGTGTGCTAGTGTCACCCTTGACACGCTTGACGAGGAAGAATGCATCATTTGTTTGGTCTGATAACTGTGAGAAAAGTTTTCAAATCTTGAAGAGGAAGTTGACTTCAGCACCAGTGTTGGTTTTGCCAGAGGCAGACAAAGGTTATACAGTGTTCTGTAACGCTTCCAGGAGAGGTTTGGGCTGTGTGCTGATGCAGGAAGGCAAAGTTGTGGCTTATGCATCTAGACAGCTTAAGAAGAACGAAGAGAACTACCCTACTCATGATCTCAAATTAGCTACTATAGTTCATGCTCTTAAGACATGGTGTCACTACCTGTATGGTGAGACATGTCAGGTGTTTACGGACCATAAGAGCCTGAAGTATATCTTCACTCAGAAGGATTTGAATCTGAGACAGCGCAGATGGCTTGAGCTGATTAAAGATTATGATGTGACAATCGATTACCATCCTGGTAAAGCAAATGTTGTAGCAGATGCCTTGAGTAGAAAGTCAATTTCAACAGCTGATGCATTTTCTATGGCATGTTTCAAGAGAGACTTGCTTGTAGATATGCGAAAATTGAACTTAGACTTGGATGTGACTGGACAAAGTGGGTTGATTGCTCAGATGCAGGTCAAACCTACTTTCTATGATCAGATTATGGAGTTGCAACAGAATGATGATGAGTTGCGGCAGGTTACGCAGGATATGTCGGAAGGTAAAAGGTCAGAATTCAGGTTCTCTGACGATGGTGTGTTGTATCTTCATGACAGGTTGTGTGTACCTGGGAACAGTGAGCTGAAAGAGCAGATTCTTGAAGAAGCGCTTGCTTCTATGTATGCTATGCATCCTGGTAACACGAAAATGTACAAGAATCTCATAGAGTTGTACTGGTGGTCTGGTATGAAAAGAGATGTGGCTGAGTACGTGGCTAGATGTGGAGTGTGTCAGCAGGTTAAAGCTGAGCATCAGAAACCTGCTGGTACCTTGCAGTCGCTTCCTATACCTGAATGGAAATGGGAACACATCACGATGGACTTTGTGGTAGGGTTACCTAGGACGTCTAAAGGTTCGGACTCGATTTGGGTGATTGTGGATAGACTAACTAAGTCTGCTCACCTTCTCCCGGTCAAGTCAACCTTTGATGTTCCAAAGCTGGCAAAGATTTATGTGGATGAGGTAATCAGATTGCATGGAATTCCAGTTTCCATTATTTCTGATAGAGATCCAAAGTTTACATCTAGGTTCTGGAATCAGTTACATCGTGCGTTGGGCACAAAGCTGAGGTTCAGTACAGTGTTTCACCCACAGACAGATGGCCAATCTGAGAGGACCATTCAGACCCTTGAAGACATGCTGAGAGCATGTGTTCTACAGTTCAGAGGTAACTGGGAAGAACACTTAAGCCTGATGGAGTTTTCATATAACAACATCTACCATTCTAGTCTTGGAATGGCCCCATATGAAGCTCTATATGGCAGGAAGTGTAGATCACCAGTTTGTTGGTATGAGATTGGTGAGAAAGAAATTCTTGGACCTGAGATAGTTGATCTAACTACAGAGAAGATATCTGTGATCAGGGATCAGTTGAAAGCTGCTCAGGATAGACAGAAAAGTTATGCAGAGAGACGACGTCGACCTCTTGAGTTTGAGGTTGGTGACGAGGTTTATCTGAAGGTTTCACCGTGGAAGGGAGTGCTAAGGTTTGGCAAGAGGGGTAAGTTGACCCCTAGGTTTATGGGCCCATATCCTATTGTTGAGAGGATTGGACCTGTAGCTTACAGGTTGGATTTGCCATCTGAGTTGGTAAATCTTCATGATGTGTTTCATGTGTCTATGCTGAAAAAGTGTCATCCCGGTACATAAAATATATTAGATCCAGATCTGGCACAGCTTAGGACAGATGTGTCCTACGTGGAAGGACCAGTGCAGATAGTCTATCACCGGATTAAGAAGCTTAAGAACCGTGAGATTCTTTTGGTAAAGGTCCTGTGGAAGAACCATAATCTTGAAGAAGCTACGTGGGAGCTTGAGTTTGAGATGCATAGCAAGTTTCCTTTTCTCTTTTAGGAATTTCGGGACGAAATTCTTATAAGGGAGGGAGATTGTTACGACCCGCGTCGAGCTTAACCTGTAAGTATGTTGTTAAGCATGTGTTTTAGCTGCTTTGCTAAGCTGTAAGCTTGTTTTTATTAATAATGTTTATAATGGATACGAGATGTGCTTAGTGTGAATCCTAGCCCTTAAAACGTGTAGGATCTTACGCTTGAAGCGTTGCCAGAGAAATCGTTCGAATCCGACCTTCGAGTCAAAAGTTGCATGTTTTTGGGCTTGTAGGGATCCGTTTGTAATTTTTGAAAGTTCTCGGACTTTATGTTTTGGTCCCTAGGTTTTCCTTCTTATCTTTCTTTCCCTTTACTCGTTTCTTTCCAGAAATGAGAGAACGCAGAGCGTTCTTTTCTTCTTCCTTCGCGTGAGAGAGAGAGAGAGAGAGAGCGGGAGCTGAGAAGGGAAGAACGTCTTGGAGCCAAGGTTTTGCTCCAGCCAGCAGCTACGAATCATCTTCTTCCCTCTTTCCATCTTCTTCTCCATCAATTCGATCCGGCTAGCAGCAGGAGCTGCATTTGCAAGGTGGTGGTCTGGAGATTTGGGTGCAAAGAGCAGCCCTAGCTCGTCCTTCCTCCCCCTCCAGCTAGTTCTTGGTGATGTGCACCTGTTGCAAGTGATTTGCAACGCAAATCAAGGGTTTTGCCTGTCGATTCGAGTGAAATCGACATCTGCAGGTCCGTTTTTATTTTCTATCTGTGCGTGGTTTGGCCGAGTTTGTGTTTGGTCGGCCGAGTTTCTTATTTAGGCAATCGAACAGTGTTTTGGTCGGCCGAGTTTGGTCTTGAATCGGCCGAGTTTCTTTGTAGGTAAACAAGCGGTGTTTCGATCGGTCGAGTTCCCCAGAGGATCGGCCGAGTTTCTTGCTGATCGGCCGAAGTTTGTCGTCCGAGTTTCAGAAACTGAGGAGTGATCGGCCGAGTTCCAGAGTGATCGGCCGAGTTTTAGAGTGTGAGTGGAAGTTCATTCAGAAATCATTATTTAACTCATTTTAAATGCTTATTTGCTTCTGTATCAGTTGGTGTAACTTCTAAACAGTGTAGTACATACAATAGAGTATGTTAGTTTCATTGGAACTTGAAATACATAATATTATTGATGAAAATGATGGAATTTCCTGTATTACAGTTGTAATGTATATGTTGATTAAAATGGATATTTAGCATTGAAACTGGATATGCGATGCTTAGTCATGCTTAAGATGACAAATGATATATCTGTGTTTTCAAGCGATGTTCAAAATATGAAATAAGTATGAAATGTAATATTCCTGTTTAAATGGTTATATGTTAATCAGTTAATAGACTTAGGTGTCCTAACACCGTAGAACCCCTTTGACAATTCTGCTTCTTAGGGGTGAAACTCGTGTTGCAACATTATCCGTGCGGAGTCATGGAGACACGAGGACAGAGAGGCAGTGTCCAACAACAACGCGTGCGGAGTCACGGTGGCACTGGAGAAAAAATGGGGGTTATTCAACATTAATCCGTGCGGAGTCATGGTGGTAACCCCGTGAGACTCTCTGCCTGTGTGCTCAGGTTAGAGGAGGAGTCTAGAGCACTCAGAGTAGTGCATTGAGGCCGGAGAGCCTGTGGTCTTGTGGCAGAGCAGGGCTGGCGTCAGACTTAGCATTTCCCGGGTGTGTCGCTAAGTCTTGTACGGTGAGATCGTAGTTCGCTACGGATCTTTATATGCAGAGTACACTGCATATGATTAGGGCATAATAATAATAATAATATAAAAATGTAATCATATAGGAACACAGTAAATTTAATATGTTAAGAGATTTGCACTTCTGTACTAATTCTCTATAATTGTTTATTTGTTTAAAATATCTGATGTTGCATAGAAATGAAATTGTTATCAGTAAATCTGCTATGTCATTAGAACTGCCCTGTTTAGTACTGCTCTTATCTTTTATATAAATGTTATCAACCTGATGAGTTGTTTAGTGATAGCTAAATGAAAGGCTATTCACTGAGCGAGTAGGCTCATACCTCTACTCAAAACATTTTCAGGTCAGCATCAGCATCAGGAATCGGAAGGATCATTTCATCCTAACGCCTAGTCTACAGAAGGTTTGTAGTTAGTCTAGTTAGAGGTCTCTTAGTCCTTTCCCCTCAGTTCTTTGGGACATGGTGTGGGTGAGAGAGAGTATGTTTGTGGAATGTGTATAACGATGTAAATTAACTGTTATGTTTAATTTATGTTGAACAATGTAATTTGCTGTAGACTTTGTATATATTTCCTGTCAGTTTAATAGAAATGCTTCTGCAGTTTGTTTGGTTTTGGTTTACAGCCTAAATCAAGTTATCTTTTTAATGTCTTTAAGATGTTTTAAAAATTGATGAATGGTTTGGCTTGTGCGTAAATCCCTTTGTCGCGCCTTAATCTCGTGGTCTGTGGTTAGTGTGAGATTGGGGTGTGACACTAACAATATTAACACAAGCAAGCTCCAAAGAGCACTAACTACTCAAGAAAATCCTAACTATCAAGAACTAAGCAATTAGCTAAGAAGTAACAAAGGCAATTAACTAAACTAGAATTAACAAGCTAAGATGACAAGGTGGGTTTTAAGAAATAAGATGGATAGGTGGGCCATTTGTGAATGATACTTTGATATTAGTTGGGGAAGGTTACATAACAAGCAAGATTTATATATTCAATCTAGATTGCCAAACCAAACAACAAGGCAAGTGCTATTGGAATATACTCTATTCTACTAGTTGGAGAACTAGGGCTAGGTGTAATTCTAATAGGACTTGGCAAGTTTAGGTTTATAGGGTAAGTGGTATTAGGGAAATTGAGATCCAAGGGTAGGAATGGGAGTAGAGATGAGGGTGTTTCACCTCATGTTACTTACCATCTAGCCTTTAGAAAATTCTAGGAAATTGCACTAATCACACTTACACTAGCTACTTAGATCTCATACCTACTTGTAGGAGAAGGGAGTTGTATGTGGGAACAAAGGGTGTTGATAGGGATCCACTATTTGGACCTAGGAGAAATTCCTAGGATATCCACATACATTCCATTTTCCCCTAGAAGCTAGGTGTCATCAAGCATCATAAAACAAGCAATCCATGTTTAAAAGCACAAATCACAAGCAAGATAATTGAAAATGACATAGAAGCAAGTGTCAATCATAATAGAATGGAAATATGTTCATTACAAGTTATTTTCCCACAGAATGGTATCAAAGTAACATTTTAACCCCAAACAGCCCACCACTAGGGGCTTAACTAGACATGATCATACAAAAGAGCAAAAAGGAAATAAGAAAGAGGTAGATGGCCATG
The DNA here is from genome assembly GCA_963693085.1 of Alisma plantago-aquatica. NCBI lineage: Eukaryota > Viridiplantae > Streptophyta > Magnoliopsida > Alismatales > Alismataceae > Alisma > Alisma plantago-aquatica. The sequence goes on along the minus strand of OY856413.1, from coordinate 517,390,799 downwards.
GAGCTCGTGGAAGCTTCTTCTCCTTCACATCCTAGCTACTTCATAATGACCTCCCTCCTCCAAGATGGCTGAGAGCATGGAAATGTAGGGGGTTATAGTGGGAAACCTAGAAAACTAGGTTTGTATGGTGGAAATGGAGTGAAAATTGAGCGGGAGGTAGGTGAAATGTTTGGAAAGCAAGGAATGGCTAAGGAGTATCTAGAGGGGTGATAGGGAATATAACCTTCATGTTGTGGTTGCCACCTATGTATATATAGATGGTGGGGAGACACTAGGATAAGTTGGGGTAAAAAGGGAAAAACAATGAAGAAAATGGGTAGGTTTAGGTGGTCACCACGGTCGTGGAGAGGTGGCATGGCCGTGGTGGGGGTTATATGGCATGATATGGGCTATGGAATGGATGACGTGGAAGGTGGAGGTGAGGTGTAAGTATGTATGGTGGCCACATTTGTGGAGGGTGCCACAATTGTGTTGGGTAGGGGGTACCAAGGCCGTGTAGGGTAGTGCGACCGTGTTGGAGTAGGTTGCCACAGGAGAGGTTGCTCTGAGGTCATCTTGTCTTCAGCTCACCAAAGTCATGGTGGTCACCATGGGAAAGGTGGCCTTCAAGGGCCACGGTTGTGTTGATGGCCACAACTGTGGTCATTCACGTGTAAAATGATCTGAGTTACTATTGATTTTGGGGGACTTGAAGAATAAATCACCACAATCATGGCATGGCCCACGGGCGAGTTGGGGCTCCCTGGACACAGCCATTTTGATGACCATGATTGTGGTGTCTTCAGTGACCACAGCCATTTTGTTGGCCACACTTGTGGTCATTCATGTACAAACTTGGTGAAGTTACTGTAGCATTTGGATATTGATTCAACACGGCCGTGGTGGTTTCCCACTGCCATTTTGGAGCTTCTTTCTGTTGATCTCAACTTCAAATTCTTCATTTGACCTCCTTTTTCTTTGGATTGATTCTTTTGCATCCAAATAGAGATCAGATAAGAGATAGGTCCAATCTCGAGGTGCAAGGACCCAAAGATGTTCTTTATCTCCCTCTCTTGCATCAATGCATGCATAAGTACCCTGAAAAAGACATAAAAGGAGGCATAAGTGCATTTGACATAAAAGATCACATTGGAGGAAGTAGCTTGCAATCTAAAATGTTTAGATGTGATTATAATGCAAAAAGATACAGGATGAATCGCTAAAATAGGTTGCATCAATGGCAAGGGAAATGATATTTTCTAGTGGTCTTATTCAACCTCCTATACTTGATACACATGTGCCACCCTGTGTCAACATGTGTTTGGATCAAATCATCATTATCTCCTTTTATCACAGTGGCACCCCTTTCTTAGGCACCACATGAATTGCACTTACCCATGGGATGTTGCTAATTGGATAAATAATTCATGCATCTCTGAATTTGAAAATATCTTTCTTTACCATTTCCATCATGTTTTTCTTGGAGATTCAATACATGGTTTATCATCTAAATATGTGGAGCATAAAAATAGAGGGGTTGATTCCTTGTAGATCATATATTGGATATCCAATCACATATTTAAAAAATCAAAGTTATTTAAGAAATTTTGGTTCTTATTCTTCATTTAATTTAGAACTAACAAAAATAAGAGAAGTAGATTTTGTATCTAGAAATGCATACCTCAACCCCAGTGGAAAGGGTTTTGGTTATACCTTTTTCTTTGGTGTTGTAATGTTGTTTGTCTCCTTGTCTAGTGATGTTTGTTAAGAATTTCAACTTGAAACGGTTGCATAAATGGTTTCATGGAAATTAGTCTTTGGGTTTGTGTCATCATCCTCTTCTTCAAAATCATAAAAATCTATTTATTTATATTTTTTCATCATCAAGAAGTGTATCAATGTTGTCAAATAAATAGAGGTACTCTTTTGTGCTGATTTCTTTCATTACATAAAAAATAGATATTTATATATCTTCATCTCCAACTCTAAGAATAGATTTTTCTTCTCTAACATCCATTATGCATCCTGCAGTACGTAGGAATGGTCTCCCAAAATGAATTGGATTTGTAGGGTCTTCATTCATGTCAAGGACCAAAAAGTCACAAGGAATATAGAACATTCCTATTTGCAATGGATCATATTCAATGATTCCTCTTGGATATTCAATGCATAAATATGCTAGTTGGATAACGATAAAGGGATCGATTGTCCCAAGTCAAATCTCTACAATAAAGAAAATGGAATCTAACTTATGATAGCACTGAGATCTAACAAATGTTATCAAATGTTGTATCTCCAGTCTTCCATGGAAGGATGACTCCACCAAGATCATCTAATGCTTTCATAAAACTATTTTGAATAGTATACATTATTCTTTCAAGAAGTTTTTTTGTCTCTACATGATCAAGTCTCCTATTTGTCAATATGTCTTTGAGGAATTTAGCATATGAAGGCATTTCAAAAATTACTTCTACTAAGGGTAGGTTGACATAGAGATTGTTCATAATGTCCAAAAATTTATTGAACTTTATATTATCTTTCTTATTAGAAAACGTGTGGGGAAAAGGGACATTTGGCTCATTAGAAGAGTCACCTTGTGGAGCATTACCTATAGATTTCTTTCTTTGAGTTTCAGCTGCATCATCTTCATTGGTGTCAAAAACGTCATATGATTTTTTCTTTGATGGTGGAGAAGATCCTCGTATGATGACTCCACTCCTCAAAGTCACTGAATTATATCTTTTTCTAGGATTCATCGCTAGATGACTAGTTAAGAACCATGAAGGTGCTTTTTGGTTGGAATGATCTTGTTGAGAAATTTGGTTATCCAACATTCTTTTATGAGTAGCAATTCCATCCACCTTAGAAGAGAGTGGTTGAACTAAATCCTTCATTAAATGTTCTTGTTGACAGAACTTGTCAATTTGAAACAAAAGTCTCCAAGAGTAATTCCAAGTCAGACTTTGGTTGTGGTTGTTTTTTTTTATTAAAATTCCTATTTGCATTGTTGTTAAAGATCAATGTATTGTTACCCATAGGTCATTTTTTCCCCGTTGATGGTTGTTATTGAGCATTTTGAACACTGTTGTTGAGTAGAAGTTGGGATTGTCTCTCCAACACAAATTGTAAGTGTTTGAATAAAGATTGTAAGGTAGATTGTTCCCAAAAAATATCGTATTGAATTCTTCTAATGTTTCCTCAAATGAAACAAAAGGAGAATAATATGTAGAAAATATATGTCCAGGTGATTCACTTGCATCACAAAGTTAATTGACTGCTTGAACCGATTGAGTATATGTCTTCTCAAACTTATATGAAAAGGCATCTAGCTTTGCAACAACTAAGTCCACAACATCAACTGTGTGCTTGCCAACTTGCTTCTCAGAAGCTATGTTTGAAGCAGATCATTGGTTACTACTTTTTGAACTCCGATGGAAATTATTTATTCCCATGTCTTTGATTATGGCATAGGCTTCCATGTAAGATTTGTTCATTAATAAACCATTTGCAACAACATCAATAGACATCCTTGTATTTTACAATAAGCCATTACAAAAAGTTTGCATAGAAGCCAGTTTATTAGACCATGGTGTGTACAAAAAAGTTGAAGGTCTTTGAACCTTTCCCATGTATCATACAAGGTCTCTCCATCCCTTTGAGATAAGTTGGTTGGTTGGCTCCTTAGTTATGCAGTCTTTCTAGGTGGAAAATATTTGGCTAAGAAAACTTTGAGGAGATCCTACGAACTTTTGATATAGTTTCTAGGAAAATAAGAGAGCCATGCCTTGACCATCTCTCTCAAGGTGAAGACAAATAAAAGAAGGCAAATCCCATAAGTCAAAATGCTCATTATCGTGATCATGTTGAGGTATTGTAGAAACTCAACAATGTGGAGGTTTGTATCCTCCATTGGTATCCATCCTAACCTATTTTGTTGTATCATTTGCATGATGATGGGGTTGATAGAAAAATATTTCCCTCAATATGTGGGCTACTTATAGTTGCACTGGTGTTTACTACAATTGAAATGGAAAATTCCTTACAAGGACAACCATATTCCATGACTAGTTCTTATTTGGATCTGGATGTTCAAGTGAAGATGGTGGTGATGAAGGTGACAAAGATTGTGAGTCCCCCTCCTTACTCTTTGAAGGTTGCTGACAGTGTGCTCAATGTCTGGATCTAGAAATATAGAAGGTTCAAGACCCCTTTTGGAACTCCGCATACAATCCTCAAATAAAAAAAGTGAGTGAGATACACAAACATGAATCAAAGATAGACCAAATGATAAAAATGATGATGATGATGATGATGATGATGATGATGATGATGATGATGATGATGATGATGATGATGATGATGATGATGATGATGATGATGATGATGATGATGATGATGATGATGATGATGATGATGATGATGATGATGATGATGATGATGATGATGATGATGATGATGATGATGATGATGATGATGATGATGATGATGATGATGATGATGATGATGATGATGATGATGATGATGATGATGATGATGATGATGATGATGATGATGATGATGATGATGATGATGATGATGATGATGATGATGATGATGATGATGATGATGATGATGATGATGATGATGATGATGATGATGATGATGATGATGATGATGATGATGATGATGATGATGATGATGATGATGATGATGATGATGATGATGATGATGATGATGATGATGATGATGATGATGATGATGATGATGATGATGATGATGATGATGATGATGATGATGATGATGATGATGATGATGATGATGATGATGATGATGATGATGATGATGATGATGATGATGATGATGATGATGATGATGATGATGATGATGATGATGATGATGATGATGATGATGATGATGATGATGATGATGATGATGATGATGATGATGATGATGATGATGATGATGATGATGATGATGATGATGATGATGATGATGATGATGATGATGATGATGATGATGATGATGATGATGATGATGATGATGATGATGGGTTGTAATGTGATATAGTCTTTCTTACTAATTAACACCTCTTTCTCGAACAAAAATACTGATTCTCCCTGGAAACGGTGCCAAAAACTTGTTGGTGTGTTGTATAAACACGTTTTAGATTTATAATCATCTCAAATCATCTACCCCCATAAGTAGACAAGTTCATTATAGTCCAGGTCATGCTCCAAAGCAGCAAAGGTTGTTAAGTGCAAGAGTGATGTACTTCAAAAATATAGATCTATTTATTAAGAGAGGACTTGTTTTCATTCAAGTTAATTAGACAATCAAGAAAGAGAAGAACTATAATAGGGATCGCTTCATTCAAAGGATCAAGTTTGGTTAGAAATTCTTGAGAATAGGGTTTTACTACCATATCATGCATAAGACAACCACGAAATCCAAACTAGAAAAAATAATCACAATGGAAGGTCTGGGTTCTACAACCCTCTTGGTAGTGTAGAATAGTCCTTACTTAAAATAGAGCCACCATGCATATATGCAGAAAAGAACCACCAAATCTTTGAAATGCCAACAGCTCCTAACCACTCTCATGGTCAAAGAAAAGGGGGATATGATAAAACCTTCTTACTTCAATGCATACCTTTTGAGAATATATAAGAAGCATAAAAGCATACACACAAGATGGCCAATCAAGCATATATGTAAAATAAACATCAGTGCATCATAGAACAGTGAAATAGCTAGCATTAATTATGAAATTTGCTGTCCAACAACACATGACATGGGATTTACTCCCTCATGTCTAACAAAGAGATATCTACTCATCCATGGCAAGATTAAAGAAGGTAAAATTGGTATCAAACATAGTTGGATATCACAAAAGAAAGAAATAAACTTTTATGTATGTGAAAGAGGTAGGATAGAGTTAGAACTTTGGTAAAGGAGTCAATACCACATCCTTATTGGTGGAAAGCTCTTTAGGAACCTTCACTCCAAGGTGGAGAGAAGAAATGGCTAGAGATCTCTACTTCAACTATCAAGGAATAAGAAAGATGAAGAAGTTTTTCTCCCAAGAAACCAAATCGTCATCCTTGGTTGCCTCCAACTTCTCCTTGCTCTTCTCTAGTCAGGTCTCATTACAAACAATATTTAATAGTCTGTGGTAACTGTCCCAAGATGGCTTGGGGTCATATATATAGACATGGAGAGGTTACAATCAAGCTTTAGTGAGTTTTGCAGGTGACACGGCATGTAGGTTGGATTACACGGCATATCACTTGTGTTCTCTATAGTTGTAACTAATCAAATGGGAATGGCATGATGTGTTGGTGAATGACACAGCATGTCACTTGTGTTAGTATAGTTGTAACTAATCAAATGGGAACGACATGGTGTGTTGGTGAATAACACAGCATGTTGGGAAAAACCTAATTAATTATGGACCTCAACTGACATGTCATGTCAATTACGTACACAGTGGTTGGCTTCTTGTTGTTGGGGTTGGTTTCCTTCTTTGGACATGTTGTGTTGGGAGTCCAACATGGTCTGTCGTTGACTATTTTTGCAACTTTACTCTTTTGGATATGTGGATGATTGGAGAATAATTCAGTGGATGATATGATGGTCTTTCTATCCCCATTTTGATACCAAAATATTATACCTACAATCAAAACCATGGATCAAGTAAATATAACATAAAAGTGGAAAATCTAGCATGAGGAAAATATAGGTAGATATAGGTTAAGAACTAGATGCAAAAGTAAGACAAAAGGTGATATAAACCATGCATGCCAATTATCACCATTTTTTAATTCAAAATAATTGTGCCCTATCCAAATTTTAGTCTATGAAAATGACCCTTATACGCCTTGCTTAGGATTTTGTTCTCCAGCTACCACTACCTATATAAACCCTAGCAAGTGGAGGCAATGTCCACAGTTAAAGATTCTCAAAAAAAAATCTTTGTAACAACCTCAAAATTTGGTAATTATAGAATGAATTAAAGAATATGATGTGAAGATCAAATTGGAACAATGAGTAAGATAATAAGAACTTTGTTTGATGAATTTTAGCTTTATACCTAGTCTGAGTATATAATTCAAGTATATATAGTAATATTTAGTAGAAGTATTATATGAAAGTTCAATTGAGTTATTTAGGTCATTCAAACCTTATTTTCATAATTAAGAATACGGTGAATCTTGTGAATCCATTGAAAGGACCATGTATAAGACATGGACGCTAGAATCCAAGATAATCCCAGTTAAACCACTTCTGGGTTTACAATTAGGCTCTTGGTAGAAACAATTGGCAATTCAGAATTTTAGGTTCATAGTAAAATACAGATCATAATTTTTGTTGGCTGATAATCAAAATATTAGATCATATGTAAAATTTTAAATATTCTAAGTTATCTTTTGACTAGCGCAATCAATAATTATTTATCTAGTATATATTTGAAAGGCAAGTTTGGATGATTAACAGATTAGTTTAAATCTAACCTCTTGCCTAAGAGAATATAAGAGAAAAATAAATCTAATACCAAAATTCTAGATAAAACAAAATAACACATATCCTAGATCATTATTTATCTACATTAGATATTTATCAAAACAGTTGCTTTTGTTTTGAGGATGGAGACTGACTAGATCTAGATTGTCAGATCGGAGTCTAACGGTAAGTGGGGAGGTTATCTCCTCCAGTTGGACACTAGAATTTCCCATGCAAGTAGGAGTGCATAATCCCTTAGTCCCCCTCACTCACCCTCTCAAGGTAGTCTCCTCACTCTACACTCTCACCCTCAGATCTAGTACATCAAGCCTCACCTACCTCACTATTTCTCCCATTATATTCATGGATTTTGATGCTAAAACCTAGATTATCCTGCTAGCTAGGGTTTCTTGTCAGCAACTCCATTCCCTATATCATGTGCCTATATAAGTCACTAAAGGCCTTCGACTAGCGGAGAGCAACAAATAGAAGCACCCTACCCTCCTTCACTGGGATACCAACACCCTAGGGTCTCCCAAAACCCTGACCACTAGTTTCACCCACCTACATAGTGTACCACTTTAGCTGAGCTTCTTGGTGGAATATCAGATGCGGGAAGGAGCTCTCAAGCTTTAGAAGTATACAACATATTCAACCACCATAGCTAAGGTGCCTAGGTATGGCATTCATCCTCCTTTTTATTTCTCCTGATACCTTTGCTTCAACACCTTGAGATCTCGGACTTCGTTTTCCAAAATCTGATCATTCCCAACCTTAATAGACAATTAGTAAGTCTGATAGGGTGGAGGAGAGTGGATTGAGCCATCGCCTAGGCCTCCTAAGTCCTAGAGAAGGAACTCAACCTATGATTTGACCCTCCCATGGTAGGATCAACATCTTTTGTGAGGAAGACAAAGGCTAGGGTTAAATTGACATTGTGGCAAGCCGCCACACTAAATGAGATTACTCAAAACCAATATAATGATCAAACACTATATAATCACATTACCTAAAAGGTACCGAATCAAAATCAAATTAAAATTCCAAACATGTTAAAGGAAGCATTTGCACATAGGTTTGACTTTACAAATAAATACATATTAGGTACATTTACATAATTTCCATAGCCTCAGTCATAACTTGTGTACACAAGATGTTATCTACATAATTACATCATTTACATTGAACAAGATACAGTGCCAAAATCTTGAGTCGATATACATAATCTACAGAACTCCCCATCCAAACCTAAGAGTACATGGACGACTCTAGGACTTTATACCAACCAACTGCCTCTACATATCTCTAAACTACGCCTCCTTGTCACATTGTGTCTGACAGTGTTTCCAATCACCTAAAAAGATGTGGTAACCCACGAGGTGAGACCCATGTCCCAAAAGAGATATAAATCCAACAACATCACTTCCTTACCATGGTTAAGTACTTAAGTAGTTTAAGCAAATAGTATTACATAGTTGAATGATTATGTAACTTGCATCAAGATCAAGCATAACTAGATTCATAAGTACAGTTGATTTCTCTTGCCACATTATAAGTAATCCATAAATTAAAAGAAACAAAGCAAGGATAATCATCCAATGTGATTCACCGTCTAATCCTAATATTTATACTAATGGATAGATTACATACTTTATTAAGCCCTAGATGGTTTGAGGTGTACCACTCAAACTACAAGTTGACCACTCCAAAGTCGAAATCAGCCCCATATAAGATCTAGGATGGTCGGAGTTCTAAGATCTCTTCCCATCAGTCAGTACAAAATAGCTATAGTGGCATTGTCAGTCCAACTACTAAATAGTCTACTTCGTCCTCGGTACACAGGGCACGGAACTAGAAACTAGGGTATAAACCCTAAATTCCAAGTTATGACTGCAGTCGCTCTCAATTACTTTCACATCTGAGACACGCCTCGACCTCTCTCCAAAAAATTTAGGATTAAGATGACAAGGGTTTACCCTCCCTACACCTGCATATACTCAATAGTATAGAACTCTGAGCTCCTTTCGAATTACTCATTTCACTATCAAACAATTTCTAACACTAGAATAGTTCTACGAGATCAGGGCACTACATTATTATAGTTACACTTGATTAGTTAGATCAATTTAACCAGTTTGACTGTATCAATCAAGTTACACATAAACATTTATAAGATTCTTACAAATCTCATCGAGATCCACAAACTCTGAAGATATAAAACGCATTAAATAGTTCCATGCCACTTTAGAAAATAGTGTTCATATACTTAACTCATAAAAAAGAGTTACTTCCATGTTAAAGTTTCACCCAGTCATTATTACAACATCGAAACAGTAATTTCATGCATCATAAACACGACATGATACCCATCGTATAGCAAGTTTAACACATAAAACAAGGCCATATTCCTTGGTCACCAGGATACCTCATGCGTGACAAAATCTAGGGAATTTTATATGTATATCAAAATAACAGACCTAATATACTCAAGAATAGAACTCATTACAGTAGGTGAATAGCTGAAAAGTTTAGAGGCAACTTAAGAAATAGTATCATCACCTTTGTTATGCCAAAACATCAATTAAAAATACTTACTTTTAGCATTTTAGAAGTTTTAAAGCAAGGTTTACAATGTTCATGTAGAAAGTAGGTGAGAGATGAAGGTGAAGTTATATAACTCGCCCAATAAAGAGAAGAAAATCAAACTCCAAGATGGAACTCTCATAATCAGCAACAAAGTGTCACGCTTGACCCACCAAAACTTCCAAAAATGCCTCCAATCACCACAAACGGGGTGGAACTACAGTACGAAAGAAGAAAAGAAGGTTCTCAACCCACAAGCGTAGAGTTCTAGCTAGAAAATACCAAGAAAACTCAAGAAACACCAAGGAACTTGGCCATACGAGGAAAGAAGTGAAGAACGGTAAGAAAATGAGTAAAAGAGCAAGAAACTTACTCGAAGGAACCAAGAAAAATGATTGACAGCTCGAGATAAGACCAAGGAACCTTGAATTGCATGCATGCATCCACTATCAAATGAGGTTTAGACCCTCAGAATCTCTCGTGTCACCTACTGATGGCTTGTCATCATCAACTTATGGCCTCCAAAGGTCCCCAACAGCAAGAATGGGGTAAAAGGTTTGTTGAGAGAAGTACGAAGAGGTATTTATAGCTTGGAGGAAAGATAAAGGAGGTTAAATTTTGAAAATTGCTTTACCATCAGCCAAAGGCTAGGTTCCCCATCGATTCATACATATAGAACATCCATCAATTTGTATATACAAAACCTCCATCGGTTTGCATCCACCCTAAAGAAACCATCTGAAGATGCTCACATACATGCACAGACCAACCATCGGAAGGCACGCCCTAGACCAACCTTTGGAAGGCGCATTGACCATCCACCCAAAGATGCACTCCTATCTAGCCATCAGAAGGTGCGTTGACTAGCCATCTAAAGGCATAGTTCAATTGGTCATCGGAAGGCAACCCCAAAACCATCTGAAGGTTATAGAAAAGACATTGAAAGGCAACCCAGCACCATTCAGAGGCACATTCTGAACAACCATTGGTTGTTCAGCCCCAACAAACATTGGAAGGTATAATTACCCTCACCACTATACCAAACTAACATCAAATGTTGTTATTTTATGCAACAAGTTTTTTAGCATTCCAAAATAAATAAATTATCAAGCATATCATGAAGAAAACTATTTTGTGTTTTCAAATTATTGTTAAAATTATTTTTAGACCCCCATCAATGGGGAAATTGTACAGAAGTCCACAAGTTATATAAATTAAATAACTTGAGCAAACAAAGGAAGAATTGACTCAAATTTTAAACATAGATTTTTCAAATGATATAAAATCTTAATCCATATTTAATTTCAAAACTAATTACCCAATCAAGAAAAATAATCATGTCAGTGTATAAAACAAGGTTAGAGGCCTTACAATTATAAACCTCTAACAAGGATTTTGCCACCAATATACTAAGAAAGCAAGGATGTGTACTTCCTACGCATCTCATCCTATAGCACATGCTTGACTTCCTACACCCCCATGATGATTCCATGAAACCTTCACAAAGTCTATATCCTTCTTCAGCTTCAACACACATCTATCTAAGATCAACACAGGACCCTCAACATAAGAGACGTCACCATCTAAATCCAATTCCACTGGATGTAATTTCTGCTCTATATCGGGGTGGCACTTTCTCAACATGGAACATGGAAAACATTGTGTAACCAGTGCAACTCTGGTGGTAACTCTAGCTTATACGCCACCTTTCCAACTCGTTTCATGATAGGATAAGATACCATAAACCTAGGTGCCAACTTACCCTTCTTACTAAACCTTAACACTCCTTTCCAAGTGGAAAACTTAAGATACATGCGGTCTCCAACTTGGAACTCTAATGGTCTATGGTGATTATCGGCATATGACTTTTGTCTATCATGGTCTACCTTTAATTGTTGTTGGATCATCTTGATCTACTTTGTAGTATGTTGAACCAACTCAAAACTCAATAGTTGATATGCACCTACCCTATACCAGCAAAGAGGTGACTGACATTGCCTACCATATAAAGACTCATGTGGTGCCATGTTTATACTTCTCTAATAACTAATGTTGTAGGAAAATGTAATCAAAATTAGGTGGGTATGCCAACTCCCAAGAAACTGAAGAACACAAGCTCTCAATAGATCTTCTAAGGTTTGTACGGTCCTCTCTAATTGGCCATCTATCTGTGGGTGGAAGGTTGTACTAAACCTCAATTGTGTCCCCGACATTGTATGCAAAAGCTCCTAAAACATACTTGTAAACTGAGGACCTATGTTAGACACCATAGTAACTGGTATTCCATGCAGACGAACTATCACATCAACATAGATTTGTGCCAACTTCTATATTATATTGGTGGTCTTGACTGGAAAAAAGTGAGTCGACTTTGTCAATCGATCAACTATCACCAAATGGAATCATGACCCTTAGTTGTCCTTGGAATACCAACCACAAAGTCCATAATTATGTGATCCCATTTCTACTATGAAATTGGAAAAGGTTGTAACGTCCATGCAGGCCTGTGATGTTATGCCTTGACCTGCTGAAAAATTGGGAACTTGGCCACAAACTCGGCAATATCATGTTTTAAACTTGGCCAACGGTACATATCATTAAGGTTATGATACATCTTTGTCCTTCCAGGATGCATCACATACATTGAGGAATGATCCTCCTCAAATTCCATCTCCCTCATATCGTCAACGTCAGGAACCACTATTCTATTGTGAAAACACACAGTCCCATCATCCGTCTCATGCAACCCATCATTGTTATTGCTACCAAACTCTAACCTGGTGTTATGTATCATGGTATCATCATTCATGGCATCCCTAATATGTTGTATCAATGTTAGTTTCACTTGTAACTGTGCCAACAAACCTGTCAATATAGATACTTTCAACTGTGCATTCATCTGCCAAAGAGATACTAGCATGTCTCGCTTGTGGCATGCCAAGGAGTGCAATTGTGCTATATATGTAGATGACGCCAAAGATGACTTTTAGCTCAATGCATCCACATCTATATTTTCCTTTCTTGGATGATAGTCTATTATACAGTCATAGTCCTAGTTCATCTCCATCCACCTCCTTTGTCCCATGTTTAGCTCCTGCTTCGAGAAGATAGGTTGAAGATTCTAGTGATCTGTGAAGATTTGGCACTTTTCTTCATACAAATAGTGTCACCAAATCGTTAAATCAAGAACTATTGTTGCTAAATCCAAGTCATGAGTTGGGGTATTTCTCCTCATGTTTCTTAAGTTGTTGAGAAGCAAAAGAAATGATGTTATTGTCCTATATCAACACACATTCCAACCCATTCTTCGAAGCATCATAAAAAATAATGTAGCCCTTCCCAAGTTCTGGTAACACCAATGATAGATAACTCATCAACTTCTCTTTCAATGACTGGAAAGAATGTGGACACTTTTCATCCCAAACAAAAGAAACACCCTTCCTGGTTAGATTGGTCAAAGGTAAAGCTACGGCACTAAAGGTCTTGATGAACCTTCTGTAGTAACCAGTTAAACCTATGAAACGTCAAACCTCAGTTGGTGTATTGGGTTGTTCCCAATCCAAAATTGACTCCAACTTCTTAGTATCCTCAAAAACACCTCTTGCAGAGATGACATGACCCACAAAAGACACCCTAATCAGCCAAAACTTGCACTTACTAAACTCAGCATACAACCTATGTTGTCTCGACAACTCCAAAGCTTGATGAAGATGTTTCTCATGCTACTGACTACCTATGGAGTATATCAATATGTCATCAATGAATACCACCACAAACTTATCAAGATATGGCATGAACACTCTATTCATAAGGTCCATAAACATTGTTGATGTATTGGTTAGACCAAATGGCATATCCACAAACCGATAATGATCATGCCTAGCCCTAAAAGTAGTCTTAGGTGAATCATCTGCCTTGATCCTCAATTGATGATATAGTGACCTCAAGTCTATATTGGAAAACAATGTAGCACCTCTCAACTGGTCAAATAGATCATCTATCCTCAGCAACGAGTACTTGTTCTTCACTTTAACCATGTTCAACTACTAGTAGTCTATGCAAAGCCTCATAGAACCATCCTTCTTCTTCACAAACAACATTGGATCACCCCAAGGTGAAGTGCTCAGTTGTATGGAACCCTTCTCCAACAATTCCTGTAACTTCTTCTTCATCTCCTTCATCTAATATGGAGGCATCCTATAGGGTTCTTATGTTATTGTTATAACCCCAATTTTTAGGTTCAAATAGTGAGAAATGTAATTTCTCATATTAAAGCTAATTGAACAAATAATGATATGATTTGTTTTGATTAAATGGATTCCTTTCACAATAGCCTTGACTGGTTGCGTTTTGGGCTTTGTTGGCTATTGGGCCCAAATACCGAGGAAATTCAATTAGTAAATGAATAATCGAAATTTTAAGAAAAGAAATATGTGGAAACCTCTAGAAGGCAAATCCAAAGAGGATTTCATGCCTCTTGGGTTCCTTGGGTACCAAGGAGTCCAAGGTTACAAAAAGGAAGCAATAAGAAAAGAAAATGGTAACTAAGTATTTCTTTATTAAGAAATAAATTGAAAATAATGGTAATATGTGGAAAGCAAGTAAAAAGAGAAATAAATGAGTCTTCCTTTGTGGGATTTCGTATCACAAGGATTCCTAATAATAAAAGGGATACCAATGAGGAAAATAAAGGAGAAATAAAGGAAAATCCTCAAAAAGGAGATATTTTAATAAGAAATAAATACAATATGAGAAATTGACTTTTAAAAAGAAGATAAAGGCAAACCAATATTCCCCAATGTGGGAATCCGTGCCTTGAGTTTTTTTGAGGTCCAAGGGACCCAAAATAACGAGATGATTGCAAAGTGGAAAGAGAAAATAGCAAATTTGCAAAATAAAAAGATAATGAGATACATTATTAGTGAATTTGTGATATTGATAAAAAGAAAGTATCTTCCTATTAAATGAAAATAGAGTTAGTGCCTTTGGAATAAAGGGCAAATAAATAAAAGAATAAAAGGAGTTATTTTCGAATTCCTAATGTCTAAAGAAGAAAGAAGACTAAGGAAATAGGAGAGAGAGAGAGAGAGAGAAAGGGAGAGGCTTGCTTATCATGAAAGGAATAGAATTCCTAATAGGAGGGAACTTGTTCCCTCTTAGATAGGCCTCCTAGGGCGAGGGTTCCTCCCCTATAAGAGGGGTAGACCCCCTGGATCGAGCTCCAGAGAATCCCAAGAATTCCTCTCTATCACCCATCGTCTCCTTACGTATAAACTCCAGTTACAAGAGGAAGAGTTATCCTTGGAAGGACGGGAGCAGATAGGAGCCAACGGAGGTTTCTGCTGGTAGCCGGATGCTCCACGACTCTGGGGGTTGCTTTATCATCAGAGCCATGCCTTGATCTACTCACGACGGCAGCCATAGACCCGCAGCACCTGCTGCAGGTCGTATGTTTTTTTCTGCCCAAAACATCCGCGTGGGCCGCGACCTGGGCGACGCCCTAGGTGCGCCTCATGGTAGCGGAGCTAGGGCGGCCAACGGCGGTGATCCCCGAGCTCTGGAGAGGGAGAGGCGCGCCCGCAAAGACTGCAGAACGGCGCCTAGGGCGGCAGCCCTCGACCTGCCCAAGGTTGAAGGAAGGAGAAGCACGATGGACGATACTACCCTTCGATGGATACAAAGCAATCCACTTAACCCGGGGCTATTTCAGTCTTTTCGAAATGTTCTCAAAGAAGGCAATCCGCGTTGCATGGGCTAGGTGACGTGGCATCGTGCCATTGGCTCAAACAGGTAATTCATACAAAATTCATATCTCGAGATTCGTAACTCCGATTAGGATAAGTGATATATGAATTTTGATCAGAAAAATGCAAGGAATCCAATAAAAATATAATTGGAGCCTGGTTATGCTTGCAATTCGAAAAGTAATAAAAGTTAGCAACTTTAATGTATTAATGGTAAAGAAACCCTACTTTGATATGATTAATGTGATTAATAGGGTTTAATGAATCATTAGGGTTGATATTAACCTGTTAGATTTAAAAAGGAACATTGAGTTCAAAAAGGAAGAACTTTGCACATGATTAGTTTAATTTAGAGTTTATATGCTTGAAATTGGAAAAAAGTACATAAAGTTATCATATTTACTGGTTTAATTAGTGAAAAACCCTTGAAATTGATGATAGTTGAATATAGTGATGTTCTCTGAATGTTTAGAACAAATAGTAACCTGTGGATAATAAAAGGATGATAATTGCACATAATTGGCTTAAATTAGGGTTTCATATATCTAAGTTTGCATTAATGGGCTTAGAAACCCTAATTTAGGAAGATATGCCTTCTAATAATTTAATTGTGAAAATACATGAATAAGGCAATGTTATGTTGTTAAAAATCCAATTTGAGTACCAAAGATCTTTAATGTGAATTATTTGGATAATTAGTGCTTCCTATTGTATAAAAGTGGAAATAGTGATAAATATGGTTCATAAATGTGAGTTGAACTATAATGAAATATGATTTGTCAATTTGAAAGAAATCGAAGGTGATAATTAGCCTTAATGTTGTGGATATGACCTAAAAGGATAAAGATAATAGTTTTAGTGTAAAAGAAACATATTAGACTTAATTGACATGTAATTGTGCATATGATGCAGAAATTAGGGTTTGTGAACTAAAAGAGCATTAAAAGTGATAAATGCATAATGAAGGCTAAAACCCTAATAACACCCTAGAGTTGGCTTAGAAATCATAAGGTGGAATCCAAGTTGATCTTGTGGATGTTTGAATAAAATAATGACACTTGAATGTTATGCATTATTTTCAGGATATTGTTGATTGCCTGTTAATTGTGTTGAATGTTAATGCATGGACATCAAGTTACTATGGATCAGGTATGTGGTTACGATTATGAATAACCGCTTTAGGTTTTCCGATGGATTCCCGGATGTTTAATCGTGTTGAATGAAACTAAACTGTTGAATGTTTATTTCTTTCATGCAAAGTATAAAGCGACTATGACTATTACATAATGTATATGCCTTCTAGCTCAATCCTTGATTCCCTCTGTGTCGTAATGGTTGACCTGATAAAAGACTACCTAGAGGGTAGGTACATCAGGTCATGAATGACTTTAACTACCTAGAGGGTAGGGTCATGAATGACTTTGACTACCTAGAGGGTAGGGTCATGAATGACTTTAACTACCTAGAGGGTAGGGTCATGAATGACTTTGGCTGCCTAGAGGGCAGGTCCATCAAGTCACCTTATAGAGGTACCATGTAAGTCCTAAAGGGACAACACAGAGTTGGGAAAAGATGGATGGAGTAGTTTGGCTTAAAATGTAATCTTGGTTGTTAAATGATTAATTGAATGATTACATGATTATCATAGTTGCACGATTATCTGTTTCCCCCACATACCAGCTTCGGCTGACCGACGTTTGTTTGTCGGCGTTTTAGGTACAATGAAAAGAACAAACAGTAAAGTGGCACATGTGATACGAAAAGGGAATTAAAGTATAAAGGAGGATTAGATAGGTTAGTATCGGTGTGGATAAAAGTTTAGAGATCATGTTTTCAAAAGGTATGTAAAGAAAAATTTTATTACCATTTTCAGTATAGTCTGTTAGAATTTGATAATTGTTTATGGTTATATGTCGAACCTTTGATCCGGGATTAATGGATGCGGCTCAACCTCTTGGTCTCCCTTAATTGGGGGTTATCGGGAGGTGGGGTCGTAACATTTGGTATCAGAGCGTAGGTTCCTCATTTAACCATTAATAATTATTAAATTTTACAAACTCCATAGAACCCAAGGGAGTTATTAGAGGAGTATCCGAAAGACGAAGGTGTCTAGAAAGGGATCACGACCGGGGGCTGGCAAGATTTTCCTCCGCACCGCTAGTCGGAATACGAGGACTCCCGGACCCGTGTGACCGCCTGGCCAAAGTCTTAGGGTATGAATCGAAATAAGATACCTTTAGGACTTCTCATCTTATTCATCCCTTCTCATCACAAAATTCTGATAAGGACATAAAGGATTAGGGTTTCCTTTCTTCTCCTCACCCTCTTGAGGTATGGGTAAGGTTAATAAGGTATAAGGAATCCTCCACTAAATTAATGAAAAGCATGTAAATAAGATGTCATGGACATAAGCTTAATAGGTTAAGCGCAAAATAAATAATAGATACATGCTTAGGTCGTATGACATAAGTTTTCAGGTCCTCAGAAGAGACCTGAGGCTAGACCTTCTTGTTAGGAGGATAAGTTAGTCTTGGAGATAGAGATCTCCATTGCAGGAAGAGACCTGGCACATCCTTTGGGGATGATGCTAATCCTAAACCTAAGTGTAGGTTAGAGAGAGATGGGTTGGACCAGGTGTTTGAAAGGACATGCCTTTGGGATGCCATATGATCCATGGGTGCCCTAGCACCTTTGGCAACCCAACCCTGGGAAGGGTCATGCATGTTAGGGTAAAGGATGACTCCTTAGATGATGAGGTTAGTGAAGGACCTTAGAAACCCTCTGGGCTTGTGCAAGTAGGGTATAGCTGGCACCTAGGGCATGTCATAGTGTTGACGGTAGGATGAAACCCTGGATAAGGAATTATGATAGAGTATAAAGGGTTATGGATGATCTTGAGCAACCATAAGTTTGAACCTAGGCTTCACCCATGTAGAGCATGCCTTTGAGGTTGATCCTTCATGAAGAAAGGACCTCTAATGGTGAGGTTGAATGTAGGGTTAGCTCTAGAGAGGGCAGGGAACCCAGCAAGAAGGTTGGAAGCCTAAAAACCTGAACAATGGATGATACTGGTTGTCTCATGATCGATCCCTGAAAGTTGATGATATCTTGGTTGCCTTTAGAGGGACCAAATCCTAGACATGAAGATGAAGCATCTGGTGCCTACGTGCCTATGGTAGAGAGGTTTACCCTTCGAGGTAGGAAGGAGAGTTCCTTAGACTTAGAAAGGTTTTGTAGCAGGTTATGAGGCCTTGTACCTTGATGGTTGTCCTTAAGGAGGACCCAACCCTAAGTGCTGCTCGAGTTGAAGGATGACAAGAAGTGCATGTCATGCCTTTTGCATGCGTGGTTCATGGTTCAGAGATGGAGCGTGCAATTGGACACCTAAAAGTGAAACTAGGGTTCCTAGGCCTAAGAGGGGAAGTAGTATATCTAATGCTCATGAGAAGAATTAAATTTCTATAGTTTCGAGCATGGTACGCCCCATGAATGAAGGAAAAGGGAAGCCCCTTAAGTTTAAGGTATGTTTGGTGAACCCCCCCCTTACAGCTAGGTTGATGATAAAAGGGAAAGTTTTATCTTGATCCAACATCGAGGAAAGAAGGATGAGTATGACCCAGCATGGTACAGTGAGTGGGTTGCTTATGCCTTAATGGGTTGCTAGGGTTAAGTAGGCTCGTGTGGATGTAAACCCTAGACCTAAGAGCTTTTGTGACCTCAGAGATAGTTTTCCTCCCATCCTGGGAGAGGGACCCCTTTGGTAGGGTGTACATCAGTTTTGGTGGTTTAAGGTAACCTAAAGAAGTCTCATAAGATCTTGAGAAGCTAAGTGAAAAGTACATGGTATGAGAATGAACCTGTAGACCCATAAGTATCCATCTCTAAGTGCATGTAGATGTGTTACCATGGAGGTAACCGAGATAGGGCTTGACCAAGGTAGGCAGGTTGCCATGACCCTGATGAAAGGATGGAAGTCAGCCCATAAATGCAGAAAGAGAGATGAAGACTTGGGTAAGGTTCTAAGTGAACATGTACTATGATGGTGAATCCTAAGTCTATCCTCGGGTCAGGTAGGGATAAGACCGATGAAAGTAGGAGCTACCTAAT
Source organism: Alisma plantago-aquatica (assembly GCA_963693085.1). Lineage (NCBI taxonomy): Eukaryota > Viridiplantae > Streptophyta > Magnoliopsida > Alismatales > Alismataceae > Alisma > Alisma plantago-aquatica. The sequence continues at coordinate 517,370,907 of OY856413.1, read as the reverse complement.
TCCCCAGTTGCACATGACCATAGGGTCGGGAGGTAACAGCTATCATTGTCTGAGGCCATGAGTTAGGAGATTGATCACCTTCATGAACTCATGGGACCCAAAGGGCAGATGAGTAGGGCACTCTCTTGATGCATGAGGGAAGAGGGATGACCCCAAAAGAGTCGGTACCCTATAGACCTAGAGGAGATGACCAAGGATATAAACCTCAGTAGGTTCAAGACTAGTTTGATATCATGATGGTTGTGATGAAGAGACATATGTGGCACGTTGCAACTTAGATTTAAAGGTGTACTGACAAGGTGGGATGTACCATCTCTACTCTTGGAACGGGAAGAACTCTGTATTTGGACTGTAGCCAAATGCTTATTTCCTCTTGTTATGGGGGTGAGAGATAGGACATTATGCAGGTCATACACCAAGGATAAGAGATGATGTAGGTTGGAGCGTTGCCACGAGAAATGGGGATAGAGAAGATATCTTACCATGTTAAAGTGAATGAATGATGGATGGCTTGCAAACACTAAGAGGAATGAGGTAGTCACCTTATGAGGATGTTTTTTTATCATGAGCTGTGTGGAACTTACAAGTTATACCAGATTGAGTTTGGTCACCATGATGATGAAATCAGAGAGTGCTCTTAATGGATATAAACATATAGTATGAGGTGACATGATAAGCGAAATTTATAAAAGTAATGTTACCTAATACCTAAGGATGTGAAGTGGTAATGGGTGTTCTGGTTGAGATACATCTGGCTTGTTTGATTAAAGCTAGAAGAGGTTGTTTGGCTAACCCTAAGATTGAAAAGGAGAGGTGTTTGGATAACACTCAGATGTAACAAGATACGTTGAAAGGTAAGGGTTGTTTGGTTAGCCAGTCTAATCCTTGATATGATGGAAGGATGATGGTAGAACCTCAAGTGCACTTCTTTGGAAGAGAAGGTGATAAAACCCCGACTAGAGTAGTTTAGGGTTTCAGAGGATTTGATCTTGAAAGTATCATGACATACAGGAAATCATGATACACCATGGAAAATGGCAATAGCACTTTAGATGCTTAAGATGAAGTTGCATGTGGTTCATGATCATGCAAGCCAGGAGGTCAAGGACAAACCCCAGTAACCCAGTGTATCGATATAGAGGACAAAAGAATCCCTGAGAGGGAATGAGAGCTCAACACTATGGATGTTGTGATAGGTCTTCCCTGGATCAAAGAAGGTCGAGATGCAATGTGGGTTATGGTAGTTCGCCTTACCTAGATGATACGAGAAAGAAAGAGTTCTGTTAAAGGACAGATCTAGTTGAACTACCCATGAGAAAGATGGTTCAATTACACCATGAAGCGATTTCAAAGGTTCTTGAGTTTGACCTAAAGGTTCACTTCCATAAAGTGGAAGTAGGTACATGAAGAACTCAATGTTAGTATAGTTATCACCCCTAACTATGGTTAGTATGATTCAGACTAAAGGGTCTGATGAGGGAAGGTGTGCTCGTTCAGGGTGATATCTAGATACAGTTCTTGTCCTATGAAAGATGTGACAGAGACCATCATAACCAGTATCGGGTTTTATATGGAGCTCTGTAAGGGAGGTTGTGTCGGTCACCACTTCAGTAAGGTGATGTTGGTGAAAAGTACCACATGATGGTTAGAAAAAGGGACCCCAGTGCGTGTAGATGAAGTCACTTTGATCGTGCAAGGGCTGAAAGGAGCCTAGAGACGATGAGAGTCATGAGCAGATGCAAAGTAGACGGACATACAGTACACTTTGGGGGAAAATGTGACATGAAAATCCGACCCCTCTATGTTATAACTAAGAGAGCTGAATACCCTATACATGTGTCCATTAGAGATGGATGGGTGGAGAAGGTTATGTTTGACCCTACCCCTCAGGATAGAGTAATGTGTGATGAGTTCCATGTGTCTAATTTAGAGCACTATGTGAGGTACCCTGACCATGTGCTGAGCAATGAACCTAGTTAGCCCCAAGGGAGGCTGAAATGGCCTGAGTCACCTGTGTAGTTTATAGACGCCAGGATGAAAGAACTCAGAGAAAAGAATATGTGATGATAAAGGTTCTTTGGAAACGCCATGGGTACGGTAAAGCCACATAAGGGCTAACGATGGACATGGAAAAGTCTTATCCTGAATTGTTTGTTTGCTTGTTTGAATTTTGAGGACAAAATTTCTATAAGAGGGGAAGGATGTTATAACCCCAATTTTTGGGTTCAAATAGTGAGAAATGTAATTTCTCATATTAAAGCTAATTGAACAAATAATGATATGATTTGTTTTGATTAAATGGATTCCTTTCACAATAGCCTTGACTGGTTGCGTTTTGGGCTTTGTTGGCTATTGGGCCCAAATACCGAGGAAATTCAATTAGTAAATGAATAATCGAAATTTTAAGAAAAGAAATATGTGGAAACCTCTAGAAGGCAAATCCAAAGAGGATTTCATGCCTCTTGGGTTCCTTGGGTACCAAGGAGTCCAAGGTTACAAAAAGGAAGCAATAAGAAAAGAAAATGGTAACTAAGTATTTCTTTATTAAGAAATAAATTGAAAATAATGGTAATATGTGGAAAGCAAGTAAAAAGAGAAATAAATGAGTCTTCCTTTGTGGGATTTCGTATCACAAGGGTTCCTAATAATAAAAGGGATACCAATGAGGAAAATAAAGGAGAAATAAAGGAAAATCCTCAAAAAGGAGATATTTTAATAAGAAATAAATACAATATGAGAAATTGACTTTTAAAAAGAAGATAAAGGCAAACCAATATTCCCCAATGTGGGAATCCGTGCCTTGAGTTTTTTTGAGGTCCAAGGGACCCAAAATAACGAGATGATTGCAAAGTGGAAAGAGAAAATAGCAAATTTGCAAAATAAAAAGATAATGAGATACATTATTAGTGAATTTGTGATATTGATAAAAAGAAAGTATCTTCCTATTAAATGAAAATAGAGTTAGTGCCTTTGGAATAAAGGGCAAATAAATAAAAGAATAAAAGGAGTTATTTTCGAATTCCTAATGTCTAAAGAAGAAAGAAGACTAAGGAAATAGGAGAGAGAGAGAGAGAGAGAGAGAAAGGGAGAGGCTTGCTTATCATGAAAGGAATAGAATTCCTAATAGGAGGGAACTTGTTCCCTCTTAGATAGGCCTCCTAGGGCGAGGGTTCCTCCCCTATAAGAGGGGTAGACCCCCTGGATCGAGCTCCAGAGAATCCCAAGAATTCCTCTCTATCACCCATCGTCTCCTTACGTATAAACTCCAGTTACAAGAGGAAGAGTTATCCTTGGAAGGACGGGAGCAGATAGGAGCCAACGGAGGTTTCTGCTGGTAGCCGGATGCTCCACGACTCTGGGGGTTGCTTTATCATCAGAGCCATGCCTTGATCTACTCACGACGGCAGCCATAGACCCGCAGCACCTGCTGCAGGTCGTATGTTTTTTTCTGCCCAAAACATCCGCGTGGGCCGCGACCTGGGCGACGCCCTAGGTGCGCCTCATGGTAGCGGAGCTAGGGCGGCCAACGGCGGTGATCCCCGAGCTCTGGAGAGGGAGAGGCGCGCCCGCAAAGACTGCAGAACGGCGCCTAGGGCGGCAGCCCTCGACCTGCCCAAGGTTGAAGGAAGGAGAAGCACGATGGACGATACTGCCCTTCGATGGATACAAAGCAATCCACTTAACCCGGGGCTATTTCAGTCTTTTCGAAATGTTCTCAAAGAAGGCAATCCGCGTTGCATGGGCTAGGTGACGTGGCATCGTGCCATTGGCTCAAACAGGTAATTCATACAAAATTCATATCTCGAGATTCGTAACTCCGATTAGGATAAGTGATATATGAATTTTGATCAGAAAAATGCAAGGAATCCAATAAAAATATAATTGGAGCCTGGTTATGCTTGCAATTCGAAAAGTAATAAAAGTTAGCAACTTTAATGTATTAATGGTAAAGAAACCCTACTTTGATATGATTAATGTGATTAATAGGGTTTAATGAATCATTAGGGTTGATATTAACCTGTTAGATTTAAAAAGGAACATTGAGTTCAAAAAGGAAGAACTTTGCACATGATTAGTTTAATTTAGAGTTTATATGCTTGAAATTGGAAAAAAGTACATAAAGTTATCATATTTACTGGTTTAATTAGTGAAAAACCCTTGAAATTGATGATAGTTGAATATAGTGATGTTCTCTGAATGTTTAGAACAAATAGTAACCTGTGGATAATAAAAGGATGATAATTGCACATAATTGGCTTAAATTAGGGTTTCATATATCTAAGTTTGCATTAATGGGCTTAGAAACCCTAATTTAGGAAGATATGCCTTCTAATAATTTAATTGTGAAAATACATGAATAAGGCAATGTTATGTTGTTAAAAATCCAATTTGAGTACCAAAGATCTTTAATGTGAATTATTTGGATAATTAGTGCTTCCTATTGTATAAAAGTGGAAATAGTGATAAATATGGTTCATAAATGTGAGTTGAACTATAATGAAATATGATTTGTCAATTTGAAAGAAATCGAAGGTGATAATTAGCCTTAATGTTGTGGATATGACCTAAAAGGATAAAGATAATAGTTTTAGTGTAAAAGAAACATATTAGACTTAATTGACATGTAATTGTGCATATGATGCAGAAATTAGGGTTTGTGAACTAAAAGAGCATTAAAAGTGATAAATGCATAATGAAGGCTAAAACCCTAATAACACCCTAGAGTTGGCTTAGAAATCATAAGGTGGAATCCAAGTTGATCTTGTGGATGTTTGAATAAAATAATGACACTTGAATGTTATGCATTATTTTCAGGATATTGTTGATTGCCTGTTAATTGTGTTGAATGTTAATGCATGGACATCAAGTTACTATGGATCAGGTATGTGGTTACGATTATGAATAACCGCTTTAGGTTTTCCGATGGATTCCCGGATGTTTAATCGTGTTGAATGAAACTAAACTGTTGAATGTTTATTTCTTTCATGCAAAGTATAAAGCGACTATGACTATTACATAATGTATATGCCTTCTAGCTCAATCCTTGATTCCCTCTGTGTCGTAATGGTTGACCTGATAAAAGACTACCTAGAGGGTAGGTACATCAGGTCATGAATGACTTTAACTACCTAGAGGGTAGGGTCATGAATGACTTTGACTACCTAGAGGGTAGGGTCATGAATGACTTTAACTACCTAGAGGGTAGGGTCATGAATGACTTTGGCTGCCTAGAGGGCAGGTCCATCAAGTCACCTTATAGAGGTACCATGTAAGTCCTAAAGGGACAACACAGAGTTGGGAAAAGATGGATGGAGTAGTTTGGCTTAAAATGTAATCTTGGTTGTTAAATGATTAATTGAATGATTACATGATTATCATAGTTGCACGATTATCTGTTTCCCCCACATACCAGCTTCGGCTGACCGACGTTTGTTTGTCGGCGTTTTAGGTACAATGAAAAGAACAAACAGTAAAGTGGCACATGTGATACGAAAAGGGAATTAAAGTATAAAGGAGGATTAGATAGGTTAGTATCGGTGTGGATAAAAGTTTAGAGATCATGTTTTCAAAAGGTATGTAAAGAAAAATTTTATTACCATTTTCAGTATAGTCTGTTAGAATTTGATAATTGTTTATGGTTATATGTCGAACCTTTGATCCGGGATTAATGGATGCGGCTCAACCTCTTGGTCTCCCTTAATTGGGGGTTATCGGGAGGTGGGGTCGTAACAGTTATAGACTGTGTACCACGAACTGGATTGATTTCAAAATCAATCTCCTTTGGGGGTGGAATACCTAGAAACTCATCAGGAAAAACATCCTCAAACTCATGCACATCATGTATATCCTATATACTAGGACTCCTTACCTTGTTATCCACTATGTGTGCTAGGAAAGCTTCACACCCATGTCTCATTGACTTCTCTAGTATCACAGCCAAATAATCTTCCTATCTCCTTGGAAAGTCAAGAGACATCCTCACCCAAAACATTGCCACCTTGAAACTACAGTCCAAAACAACCTTGTACTTCTCCAAGGTATTCATCCCTAGGATCACAATGAACCCCTGCAATTCAACTGGAATGAGATCCAATTTGAATGTTGGGTCTCGAGAAAGAAAGAACACATGATGGACACACCTCTCATAGCACTACAGATCCAACCAAAGAGGTTTCTAATAAGAGATTATCATTTCTACTACAAACAGGTAAGTTATAACTATTTATCACTTCTCTAGTGATAAACAAGTGTGTCACACCTGGGCCAACCAAAATAGATACAAAGGTAGAAGCAGATATGTCAAAATGAAAAATTTCCATCTGACCTGTAATGACCTATGGGTTGACCACTCCTTCTAGATGACTTATAGCATAGAATCTAGTTGTCACCTACTATCCCCCTCTTCCTTTGGTAGCCGCTCTTAAACACCCTACATGTGACATATGTCCATCACCTCTGCTGCCATCACCATTGTACTATTGATGTTGTTGGAGTGATCCCTACTGGATCTGGCTCGGCTATTGTGTAACATCATGGTTCTTCATAGGGAACGACCATCTCACATACCCAACCTGATCGCAATTGTAACATGTCCACAAATTATACTACGGTATGGATGACCCTGTCACAGAAACTAACCCTGAACTATTTGCCCCACTTGGAAGGAATCTACATCCTCTCCGCTTGCTAGGGGACCAATGTGACTGCACTTGCATCCTAGGTTCATAAAACGTTGACCTTGACTGAGAGTGTTGGTACTACGGCGAGGAAAACCTTGGCTTCTTGAAACTGCCATATGGTGATCCTTGGAATTGAGCAGACCTCTTTTTGGTATGGTCTTCTCGCTGCTTGATAGTTGTCCTCTCTATCCTCCTCATGAACTCCACAAAGGTGGAAAACTTTTCTCGGATCTCTAAAGAATATTTCATGCTTGCCAATTTGTCATTCAAACCTTTCTCAAGCATTCTGATGCTCTCCTTCTCTGTGGTTTCCATGTGAGGAAAAAATCTCAAAAACTCCATGAACTTCACCTCATAGTCTTTTATAGACAATTACCCTGGCATAACCGTTCAAATTGACGCATCTTATCCTCTAGATACATCTCTAACAAGTAACGGCTAACAAACTCTCGCCAAAATTCTTCCTAACTGATCACTTCTCCATGTCTCTTTTCCTGCTCTATGGCCCACCAATGGCCAACACTACGCTTCACTAGGTAGAACGTATGCTTCACCTTATCCTCGTCAGAGGTGTTTAGAATCTTGAATGCCTTCTCTAGCTCTATCAACCACATATTTGCATCGGTTGGGTCTACGGTACCCTTGTACTCTGTGGATGCCACTTAATTCAGCCTCTCAAAGGTCTTCCATGGACCCTGAGATTCTGCATTGGGAACATGTGCCCTTAGTTGAGTTGCAGGTGTCGTGTTCACCATATGCATTATCATGGCCATAAGTTGTCCAAAAATAGACTACAAGTTGGATCGGCTATGGTAAAAGGTTCATATAGAGGAGGAACAGGTTGTTTTGGCCCCATCTCAAGTACTCCTCCATTTGATACATGCCTCCTACCGCCACCTCCTAGAACCACAAAGCTCCTCTCAATGTGTACTTCACGTTCTCTAAACATTTCTATATAACCATAAACTATGGTTAGATATGTTGGGTTACGTAAGAATAGACACAAAGACCTAAGTCCTATGTCCTTGTAGACTTAGTGAGCCTAAGGATTTGATACCACCAAATGTGGAAACCTGCCATGCTAAACTAGATTACTCAAAACAAAAAAACCAATCAAATAATAAATATTCACATTACTAAAAAGGTAAAGAATTAAAAATCGAATTTGAATTCCAAACATGTTAAAGGAAGCAGTTTCACATAGGTCCAACTTCATAGATAATTATATACCATGTACCTTTTCATAAGTTCCATGGCCTCGGCTATAACCTATGTACAAAAGATATTATCCACATTATTACATCATTTACATAAAACAAGATATGCTGCCAAAATCTCAAGTCATATTACATCATCCAAAAAACTCCCTGTCTGGACCTAAGAGTACAGGGATGACTCTAGGACTCTATACTAGCCACACCAACCTTCTACCTCTATAGATCTTCAAATTGTGCCTCCTTATCACACTGTGTCTGATGGTGATGTCGATCACCTAAAATGATGTGGTAACCTTCAAGGTGAGATGCATATCATGGCGAGAGATATAACTCTAAGAATATCACTTGCTTACTAGGGTTAAGTACTTTAGCAGTTTAAGTAAATATTATTGCATAGTTGAAAGATTATGTAACTTGCATAAAGATCAGGCATATCTAGATTCATAAGTACAGTTGATTTCTCTTACCTCACGATAAGTCATTCACAAATTAAAAGAAACAAAGCAAGGACCATCATCCACATTGATTCTCCATGTAATCCTAACACTTATACTACACAGTTGGATTACATATTTTATCAAGTCGTGGATAGTTTGAGGCGTACCTCTCAAACTACTAGTTGACCACTATGAAGTCGAAATCAGCCCCGTATAAGATCTAAGATGACCAAAATCCTAAGATATCTTCCCCTTGGTCAGTACAAGTAACAACTATAGTAGCATATCGGTCAAACTACTAAATAGTCTAGTCCGTTCTGGGCACACATGCCACATCACTAGAAACCAAGGTGTAAACCCTAAATTCCAAGTTACAACTGCAGGCATTCTCAATTAATTTCACATCCAAGACACGGCATCGACTGCTATCCAAAATTGTTATTATTAAGATGATAAGGGTTCACCCTCTCACACCCACATATACTCAGTATTATACAACCCCGAGCTCCTTTTAAATTACTCATTTCACTATCCAGCAAGTTCTGATGCTAGAATATTTCTACCAGAACATGGCACTACATTATTAAGGTTACACTTGATTACTTAGATCAATTTAATTATTTTGACTACATCAATCAAGTTACTCATAAACATTTGGAAGATTCTTCCAAAGTTCACCGAGATCCACAACCTCAGAAGATATAAAACATATTAAATAGTTTCATGCCACTCTTAGAAAATAGTGTTCATACACTTAACTCATAAACAAAGAGTTACTTCGATGATAAAGTTTCGACCAGCCATTATTACAACATCAAAGCAGTAATTACATGCATCATAAACACCACATGATACCCATCATATAGCAAGGTTAACACATAAAACAAGTCCATATTCCTTAGTCACTAGGATACCTCATGCATAACAAAATCTAGGGATTTTTATACCTATATATCAAAATATCAGACCTAATATACTCAAGAATAGAACTCATTACAGTAGGTGAATTGCTGAAAAGTTTAAAGGCAACTTAAGAAATAGTATCATCACCTTTGTTATGCCAAAACAACACTTAAAAATACATACTCGTAGCATTTTAGAAGTTATGAAGTAAGGTTTACAACGTGCATGTATAAAGTAGGCAAGAGATGAAGGTAAAGTTATATAACTTGCCTAATAAAAACAAGAAAATTGAACTCCAAGATGCAACTCTTGGAATCATCAAAAAAATGTCAAGCTTGACCCACCAAAACTTCTAAAAATGCCTCCAATCACCACGAATAGGGTAGAGACAGAGAAAAGAAGAAGAAAAGAAGGTTCTCAACCCACAAGTGTGGTGTTCCAGCAAGAAAACACCAAGAAAACTCAAGAAACACCAATGAACTCGGCCGCGGGAGGAAAGAGGGTGAACGAACAATAAGAAAATGAGTAAAAGGGCAAGAAGATTACTAGAAGGAACCAAGAGAAATAGTCAATGACTCGAGATCAGACCAAGGAACCTTGAATCACATGTATGCATCCACGATCAAATGAGGTTTTGACCCCTGGAGTACCTTGCGTCACCTACGAATGGCTCCTCAGTTCTAACTGATGGCCTCTAGAGGTCCCTAGCAGTAAGGATGGGGTAAAAGATTTGTCTGAGAGAAGTAGGGGGAGGAATTTATAGCTTAGAGAAAGGAGGTCAAAGGTCAAAGACTTCATTACCATCGGTCAAAAGATAGGTTCCCCATCAGTTCATACATATAGAACCTCATCAGTTCGCAACCACCCCAAAGAAACCATCTGAAGATGCTCACACACACTAGAGACCAGCCATTGGAAGGCATGGCATAGACAGGCCATCACAGGGTGCATTGATGAGCCATCAGAAGGTGCACTCCAACCAACCATCAGAAGGTGCATTGACCATCCATCTGAAGGTGCCCTTCAATTCGCCATTAGAAGGGGCACTAACCAGCCATCGAAAGATGCACTTTGATCGTCCATCAGATGGAAACCTCAGAACCATCTGAAGGTAGGTTAGAACAGTCATCGGAATGCAACCCAGCACCATCTGAAGGTACATTCTAAACAACCATCAATTGTTCAATCCCAAAAAGCATCAGAAGGTATAATTACCTTCACCACTATACAAAACTAACTAAGGGTTGATATTTTATGCAACAAGGTTTAAAATATTTCCAAAAAAATGACACTTAGATTATCAAGCATTGAAGCAAAGTAGTAGTGCGTTAAAATTGTTTTAGACCCCATAAATGGGTAAACTATACAAAAGTCCACAAGTTACATATAATTGTACAGCTTGAGCAAGAAAAGCTAGAGTTGACTCAAATTTTAAACATAGATTTTTCAACTAATATAAAATCTTAATCCAAAGTTTAATTTCCAAACTAATTAGTGTCCTTACAAACATCCCTACCCTCGAGTGTGTGAAGCTCTAGTTTACAGTGCCATGGGAATTGGGGTCCTTTTTCCCCAGCTCAAACCCAGCCATGACTTATCTAAAATAGGTTATATATGTTGATGTGTCACTGTGTGACACGTCCCCACATAATTAATTTTCAATAAATGTAGAAATTATATGGTAGCTTGGAATATAGAGAAATTATATAGAAAATTAATTAAAGAAAAACAGATTCAATGTATGAGTCTATTCTTAGTTGAAGGTATTGTTAATACATGAATATAAAGTGTCAAATATGAGTAAACCATAATTTTGATGAATGACTTATTATATCAGTTGAATACATCTAATTTATGATATTATCTTATTATATTAAGATAATGGAAATAATAACTACATGTCTACGGTTACATAAATGAACAATTAGGTTTTCTAAAGTCAATAGACCATGTACATGAGAATTAGGGTTTTTCAACCTAATTGTAATATCAACCCTAGACCTAAACCTAAGACTAGACCCTGATTTGATCATACAAATACAATGGTCACATCCTAGTGTTATACATATTTGCATATTGATTGATTGCTTGATTATTTGATTGCAAACATTCTTGAAGTACATGAATAATACTACATGGTGTCCTCATTGAAGGTATGTGGTTACTTTATGAATACTCCATCATATAAATTGATAGTGGATTTCTAGATAATTTCCAAAGTGTTTGGTCTTACAATAAAATTCTTCGTTGTTTATCTAATTAAATTTCAATTATAACTCTTATGTGTATGACATAATACATACTATGATATTTTGAATATAGGGTTGGAACTATCAAGGGTTAGATCATATAAGTACAATGATTTATAGAGAAATGGTTACACCTGAGGTGGCATGACAAGCATGGGTTAGAATATTTAAATGAAAATATAAGTTCATGTGTGCAAATATTTGATTGATGAGTAATATATGTTGATAGCCATATGTGCATACTATGCACCCACGTACACAATATAGGAATATACTGACCACTTGCATTATTTGTTGGCATTTTAAATAGTTGAATTATGTATAGATATGAAGGTACAGAGATTCGTACGAATATATTGAAAATCATAAGGTTAATATCAAGGAGGATTACATATTTAGTAATCACTTTCTATGTAGCATATATCATTCTTGTAGTTTTACTTAAAAATTATGCAAAACTCATTATAGGAGAAATCTAGTATCCTTTTTATCAAACAAGTTTATGAAATGATAATATTGGTTATTATTTGTTATTTATTAAATATGAATCCATGAATGATGATATGAGTTATCGTTGTCCCTATGGTCTATCTTCAATGGGGAATAAGTGGGGGAGGGTTGTCACAATATTCATCTGATGACAGCTTTGAACATAAACAATCTTTCATTAAGTGTCCTCATAAAATAAATAGTTGACCATGTCTTCAGTCCAAGATAGAATTGGGTATTGGATGAAGTATTTTGTAGGAACTATTGAGTGGCCTATGATTGTGGTTTATCAGTTATGTGTTGGCTATATATTTCTTGGGAACTTCACTTGAACATTATACAAATTGATCATTTTGGTAGTGCTAAGAGAGACACTTTTAGAATTGGTAAAATGCAAATTTATCCATTGGAACTCTATCTATCTACCCCTAAATTGGATAAAATTCACCCCAATAATGTATACTAGATATTTGTAAATATCTACAATATTAATATAGGTCTTTTGGGATTTTTCCAAGGCATGAATGCATAACTTACTATAGCATTGAGATTTTGCTAACAAAGATGTCCTAAAGACTCCCATAAGCTTGATGACTTTTTACATTGGTTGAGTGAATATAATTACTCTTCGATACCTATTCCTAATTGTCTACTTTTGAAATTCTCACTCTCTCTCAATCCCATTCAACCCTTGTTAATTTGATTCTCTCTTGTCAAAGAGAGGTTATAGCGTAGAGGTATCAGAAAGTAGTGTAGGTGACCTTTAGGTATTGTCACCTTTCAACTAAAAAAGAGTTGTTTTTTTTCTTATTCATGATACTTTTACAATAGAGTTTGTATAGGTAGTTATATGACAAGAATGAACTTTAAAATAATATGATCACATCACCAACATAGGTGTTTCTATATATGTATTATTATTATTATTATGGGTCTTTTAAAATGTTTATGATTATATTTCAATACAATGTAGTCACACAATGATAAGATAGTACACTATGATATGAGGAAATAATGAAGCTAAGTATTCACAAGAGGCATTGGATCTATGGTGTGGACACTGAACCGTCTTAACCAATATAACAATATTAACTAATGCGGAAGCGATTACTAAGCTCGGATTACTGAAGATCACTAAAAATTAAAACCATTTATCAAGAGATCCACTCACAGGAAAACTCTTTCATTAAGAGCCAAAGTAAATCATTACATCCTGGTTCATATATACATCTCATGTATCATTGCTTCTCGAGGCATACAAGCATTGACTACTCTGTCTTAACTGTACATAGGTAGTATAAAAAAACCTTGAGGCTTGAAGCCCAAAATCTCAGATCGAATTATTAAAAGCACTAACTCCTAGGACCTGAGAGTACAGAGACGACTCATAGGACTAACTATATAAAACTAGACAGCCAGTATCTCCACCTGATGGATCACTGTTGTCCCTGTTGCTGCTGCTGCTGCTCTTCCCCTGTAGTAGGGTTTCTGCCTTTTTGTCTGCATCTACCTAAAAACGTAGGATCCCACGGGGGTGAGACAATTATAAAAATTACCCCAGCGGGAGATATAACTCTTCGCCGAAAACATTATTATTGCAGTTTAATAGAAATAACCTGAGCAGTGGAATCAAAATAATCAACAGCAGATAATTCTCTTATTTAAAGCAGATTAGAGCAACATTCCCACTTGAGCTTATTAGTTGTAACTTGATAAAGCAGCATGTCTAATATTCAATAAAGAATTATAGGACATGTATAAAATGTATCCATCTAGAATATGTTAAGCAAGATAAACATCAACCAGTGATTCTCATATTTCAGTCTTATGCAAATATGCTACACGGCTGATTACATTTTTACAAACATACTTAAGCTCTGAGGAGATGAGGTATACCGCTCATACTCCAACCGACCATTGCTAAATTGAAATCGGTACCATACATAGATCAATGGAAGAGCCGGATTCCCATGACCTCCCACATCCCGATCAGTATGGGACCACAAGCAGGACTATGTCAACTGCTCAATATAGCTTTCCAGGGTATACTGGCAACTTCTCTATAGAGTTACAGTGTCAACTGCACTCTCATCGGCAATCGAGAGATTTAATGTTTATCTCCATCGACCCGACATTGAATATCATTGGGAGATTAGTGATACATCCATCCCAACCATCGGGAGATTTGTGATACATCCATCCCGACACATGAAGGATTGAGAGGTTTAATATTTACCTTCCATCAATCTCTTCACCGGGACGTAAGGATATTTTTGCCCATTTACCCCTGCATATTCAAAATATGTGAACTCTAGGAAATCCCATAGGAAAACCTATTTCACCATCACCAACTATTGACGATGATGGATCTATGGTCAAAGCACTACATGAACAGATTTCACTTGATTAGTTAAGTACATTATCATATTCTTTTAGCATCATCCATGTTCTTAAACATAACTTATTATGACAATGATATAAAGAAACATGTACTATTTTCATCAATTACTTATTAGTCTTTAAAAGACATTGGGATACTCAGTACCTCATTTCAATATTGGGAATTCTCATCCCTTCACAATCTCATTACCATAATCATATGGTTCTGGGTATTCAAACCCTTAGCTCATCAATGAGCATTGTTACCACTTTTCCTGGTAACTAACACCTTCAGGTCATCTGACCATGGTAAACATGGTACTTGCTATACAAGAATTACTCATGGCACTTGAGGCCCATTAACTCTCTTGTTACCTCTTATCAGGCAGCAAGGCATATTATGGCACACAAGGCCCAATAAACAATAATGAATAAAACATCATAGCTCATACATGGCCATGATCACCATTTCAGAATACCTGCATGGTTAGTGCGGATAATAACAGTAACTTCAATTACATATCAGTACCATGCAGAACAAATATGGATTCACTATTCAAGGGTAACACCACTATTCCCTTACTAGGGTTAGGGTTTCCCATTTCATGTCATTTGGGAACATTCATCCCATTACCCAGATCAAGGTTATGGTTTATCACCATATTGCCCAAGATTAGGGTTTCATAAAACATTACATAGAATCACCTTGGATTTGAGCTCCACATCACATCAAACGTCAGGGTTTCTCATAAAATCACCCTAAGTTAGGGTTTCACATAAATTTCACCCCAGAATAGGGTTTACATTCAATAACCCACAATTAGGGTTTACGATTCATCCCAATTAGGGTATCATGTTCCATTACCCATAATTAGGGTTTACTTTTCATCCCAATTAGGGTTTCAAGTTCCATTACCCATAATTAGGCTTACTCATATTTTCTCCCTGGATTAGGGTTACATCCTTACCCTGGATTAGGGTTAGGGTTCAATAATCTTGTCAATTAGGGATTATGCTCATGATTAGGGATTTATGATCTCTTTGCTGAGGATCATACCCTTAATCACCACATGAATCATATTCATGTATGATTTCCTCTCTATCATCCTCTCAACTTGATTAGGTTATATCAACCCTTCAATCAAGTACATACAATTATGATTGACATAGTGTACTAAGTTATTGTTTTTATAAGAAATTAGGGTTTATCCCTTTAAAGGTATTAATCAATTAGGTACTTTAGGGATTCAACCTTTGTACCTATCATTGACTATCATTACTATCAATCATTGGATCATTGGAACAATCATTACCTTTGATTTCTAAATGATTGAATCACAATTGACCTTTATTCGGTTTTGAAGTTTCATCACCAAACGGTTTTGAAACAGTTTGATTCCAAACGGTTTTGAAACCGTTTGACCCCAAATGGTTTCAAGACCATTTGGACTCAAATGATATCAAGACCGTTTGGGCCAAAACAGTCTCAAAACCGCAAGGGTTCATTAGGTACATCCATCAATTGGTTGAACATGATTTGCTACATTGAAACCTTCAATCAATTGAGTTATTGAAGTTCAACAATTATTGGCTCTTGGATTTCCAACCCTAAAATATCAACCATTGGATCACCAAACAGTTTTGAAACCGTTTGATTCCAAACAGTTTCAAGACTGTTTGGGCTCAAACGGTCTCAAGACCGTTTGACCCAAAAAGTCTTGAAATCGAATGGATCAATCTATGCAACTTCCAACAAATCGGTTAGGGTTGTAATTGGTGGATTGTCCATACATTTAATCAATGAATTGGATCCATTGGATCATCATCCAACATGTACTAGGGTTCAGACCTCAAACGGTCAACACATCCAAACGGTCAACACTCTCATACGATTTGGGACTCAAATCACCAAACGGTTTGCAAACTGTTTGGTCTCCAAACGGTTTTGTGAAACCGTTTGGACCAAAGGTCCAAAACCGTTTGCAACTCAAATTTTTTGGAAAGTGTGCCTAAGATGATGTCATCATAATCAAGCCTTAGTCCATCAAAAACTACTGCCATTATCTGTAACACCCCTGACCTGGGTTATGACCTAACCCTGGAAGTTTTGCCTAAATATGTAATTAATATACTTGTGAACACTCCCTGGCATGTAATTAAGTTCCTCAGGAACATTTACTTTCAATTTTGCTCCTTTTTGTATAAAGTTGTAGCATTGTGTTGTATGCAGGGACATATGTGCAAATTACCCAGTTTAAGGGTTGAACTTGCAAAATTCACAAGATAAGATGTTCCTTTGATGTTGAGACATCATGAGAATGGTTATGGTAAAGTTTGAGGGATTTCCCAAGCTTGAGCACCAAGGTGCAGCTGTGGAAGCAATTCCCATGCTTAGAAACCCTAATTTGGGGTAAAGTGCAATTTACCCAAATTGAGGGGTCCAAGTTGTAATTCTTAATATCTAGAACATCTTTTATGACTCTTGTCATCATTTAGAGTAGAAATGATGAAAGGGATACATCATTTAATAATCAGATGAGAAAAATGATCTTTGTGATAGAAATCACCTAAAATGGGTATGAAACTCTTTCATGTATATACCCTAGTTGAAGGTTGGATTCCTTTACCCCTAGATCTTGAGATTTCATGAGATTTGCATAAGGATAGATAGGTTTGGTCGTGCCTTTGAGCAAGGAGGGACCTAGATGTGATTTCCAATCTTGTGAGGTCCTTAGGGTGTAAAAGAGGCTAAAAGTATATAAGCCCTTTTCCCTTACAATTAAGTGAACGAACTTTCTTTCCTTCACTTCTCTTCCTTTCTTGCTCAAACGACCAAGGACAGCTCTGGAGCTCAGGGGGGGACGACCAACCTATTCTAGGTAAGAGAACCCCACCTTCTAGCTCGAATTCATGGAGGAATTCACTTTCTAAGGTTGGTTTTATGGTTAGCTTACTTAGTCTTCTTGTTCTAGCCGACCAAAGCAACGTTTCCTTGGAGAATTCACCTCTGACCAAGTTGTGGAAGCTCAAGGACGCCTTTAAAGCTTGGATCTTGAAGGCTTGGAGCTCTAAGATCAACCTTTAGGCGGGTTTTATAACTTTAAACTTTTGCTTTATATGCATGCTTTAATTCTTGCAATTTACTTGGTAAATTCTCCTTCTACCTCCCTTCTTCCTTGCACGTTTGCAAGCAAATCAGTGGAGAAACCGACCTTGCTAGAGGTTGAAGATGAGGGGCGTGATTCCCTATGTTACTTTTTCAAACGACCTTGGACCCTTTTGGTCCAAACGGTTGCAAACCGTTTGGGTTCAAACGGTTTCAAACCGTTTGCTCTCAAACGGTCTTGCAAGACCGTTTGAATTGAAACGGTCTCAAGACCGTTTGAATTGAAAGGTCTCAAGACCGTTTGAAAGAGTTGACCAAGGGACGACCGTTTGAGGGTCTGTTCCTAATATATTGAATTTCATCTCTGCAAAGAATCAAAGTCTAATTCTTATCCAATTGGGAGTTGAAGCCACTTCAACATGAAACCCTAATCGGGTGAAAAAATGCTGATTTGGAACATAGATCTTATTGAGTTTTGGGTTGAAGGACCCAAACGGTCTCAAGACCATTTGGGGATTCCTCCAAACGGTCCTAAGACCGTTTGGGCACAACCCAAGACCGTTTGAAGGTCTAGGGTTGAGTTAATCTAATAGTTTGAGGGTCCAATTGTAGGAAATTGATGAAATTGATGGAAGTTGCTGATTTTGACCTAATTGGACTTCAACCTTAGTCAAAACGACTTGGACTTTGGTCAAACTTTGGGAAAACAGTCTCAAGACCGTTTGGATGATGTCCAAACGACCTCAAGACCGTTTGGGCCAAGTTTGAGCCCAATTGGAGGTCAATTGATAGGTTCAACCTTGAGTTGATTCATATTGTTGAACATTGATGACCATCCGATTTGAAACCCTAATTGAGAACGATTGAACCCTAATTGGATTGCAATTGAGGGTCAATTTGATGTCTAATAGGCTAAGGCTAACCCTAATTGACTCAATTTATAAGTGGTTAGCATAGCTTTGACCAATTGAGGGCATCAACACACATATCCATGAACATTGGTAACCTTTGAACCACTTTGGAGGTCCAAACGGTTTGAGCCCTTTTTGGACCAAATGGTCTCAAGACCGTTTGGATCCAAACGGTCTCAAGACCGTTTGGGGCCAAACGGTCTCAAGACCGTTTGGGCTCAAACGACCTCAGGATCGTTTGGTCCAATCGATCTCAAGTAATTTTTGATCAAACGGTTTCAAACCGATTGAAGCTCCAAACGGTTTGGAAGTCAACCCTTCCAATCGGTCTTCACCTCCAAACGGTCTCAAGACCGTTTGGGTGGTTGAAACCGTTTGAAGGTTGAAACCGTTTGGAGACTGGTGATGGTTTGTACTTAACCATTTGATGGTGTAATTAGCTCAATGATGGTCCAATCTAAACCCTAATGGTAACCTAGGTCATTAAGGGACTATGTGATTAGTGAGTTAACCCATGATGGTAATCATGTGGCAAATTACCAAAATACCCTTGAGGGGTCTAAAGGGGTAAAACCTTGTTCTAATCAAACCCTAATCACATGATGTTGATGTTTTGGATCATGTTAGTCAATGGAGACTTATCTCAACCTGATCTAGAGTGGTGTTGTCACCATCTACTAGTGAGAGGAGAGAGAAAGTATTTCTAGAGAGAGAAAGTATCCTAGAGAGAGAAAGTACCCTTTTTAGGAGGAAACTCTAGTGAGATACTTCAATTACACATGAATGTGCATGATTAGGGGATGACCCACCTATGTGAGGTCATGGAAACCCTAAATATGATATCTAATGGATCTTAATCTTAATTAAGAGTCTTAATGATAATGTTTCTCTTACATGATGATGTAATGAGTACCATTCACCATGGTATGAATAGTAAACCCTAATTTTAGGGTGATGACTTGAAAGATGAATAGTAAACCCTAAATTGTTGAATTGTTTACTATTATCTATTGAACTAACCATGCAGGTTATTATGAGATAATGGTCATACCCAGGTATGAAATACCATGTTATATTCATTGAAAGCATGTCTTAAGCTTTATGAATGATAAATTATCTTGATGCACTGTTAAGTGACATCTTTTGTGATTTATGGACTGTAAGAGCCATAAATGTTATCAAGGTCATGCTTGACAGATGACTTGAGATGAATTAACCAATGATTGTGATAAGTTAGGCCTGCTACATTTTAGTATTCTCATATATAGCTGTGTTATTGTATGATGATAAGAATACTGAATGTACCTAACTAATCAAGTGAAATGTAGAGCCCTGATCATAGATCCATCATTGTCAGAGTCTAAATGATGGTGAAATAGGTTTTCCTAAGGGAACTCCTGGATCACATACTTTTGAGTATGTGGGGTACATGGATGTGTAGAACCTTACATCCTAGTGTAGGTATTTGATGTAGATTCTTGTAGTCCGTCATACCTTCACTATAAAAGAACGGGTGAGGGGATGATGTAGATTCTAGTAGTCCATCAGACCCCACCATAAAGTCCTAAAGGTGAGATGTATCTCTACACTCCCTTAAAGACACAAATACCGTATCGATGAAAGATAAACAAGAAATCTTCCGATAGCGAAGAGAGTACAGAATGCCACTGTAACTCTAAAAATAGCGAAGGACCAGAGTACCCTGGTGAGCTATTATAAAGACATCCCGCCAGATGTCAAACAATCAATCCTCTAACTGACTGAGGAAGATGAGGTCATAAGAATCCGGCTCTTTTAATGACCTATGTATGATACTGATGTGACTTCTTAGCGATCAGTTGGAGTATGAGTGGTATGCCTCATCTCCACAGGGCATAATAATGTTTGAAAACATAATCAACAGCGTAGTATATCTGTTAAGAGTTATCTACGAGTTATTTGATTGATGTTACCTTGAGTAGTATAGATGTTCTCATATTTTGATATTGATCGAACTCTTGCTTATTATCAGAACTGCTAGTGAATATCTTGAAGGCTTTAATTGCTTTAGTTATTCCCTGCTTTGTTTATAAAGCTTCTAGTGGAGAGTTATAACTCTCGCTGGGGCAATTATGTATAATTGTCTCACCCCGTAGACTTCTACTTTTTAGGTGGTCGTCGAAGACGGAGGAATAAGAACTCAGGTGACCAATCCCAGCAACAGCAGCATCAGGAGCAGTAAATATCTCAGGTGGAGATCTAGCCTGCTTCATGGTGTAGTTTAGAGTCAAGTCCTATGTGTCCTCTGTACTCTCAGGTCCTGGAGTGTTTTGAGTATGAACTCTTGAGAAGTTTTGTATCATGTTGTATATAATTACTCAAGAAGTAATTGTCAGTGATGTAAACAGTTAAATCCTTTTTCTATGGAAAAGGTTTGTGGTTTCAAGCTCTTGCCTCGAAAAGTTTTAATTTCCCGTGATTTTTGTCTTCCGCTGTTTAACGATTGCTTCCGCACATGTTTAAATCGGGATTAATTCGAAGTTTGGAGATCGGAGCCCACAATTAAGTGGTATCAGAGCTCCAGGTTCGCCGAGTCTACAGAGGCATAGGATTTAGGAAGTCGAGTATATCCTTAGTATTCCTTCCTTATCTAATAGAATCTTCTACTCCTCAGGAGAAGAAGATACTTAAGATGTCAGAGCCGCATGATGAGTATGTGGAAGAAAGTAGTGCCAGTGCACCTCAAGGCGGTGCAGGAGTACCAGGGGTGGAACAGCCTGTACCAGAACAACCTAGGGAGCCACCCCAGTTTGACCCAGCTGACATGGGTAACCCAGCAGTCCAAACAATGTTTGGGCAGTTCATGACTGCCGTGACACATATAACCGACAGGTTGCCTATGCCTGCACCTAGGGCACCTGTCCAACCAGAGGGGCAAGGTATCGGGAAGACGTTCGAGCGACTACGTCGTGTCGGAGCTACCGAGTACCATGGGACTGCTGACCCCGCAGATGCTAATCTGTGGTTGACAGAGCTGGAGAAGGTTTTCAGGATCCTCAACATCCCTGAAGCTGAGAAGGTTAGACATGCTGTCTATCTTCTCAAAGGAAGTGCTGGTCACTGGTGGACCATGGAAGAGCAGAAGAGACCTGGAATAGAGATCTCGTGGGAAGACTTTCGGCGGGAATTTGTTCAAAGGTATTTCCCAAAGACCTTCCTATACGAGAAGATCTCTCAGTTTGAGAGACTGAGACAGGGTATGATGAACATTAGCGAGTACGAAGCTAAGTTCATGGAGCTGTTGCGGTTTTGTCCGCACATGGCTGCCAGAGAGGAAGAAAGAATCAGGAGATTTGAGAAGGGGCTGAATGCTGACATGTCTACCCCAGTGTCTGCCTTAGAGAACCGAGTGAGATTCTCTACCTTCGTTGAGTCAGTCCGAAGGATAGGGAGATCTGTGGTTGAGAAAAGACAAACCCATAAAAGATATCCACAGTTCCAGGGTTCTTCATCTAGGGATTCCAAGAAACCTAGGTTCTCTGCACCTAACCCTCCACCACCCAGATCGAGTTTTCAAACTCAATGGACACCAAGCAGAGGTAGAGGATGAAGTCAACCTCTTCAAGGGACGCACAGTTCTGCATCCGTGTCAGTTACTGGACCACCTAGACCACAGCAACAGGAGAAGAGTTGCTACAACTGTGGTAAGGTGGGACACTTGATGAAGGATTGTCGTTCTAGGGCTGTCGGTGTGACACAACAAACCCCGAGACAGAATCAACAGGGATCTCAGAATAGACAACATCAAGGAGCAGCTCGAGGATGTGGACAAGCGTCTCAAGCTGGATCATTAGCACCACCTCAACAGCAGGCTACAGCGAGGTTCTATGCTATGAACCCACCAGAAGCAGTGGTCAATCCACAAGTGGTGACAGGTCAGATGGAACTTTTATATTCTGATATGTCTAAATCTTGTGTAGTATCTGTTCTGATTGACCCGGGTGCTACGCACTCTTTCATCACTCGAAGAGTGATTCGTAACCGCAATATGACAACTAGTCATAGGGCAGATAAGTTGTTGTTGGAGACT
Source organism: Alisma plantago-aquatica (assembly GCA_963693085.1). NCBI lineage: Eukaryota > Viridiplantae > Streptophyta > Magnoliopsida > Alismatales > Alismataceae > Alisma > Alisma plantago-aquatica. Next base: position 517,348,467 of record OY856413.1, on the reverse strand, counting down.
CCGTTGAGTGGGTCTGCTGTTCTGCAAGAAGTATGCTCTCCCTGCGTACTTTTCTTTTCTAAGTATCGCATTCAAGTGGATCTTATACCACTTGATATGCAAGGATTTGATATAATCCTAGGGATGGATACCTTGGAAAGGTATCGAGTTGTCTTGGATTGTGAGTCCAAGTTGGTAGTGTTTGCTGATGAAAGCAACACATGGATCTTTCAAGGTGAAAGAAAGATTCTGCCCACCTATCTTGTATCAGCTATGGTTGCTGATAAGTTGATGAGGCAAGGATGCTATGCATTCTTGGCCCATGTGGTAGATGTTACCAAGGAGAGTTCCAACCCTGCTGAAATTCCGATAGTCAGGGAATTCGAGGATGTGTTTCCCGAAGAACTTCCTGGTATACCACCACCCCGGGAAATTGATTTTGAAATCAATTTGGTCCCAGATACGAAACCCATAGCCCAGACTCCGTATAGGATGGCGCCTGCTGAGATGGCAGAACTCAAGAAACAGCTTCAAGAGCTACTTGAGAAGGGTTTCATCCGACCGAGTACCTCACCTTGGGGTGCTCCGGTTTTGTTTGTTAAAAAGAAAGATGGATCGATGCGGTTGTGCATTGATTATAGACAACTCAATAAAGTAACGATAAAGAATAAGTATCCTTTGCCGAGGATTGATGATCTTTTCGACCAGTTGCGTGGTGCAACAGTCTTTTCTAAGATAGACTTAAGGTCTGGATATCATCAACTCCGCATTAAGGACAGTGACATATCTAAGTCTGCCTTTAGGACAAGATATGGTCACTATGAGTTCACGGTCATGTCGTTTGGACTAACCAATGCACCGGCTGCATTCATGGAACTCATGAATAGAGTCTTTCGACCTTTCCTTGATCAGTGTGTTGTCGTCTTCATAGATGACATACTGATTTATAGTAAGGATGCTCAGCAGCATGAGCAACACCTTCGCCAGACTTTGACCTTGCTAAGAGAGCATAAGCTATACGCTAAGTTTAGCAAGTGCGAGTTTTGGTTATCTGAAGTGTCTTTCCTTGGACATGTGGTATCTGCCTCGGGAATTCGTGTTGACCCTGCAAAGATAGAATCTGTTCTGCAGTGGGAACAACCGAAGACACCGACGGAGATTAGAAGTTTCTTGGGGTTAGTTGGTTATTATCGAAGGTTTATTAAGAATTTCAGTTCTATAGCCTTACCTTTGACCAAGTTAACCCGGAAGGATGTTCCTTTTGCTTGGAGTGATAAGTGTCAACAGTCTTTTTAGCTGTTGAAGGAGAGGTTGACGAGTGCACCTGTGCTTGTGTTACCTGAGCAAGGAAAGGAATATATAATCTTTTGTGATGCCTCCAAGAATGGACTTGGATGTGTGTTGATGCAGGATAAACAAGTGATTTCTTTTGCTTCCCGACAGCTTAAGAAACACGAGGAGAATTATCCGACACACGATCTAGAGTTAGCTGCTGTGGTCCATGCTTTGAAAATCTGGAGACATTATCTCTACGGAGAAACTTTTCAGATTTTTACAGACCACAAGAACCTTAAGTACATCTTCACTCAACATGAGCTTAATATGAGGCAACGTCGCTGGATGGAGTTAATCAAGGACTATGATTGTACGATTGATTACCATCTGGGCAAGGCCAATGTGGTTGCAGATGCCTTGAGTAGGAAATCAGCAACATCAACCATGGATAGGGCACAACTAAGTTCCTTAGTATGCTCTAGAAGAGATATGCTTATCTCTTTAAGGCATGACAATGTGCAGTTGAAGGCATCATTGTTAGCTGGTTTGTTAGCTGAGATGCAGATTAAACCTACCTTAAGAGAACAGATAAAGGAGGCACAACAAGTAGATGCTTTTGTACAACAGATTAGATCTGAGTTGGGTGATGAGAAGCGAGAAGACTTTCATGAGTCAGATGACCAGGTGGCATGCTATCATGGAAGGATGATAGTGCCAGATGTGGATAACCTAAGGAAATTAGTCCTGGGAGAAGCTCATTCTTCAATGTATGTTATGCATCCAGGGAGCACCAAGATGTATCGAAACTTGAAGGATATGTATTGGTGGCCTGGGATGAAGAAGGATGTAGCTGAGTTTGTTCTGAGGTGTCCTGTGTGTCAGCAGGTCAAGGCTGAACACCAGAAACCTGCAGGGACAATGCAACCCTTACCCATACCACAGTGGAAGTGGGACCATGTGACCATGGACTTTGTTGTTGGCCTACCCAGGACAAACAAAGGACATGATTCCATTTGGGTAGTTGTTGATAGGTTGACAAAGACAGTGCATTTCTTACCTGTCAAAACAACCTATACTGCTGAAAGGTTATCCCAGATATATGTCCAAGAGATAGTGCGTTTGCACGGAGTTCCTGTCACTATAGTTTCTGACAGAGGTCCCCAGTTTACAAGTCGCTTTTGGGAACAGTTACACAGAGCCCTAGGCACCAAGCTAAGGTTTAGTACAGCCTTTCATCCTCAGACTGATGGACAGTCAGAAAGGACTATACAGACCTTAGAAGATCTATTGAGAGCATGTGTTCTCCAGTTTACCGGGAGTTGGGATCTACATCTAAGCTTGATAGAGTTTGCCTATAACAATAGCTATCAACATAGCATTGATATGGCACCATATGAAGCCTTATATGGTAGACGTTGTAGATCACCCTTGTGTTGGTATGAAACTGGTGAGCACCAGTTGTTAGGCCCTGATCTTGTGCAGCAAACTACAGAAAAGATTAAAGTAATACAACAACAGCTTAAGACTGCACAAGATAGACAGAAATCATATGCCGATAAACGTCGTAGACCCCTAGAATTCCAGGATGGAGACAGAGTGTATCTCAAGGTCTCACCTTGGAAAGGAGTCCTTCATTTTGGGAAGAAAGGAAAGTTAGCTCCTAGATTTATGGGACCTTATCCAATTGTTGAAAAAGTTGGAAAGGTGGCCTATAGACTAGAGTTACCTCAGGAGTTGCAGAAGCTGCACCCTGTGTTTCACATTTCCATGCTGAGGAAATGTCATCCAGATACCGAGTCAGTTCTACAACCTATGGAAGTAGAATTGAATGAAGATATAACGTATGAGGAGGGACCAGTGTCAATCCTCGATAACAGAACTAAAAAGTTAAAGAAGAAGGATATAAGCCTTGTAAAAGTCCTCTGGAACCATCGTGGTGTTGAAGAAGCCACTTGGGAACTAGAAGATGAAATGAGAAGAAAATATCCTGCTCTTTTCTTATAATATGCTTTATCGATTTCGGGGACGAAATCCTTTTGAAGGGGTAAAGAATTTGTAACACCCCTGACCTGGGTTATGACCTAACCCTGGAAGTTTTGCCTAAATATGTAATTAATATACTTGTGAACACTCCCTGGCATGTAATTAAGTTCCTCAGGAACATTTACTTTCAATTTTGCTCCTTTTTGTATAAAGTTGTAGCATTGTGTTGTATGCAGGGACATATGTGCAAATTACCCAGTTTAAGGGTTGAACTTGCAAAATTCACAAGATAAGATGTTCCTTTGATGTTGAGACATCATGAGAATGGTTATGGTAAAGTTTGAGGGATTTCCCAAGCTTGAGCACCAAGGTGCAGCTGTGGAAGCAATTCCCATGCTTAGAAACCCTAATTTGGGGTAAAGTGTAATTTACCCAAATTGAGGGGTCCAAGTTGTAATTCTTAATATCTAGAACATATTTTATGACTCTTGTCATCATTTAGAGTAGAAATGATGAAAGGGATACATCATTTAATAATCAGATGAGAAAAATGATCTTTGTGATAGAAATCACCTAAAATGGGTATGAAACCCTTTCATGTATATACCCTAGTTGAAGGTTGGATTCCTTTACCCCTAGATCTTGAGATTTAATGAGATTTGCATAAGGATAGATAGGTTTGGTCGTGCCTTTGAGCAAGGAGGGACCTAGATGTGATTTCCAATCTTGTGAGGTCCTTAGGGTGTAAAAGAGGCTAAAAGTATATAAGCCCTTTTCCCTTACAATTAAGTGAACGAACTTTCTTTCCTTCACTTCTCTTCCTTTCTTGCTCAAACGACCAAGGACAGCTCTGGAGCTCAGGGGGGGACGACCAACCTGTTCTAGGTAAGAGAACCCCACCTTCTAGCTCGAATTCATGGAGGAATTCACTTTCTAAGGTTGGTTTTATGGTTAGCTTACTTAGTCTTCTTGTTCTAGCCGACCAAAGCAACGTTTCCTTGGAGAATTCACCTCTGACCAAGTTGTGGAAGCTCAAGGACGCCTTTAAAGCTTGGATCTTGAAGGCTTGGAGCTCTAATATCAACCTTTAGGCGGGTTTTATAACTATAAACTTTTGCTTTATATGCATGCTTTAATTCTTGCAATTTACTTGGTAAATTCTCCTTCTACCTCCCTTCTTCCTTGCACATTTGCAAGCAAATCAGTGGAGAAACCGACCTTGCTAGAGGTTGAAGATGAGGGGCGTGATTCCCTATGTTACTTTTTCAAACGACCTTGGACCCTTTTGGTCCAAACGGTTGCAAACCGTTTGGGTTCAAACGGTTTCAAACCGTTTGCTCTCAAACGGTCTTGCAAGACCGTTTGAATTGAAACGGTCTCAAGACCGTTTGAAAGAGTTGACCAAGGGACGACCGTTTGAGGGTCTATTCCTAATATATTGAATTTCATCTCTGCAAAGAATCAAAGTCTAATTCTTATCCAATTGGGAGTTGAAGCCACTTCAAGATGAAACCCTAATCGGGTGAAAAAGTGCTGATTTGGAACATAGATCTTATTGAGTTTTGGGTTGAAGGACCCAACCGGTCTCAAGACCGTTTGGGGATTCCTCCAAACGGTCCTAAGACCGTTTGGGCACAACCCAAGACCATTTGAAGGTCTAGGGTTGAGTTAATCTAATGGTTTGAGGGTCCAATTGTAGGAAATTGATGAAATTGATGGAAGTTGCTGATTTTGACCTAATTGGACTTCAACCTTAGTCAAAACGACTTGGACTTTGGTCAAACTTTGGGAAAACTGTCTCAAGACCATTTGGATGATGTCCAAACGACCTCAAGACCGTTTGGGCCAAGTTTGAGCCCAATTGGAGGTCAATTGATAGGTTCAACCTTGAGTTGATTCATATTATTGAACATTGATGACCATCCGATTTGAAACCCTAATTGAGAACGATTGAACCCTAATTGGATTGCAATTGAGGGTCAATTTGATGTCTAATAGGCTAAGGCTAACCCTAATTGACTCAATTTATAAGTGGTTAGCATAGCTTTGACCAATTGAAGGCTTCAACACACATATCCATGAACATTGGTAACCTTTGAACCACTTTGGAGGTCCAAACGGTTTGAGCCCTTTTTGGACCAAATGGTCTCAAGACCGTTTGGATCCAAACGGTCTCAAGACCGTTTGGGCTCAAACGACCTCAGGATCGTTTGGTCCAATCGATCTCAAGTAATTTTTGATCAAACGGTTTCAAACCGATTGAAGCTCCAAACGGTTTGGAAGTCAACCCTTCCAAACGGTCTTCACCTCCAAACGGTCTCAAGACCGTTTGGGTGGTTGAAACCGTTTGAAGGTTGAAACCGTTTGGAGACTGGTGATGGTTTGTACTTAACCATTTGATGGTGTAATTAGCTCAATGATGATCCAATCTAAACCCTAATGGTAACCTAGGTCATTAAGGGACAATGTGATTAGTGAGTTAACCCATGATGGTAATCATGTGGCAAATTACCAAAATACCCTTGAGGGGTCTAAAGGGGTAAAACCTTGTTCTAATCAAACCCTAATCACATGATGTTGATGTTTTGGATCATGTTAGTCAATGGAGACTTATCTCAACCTGATCTAGAGTGGTGTTGTCACCATCTACTAGTGAGAGGAGAGAGAAAGTATTTCTAGAGAGAGAAAGTATCCTAGAGAGAGAAAGTACCCTTTTTAGGAGGAAACTCTAGTGAGATACTTCAATTACACATGAATGTGCATGATTAGGGGATGACCCACCTATGTGAGGTCATGGAAACCCTAAATATGATATCTAATGGATCTTAATCTTAATTAAGAGTCTTAATGATAATGTTTCTCTTACATGATGATGTAATGAGTACCATTCACCATGGTATGAATAGTAAACCCTAATTTTAGGGTGATGACTTGAAAGATGAATAGTAAACCCTAAATTGTTGAATTGTTTACTATTATCTGTTGAACTAACCATGCAGGTTATTATGAGATAATGGTCATACCCATGTATGAAATACCATGTTATATTCATTGAAAGCATGTCTTAAGCTTTATGAATGATGAATTATCTTGATGCACTGTTAAGTGACATCTTTTGTGATTTATGGACTGTAAGAGCCATAAATGTTATCAAGGTCATGCTTGACAGATGACTTGAGATGAATTAACCAATAATTGTGATAAGTTAGGCCTGCTACATTTTAGTATTCTCATATACAGCTGTGTTATTGTATGATGATAAGAATACTGAATGTACCTAACTAATCAAGTGAAATGTAGAGCCCTGATCATAGATCCATCATTGTGAGAGTCTAAATGATGGTGAAACAGGTTTTCCTAAGGGAACTCCTGGATCACATACTTTTGAGTATGTGGGGTACATGGATGTGTAGAACCTTACATCCTAGTGTAGGTATTTGATGTAGATTCTTGTAGTCCGTCATACCTTCACTATAAAAGAACGGGTGAGGGGATGATGTAGATTCTAGTAGTCCATCAGACCCCACCATAAAGTCCTAAAGGTGAGATGTATCTCTACACTCCCTTAAAGACACAAATACCGTATCGGTGAAAGATAAACAAGAAATCTTCCGATAGCGAAGAGAGTACAGAATGCCACTGTAACTCTAAAAATAGCGAAGGACCAGAGTACCCTGGTGAGCTATTATAAAGACATCCCGCCAGATGTCAAACAATCAATCCTCTAACTGACTGACGAAGATGAGGTCATAAGAATCCGGCTCTTTTAATGACCTATGTATGATACTGATGTGACTTCTTAGCGATCAGTTGGAGTATGAGTGGTATGCCTCATCTCCACAGGGCATAATAATGTTTGAAAACATAATCAACAGCGTAGTATATCTGTTAAGAGTTATCTACGAGTTATTTGATTGATGTTACCTTGAGTAGTATATATGTTCTCATATTTTGATATTGATCGAACTCTTGCTTATTATCAGAACTGCTAGTGAATATCTTGAAGGCTTTAATTGCTTTAGTTATTCCCTGCTTTGTTTATAAAGCTTCTAGTGGAGAGTTATAACTCTCGCTGGGGCAATTATGTATAATTGTCTCACCCCGTAGACTTCTACTTTTTAGGTGGTCGTCGAAGACGGAGGAATAAGAACTCAGGTGACCAATCCCAGCAACAGCAGCATCAGGAGCAGTAAATATCTCAGGTGGAGATCTAGCCTGCTTCATGGTGTAGTTTAGAGTCAAGTCCTATGTGTCCTCTGTACTCTCAGGTCCTGGAGTGTTTTGAGTATGAACTCTTGAGAAGTTTTGTATCATGTTGTATATAATTACTCAAGAAGTAATTGTCAGTGATGTAAACAGTTAAATCCTTTTTCTATGGAAAAGGTTTGTGGTTTCAAGCTCTTGTCTCGAAAAGTTTTAATTTCCCGTGATTTTTGTCTTCCGCTGTTTAACGATTGCTTCCGCACATGTTTAAATCGGGATTAATTCGAAGTTTGGAGATCGGAGCCCACATTATCATGGTAGTTGCCTCAACTAATCAAAGGAATTGCAAGAAGAGCAATTGAACATAATTGATTGAGAAATTGAGTTCAATAACAATGAATAAGGATTCAAGTTATATAACCCACCTTCAATTGAGCTTCAAAGCTTGGATCTTCACGTAAACAATGGTGGAAGAAGCTTTTGAAACTCCCCCAAGGCTCGTCTTCAAGTTTTGGAGTGAAAAGATTCGCTAGGGTTGAAGATGGAGTGAAGAAAAGAAGAAATTATGCATTGATTTATGATTTCCACCATGAAATCAAGATGAAAGAAGGTCAAGAAGCTTACCAACTGGTTGGGGGTCGTCCTCCTGGTCCTTAAAATCTTCCTTGGTCGTTTTTCAAGCAAAAGGTGGAAGTGAATTCGAAATTATCCTTTCATTCTATGGATAAATGAGCTTATATGTGAATTTTATTGAAAATTCAATTAAGAGAGAGAAAGTAGGAATTATCTCTCCCAAAATCTTGCCACTTGCCCCCTTCCTTTCCTTAGAGATGATGATATCCTCTTTGCCTCTAATTCCTCTCAATTATCCATGTTTTAAAGAAAATCAAATTAAGCACCTTAACCCTTTTTATATTAATATCCATAAGTGAGTGGATATTTCTTTTTCTTATAATGTGAGTGGGTTTTTCACCTCCTTGAGATATTTCATGATCCTTGCAAAGAACAAGGACGTCCACACATATCTGAATTCAACCATTTCAATTTTGGTTGAAGGTCCTTCAACTATTTTATTTATTTTTTTGCATTAATTTGAATTAAGGTTTCCATTATGCTTAAATCTTGATTATTTTAATATCAAGATTCTCTCTCCTTCAAAGAGATACAAATGAGATGCCCGTCTCATTTTATTTGCTCCTGATGATCCCAAGAAACAGTAGGGACAATTTTGAAGTGGTAATTTGCATATTGAACCCTAGGTTTTGGGTAAATTGCACATTACACCAAAACTAGGTTTTAATGCACAAACATTGCTTTATCAGCTCTTTCTTGGTATTTAGGCTATCACAAGCCATACATCTGCATAATTTTCACTCTCATGATGCTTCAACACATGAGGAACATATTATCATGCACAATTTGCAAATAAACCCCTCAACTTGGGTAATTTGCACTTTAGTCCAAAACAAGCCAAACATTGATTTCAACAATATTCAAAAAGGACTAAAATTGCAATGTAAGTTCCTCTTGAGACTTAATTACTTTTCAAAAGATAAGAGAAATCATATAATCACTTTTATTAAACAAAACACCTAGGGTTAAAACATAACCCAGGTCAGGGATGTTACAAGTTTATCCACCCCTTACAAGGATTTCGTCCCCGAAATCATCAACGAAAACATCAAGAGAAAAGAGAAGGGTACTTCCTCCTCATCTCCTCTTATAGCTCCCACGTAGCTTCTTCAATGCCACGGTGATGCCAGAGAACTTTTACAATACATATGTCTTTCTTTTTCAACTTCTTGATTCTTCTGTCAAGAATCAACTCAGGTCCTTCAACATAAGATATATCATCATTTAGTTCTACCTCCATAGGTTGCAGAACCAACTCTGTGTCAGGATGACACTTCCTTAGCATGGAAATATGGAACACCGGATGTAATCTATGCATCTTAGGTGGTAACTCCAGCATATAGGCTACCTTTCCCATCCTCTCAATGATTGGATAAGGCCCCATAAATCTAGGAGCTAACTTTCCCTTCTTTCTAAATCTAAGGATACCTTTCCAAGGTGAGACCTTGAGGTACACTCTATCTCCAACTTGGAATTCTAAGGGTCTACGATGCTTATCAGCATATGATTTCTGCCTATCCTGGGCATCTTTCAACTGTTGTTGTATAACTTTAATCTTCCCAGTTGTTTGTTGAACCAGCTCAGGACCCAAGAGTTGGTACTCTCCTATTTCATACCAACATAAGGGAGATCTACAACGTCTACCATATAAATCCTCATATGGTGCCATCTCAATACTATGCTGATAGCTATTATTATAAGCAAATTCTATCAAGCTCAGATGTAGATCCCAACTTCCTACAAACTGAAGGACACACGCTCTAAGCAAGTCCTCCAACGTTTGTATGGTCCTCTCAGACTGTCCGTCTGTCTATGGGTGAAAGGTTGTACTAAACCTTAACTGTGTACCCAAAGATTTATGGACTCGCTCCCAAAAATGACTTGTAAATTGGGGACCTCTATCAGAAACAATTGTAGCCGGAACTCTATGCAAACGCACTATCTCATCTATGTATATCTTTGCAAGCTTATCAGCAGTGTAGGTTGTTTTGACAGGAATGAAATGTGATGTCTTAGTCAACCTATCAACTATCACCCAAATGGAATCATGGCTTTTGGCTGTTCTAGGCAAACCAACCACAAAGTCCATGGTTACATGATCCCATTTCCACTGCAGTATAGGTAGAGGTTGCATTGTTCCTGTGGGCTTTTGATGTTCAGCTTTAACATGCTGACACACTGGACACCACATAACAAACTCAGCTACATCTTTCTTTAATCCAGGCCACCAATACATATATTTTAAGTTATGTTACATCTTGGTGCTTCCTGGATGCATAACATACATTGAAGAATGAGCTTCTTCCAGAACTAACTTCCTTAAGTTATCAACATCAAGTACTACCATCCTATCATGGTAACAGACTACCTGATCATCTGAATCATGAAAGCCATCCCGTTTCTCACTACCATACTCTGATCTAATCTGTTGAATCACAGTATCATCTTGTTGTGCTTCTTTAATCTACTGTCTCAGAGTAGGTTTTATTTGCATCTCGGCTAATAACCCGGATAACCATGATACTTTAAGCTGTACATTGTCTTGCCTCAAGAAGATAAGCATATCTCTCTTAGAGCACACTAAGGAGTTCAAGTATGCTTTGTTTAAGGCTGGTGTTGCTGATTTTCTACTTAGTGCATCAGCAACCACATTGGCTTTCCCTGGATGATAATCAATTGTACAATCGTAGTCCTTGATTAACTCCATCTAGCGGCATTGTCTCATGTTCATCTCATGTTGTGAGAAGATATACTTTAGGTTCTTATGGTCTGTGAAAATTTGGAATGTTTCTCCATAGAGATAATGTCTCCAGATTTTCAAGGCATGGACCACAGCAGCTAGCTCTAGATCATGTGTCGGATAATTCTCCTCATGTTTCTTAAGCTGTCGAGAAGCAAAAGAAATCACTTGCTTATCCTGCATCAACACACATCCTAAGACATTCTTAGATGCATCACAAAAGACTATATACCCCTTCCCTTGCTCAGGTAGCACTAACACAGGTGCACTTGTTAACCTTTCCTTCAGCAACTGGAAAGATTGTTGACACTTGTCATTCCAGACAAAAGGAATCTCCTTCATGGTCAACTTGGTTAGGGGTAAAGCTATAGAGCTGAAGTTCTTAATGAACCTCCTATAATAGCCTGCCAGTCCTAGGAAATTGCATATCTCCATCGATGTCTTAGTCTGTTCCCATTGCAGGACAGATTCTACTTTCTTAGGATCAACACGAATACCTGAAATAGATATTACGTGTCCAAGAAAAGAAACTTCTGGTAACCAGAACTCACATTTGCTAAACTTAGCATACAACTTATGCTTTCTTAGCAAAGTCAAAGCTTGACGAAGATGCTGCTCATATTGTTGAGCATCTCTACTATATATCAGGATGTCATCTATAAATATGACTACACATTGATCAAGAAAAGGTCGAAAGATTCTATTCATGAGTTCCATAAATGCAGTCGGTGCATTAGTTAGTCCAAACGACATAACAATGAACTCATAGTGACCATACCTTGTCCTAAAGGAAGACTTAGGTATGTCACTCTCCTTAATACGCAACTGATGGTATCCCGACCTCAGATCTATCTTAAAAAAGATAGTTGCACCACGCAACTGATCAAACAAGTCATCAATCCTTGGTAGAGGATATTTGTTCTTTATAGTTACTTTATTTAACTGCCTATAGTCGAGGCATAAACGCATAGACCCATCCTTCTTCTTAACAAAGAGGACCGGAGCACCCCATAGTGAAGTACTTGGTCGGATAAAACCCTTCTCAAGCAACTCTTGTAGTTGTTTCTTGAGCTCTGCCATTTCAGCAGGTGCCATTCTATACGGTGTTTGTGCTATTGGTTGTGTTCTCAGGATTAGATTAATTTCAAAATCAATCTCTCGGGGCGGTGGAACACCTGGAAGTTCTTCAGGAAATGCATCTTCAAATTCCCTGACTATTGGAACTTCAAAAAGAGGAGGGCTCTCCATTGTGGTATCTACCACATGGGCTAAGAATGCAAATCATCCTTGTCTCATCAACTTCTCAGCTACCATAGCTGACACAAGACATGTTGGAAAAATATTTTTGTCTCCCTGAAAGATCCATCTGTCACCATTATCTGTGAACACAGCCTGCTTGGAACCACAATCCAAGACAACTTTATACTTTTCTAAGGTGTCCATCCCAAGAATTATATCAAACCCATGCATTTCAAGTGGTATAAGATCCACCTGAATGCGGTGATCAAAAAAAGGAAAGATTGCAGGGAGAACACACTTCCCACAATACTACAGATCCCAACAAAGGTGTTTCTAACAACAGGCTATCTGCTCTATGACTGAAAATCATGTTGCAGTCATGAATCACTTCTCGAGTGATAAAATAGTGTGTAGCACCCAGATCAATTAATACAGATACGGTGGAAGATGAAGACATATCAGAATAAAATAATTCCATCTGACATGTCACAACCTGAGGGTTGTCTACTACTTCGGGTTGATTCATTGCATAGAATCTAGCTGTTGCTTGCTGTTGACCATGTGCTCGATTATTGGATGTCAACGAACCGGTTTGGGATGTTTGTCCACGTCCTCTAGCACCACTGCCATAATACTTCCTCTAAGAGCCTTGCTGACTATGCCTTGCTTGCTGGGTCACATTCCTGACTTTTTCAGGACAGTCCCTCACCACATGGCCTTTTCTCCCACATCTATAATAGGTTACATTTCCCCTCTGTGGTCTGGGTGGTCCTGTTACTGACATTGAGGTTGAGCTGTGAGCTCCCTTCGGTGGTAAATTACGGCCTCTACCCTTACTTGACGTCCATTGCGTCTGGGTATTGAACCTTGATGGTGGTGTAGGCACAGAATACCTTGGTTTCTTAAAACTTCCAGAACTCTATCCTTGGAACTGTGGGTACTCTTTCTTACCCTTGGTCTGTCGCTTCTCAATCACAGACCTTTCTATTCGTCTTACAGACTCCACAAAAGTGGCAAACCTCTCCCGGTTCTCTAGAGTAGACACCGGAGTGGTCAATTCAGCGTTCAATCCCTTCTCGAATCGCCAAATTCTCTCCTCATCTGTAGATGCCATATGCGGACAAAACCATAAAAGTTCCATGAACCTAGCTTCATATTCACTAATGTTCATTTGTCCTTGCCTCAACCTGTCAAATTGAGAGATTTTCTCATCTAGATACGTCTTGGGAAAGTATCTAGCGACGAATTCACACCGGAATTCATCCCATCTGATCACAACACCAAGTCTTTTGCCTTCCTCAATGGCCCACCAGTGACCAGCACTCCCTTTTAAGAGATATACAGCATGCCTCACCTTCTCATTATCAGGAATCATGAGGATTCTAAAGGCTTTCTCTAGTTCAGTCAACCATAGGTCAGCATCTGTTGGGTCGACTGTACCAGCATACTCTATGGCTCCTACCCTCCTAAGTCATTCAAAAGTCTTGCCGGCTCCATGTCTTTCATCATGGGCTGGTTCCCTAGGTGTAGGTAATGGCATCCTATCCATCATATGGGTCATAGCTGCCATAAACTGTCCAAACATATTTTGGAAAGCTAGATTCCCCATATCAGCTTGGTTGAACTGGGGTTGATCAAGTACAGGCTCCTCCCTATCTTGATCTCTTGCACCTCCTCCTAGTGTAGCAATGCTGCTTTCAGTAGCATGTTCATCGTATGATCCAGACATCTTTAGTTCTTCTTCTCCTCCTATATGAACAGAAGACACTATCAAATAGACTGGAAGACACTAGAACAGATTCAACAACCTTAATCCTATGTCTCTGTAGACTCAGCAAACCTAGAGCTCTGATACCACTAAATTTGTGGACATCGAACCATCTTAACCAATATAACAAGATTAACTAATGCGGAAGTGATTACTAATAGGGGATTACTGAAGATCACTAAAAATTAAAACCATTTATCAAGAGATCTATTCACAGTAAAACTCTTTCATTCAGAACCAAAGTAAATCATTACATACTGGTTCATATATACATATCATGTATCATTGCTTCTCGAGGCATACAAGCATTCACTACTCTGTCTTAACTATACACAGGCAGTATAAAAAAAACCTCGAGGCTTGAAGCCCAAAATCTCAGATCGAATTATTAAAAGCACTAACTCCTAGGACCCAAGAGTACAGATATGACTCATAGGACTAACTATACAAAACTAGACAGCCAGTATCTCCACCTGATGGATCACTGATGTCCTTGTTGTTGATGTTGCTGCTCTTCCCCTACAGTAGGGTTTCTGCCTTTTTGTCTGCGTCTACCTAAAAACGTTGGATCCCATGGGGGTGAGACAATTATAAAAATTTCCCCAGCAGGAGATATAACTCTTCACCGAAAACATTATTATTGTAGTTTAATAGAAATAAACTGAGCAGTGGAATCAAAATAATCAACAGCAGATAATTTGCTTATTTAAAGTAGATTAGAGCAATATTCCCACTTGAGCTTATTAGTTGTAACTTGATAAAGCAGCATGTCTAATATTCAGTAAAGAATTATAGGACATGTATAACATTTATCCATGTACGATATGTTAAGCAAGATAAACATCAACCAGTGATACTCGTATTTCCGTCTTATGCAAATACGCTACACGATTGATTACATTTTTACAAACATACTTAAGTTCTTAGGAGATGAGGTATACCTCTCATACTCCAACCGACCATTGCTAAATTGAAATCGGTACCATACATAGGTCAATGGAAGAGCTAGATTCCCATGACCTCCCACATCCCGGTCAGTATGGGACCAGAAGCAGGACTAAGTCAACTGCTCAATATAGCTTTCCAAGGTATACTGGCAACTTTGCTATAGAGTTACAACGTCAACTGCACTCTCATCGGCAATCGAGAGATTTAATTTTATCTCCATCGACCCAACATTGAATATCATTGGGATATTAGTGATACATCCATCCCAACCATCGGGAGATTTGTGATACATCCATCCTGACACATGAAGGATTGAGAGGTTTAATATTTACCTTCCATCTGTAACATCCCTGGCCTGGGTTATGCTTTAACCCTAGGTGTTTTAATAAAGAAATATGATTATATGCTTAATCTTATCTTTTGAAAAGTAATTATGGCTCATGAGGAACTTATGTTTCAATTTTGGTCCTGTTTGAACAATGTTGAAGCAATGTTTGCTTATTTTGGACTAAATTGCAAATTACCCAAGTTGAGGGGTTAAATTGAAAATGTTGCATGATAAGATGTTCCTTATGTGTTGAATCATCATGATAATGAATATGATGTAGAGGTATGGCTTGTGGTAGCCTGAGTACCAAGGAAGAGTTGATAAAGCAAGGTTTGTGCATTAAAACCTAGATTTGGTGTAAAGTGCAATTTACCCAAACCCTAGGGTGCAATATGTAAATTACCACTTCAATAAAGTCCCTAATGTTTCTTGGCACCATGTAGAGCAAATAAAATGAGAGGGGCGCCTCATTTGAATTAAGTTGGAGGAGAGAGAATCTTGATATTAAAATAATCAAGATTTAATCTTAATTGAAACCCTAATTCGATTTAGGGAAAAAATAAATGTATTAATTAAAGGGACTTCAACCAAAATTAAAATGGTTGAATTCAGATGTGCGTGGACATACTTGAGCCTTGCAAGGACCACGAAAATATCCAAGGGAATGGATAACTCACAATTTTATAAGAAAAAGAAATATCCACTCACATATGGATATTAGTATAATATGATTTAAGGTGCTTAATTTGTTTTTCTTTAAATCATGGATAATTGAGAGGAATAAGAGGAAAACAAGATAGCCTAGTCTCTAAGGAAGTTGAGGGGGAAGATGCGGCCATATGTTTGGAATTAAATGGATTTTTACAAAGCATATTCTCTCTCATTGAATTTTTATAAAAAGACCTTTTACAAGCCAAATGAAAGGCTTTTTCGACCCCACTTCTTCTCCTTTCTTGGGAAACGACTAAGGGAGCTTGTGAGGGTCAGGAGGACGACCCCAAACCTGTTGGTAAGTCCTTGACCTTCGTTCTTCTTGATTCCATGGTGGAAATCAAAAATAAATCATTGATTTCTTCTTATTTCAATCTCCTCATCAACCCTAGCCAATCTTTTCAACCAAAAGCTTGAGGACGAGCCTAGGGGGAGTTGCAAGAGCTTCAACCACCATTTTTTCCGTGATCTTGGAGATTTGGAGCTTAATTGGAGGCGGTTTTTATAACTTGAAACCCTAACTTTGTTATTGCATTCAATTCCCCATCAAATAATGATCATTTCTCTATTTACAATTATTGATTTGGTTGATTGATGCAATTTCCATGGAAATCACAGCATGTTTCGTGGGTCTAGAGCTTGATGATGATGACATCATCATAATCACACACCTCCCCAAATATCTAGAGCAAATGGTTTCAATCAAATGTCCAAACAGTTTCACAAACCGTTTGGGAGCAAACGGTTTTAAACCGTTTGGAATGAAACGGTTTCACTAAACCGCATAGAAGCAAACGGTTTAAGACCGTTTGGTGATGTTGACCAGGGTTTACCATTTTGGGATTTGTTCATAATAATCTAGGTTAATTACCCATCAATTATTATTGATTAACTCCAATTGGTTCATGAGTTTAAGGTCCAACAATCACCTAAACCCTAATCGGGTTGAGTGCTGATTTCATATGTGATTGAGTTTGAAACTTGGGTTGATTGACCCAAACAGTTTCAAAACCATTTGGGAATCACCCAAATGGTCTCCAGACCGTTTGGAGGTCAACCAAGACCATTTGGAGGTCTAGGGTTGAGTATGGTTAGGTATTTGAAGATTCAAATATATGGTATAAACCCTAATCGGCTAAGTGTTGATTTTGTAATTGAATGAGTTGATGCTTTGGGTTGCTTGACCTAAACGGTTTCAAAACTGTTTGGGGATCACCCAAATGGTCTCAATACCGTTTAGGGGTCACCCAAGACCGTTTGGAGGTCTAGGGTTAAGGTTTTTCAAGTGTTTGAAGGTCCAAAGATACCAAATTGAAATACAATTAAGTGCTGATTTGGTGACCAATCCTAGGATCCAAACCCTAATTGAATGACATGGTTGATGATGATATGATGGGAAAACGGTCTCAAGACCATTTGGAGGTCAACCAAATGATCCCAATACCGTTTGGGGGTCATCCAAATGATCCCAAGACCGTTTGGGGGTCTAGGGTTGACTATGGTTAGGTGTTTGAAGATCTAAAGGTACTAAGTTGAAGTGTAATCAAATGTTGACTTGTTGATCAATCCAATGACCCAAACTTTGATTGATTGACTTGGATTTTGATTTTGACATGGGAAAATGGTCTCAAGACCGTTTGGAGGTCATGCAAACGACCTCAAGACCGTTTGTGGTCAGGTCATGTTCAATTTGGATGATGGACCAATAGTTTTAAAAGTATCTAGTTTCATATTAGTTAATGTTGAAGGACCATCGATTCCAAACCCTAATCCAATTGATACAAACACTAATTGATGATCAATTGAGGGTCAATTGAGTCAAATAGTTGAATGTTGACCTATTTAACTCAATTGAAGTATGGTGATAGGTCCAATTGATGATTGGTTACATGAATTCAATGGTTGAAGGAACCAACATTGGAAACCCTAATTCAATTTGATTGGTTGAGACCATATTTGGTCCATGCGGTTTTGAGGTGGTTTGGACCAAATGGTCTCAAGACCGTTTGAGTCCAAACGGTCTCAATACCATTTGGGACCAAACGGTCTCAAGACCGTTTGGGACCAAATGATCCCAAACCGGTTGAGTCCATGCGGTTTCAAAAAGGTACCTTAGCAAACGGTTTCAAGTACTTGTTTTAGCAAACGGTCTCAAGCACCACCTTTACCAAACGGTTTCAAACCATTTGAACTTTGAAAGACTAAGATAGTTTGGGGGATCAAGTATTCAAGATTGATTGAGGATTCAATTGGTTAATCCACTTGGACACCTGTTGTAATTGAAGATCCAATTGGTCAATTCAATTGGATACCTTATGTATTGGAGGTCCAATGTAATTGAATCTCTTGAGAATTAAGATGATGAATGATCCATTGATCCAATGATGATTAGTAATGATAATCAATGAAGGTACAAAGGTTGAAATCCTAATAGTACCTAAGTGATTAGTGCCAATTAAGGGATGAACCCTAATTGCTTATAGGAATAATGAAGTGGTACTCTATGTTAATCATAGTTGTATGTACTTGATTGAAGGGTTGATATGACTTAATCAAGTTGAAAAGATGATAGCATGAAATTCATACATGAATATGATTCATGCGGTGCTTAAGGGTATGATTCTTAAGCAAAGAGATCATGAAACCCTAATCATGAACATAAACCCTAATTGACAGGGCTATTGAACTCTAATCCTAATTGAGGGCAATTCTAAACAAAACTCCAATCCCGGGGTGAGGATGTAACCCTAATCTAGGGTAATGATATATGAAACTCCAATTTAGGGAAATGAGATAAAACCCTAATTGGAGATGAATAGTAGACCCAAGCTGTGGGTAACCATAGTGGAAACCCTAATTGAGGTTGATTCCATGAGAAATCCTAAATGAAGGGCGATGCTATATGACATCCTATCCCTAATAAAGGGAGTTGGTATGTGAAATCCTAACCCTAATGAAGTATGATAGTATGTGAAACCCTAAACCCTAATAAAGGGCGATGGTATGAGAGACCCTAATCCTAATAATGGAATGGTGATTAATACATTGATAAGAGAAATACCTAAAGTGATTAATTATAGATAACCTTATAGCAAGCAATGCCTTAACCTGAAATGGGTCCATATCATTAAAGATAGTTGGACCATTCTTATGTGTGACCTATGCACTTCATGGTAAGAGTGATAGGTTACTGGATGAAAGGATTAAGATGGGAAATTCCTTAATCCAAGATAAGTTGACAACTCAAGAAAGTTGGAACTGATGAGGACATCAAGATGTGATAGATATCACTTTTAGCATTCCAGGGTTGATATACTCTGATGCACCTCAAAGCCAATATACTTGGATAAGAAACACATGAAGTGTGTTATGTCAATTGTTACAATGAAATGTAATGAGTTTGATATACTTTGATAAGTATAGGCTAATATACCTTAAGAATGGGGTTAAGCCAAACTAATGAGTATGATGTAATCATATCATGATAAGGATGGGAAATGAACTCATACCTTGCATTAATAAACATTTAATGAAAAATGTTAAGAGTAATAAACATGATTGATTACTCAAGATGTTAATGGATGCTCCTAAGAGGTGTGGAGAAATGTATTAAGGTTGATTTGATAAATATGAAAGCCTAATGTGAGATGGGAAGACCCAAACCTTAAATTGGGTATTGGGACATGAAATACCCTAATGTGATGTGAAAAGTAAGCCCTAACCCTATTGAGGGGATAGTGGTGTTACTATTGTATTATATGAGGAAATATGTTGTTGTTGCCTAGAGAGAGGTGACAAGATGTGAATGGCCTTATGAGCCATATGGTTAGATGTTGCCTAGTAAGAGGTGACAAGATGCTTTAAGGGCTTTGTGACAATGAGATTAGTTGAGAGGTAACAAGATGATTATAAAAGTCTCTTGTACGAGATAATAATGTTCATAATGAATCAAGGAATGGGAACTTAGTAATATAATAATAATAATAATAATAATAATAAAAGGATACAATTATAATAATGGAATCTGGATTATACATGTGATGAGAAAAGAGGAATACTTTTAATACATAAAGAATGTATTGAGTATGATTGGCATGGCCAGAGTTTAATGTTAGAAAAAGAATAAGGTGCCCAGTGTTGTGTAAACAGACATGGGATGTAATCAGGATTGGTTAAAGTCCAATGCTTGGCTGTGTAATTAGGATTGGTTAAAGTCTAATGTCTAGCTGTGTAATCAGGATTGGTTAAAGTCCAATGCCTGGCTGTGTAATCAGGATTGGTTAGAGTCCAATGCCTGGCTGTGTAATCAGGTTTGGTTAGAGTCCAATACCTGGCAGAGGTGTAATGCCTGTAATCAGGGTTGGCTAAAGTCCAGTGTCTGGCTGTGAAATCAGGATTGGTAGTGTCCAATGCCTGGCGGTGTAATCAGGTTTGGAAGAAGTCCAATACCTAGCAGAGGCTAAATGCCTGTACTGATGACACAGGATTGGTAATAGACCAATGCCTGTAATAGTAACACAGGATAGGTATCAACCCAGTGCTTGTATTGTTGATATATGAGTACATGGAAGATATATCTCCTTATCTGTTAAACTGGTTGGCTAAGGCCAACATAATGGAATAAGAGTGTTTCATGGGTGACATAACAAGATGATAAGTGTCACAAGAAAAGTTTAATATGATGTATAAATGATATACATGTCATTCCTATTCCTTATTAAATGAATATATGATATATTTCTCTATCATAAATAGTTGCAATGCTTTCAAAGTTGAGAATGCTTTAAAATGCTTATCATCTGCCTAGTTTCGTATCTTTAAACTGCAATAACAATGTTTTGGCAGAGAGTTATATCTCCCGCTGGGGCAATTTACAATTGTCTCACCCCCGTGGGATCCAACATTTTTAGCTGGACGCAGACAAAGAGGCAGATACTCTTTTGCAGGAAAAAGGAAATCAATATCCTGGACAGCAGTGAGATCTCAGGTGGAGACCATGTTTGTCAAGTCATATAGATTAGAAAGTCCTATGTGTCGTCTCTGTACTCTCAGGTCCTTGAAGTTTATAGTTAGAGTTTTTAATAAATCAATCTGAGGTTTTGGCTTGATGCCTCGAGGTTTTATGCTATATGTATATAATGTTTATAGGGCAGCTAATGTTGTAGTCTCTGAGAATAGATGGTACAGGTTATGTACGTTTGAACCAGAATGTAAATGTTATACAATGGTTCTTGATGGAAAAGATTTCCTATGTGTGGATCTCTTTGCAAAAAGTATTAATTTTTAGTGATTTTCAGTGATCCGCTGCAAATAATTCACTTCTGCTTAAGTTAATTTTGTTTTTGCGAGTTGGATGCCATAATTTAGTGGTATCAGAGCTCTAGGTTCGCTGAGTCTACAGAGACATAGGACTAAGGTATCGAGTCTGTTCTAAGTGTACTTTAGTGTATCTTATAGTGTCTTATGCTTATGCAGAAGAAGATATATAACTTAAAGATTTCTGAAGGACATGAAGAATACATTGCTGAGAGCAATGTTGTTGCACCGGTGGGAGGTGCAAGGGATCAGGAAAGGGAGGGACCAGTGCCTGAAAATCCTCATGTTGATGAAAACATGAGAGGAAACCCAGATGTTCATAATCGTTTTGGGCAACTTATGACTACAATGAGGTATATAGCAGACCGGATGCCAGCATCAACACCTAGGGCGCCAGTTCCCAATGAGGGATATGGGTCTGGTAAGACCTTTGAACGACTACGTCGTGTAGGAGCCATAGAATATGATGGAACATCTGATCTAGCAGATGCTGATCTCTGGCTTTCTGAGTTAGAAAAAGCCTTTAAGATCCTTAGTATCCCGGATGCTGACAAAGTTAAACATGGTGTGTACCTTTTGAAAGGTAGTGTTGGACATTGGTGGACTATAGAAGAAATAAAAAGGAATAATGAAGCGATTGGATGGGAGGAATTCCGTCGAGAATTCGTTAATAAGTATTTTCCAAGGAATTATTTAGATGAAAAGATCTCACAGTTTGAGAAAATTTGATAGGGAGTCATGTCAATAAGTGAATATGAGGTTAAGTTCATGGAACTTTTACGATTTTGTCCTCAGATGGCTGCTACTGAGGAGGAAAACATTCGACATTTTGAGAAGGGATTGAATGCTGAGATGTCCATTCCGGCATCTTCCCTAAAAAGTAGAGAGAGATTTGCCACATTTGTGGAATCAATTCAAAGGATAGAAGGGTCTATGATAAAGAAACATGAGACAGACCTTAAAAGGAAGTCTAAACAGTCACAAGAACAAGGAATTAGTGGTACTAAACAATCAAAGATTTCAGTAGTACCGACTCAAGTACAATATAGTGCACCTGAGAAGCAGTCATCTAAAAAGCTTCGAGCTTGCTATAGATGTGGACAGAGAGGACATCTGAGGTGGCAATGTCCAAATAGAAAGCGATGAGGTGACTCAGCAGACAAGACACTAGATAACTTGTAATAAGGAAGACTTGTCAAGATAGAACTTTTTATTTTGAGTTACCTTCTGTTTTCTTTTATAAGAAAGGTAGTTGTTGTTTAGTTCATCTGTATAATCCTTTAAGGATATGAGGAAGAGATAGTAGTATGAAATTTGTGTTCAGTTTAATATTCTTTTATATGTTTTGAAGTTTCTCTTTCTCCAACAAGAAAATGAAGAGATGAAAAAGGAACTCAGAAGAAATCTGAGATATTAAATATACTAAATCTAAAGAGATGAAAAACATAAAATAAAGTAAGTGCATACTACTTGATCTCAATATTTATATACCCTGTCCAGGTATACAACTATTGATGATAAAGTGAGTATGGAGACTCTTAGATTGTTATCTTTTTTATTGCCCTGATCAAGCAGTCATTCTGATACAATCTAATGAGTATCATGAAATAAGAAGTATGGAATGAATAAATGTGTCATGTCCTAAGCATAAGAAAGAGAAATATGAGATAATCTCAGATGAGCATGGTTGTATGAGGAATTAAAAGCATACTCCTCATAAGATAAGAATGAAAATAAGGGAGATGAATCTTATCCAATAAAGTTGTAAGTATTATAAAGATCCCTTCCATGATGTGGGAATGGAAAATGTGATGAGATCCTAAGATGGTCATAAACATGTTAGATAATAATAAAGAAAAGAATAATGTTATGTGATCATCCTTATAGATTCCTGAGATTAGGGCAAGGAACTTAGGATGAGATGAAGAGTAAATGGTTCATGAATAGTTGAAAACACAAGAATAAATACGAGGAATATGAATCCTTGTTTTCTTTCCTTTCAAGGACATGGCAATCAAGTGGGTCATAGGACACTTGATGTGCATAATACAAAGATTTTTATGTGATGGATACTTAGAAAGGTATCAGTTTATCTTGGGCTTTGGCTCCAAGATGAAGATATATGTAATAAGTAATGTTCCAAGATGAAAGGAAGATAAAGATGTCATGTGTCTTCAACACATGTGATAGGTACCAAGGTAAGAAATCATGTTATCTAAAGATATATCAGATGATTAATGTTGACTACTTGGAATGGTCAACCATGAAATAAAATTAAATATGTAAAATAATATGAACATCACATGTTAGGGGTTTATGTTTTCCATAAACATAACAATTGAAGATATCTTTGAGAAAAGTTCTTGGTTGATATGTAACCTCTTCTTATGGTAAGAAAATGCACAACTAATTAGATAGTTAGTGCATGTAATAAGGAAAGCTTGTGTTGTGTCATCAGGTAAGGTGCCACAATTGAAGCATAAAAGGACTTATAGTCCCAAGTGAATGACAGAATATAATGGTGAGTCTTGTATGAGAAAGGCTGAATTAATTAAGGAACATGGGAGTATATGTTCCATGTGAATCATTCCATGATAAACTTGTATGTAATAACTTTGTATTGATCAAAACTCTATGGTGTCTCCATAACAATGAGGTGTTATGTGAGTACATGATGATATGATGCATTAATAATAACTATTTTCCTTTATCTGGGATTTTGGGGATGAAATCCTTATGAGGGGTGGATAATTTGTAACATCCCTGACATGGGTTATGCTTTAACACTAGGTGTTTTAAAAAATAAATATGATTATATGC
This sequence comes from Alisma plantago-aquatica, assembly GCA_963693085.1. NCBI lineage: Eukaryota > Viridiplantae > Streptophyta > Magnoliopsida > Alismatales > Alismataceae > Alisma > Alisma plantago-aquatica. The sequence goes on along the minus strand of OY856413.1, from coordinate 517,324,524 downwards.
TTAATCTTATCTTGTGAAAAGTAATAAGGGCTCATGAGGAACTTATGTTTCAATTTTGGTCATGTTTGAACAATGTTGAAGCAATGTTTGCTTGTTTTGGACTAAATCGCAAATTACCCAAGTTGAGGGGTTAAATTGCAAATATTGCATGATAAGATGTTCCTCATGTTTTGAAGCATCATGAGAATGAATATGATGTAGAGGTATGGCTTGTGGTATCTTGAGTACCAAGGAAGAGTTGATAAAGCAAGGTTTGTGCATTAAAACCTAGTTTTGGTGTAAAGTGCAATTTACCCAAAACCTAGGGTGAAATATGTAAATTACCACTTCAATAAGGTCCATAATATTTCTTGGCACCATGTAGAGAAAAGAAAATGAGAGGGGCGCCTCATTTGAATTAAGTTGGAAGAGAGAGAATCTTGATATTAAAATAATCAAGATTTAATCCTAATTGAAACCCTAATTCGATTTAGGGCAAAAATAAATGTATTAATTAAAGGGACTTCAACCAAAATTAAAATTGTTGAATTCATATGTGCGTGGACATCCTTGAGCCTTTCAAGGACCACGAAAATATCCAAGGGAATGGATAACTCACAATTTTATAAGAAAAAAAAATATCCACTCACAAATGGATATTAGTATAATATGATTTAAGGTGCTTAATTTGCTTTTCTTTAAATCATGGATAATTGAGAGGAATAAGAGGCAAACAATATAACCTCGTCCCTAAGGAAGTTGAGAGGGAAGAGGCGGACATATTTTTGGGATTAAATGGATTTTTACAAAGCATATTCTCTCTCATTGAATTTTTATAAAAAGACCTTTTACAAGCCAAATGAAAGGCTTTTTCGACCCCACTTCTTCTCCTTGCTTGGGAAATGACCAAGGGAGCTTGGGAGGGTCAGTATGACGACCCCCTACCTGTTGGTAAGTCCTTGACCTTCGTTCTCCTTGATTCCATGGTGGAAATCGAAAATAAATCATTGATTTCTTCTTATTTCGATCTCCTCATCAACCCTAGCCAATCTTTTCAACCAAAAGCTTGAGGACGAGCCTAGGGGGAGTTGCAAGAGCTTCATCCACCATTGTTTCCGTGATCTTGGAGCTTTGGAGCTCAATTGGAGGCGGGTTTTATAACTTAAAACCCTAACTTTGTTATTGCATTCAATTCCCCATCAAATAATGATCATTTCTCTATTTACAATTATTGATTTGGTTGATTGATGCAATTTCCATGGAAATCACAGCAGGTTTCGTGGGTCTAGAGCTTTATGATGATGACATCATCATAAGCACACACCTCCCCAAATATCTATACCAAATGGTTTCAATCAAATGTCCAAATGGTTTCACAAACTGTTTGGGAGCAAGTGGTTTCAAACCGTTTGGAATGAAACGGTTTCACTAAACCGCATAGAAGCAAACGGTTTAAGACCATTTGGTAATTTTGAACAGGGTTGACCATTTGGGTATTTGTTCATAATGATCTAGGTTAATGAACCATAAATTATTATTTATTAACTCCAATTTGTTCATCAGTTGAAGGTCCAACAATCACCTAAACCCCAATTGGGTTGAGTGCTGATTTCATAAGTGATTGAGTTTGAAACTTGGGTTGATTGACCCAAACGGTTTCAAAACCGTTTGGGAATCACCCAAACGGTCTCAAGACCGTTTTGGGGTCAACCAAGACCGTTTGGAGGTCTAGGTTTGAGTATGGTTAGGTATTTTAAGATTCAAATATATGGTATAAACCCTAATCGGCTAAGTGCTGATTTTGCAATTGAATGAGTTGATGCTTTGGGTTGATTGACCCAAACGGTTTCAAAACCATTTGGGGATCACCCAAATGGTCTCAAGACCGTTTGGGGGTCACCCAAGACCATTTTTAGGTCTAGGGTTAAGTTTGTTCAAATGTTTGAAGGTCCAAAGATACCAAATTGAAATACAATTAAGTGCTGATTTGGTGACCAATCCTAGGATCCAAACCCTAATTGAATGACATGGTTGATGATGATATGATGGGCAAACGGTCTCAAGACCGTTTGGAGGTCATCCAAACGATCCCAAGACCATTTGGGGGTCACCCAAGACCGTTTGGAGGTCTAGGGTTGACTATGGTTAGGTGTTTGATGATCTAAAGGTACTAAGTTGAAGTGCAATCAAATGCTGACTTGTTGATCAATCCAATGACCCAAACTTTGATTGATTGACTTGGATTTTGATGTTGACATGGGAAAATGGTCTCAAGACCGTTTGGAGGTCATCCAAACGACCTCAAGACCGTTTGGGGTCAGGTCGTGTTCAATTTGGATGATGGACCAATAGTTTTAAAAGTATCTAGTTTCACATTAGTTAATTTTGAAGGACCATCGATTCCAAACCCTAATCCAATTAATACAAACACTAATTGATGATCAATTGAGGGTCAATTTAGGGTCAAATCAGTTGAAGGTTGACCTATTTAACTCAATTGAAATATGGTGATAGGTCCAATTGATGATTGGTTACATGAATTCAATGGTTGAAGGAACCAACATTGGAAACCCTAATTCAATTTGATTGGTTGAGACCATATTTGGTCCATGCGGTTTTGAGGTGGTTTGGACCAAACGGTCTCAAGACCATTTGGGACCAAACGATCCCAAACCGATTGAGTCCATGCGGTTTCAAAAAGGTACCTTAACAAATAGTTTCAAGTACTTGTTTTAGCAAACGGTCTCAAGCACCACCTTTACCAAATAGTTTCAAACCGTTTGAACTTTGAAATACTAAGATCGTTTGGGGGCTCAAGTAGTCAAGATTGATTGAGGATTCAATTAGTTAATCCACTTGGACACCTATTGTAATTGAAGATCCAATAGGTCAATTCGATTGGATACCTTATGTATTGGAGGTCCAATGTAATTGAATCTCTTGAGAATTAAGATGATGAATGATCCATTGATCCAATGATGATTAGTAATGATAATCAATGAAGGTACAAAGGTTGAAATCCTAATAGCACCTAAGTGATTAGTGCCAATTAAGGGATGAACCCCAATTGCTTATAGGAATAATGAAGTGGTACTCTATGTTAATCATAGTTGTATGTACTTGATTGAAGGGTTGATATGACTTAATCAAGTTGAAAAGATGATAGCATGAAATTCATACATGAATATGATTCATGAGGTGATTAAGGGTATGATTCTTAAGCAAAGAGATCATGAAACCCTAATCATGAACATAAACCCTAATTGATAGGAATATTGAACTCTAATCCTAATTAAGGGCAATTCTAAACGAAACTCTAATCCCGGGGTGAGGATGTAACCCTAATCTAGGGTAATGATATATGAAATTGCAATTTAGGGAAATGAGATGTAAAACCCCAATTGGAGATGAATAGGAGACCCAAGCTGTGGGTAACCATAGTGGAAACCCTAATTGAGGTTGATTCCATGAGAAATCCTAAATGAAGGGTGATGCTATATCCCATCCTATCCCTAATAAAGGGAGTTGGTATGTGAAATCCTAACCCTAATGAAGTATCATAGTATGTGAAACCCTAAACCCTAATAAAGGGTGATGGTATGAGGGACCCTAATCCTAATAATGGAATGGTGATTAATACATTTATAAGAGAAAAACCTAAAGTTATTAATTATAGATAACCTTATAGCATGCAATGCCTTAACCTGAAATGCGTCCATATCATTAAAGATAGTTTGACCATTCTTATGTGTGACCTATGCACTTCATGGTAAGAGTGATAGGTTACTGGATGAAAGGATTAAGATGGGAAATTCCTTAATCCAAGATAAGTTGACAACTCAAGAAAGTTGGAACTGATGAGGACATCAAGATGTGATAGATATCACTTTTAGCATTCTAGGGCTGATATAATCGGATGCACCTCAAAGCCGATATACTTGGATAAGAAACACATGAAGTGTGTTATGTCAATTGTTACAATGAAATGTAATGAGTTTGATATACTTTGATAAGTATAGGCTAATATACCTTAAGAATGGGGTTAAGCCAAACTAATGAGTATGATGTAATCATATCATGATAAGGATGGGAAATGAACTCATACCTTGCATTAATAAACATTTAATGAAAAATGTTAAGAGTAATAAACATGATTGATTACTCAAGATGTTAATGGATGCTCCTAAGAGGTGTGGAGAAATGTATTAAGGTTGATTTGATAAATATGAAAGCCTAATGTGAGATGGGAAAACCCTAACCTTAAATTGGGTATTGGGACATGAAATACCCTAATGTGATGTGAAAAGTAAGCCCTAACCCTATTGAGGGGATAGTGGTGTTACTATTGTATGATATGAGGGAATATGTTGTTGTTTCCTAGAGAGAGGTGACAAGATGTGAATGGCCTTATGAGCCATATGGTTAGATGTTTCCTAGTAAGAGGTGACAAGATGCTTTAAGGGCTTTGTCAGCCATGAGATTAGTTGAGAGGTAACAAGATGATTATAAAAGTCTCTTGTAAGAGATAATAATGTTCATAATGAATCAAGGAATGGGAACTCTTAGTAATATAATAATAATAATAATAATAACAAAAGGATACAATTATAATAATGGAATCTGGATTATACATGTGATGAGAAAAGAGGAATACTTGTAATACATAAAGAATGTATTGAGTGTGATTGGCATGGCCAGAGTTTAATGTTAGAAAAAGAATAAGGTGCCCAGTGCTGTGTAAACAAACATGGGATGTAATCAGGATTGGTTAAAGTCCAATGCCTGGCTGTGTAATTAGGATTGGTTAAAGTCCAATGCCTGGCTGTGTAATCAGGATTGGTTAAAGTCCAATGCATGGCTGTGTAATCAGGATTGGTTAAAGTCCAATGCCTGGCTGTGTAATCAGGATTGGTTAAAGTCCAATGCCTGGCTATGTAATCAGGATTGGTTAGAGTCCAATGCCTGGCTGTGTAATCAGGTTTGGTTAGAGTCCAATACCTGGCAGAGGTGTAATGTCTGTAATCAGGGTTGGCTAAAGTCCAATTCCTGGCTGTGAAATCATGATTGGTAGTGTCCAATGCCTGGCGGTGTAATCAGGTTTGGAATAAGTCCAATACCTGGTAGAGGCTAAATGCATGTACTAATGACACAGGATTGGTAATAGACCAATGCCTATAATAGTAACACAGGATAGGTATCAACCTAGTACCTGTATTGTTGATATATGAGTACATGGTAGATATATCTCCTTATCTGTTAAACAGGTTGGCTAAGGCCAACAGAATGGAACAAGAGTGTTTCATGGGTGACATAACAAGATGATAAGTGTTACAAGAAAAGTTTAATATGATGTATAAATGATATACATGTCATTCCAATTCCTTATTAAATGAATAGAAGATATATTGCTCTATCATAAATAGCTACAATGCTTTCAAAGTTGAGAATGCTTTAAAATGCTTATCATCTGCCCAGTTTCATATCTTTAAACTGCAATAACAATGTTTTGGCGGAGAGTTATATCTCACTCTGGGGCAATTTACAATTATCTCACCCCCGTGGGATCCAACATTTTTAGGTGGACGCGGACAAAGAAGAAGATACTCTTTTGTAGGAAAAAGGAAAGCAATATCCTGGATAGCAGTGAGATCTTAGGTGGAAACCTTGTTTGTCAAGTCATATAGATTAGAAAGTCCTATGTGTCGTCTCTGTACTCTCAGGTCCTCGAAGTTTATAGTTAAAGTTTTTAATAAATCGATCTGAGGTTTTGGCTTGATGCCTCGAGGTTTTATGATGTCTGTATATAATGTTTATAGGGCAGCTGATGTTGTAGTCTCTGAGAATAGATGGTACAGGTTATGTATGTTTGAACCAGAATGTAAATGTTATATAATGGTTCTTGATGGAAAAGATTTCCTATGTGTGGATCTCTTTGCAAAAAGTTTTAATTTTTAGTGATTTTCAGTGATCCACTGCAAATAATTCACTTCCGCTTAAGTTAATTTTGTTTTTGCGAGTTGGATGCCACACCATCAATCTCTTCACCAGGACGTAAGGATATTTTTGCCCATTTACCCCCGCATATTCAAAATATGTGAACTCCAGGAAATCCCATAGGAAAACCTATTTCACCATCACCAACTACTGAAGATGATGGATCTATGGTCAGAGCACTACATGAACAGATTTCACTTAATTAATTAAGTACATTATCATATTCTTTTAACATCAGCCACGTTCTTAAACATAACTAATTATGACAATGTTATAAAGAAACATGTACTATTTTCATCAATTACTTATTAGTCTTTAAAAGACATTGGGATACTCAGTCCCTCATTTCAATATTGGGAATTCTCATCCCTTCATAATCTCATTACCATAATCATATGGTTCTGGGTATTCAAACCCTTAGCTCATGATTGAGCATTGTTATCACTTTTCCAAGTAACTAACACCTTCAGGTCATCTGACCATGGTAAACATGGTACTTGCTATACAAGCATTACTCATGGAACTTGAGGCCCATTAACTCTCTTGTTACCTCTTATCAGGAAGCAAGGCATATTATGGCACACAAGGCCCAATAAACAATAATGAATAAAACATCATAGCTCATACCTAGCCATGATCACCATTTCAGAATACTTGCATGGTTAGTGCAGATAATAATAGTAACTTCAATTACATATCAGTACCATGCAGAACAAATATGGATTCACTATTCAAGGGTAACACCATTATTCCCTTACTAGGGTTAGGGTTTCCCATTTCATGTCATTTGGGAACATTCATCCCATTACCCAGATCAATGTTATGGTTTATCACCATATTGCCCAAGATTAGGGTTTCATAAAACATTACATAGCATCACCCTAGATTTGAGCTCCACATCACATCAAACATCAGGTTTTCTCATAAAATCACCCAAGTTAGGGTTTCACATAAATTTCACCCTAGAATAGGGTCTACATTCAATAACCCACAATAAGGGTTTACTATTCATCCCAATTAGGGTATCATGTTCCATTACCCATAATTAGGGTTTACTTTTCATCCCAATTAGGGTTTCATGTTCCATTACCCATAATTATGGTTACTCATATTTTCTCCCTGGATTAGGGTTACATCCTTACCCTGGATTAGGGTTAGGGTTCAATAATCTTGTCAATTAGGGATTATGCTCATGATTAGGGATTTATGATATCTTTGCTGAGGATCATACCCTTAATCACCACATGAATCATATTCATGTATGATTTCCTCTCTATCATCCTCTCAACTTGATTAGGTTATATCAACCCTTCAATCAAGTACATACAACTATGATTGACATAGTGTACTAAGTTATTGTTTTATAAGCAATTAGGGTTTATCCCTTTAAAGGTATTAATCAATTAGGTACTTTAGGGATTCGACCTTTGTACCTATCATTGATTGTCATTACTATCAATCATTGGATCATTGGAACAATCATTACCTTCAATTTCCAAATGATTGAATCACAATTGACCTTTATTCGGTTTTGAAGTTTCATCACCAAACGGTTTTGAAACCGTTTGATTCCGAACGGTTTTGAAACCGTTTCACCCCAAACGGTTTCAAGACCCTTTGGACTCAAATAGTCTCAAGACCATTTGGGCCAAATCAGTCTCAAAACCGCAAGGGTTCATTAGGTACATCCATCAATTGGTTGAACATGATTTACTACATTGCAACCTTCAATCAATTGAGTTATTGAAGTTCAACAATTATTGGCTCTTGGATCTCCAACCCTAAAATCTCAACCATTGGATTACCAAAAGGTTTTGAAACTGTTTTATCCCAAACAATTTCAAGACCGTTTGGGCTCAAATGGTCTCAAGACCGTTTGACCCAAAAAGTCTTGAAATCGAATGGATCAATCTATGGAACCTCCAACAAATTGGTTAGGGTTGTAATTGGTGGATTGTCCATACATTTAATCAATGAATTGGATCCATTGGATCATCATACAAAATGTACTAGGGTTCAGACCTCAAATGGTCAACCAATCCAAACGGTCAACACTCATGCGGTTTGGGACTCAAATCACCAAATGATTTGCAAACCGTTTGGTCTCCAAACTGTTTTGTGAAACCGTTTGGACCAAAGGTCCAAAACCATTTGCAACTAAAATATGTTGGAAAGTGTGCCTAAGATGATGTCATCATCATCAATCCTTAGTCCGTCAAAAACTACTACCATTATCATGATAGTTGCATCAACCAATCAAAGGAATTGCAAGAAGAGAATTGAACATAATTGATTGAGAAATTGAGTTCAATAACAATGAATAAGGATTCAAGTTATATAACCCACCTTCAATTGAGATTCAAAGCTTGGAGCTTCACGTAAACAATGGTGGAAGAAGCTTTTGCAACTCCCCCAAGGCTCGTCTTCAAGTTTTGGAGTGAAAAGATTGGCTAGGGTTGAAGATGGAGTGAAGAAAAGAAGAAATTATGCATTGATTTATGATTTCACCATGAAATCAAGATGAAAGAAGGTCAAGAAGCTTACCAACAGGTTGGGGTCGTCCTCCTATTCCTTCAAAGCTTCCTTGGTAGTTTTTCAAGCAAAGGGTGGAAGTGAATTTGAAATTATCCTTTCATTCTATGGATAAATGAGCTTATATGTGAATTTTATTGAAAATTCAATTAAGAGAGAGAAAGTAGGAATTATCTCTCCCAAAATCTTGCCACTTGACCCCTTCCTTTCCTTAGATACGGGGATATCCTATTTTCCTCTTATTCCTATCAATTATCCATGTTTTAAAGAAAAGAAAATTAAGCACCTTAACCCTTTTTATATTAATATCCATAAGTGAGTGGATATTTCTTTTTCTTATAATAATGTGAGTGGGTTTTTCACCTCCTTGAGATATTTCGTGGCCCTTGCAAAGCACAAGGACGTCCACACATATCTGAATTCAACCATTTCAATTTTGGTTGAAGGTCCTTCAATTATTTTATTTGTTTTTTTGCATTAATTTGAATTAAGGTTTCCATTATGCTTAAATCTTGATTATTTTAATATCAAGATTCTCTCTCCTTAAAAGAGATACAAATGAGACGCCCCTCTCATTTTATTTGCTCCACATGATCCCAAGAAACAGTAGGGACCATTTTGAAGTGGTAATTTGCATATTGAACCCTAGGTTTTGGGTAAATTGCACATTACACCAAAACTAGGTTTTAATGCACAAACATTGCTTTATCAGCTCTCTCTTAGTATTCAGGCTATCACAAGCCATACCTCTATATAATTTTCACTTTCATGATGCTTCAACACATGAGGAACATATTATCATGCACAATTTGCAAATAAACCCCTCAACTTGGGTAATTTGCACTTTAGTCCAAAACAAGCCAAACATTGATTTCAACAATATTCAAAAAGGACTAAAATTGCAATGTAAGTTCCTCTTGAGCCTTAATTACTTTTCAAAAGATAAGAGCAAGCATATAATCACTTTTATTAAACAAAACACCTAGGGTTAAAACATAACCAAGTCAGGGATGTTACATATGGATCCCCATTACACCTCACATCCTCAGCCCAAAGCCCTCATGTTAAATTAGTGTTAGTATATATGCCCTAGAAAAGCCAATAATAGGATGATTTTATTGGGATATTTTGTACTTTTCATTTGATTAATGAAGGCAATTCCATTTATTGATGCACATTTGATTACTGCAATATTGATATACATAATAAATGTCACTAAAATGATTGGTTCAAAGCCATGGGGCTTTATGTATGTGACTTGAACATGATATTCTGATGGATTCTAAGAATATTATAAATAAATGTCCCTACTCAAGTAATATTGTGAATTTTACAACAATAATACACGTGAGGGTAGTATGTGTTGTGATTGATGACCATGTCTCACCAGTCCTAGGTATTAGATATCAAGTCATACACATAGGTACTTATTACATAACAGTGTACCAATGACTTGGAAATTATCACACTAACAAATTCACCATAGAATAAATCCATAGTTTTAACCAAAACAAACATGCAACAATGTCAAGTGAACATGTCTTATTATAGTATAGTTGAGGACTGAATTCCAAGGAACAACCTTTTTTAGAGAGTTGCTAATTTTTACCTGGTTTAACTAAGACTTATGACCAAGAATTTGATTTGGTTTTAATTAATCTACTTGCAAGAAAAATAAAATATGTAAATAAATTGGATCTAGATCAATAATGAAAAATAATGGGGTGAATTGAATTTCATCATCACCACTCAAATCAATGCATTCATTTATATTAAAACTTATATGAAGAGATAATTGGAGCTATGCAAGTTTTACCTTTTGTCATTAGAAACTTGCATGAGTGGATATCACCATAAACTTGATGTCATGATACTTACAGATCTTATATCTACTACTCCAGAGACTTCTAGTCAAAAGTTCTTGTTAGACTATCAACCATAACTAATTGATATTCAAATCTTGAATGTTAAAGTTCTCATAACCTAAGATTATAATAAACCATGTAAAGTGGATGACTAATCCACAAAACATGTGTTAAGATATTATTAATGAATTCAATGATTTCAAACATGAATTAGAACAAGAATGAAATTGTAAGAAATAGGTATCGAGGCTAGTCCCCACAATCTAATGATTAAACTACTAGCTCCATATAGTGAGATCAATACAACTTAAGAAGTAAGAATCTACAATCATTTTCATTTAACCAAGAAGGAGGTGGAACCACATGGTGTTCGATGAGCGGTCTTCTTCCTTCTTCTTCCTTAAGTATCAATCATGACTTACGAGGATCGGGTAGGTGATGGGTCATCATTGTGGATGGCATATGGGACTATTTCCAATGATGGAAGGTGTGGAATATTGTTAATTGGTGGCCACAAGGAGGTTCATGGGTATGGTGAAGATGAATGGAGCAACAACAATATTATGGAGGAGGAGCGTGACTACCTTGTTTTGGCTTTGGGTCAAAGAGGATACCAATGAGTGGATTGTAAGGAGTCTGATCCTTCTTCTTGGTGGTCATTGGGCCTTATTTGTACTAAACATGAGTAGAGTCCAAGAGTCACGTAATAAATAAGTGGTAACCAACCCACTATTTAATGACATGATTGACCATGACGGTTGATGATAATCAATTGGCTTATGTCGAGTTGATTGTCGACATGAAGGTCAATTACTTGTTAGAGCTTTAGGAGTTTTGTTGTGGTTAATAGGTTGCTAGAGAATGTTTTTGATCAATTGTTACTTGATCATGGAGATCGATAACTACCATGGTCGATCATGCAAGGCCTATAGGTATGGATAAAGGAATAGAAAAGTGTTTTATTGATTTCTTTGATGCTCGATGGCTGAGTTCGATCACAATTTCTTGACAATATGCATGACTCTAGCTATTGACCTTATTTCATGTCACTAGTCGGTTGGGTACATTGGCAACATAGGTTGATGTCAGAGGTTGACCATTTATGGTGTTGTGTTTTGTTAGATGGTCGATCGTCGATGCATAGTAAAGCTCAATTGGCTTCAACTATATGATAAAGAGTAGGGCAGGTGCATGTCAATCAGTGGTGTTGTCAGACATTGCTTGACAGAGGTTGATCATTGAGTGTAAGGTGGATAGTTGTGGCTATTGGCCTGGAGGTCGATCACCCATGGTACACGGTGGTTGGTGGTGTTGGTCGAGAAGCAACAAGGTCGGTTGGTGCTTGACAATGTGATTAGATTGTTTATTAGTGTACGCATGGATGGAGGTCGACTACTTGCAAAACATGTTGATTCATTGAGTCTATGCATATTTCTTTGTAGGTCAATCATTGCAGACTCTGTTTCCTTGGTTGATCATTGCATGGTTGTTTTCGAGCCTGATCGATAGGCATAGGTTAAAATTCTAAACATATAAAATTTAGTACAGTAATAGATGGAGTAAAGAGAAAAATATTGGGTAGTTTGGCTACTCCCCACACCCTAGCAAGAGTACTACTCACTCATGGCAGAAAATATCAAAAACAACAAGGGCAGAAATAGAGAAATCCATCATCACATAAGGAGAAGAAGTCATTTTCATGCAAAGTAGAAGTAGTTTTTCAAACTCTAAGGCGAATGCATCAAAAAATGGCAAGGACACCTCTATACATTCATCAGGATTGGTTGGAACTTTTGTTCATCTGCCCTTGTGGGATGAATCTACTATTGTGCAGAGAAAGTAATAGGTCAATATGGGTGGAAGTAATTGTCAACCAACAGATGTAAACTCCATAGAACGAACCTCCTTCGAGGTTGGACCCATGGAATTTGATAACATCCAATTTTGAGGATATTATATGCCTTATTTTTATCCATATTTTCCTCCTATTAAGAAAATTTATATTCACTTCCCTCATGTCTTGCATGTTCTCTCTCTATCCTATTTGATATTTGAGGATGGTGATGACATCACATGTAGGTAAACAAAGGAATAGAATCATGTTACCAAGGGTAGGATTACCACCAGATGACAATCGATGGTCTCCCCACAACCATCGGTCCATCACCACCGGACGCTATCCAACAGTGCCCCTGCCATATCACCAAATGGTGTTCGTAGCAAATCGACAACCAATGGACATCCGGTAGACATCTGCGACAATCACTGATGGCCCGTCTATGACCATCACTTGAGACCTGCCTAAGCCTATCATTTGGTGACCCACGAGCATCTATTGTCTGGTAGCTATCATCTGCTGGAAGCTCTGATAGAGTTGTCACTCATGGCCATTAAGCACGTGGCCCAAGGAAGGTACCTAGGAGTCTTAGGGCAAAAGTAAAGGACCCCAAGCCGATGCCTATATATATGACACCACCAGCTACATCAAAGGGTTGGGCCACATCGACGTCGTCGCACTACATAGAAGACTTGGAGATACTACTGGAGCATGAGTTCACCACCGATTGATCACCACCACCACCGGTTGACAGGGAAGGAGGATGAGAGTCTGCCATATCTGTTCTGGTGCTTCTTCCTACACACCCCAAATTTCTCTTAGTTTTAATGCTTCACTTGTATGATTAGCTACCATCTTGTGATGTTATACTGTTAGTGCCTCAAAAGAGTAACACTAGCCTTATCTAAGTGTTTTGGAGTTATAGAATGCATGAGAATGTTGGAATGTTAAATCTCATGATCATATGGTTATCTTTGTGATTGTTTGTTTGCCATCTTGAGAGAGAGGCAACCTTATAATCTAGATCTATCCTACAATTGAGAGAGGAGGAAATAGACATATATGATGATTGTTTGTAATCTTTCTAAGAGTATACAAAGGGTGTGAGTATGAGATGTTAGTAGCTAAAACCCAATCTAAGTTCCCATCTATACCTTGTTTCCACGTGCTTGTCTACTTTTGCTCGTTTGTTTTGTTTCTTTATCTTCTTTACTTGTTTTATTTGTTTGGAGTAATTTTGTTACATTTGGAATGTCAACGTAATCTACCACTTTGTTTGGTGTATCAGATACAAAGATCTACATTCTTATCACTTACCACCCTTGTCCATGTGGTTTGCACCTGATCTACTATATCGGACCTTGTATAATAGTTGCGCACGGCTGAGTGTCGAGTTATAAATTTAAGAGTCCATCTACTCTAGATTTTGCTCTGTTTTGGACATGTGATTTAGGTCGGTCATTTTTTATTGCACCGGTGTTGGGGACAAGGAAAAATAGTACTGTTAAGAACATGAGTCTACTCATCATACACCCATGCCTCAAGTTTAGTAATAGACTTGACTACACAAATTTTATAGTCTGTTATATCTAACTTCTTAGAATACTTCAATTTACAAATCTAATTTTCTGACTCAACTGTGTGAATTGTTTAGGTACCTTTAGGAGAAGTAGATTTAGATGATGCTTTATTCCCTTTTCACATCAATATGTTGCCCCGTAGAGAGGGACATGTTGATGAAAATTAGAACCCAAGGGTAGAGGAATTCCAAACTCCACCAGTGACCAAATCTGAATGTGATGAACCTCGTTACAGACCTCATGGTGAAGATGAACATGAAGAATGCCACAAAGATGAGGATCGTAAAGGGAAAAAATCATCACAAAAATAACCACCATTGAGAAAGAAGAAACCAAAGGAACAACCATGAACATGAACATAACAATCATAATAGTGAAGAAGATGAGCAGCAAGAACAATCCCTCTGAGATCTAGCCGCTATAAGAGAAAATGAGTTGAGGAATCTTGTTATCACTCCAAGTTTTGATGCACCCAGCTTTGAACTAAATCCTACATTTATATCTATGATTCAAAACAAGTCCTTTGGGGGGATTCTATAGATGAGAACCCCTATCATCATCTTGATGCCTATAAAAATATCTACGACACCATCAAAATGAGTGCAGTTCCACAAGAAGTGATATATTGTAAGGGATTCAACTTTTCTCTAAGAGATAAAGCCTTGGCATGGTAACTTTCTTTATTCGATAAGAAGACCAATGTGTGGGGAGCCTTGGGTGATTCTTTCATCACCAAGTTCTACCCAGTGGAGAAAATCCTCTGCAATAGATAGAAGATAAATATGTTTATGCAAAAGGCTGGAGGAAATTTTTATGAAGCATGGGAACGATTCCAAGAGTATCAGAGGGATTGTCTACATCATAACTATGACAAGGGTCATCTAGTCACAACCTTCTACAATTGTATTACTTTCGATGAGAGGATTTCACTGAATGTTGCCGCAGGAAGTGACTTCCTAGGTAAAAAAACCAAAGAAGACTGTGAAAGTCATCGAAAGCATGGACGCTCTGTAGGATGGAATGGATTTCGATAGAAGAGACAGAGATTGTGTAACGAAACAACATCTCAAGGACCTTTTATGGAATCAAAAGCTCTGGAAACTATCACTGCCCAGATTAAAAAGATTGTTACATATGTTAAACAACTAAAAGACTCTAGAAGCAAGGGCAAGAAACCTGTTGAGAAGGTCATGAAATGTGTTACATGCAATGAAGGAGGTCATGGAATCGATAACTGCATCTATACACAACCAAAAGATAGTGAAGATAGCAACGAGGAGGAAGCAACAGAGAATGTTTCATGCAAAATTTAAAAGACCAGATCACCCTCATTTTAGTTATGGAAACAAAGATGTTGCAGAAAACTCTCACCAGCTGAGTGGAGCACCTAAACCGCCACCAGGATTTGGAAAATGAGGTGGACAAACTCAGTATACCAAAAATACAACTTACCAACAAAACAGAAACAATTACCAAGGCCAAGGACAAGGTCAAGGCCAATATCAGAACAAGTATGTGGGCTGACAAAACCAGAATCAAGGCCAAAATAAAAACAACAATCAGCTAGACATGATGGCACAATTGTTTTATCTTGCAAAGACGCAGGTTTCTATGAATGATCAGCTGACCCAAAGTGCCATTGCCTATTCTAGAATCATAACAATGATGCGGACCCAGATGGCCGATATGCAAACACATCAGAAACAAATTGATCAACAGTTGGCGCAATTGTCTGAGTTGATAAAGAACATGCAAGGGAAAATCCCCTCTAACACTGAAATAGAAAAGATGGCTACCCTTCGCTTGGGGAAGGTTGTGGAGAAACTTATAAAAGAGTCTTCAAGAGGAGGACACTAGCGCAGAGCCACTACCTAAACCCACTACAATAGCAAAAGAATTTGAGAAAGAGAAGTCCACAAAGAAAGACTAGAATAAAGAAAAAGATCAGGAGAAGAAGAGTGCAAAGACTAAGAACCCGGACCCTATTGAAGAAATCTTCACACAAAGAAATCCATATTTACCCAGGAGTTTCCTTCCCTTATAAATTGATTAAAGTGGATCTTAAGAAAAGATACTAGAAGTTCATGGAGGCTGTGAAAAAGTTGCACCTTGACATCCCTTTCCTTGATGCTAGTGAGGAAATGCCCACATATGCAAAGTTCTTCAAGGATCTTATCACAAGTAGAAGGAGGGGAGATCATATAGATATGGTGCAGCTAGCAAAGATGTCAAGTTCCTTTGTCCAGGTTGAATTTCCTACAAAGAAGAAAGGTCATGGGGCATTCACCATTCCCTTCAACGTTAGAGATAATGTGGAAAGAAAAGGGTTAGCAGATCTAAGGGCAAGCATAAGTCTGATGCCTCTTTCTTTAGCCCAAAGACTTGGACTAACAAACATGATAAAGACTAGAGTGAGGATCGAGTTGGCTGGTCGCACTCTTATGAAGCTAGTAGGAATAGTAGAAGATGTTCCAATTCATGTTGGGTGATTCTTTAAACCATGTGACATAGTGGTGATCGACACCATTGAGGACCCAACATGTCCAATAATATTTGGAAGACCCTTCCCTACTACAGGTAGGGCCCTGATTGACGTGGCAAAATGAATTATTACTCTTAGTGTCAGAATTGACCAGATCGATTTTCATGTCCACGATGCCATGAGGAGACCATCTCTATTCGAGTTGGTCTATTTCATGGATAGTTATACCCAATATTGTGAAGAGGTACAAGAGGACAATGATATTTTCGATCTGCTAATATGAGCTTTGAACAACCTAGATCATAGTATGGAAGATCCCAAAGTAGTAGAAATTTTGGATTACCTAAACCAATCGGATGAATACTTCAGTGACAAAGAAGGTACTGTGAAAATAGTAAAGTATGCTTCGTTGGAACAGACAGCAGAAGAGAAAGTTGCCCCAAAATGAAAATTAGAATTAAAGAAATTACTTGAAGGTTTAAAACATGAGTTTCTAGATCATGAGGAAAGAAATCCAGTTACTATAAACTCTACTCTGATGAAAGATCAAGAAGAGAAGTTGATAAAGAAACTCAAGCAACACATGAAATCAATAGGATATTCACAAGATGATATCAACGGTCTGAGCCCAGTCCTTTGCATGCATCGAATAAACCTAGAAGACATTGCAAATCCATTAGCTCAACTATTGAGGAAACTAAATTAGATGCTCAAAGAAGTTGTTAAGAAGGAAGTCATCAAGTTGTGAAACACTGGAATCATACATCCTATAAGCGATAGCAATTGGGTCAGCCCAATTCATGTTCTACCCAAGAAAGGGGGGATGAATGTAGTAGGGGGGGGAATGGTGATAAAGTAGCAACACGGACCGTGATGAGTTGGTGTATGTGCATAGATTACCGAAAACTGAATGATTCTACAAGGAAAGACCATTTCCCTTTGCCCTTTATCGACTAGGTGTTGGATAGGCTAGCGCATCATTCATACTTTTGCTTCCTATACAGGTATTTGAGATTCTATCAAGTACCGATCCGCCCAGATGATTAGGAAAAGACTACTTTTACCTGAATCTATGGCACCTATGCTTTTAGAAGAATGTCATTTGGATTATGTAATGCACCCATAACCTTCCAAATGTGCATGATTTCCATGTTCTCTGATTTCCTAGAAGATATAATGGAAGTTTTTATGGATGAGTTTTCTGTATATGAAACAAACTTCAATAGTTGTCTGAAGAATGTTTCTCTAGTTTTGCAATGTTGTGAAGAGAAACACTTGGTCGTGAATTGGGGGAAATGTCATTTCATGGTACAGAATGGTATCGTGCTAGGTCATAAGATCTCTAAGAAAGGAATAGAGGCTTATCTAAGCAAAATCAATGATATATCCAAACTCTCACCCCCAAAGTCAGTAATGGGAGTGAGAAGTTCTTGGGACATGTTGGGTATTATAGAAGATTTATTAAAGACTTCTATAAAATAGCCAAGTCCTTGTCTAACTTGTTGGTAAAGGATGCAGAGTTTGAGTTTTCTAATAAGTTCCTTGAGGCATTTAATGTCCTGAACAATGCTCTGACTACTGCCCCCATCCTTCAAGACCTAGATTGGTAACTCCCATTTGAAATCATGTGTGATGCCAGTGAATATGCCATTGGGATTGTTCTTGGACAAAGGAAGGATAAGAAGCATCACGCAATCTATTACACTAGTCGAACTCTAGACAAAGCTCAAGCAAATTACACTACCACAAAAAAGGAGATGTTGTCTATAGTGTTTGCTTTTGACAAATTCACATTTTACTTGATAGGATCAAAAGTGAAGTTATATACTGATCATGGAGCTATAAAATATCTAATGCAAAAGAAGGATACCAAGCCAAGGTTGTTAACATGGGCTCTACTGCTTCAAGAATTTGATCACAAGATAATTGACAAGAAATGAATGGAGAATGTGGTTGTTGACCACCTTTCAAGGATTTTGGTTACAAAGGGAGATCCATTACCTATTAACGACAATAATGTCGATGAAGCCTTGATGATGGCAAGGTCCATTGAGACAAACTTACCATGTTTTGTTGATATCTGCAACTACTTGGCATACCAGCAATTACCACCTGACCTTACCTATAATCAGAAGAAAACATTGTTTTCTGAATTGAAGAATTACTATTTGGATGGCCTACTCTTGTTCAAAAGATGTGTTGATAACCTATACTGAAGATGTATACCATAGGAAGAAGTACCTCAAATCTTATAGGAATGTCATTCTTCACCTTGTGGAAGGCACCTAAGAGGATAGAGGATGGCAACAAAAGTCCTACAGTTTGGATTCTACTGGCTTACCTTATTCAAAGACACTCAAGATTTTGTCAAAGTGGGCAATGAATGTCAACAAATTGGAACTATTTTCAATGTCAATGTCAGACTGAATTAAAGTAGATATTTTTGATGTCAAAGTGTGCAAGAAATGAGATGCCAATGTCGAACTGAATTGAAGTGGATATTTTTGATGTCTGGGGGATTGATTACATGGGACCGTTCCCATCCACAAGAGGAAATCAATATATCCTGGCTATTGTGGAATATGTTTCAAAATGGGTATAGGTTGTTTTCACCCAAACTAGTGACTCAAAGGCAATAATTAAACTTTTGAAGAAAAAAACTATATTTTCAAGATTCGGGGTCCCACGCACCGTCATAAGTGATGGGGGATCTCACTTTGGGGAAAGACAGTTTGAAACTCTATTGAAGAATTATGGATTCAAGCACAAGGTGGTGACACCTTATCACCCACAGATTTCTAGACAAGTAGAGGTATCAAATAAATGAATAAAGCAAATCTTGGAGAAAATAGTTATCTGGACAAGGAAGGACTAGTCGATTAAACTTGATGACGTACTATGGGCCTACCACACAACATACAAAAATCCTATCAAGACAACTCCCTATAGATTGATTTATGGAAAATCTTGCCATCTCCCTATGGAATCAGAGCATAAGGCCCTTTGGGCCATCAAGTTCTTAAACATGGACCTTGACAAAGCAGGCAAGAGGTGATTTCTATTACTACAAGAGTTGGAAGAGATAAGGTTACATGCCTATAAAAACACCTGCATTTACAAGAAAAGGACAAAGGTGTGGCATGATGCCCACCTAAAAAGCAAGGATGTTCTAAAGAGGACAAGGTTCTTTTATTCAATTCTAGTATTAGGTTGTTCTCGGGAAAACTTAGGTTTCGATGGTCTAGCCCATTCTCGGCTGTGATGATCTACCCATCTGGAATGATGGAAATTTCTAGTGAAAAGACTGGTACCTCCAAGGTGAACGGATGTAGAGTAAAAAGGTATTATGAAGATGAAGCCTTTGTGAGGAGGTCAAAACTCAATTTGTAAGAGCCACAACCAGCGCCAATAGAGGAACCATGAGAGATCACAGCTAAGAGTCAAGCTAAAGACTATAAATTAGCGCTTCTTAGGAGGCAACCCAAGCATTTCCTATTTCCATAAAATTTTTCATGTTTCCCTTTCCTTTAATAAACTACTAGTAGCTTAAATTTCCTGGCCTAAGTTTTAGGGTATTTGGTCTTTAAATTAATAGACCTTTACTAATTCCATTTTAACAAAATCATCTTTAGCATTTTCACCTTTTTAGTAGGATTTAATGTACATAGAATAGATTTAATGAAGTTTGGGTGCATGTTTTTCATTACAGGAGTCATCCTACACAAACCACCGGTTGATGACCATCATCGAGTGTTGACACCCGGTAGGCCCATCAGTTGATACCACTCTGCCTCACCATCAGTTGAGTAAGGTAGAGATACCACCAGTTGCAAAACCTAGTGAAGCCATCGGATGATGAGCTTAGTCACCATCAAGTGTTGGTCCAGAGAGGAACCTGCTATACAATCGGTTGACCGAACTCGAACGACCACCGGTTGATAAAGCAATGATGTCACCGAATGATTGGTCGAATAACGTACCATCGGATGATGGACCCAGTAGGACCATCGGTTATTGAACACAGCTACCACCGGTTGGTGAACCACTGATTGATGGTTAAAAAGCCAAACTACTGAACCTTAACACATGGTGGTAGTCTAAGGGATGGAAACCTATAAAGGGGGGTGATCTAATTACTCCCACCTCCCCAATTACCAAGTAACTGAAGCTAAGTTAAACCCTAGAATCATCAAAAGCAACAACAGTAGAGGACGTTGGAGCGACCAAGACCATTTTCCCCCACCGTCAGTGCCAAGCAAGACGAAAGCATTTTTGAGAAAGTAGAGGATTCTAGGGCGACACCTCTGGACCTCCAACAAGACAACATCCAGCAGAAGCAGCTTCAAGAACTAGCAATGAGGTAACCCTAAAACCCTCAATTTTCCTGGCCTTGCACCGTTGTCTTAGTATTTTATGCCTTCCTTCTTTCTGACCTTTCTAAATCATCGACAACCGATTGCCAACCGTCGACCATAACTAGGTCATCCCCGATCATCGGTTGTTGTCCCTTTAGTATTATCTGTTGTTGCTTCATCTTTCTTTCTAACCATTGATTCCTCCATTGTCTATTTGGCATCACCATCGATTGAGCTAGACTAGCACATGTTCCGACCGCGACTAGTGCAACCATCACCTTGACCTTTAGTAGTCAACCACCTTCCTTCCTAACATTCGTTTGATCCTATGTCCATTGGTTTTGCCATCGTCTGAGGGCACCATCGCATGCTACAGCTAGGGGACCCACCGACCAGTGTTCACCGAAGCAGCCATCGACCATCGATTCTGCCATCTGTTGAGATGGACCTCCGCCTACTCTGACCACTACCTGTTTCTTTGGTCACCGCATGTGTTTACCATCATCTGTTTACCTGCCACCGTCTCTTCTAACTGTTGGTTGGCTCGACACCACAACTACCACCATTTGTACCACGGTATGGTAACCTCTGAACTCAACCATCAGTTGTTACTTTCCTCTATTGATTTGTGGTTAAACAAATGACTGTATGTACCTAGTAATTATGTACCATCGAGTGTTTCTTAGATACCGTTGATCCATAATCTAACAAATTTTCATTTTTACCTATATAATTAATCTTTCAAGAGATACTAAGAGTGTCTACAAGCACAAGACGGTAGGAAACCAAGATATGAACCGAATCCTTGAGTCAGAATACACCAAGAAACTCAAGGTGTCAATGACTTTGGAAGAAATGTAGGAAATGGAGAAATTGAATGATGAACATGATGTATAGATTGAGATGCATGGAGAAACCACCCCCAAAAGTATCAGGGCACGCTTGGAAGTATACAGAGTAAAAAATTTGGCCAAACCGATCTCAAAGGAGTCAGAGTGGGATGAGGAGCAAATAGGGACAGAAGTCTCTGAATACACACCATCTGGGGAGGTGCAAAATCTAAAGAAGAGACATGTGTCAGAGATTGATCAAGCAAGACCCAGGAAACTAGCCAAGAGATTTGAGGAAAGGACAACAGTCAAGGCCACCACTCTCAAGACAATTGTAGTTGCTAACATCCCAAGCCAACCAGCATAGGCCATCAGAAGAGAACAACCTGACAACCAACTTGTACCAAGAGATGAGGAGCACCACAAAATATGGTGTGAAATTTTCCAGAGGAAGAAGTACAAGGCAACCAGATACAGTGACATCAACACCCTAGAAAATATAGGCATATATCAGAGGGTGAAATAAAGGTTTGAATAGTTGGGGATATACAGAATTTGTTTCACCAACATGACTTCTTACAATGATCTAAAGCAAGAATTTGTGTCCTCCGTCAAAAAGTTATTAATGGACGACAATGAAGTCTCAAAGTGTGGAGGTGATTATAAACTACATGTTAAAATTATAAAGAAGGACTACATTCTAATCGAGAAATGGATAAACTCGATCTTCACTGACTCTGTTGAGCAAGAAGAATGTGCTAACAAGGCACGGGGAGACAAGGATGTGAAGGGTTTCGCAATTGAAAAGACCTGGGAAAAACTTTCAGGAGATCCTAGGTACCGCTTCAGACAATTGAAGGCTACAATTATGCACTCCGACTTCATGCGAGTAGTGCACAAAATCTTTACAAACTCCTTTATATCTAGATCTAACACGGGGAACGTAACCAGACTAGACCTCCATATCCTGTGGAGTCTAGTGGAATGGAAACTCATCAATGTCGATAAAATTCTAATTGCGAAGTTAGTTGTGCCTATGGGGCCAGATGGCCCTCGAAAATTCTATATGGGAGTAATAATCACTTATATTGATTACCAATTAGGATACCCTAGCAAGATAAAAATATTTCCTTAGTTTAGAAGGAGATACTCTGGTGGATGCAAGATACCTAGTTGTGGCAAACATCTTGGCGAGGGGAAAATAGGGGTGCACTTATTGGTTTTGCAGGATGAAAATCTTGCTTCCCCTTCCAGAATTAAGCAACCATGATGAGGAAAAGTTAGTCTTCAATGAAGAAAAATTAGGATATTGGCATCCGGACAAGGTGCAAGCACCATTAAGCCATATGAACACCGACAGAAATGGCCTAAGGAGATGGCCACAAAACAAACGGTCATAAAAAGGGTGCTGGTGCAAATTCTTGAGAAACAAGCAAAGAACCCCCCCTCCAAAGGTCATAGATCTGGAAATTGAAGAAGAAGATAATTCAAAGAGACTTATTGTCATAACTTCTCCTAAAGCAATTGCACCTAAAGAAAGGGCAGCCAACCTTAGTGAGGCAGCGATAAAGCCAACTGCCAAGGAAGCATAATAAGAAGGTAAAATAAGTGAGCCTTCTGTAGAAAGAAAGGAGGGAACATAGATCCCTAATAAAGAGGCGCCGTAACTAGAATGAAGCACGTGCCTAAGAAAAGGAAATAAATAATCTTCCAAAGCCAATGAATAAGTACATGATGTAAGCTCCACCGTCAGGCCCAGACAACAACCAACAACAGTAACAAAGTTCATGAAAGTAGGACAAGAGATTGACGACCTCCGTGAGAACGTCTCAAACTCTATATTGAACTTCTTTAATATAGATGAAACATGTCGGCATTAAATAAACGGGTAAAAAAGCTAATGACAGACATTCACCATGCCTCTCCAGATGCAGCAACTAGCAGCAAACCAAATGCAGGTAATGCAGGCACTAGCTGGGGTGACGAATGAACTCGCCACCCTACACAAAGAACATGACAAACTGTGACAAGGGAACATGAAACTACGAGAGGAGGTGGAAAAAATAAAGGAGGACTCCTCCACAACCAATAGCACATTTGTTGTGGTATAATAGATAATCCCATCCAAACTAGCATCAGATGCGGACTTCCACCTAAGGGCATACATGTTGATAGCCAAAATGTAGAAAGTGCAACAAGTGTTCCATACTGGAGAGGCTACATCTAGGTGCACACTCCCTTTGGGGGAAGAGGAGACAATGGCATCTGCCGTCAACAAAGGAGTGCCTACTGGGGAAAATGGCATGGCCGCATCCCCAACCTCGTCAGGACACTCAACCAACAACAATGGGGATAATGGACTCAAAGTACCGCCAGAGCAAAGCGCCTTTCAACCTCCAGAACTAGAATCCACAATTCCATCAAAGCATGGAGAAGGAGTAGGTGAGAATGATGTCAGGACCTTACAACCAAATGCAAGGGTGGAGATGATAGAAACAACTGAAAATGTAATGGACGGCCTCGACCCACTTTTCAATTACAAGGCCCCACCCCCTCCACTTGATTATGACAGATTCATGAAGGAAATGTTTCTACATGAACTAGTAATAGGCATAGGATTCTCTATCTCTTTCGAGGTAGAGATAGAAAAAATGATAGCTAAAGAGGATACTGGGAATTTAGACAACATGTTCGCCGAAGAACCTCCAAAGCTAGCAAACCCAATCTTCCATGAACCACCTACAAACTCAATAGACATAGACACCTCACTCCCACCTTCACCACCCCCTACCATGAAAGATGACTGACATGGATATATCCTCAGTTTTTGGCATGATAATACTAAGACATCCACATCTTGGCCGACATTCTTGATGATGCAAAGCTAGGATAGAATATTATCTACCGCAACAACCAGTACGGTCTGACAAGGCACGACCTACGTTCTACTTTTGTACATCTTACAAAAAATAATAAGAACCTTCTTCAAGATTTTTTGCGAGACAATCATCAAGGAGTTCATGCACAGAGACAAAGATGGGCTAGTTTTCAATGTGAGATCTAACCTAGCAGCCAACCTTTTCAAGGAAAGAGGTGATACCACATCCATCCACGAGCTGCAGGACACCCTGGATATAAACAGACCTTAAAGTTCATCACCCTACATTTCAAGGCCTTCAACCATTGGCTCCTCATCATGGGTGACCTTTTTGAAAGGAGGGTGGTCACTTATAACTTCAGTGCCAAAGACTTACCATGCAGAAGAATGGTCTATGAAAATCTAGAGCACGGGACAATACAAGAAGTCCCAATCCACTTAAAAAGACTGATGCAAGGAATCTGCGGGTGGTATCACTCAAACTGGAAAGAAATTTCCATAGACTATAGCTTCACTCAGGAGAGACAAAATTCAGCGAACAATGCCTTCATAGAACTGAGGATAATAGAAGCCATCAACAGAGGAATCTCAATGGAGTAGATTGTTAATGAAGATTTCCATGCTCTGTGAGGGAAATATGTCATGGAAGTCATTCATGACAGGAGATTCTTCTACGACAGACACAGGAAGACATACCAAGACACATACACTCCCTTATTCCTCTACCCAAAAAATGCCTTAGTGGGATATGAGCTAAAGTGCTTGATTCTCATGATTGATTAGAGAGAGGAGCTCAGAAAGCTCATGGCTTCAAAAGAATGTTCAAAAATTATAGAAAGAAGGACCTTCCTAGTTGTCCCACCTACTTCCCCGCCACCTCCCAGTGCTAAACATGTAACATCCTCACTATCCCATGAAGATCCAGTAGAAGTTCACACACCTACTGAGCGGGAACCACCTAAAGAGATTGAAACAACAGAAACAAGCCCATAAGAAAAATAACCACCTTCTGTTCCACCCACCACTGAGATCATCGTAGCAGCAACCTCGCCTTCAGAAGAACATGCGGTTGAAGGAAGTGAGGTACACTCAAAAGATGAAGAACAAGCTTCTAACACACCAGAAGGACCACAACCAACAGATGTCATAACGCCCACTTTTGAGAACTTCAATGAACTAGCATGTTATGGACTATCTATGGATAAAGTTCAATTCCTCCTGGATGTACTTCAACCGAGGGAAGACAACATGGTCATCATTTTTTAAAAAGATAACGTACAAATATTGCTCCCAAACCTCCGTGACATATTGACAACATGAGGTTATATGACGGTTAACATCATGACAGCTTGCCAACTACTTCTAGCCGACAACCTCTCTAGTGTCTATATGGCATTCTATGACATTGTCGGCGATGTCGTATCCAAACAAGAATCTGGTGAGCTACATCATCTTTTTTTTTAAGTTAAACAGACAAATTTCATTATGGAGGAGCCATACGGCATCTACATGAGGACAAAAATAAACTAAAAGACCACACAAACATCAAGGATAGATACAAACTACCACAAAAACTCATATCGAAATTTGATAAGGACAATGATGTATAGATCCCTCTTCTCCTTCGTTGGCTAAGGCAGCTTTCTATGAGGAATACCTTCAACTTGAGTATGTATATGTGGTAGAGTACCTGCACCAAATCAGTGTTCCAAAAGGATATTTTTCCCGCACTTGCTTCCATACAAACTCCACAATAAAATTGACCGAGAAAGAAAAATCTACCATGAGAAGAGAAAGCAGCGCTGATTAACAGTGAGATAGACAAAACAAGAGAATAATCTAAACAGAAAGTCAGTAAAAGAGAAAGGGGATAGGAAACTCATCGCAGTCGGACTCAACGACAGGGAGGAAGAAGACTGATGCCTCCAAAGACACCACGCCCACACACCTCCCGAAGAAGAGACCATGTTGATGACGGGCGAGAAGAGGCCGAGGGGGAGCGGGGCACCGCTTTGCAGCGGCCAAACCCCCTCCCCCCAGCTAGCCGCCTATGGAGGAAGAACCCTAGCGGTGCTAGGGTGAGATAACGGGGAGAGAGATCGGGTTTCCTTTGTTTGGTGAGCTACATCATCTAATTGAACACTTGAAGTACAGCGTTCCTTGATGGATATTTGTGCCAATCTTACATGATGGACATTGGGTATTACTAGTGGTTGATACCATCAATGGGACATCCATTTTATGTAACAATTCAAATGCAATGTTTAGTAACAAGTGAATAAAATATCATAAAATGACTAATATCGTCATTGAAGACAAGGCTACCAATGTATCCAACAAGATAGTCGAGCTAATCAAAATGTATGGTCGTTGTGTTCCAGCTGATCTTGTTTTTGAGAAACCACAGTTCTGTCACAGATGCCCACAGTAAGAACCTTTATCAAATGACTACATCTTTTACATACTATTTCTGGATGCATATGCTAGCTACATCAGAATAGAAGGTGGAGCACTATAAAGACAAAAACTACCACCAGCTCTGAGGGAAATATGTTATCAAGATCTTATCTTTGGAATGGTCCACTTCAAACAATCAGCTATAATCACTTATTCTAGATGAACCTCATCCTTTGACACCATGAGATAGGGTGGATGATAAGTTTGGGAGGGGGTCTGGACAGGCGAACATGGTATGACTCTATTCTGAACATTTGAACCCTCCCTGCTTAACCATTTTTTGACTTATTTTTTACAAATGTTGATCGGCCTAAATGGCCAACTTTGGCTTAATCCCTATCATATATACACTCTTATTGAAATTTTAAATGCACAAGTAGTCTAAAAAGGAAAAAAATTTAATCCAATTTTCCAGGATTGTTTCATAACCCCAACTCTTAGACGTTCTTATCTTCAGGCTAGCTTTTAGAGTAATTATTACAAGAATGACAAATTTGGGCTACTCAATATACTTAAAATAATTGTGAGTGTGATAATGGTTTAATATCATCTTTACCTTGAAATAATGTAGAAGACACAAGGATGTTTGTTCCCTATGGTAAAATCTCAAAGTAAGGAGGACTTGGTGTAATACGCTCCTAGATGATTGCAATGCTTCAAATTACATGTAGGAAAGTGCATAACCTTGGCAATGAGGAAACAACTACCCCATCTAGTGCAGTAATCCATGCTTTGGGATCAAAAGAGGCATGGCAGCCGACATCTTCCCCAAATGTTATCATCCTAAAGCCTGTGAGAATGAATAAAAGTTGAGAGGAATAAAATTATGAGAGTTGTGCTTGGAAAGATGCCGAAGGACTCTTCCCAGCCAGTATATTGTTGCACTCATGAATTCAGATATGTCATGCCTGGTAGTGGAGTATGGAATCCAACTTCTACACACCTGCATTTTAAAGGGGAACCTCACATAGTCACTTGACCTTACATCAGGGCCCAATCGGGCAACATTGTCCTTAAGACAACTTACATGGTTGAGAAACCCTGAGGAGTGTAGGAAATGCATCATCTTTATCCCACCCCACACAATAGTTAAGACTCCAAAAAAAATAAAAGATGGGTATGAAATCTACCTCTGCCAAAACATTGCACAAGTATAGCCTGGAAAAGAACCATTAGTGCATCATGAAGAAGGTATCTTTCTGCTAAAGAAAGTTGTAACATGCAATATCATAACTGCAACTCCAACCTAAAAGGAAGAGCCCAGGGGCCCTCAAAACCTTTCCCTGATGCATAAGTTTCGACTTAAGGTTGACATTATCACATTTTTCATATTGGTGAAAACAAATAACTAATATAGCCCTTCGAAGTCATTTGATGCTTTAATTCTATTTGTTAGCTTGAGGACAGTCTAGACTCTAAGTTTGGGGGAGTTGATAGAATCCAATTTTGTGGATATTATATGCCTCATTTTTATCCATAGTTTTCTCCTATTAAGCAAATTTATATTCACTTCCCTCTTATTTTGTATATACTCTCTCTACCCTATTTGAGGATGGTGATGACGTCACACGTAGGTCAACAAAGGAATAGAAGCATGTTACCAAGGGTAGGACTACTACATGATGACAACTGATGGTCTCCCAAAAACCATCGGTCCATCACAACCATACGCTATCCAATAATGCCCTTGTCGCATCACCAAATGGTGGTTGTGGCAAATCGACAATCGATAGACATCTGACGGATGTCTGTGACCATCACTCGATGGCCCGTCTGTGGCCCTCACTTGATGGCCCATCTATGACCATCACCCGATGGCCCGCCTACGCCTATCATCTGGTGAATCACCAACATCTATTGTCAAGTGGCTACCATCCAATGGTAGCTCTGAAAGAGCTATCGCTCTAGGTCGTTAAGCATGTGGTTCAAGGACAGTACCTGGGAAGCTTGGGGCGCAAGTAAAGGACCCCAAGTCGATGCCTATATATATGAAACCATCAACTATATGAAAGGGGTTGGGCCGCATTGACGTTATCATGCTATAGAGAAGACCTAGAGACACTGCCGAAGTAGGAGTTCACCACCGGCTGATCACCACCACCGTCGATTGACAAGGAAGGAGGACGAGAGTCCTCTAGACCTATTCCAGTGCTTCCGTCTACACACCTTGACTCACACTGGACCTTCTCCTTTGACGAAAGGAGGGAGAGGAGCAAGACGCTACCACCATTGTGTCAAGTCCATGAGCAGGGAACCAACCATCGGTTGTGGCCACCACCTGGTCATAGTTGGTGTATCCACTGTTCCCCTATTTCTACAACTCATTTCCCCCCCTAATCTCCTTCTTCCAATAGTACCTCATGTCTTCATCCATTTGTAGATCCATAATTTCTACTCATGAAAATGTGTGGATAATCTCTTTACTTGGGTTGGGAGTAGCCACTAAGGCTCTAGCAATGTGTATATACTTACATCCATTTGAATATATATGCTCTTAGCAAGGATTATCTCCATTCTCTTGGTCTTAATGTTTCACTTGTATGATTAGCTAGCATCTTGTGATGTTTGATTGTTAGTGCCTCAAAAGAGTAACACTAGCCTTATCTAAGTGTTTTGGGGTTACATGAATGTATGAGAATGTTGGAATTAAAGCTCATGATCATATGGTTATCTTTGTAATTGTTTGTTTGCCATCGAGAGAGATACAACCTTATAATCTTGATCTATCCTAAGCTTGATAGAGGAGGGAATAGACATATATGATGATTGCTTGTAATCTTGCTAAGGGTATACAAAGGGTGTGAGTATTGATGTTGGTGAGAGATCTTAGTAGGTGAAACCCAAACCAAGTTCACATCCATATCTTGTTACCATGTGCATATCTACTTTTGCTCTTTTGTTTTGTTTCTTTATCTTCTTTACTTGTTTATTTGTTTGGAGTAATTTCATTTTGTTTGGAACGCCAACTTATGAGACAAAGATTCTATGTTCTTAGCACTTACCACCCTTGTACTTGTGGTTCAACCCCCGATCTACTATGTCAGACCCCATATAATAGTTGTAGGGGCCTGATGTTGGGTTACAAATTTAAGAGTCTGACTACTCTAGATTCGCTCCATTTTGGACATGTGATTTAGGCCGATCAGAATCCCAGAGGCCATGGAGATGGAAGCACCTTTAGTTGATGTTCTTCAACTGATGGAACTGGTCGAAGGTTTTTGGAATGGAAGCTAATTGCAAATAGTAGCATTCTGGCAGCATCAAATGACAAATTCCCTTTCCTAGAGGAGAGGGTCTTGTAGTTATAGCCAAAGTTTAGGGTTTGGAACCCTCACATATGCTTTAGAGTTAAGTCGTGGCCTCCATGGAGGTGAAGAGGTAGAGGTGGCTCAAAGAAGATGAATGGTTTGGGATGTTCAGTATCTCCTTTAGTAGGTGAGGGGTCATCATGACCATTGGTTGTTGACTACAACACTTCCTTTAGAAAGTAGAACATAAAGTCTGTCAGCTGTGGAGTGTAGACGTTCCATCAAAATATTAATGCAAGACTTCCTTTAGAAGGTGACCATTGTAATACAAACTGTGGATATCCTTCAGTTGTTGTCCATTAAAAGACATGCGCAGAACTACCTTCAGAATGTGAAAGTAGAACTTTCATCAGAAGGGAACCACAAGATTTCCTTCAAAAGGTAGGCACCATGTATCTATCAGTAGGTGGGCCATCAGAAGGCGAGAGTGCTATATTTCCTTCAATTATCAACCAAAGGAGGGAAGGAATGATGTAAGTCAAAGTTTTGGTAGATCTAATGCAAATTGGTGGTTGACAACTGATGGAAAGGTAGTATGATGTGAACCCACCCAGGGGGCTATTGTTATGTGTCGTGGGATCTACACCTATGAAGCATCAACCGATGGATGGAGGGACATATCAATTGAAGTTTGGTTCATTTTGTCAAAAATATTATGGTCTCGCTAGTCGGTTAGCGGGACCACAGTCTCCTATGCTCTACCATGAAATGAAGCTTGGTGTGATTCTCAAATGCACACCCAAATCAATTGAATCTTGATTTGATGCACACCCAAGTAAAAACACATGGTGATCTTTCAAATTTATAATGGACCTAGTACAACACACTTAAGCTAATCACACATACCTTCAAGAGCATAGGGTCGTGTTGTAGTATAGGCAAGTGGTAAGAGAAGGGTCAATCTGCAAGGAGAGATGGGGCACTAGAGCTAGGTTAGCATAGCTATGTTTCAAAAGTGGATAGTAGGGTTTTTAGGGTTTGATGTTTGTTAGGTTGAGTATAATAATGATTCAAGCAATTAAAAGCAAGAAGGAAAACTAGATTATTAGAAACCATAAGTTACCCTAAACAAGTTAAGTCTAATTAATAAGGCAAGACAACTAACTAAGAAAGAGCAAGGAACTACAACTAAGCTACACTAGAAATGTAAATTAACACTTAAAGAGATAAGCTAAGCACTAGAGCAATCAAGGACCTAGATTATCACTTACTATCAAGATTAGCACTCGAATTCTCAAAATAGCACTAACTACTCAAGTAAGACCTAACTGTTCAAATCTAAGCAATTAACTAAGAGGCAATAAAAGCACTTAACGTAACTAGCATTAACAAGCTAAGAGAAAAATATGGGTTTCAAGAAATATTAATGAGAGGTGGGTCGTTTGGGAAATGATACTAAGATATTAGTTGAGGTTTCACATAGCATGTAAATCTTATATCTTCAAACTAGATTGCCAAACCAAACAACAAGGAAAGTGCTATTTGAATCTACCCTATGCTACTAGTTGGGGAAATAGGTCTAGGTGTAATTATAATAGGAGTTGGCAAGTCTAGGTTTCTAGAGTAAGTGGTATTAGGTCAATTGAAATCCAAGGGTAGGAATTGGGATAGAGATGAGGGTGTTTCACCTCATGTTACTCACCATCTAGCCTTTAGAAAACTCTAGGAAATTGCACAAATCACTCTTACACTAGCTACTTAGATGATCTCACACCTATTTTTAGGAGAAGGGATTGGTGTGTAGGAATATAGGGTGCTAGCTAGGGATCCACTGATTGGACCTAGGAGCAATTCCTAAGATAGCCACATACAATCCATTTTCCTCTAGAAGCTAGGTGTTTTCAAGCATCATACAATAAGCAATCCATGTTTAGAAGCATAAATCACAAGTAAGATAATCTGAAATGAGATAGAAGTGAGAGACAATCATCATAGAATGGCAATATGCTCATCACAAGTTATTTTCCCTCAACATGGTATCAAAGTAACATTTTAGCCCTAAACAGTCCACCATAAGGGGCTTAGCTACACATAATCAAGCAAAAGAGTAAAAAGGAAAGAAGAAAGAGGTAGAAGATCATGGTAGCTCATGGAAGACCCTCCTTCTCCACCTCCTTGATGTAGAAGCTCATTCACCTCCCTCCAAGGATGTAAATGGCATGAATGGAAGTGGTTTGGTGGTGCAAACCCTAGAGAACTAGGGTTTCTGGGTGGAAATGATGTAGATATGGAAGGAGATAGGTTGGTGGAGATCTTGAATGCAAAGAGGGGATCAATGAATGCTAAGGAGTAGCTAAAGAGAGGCTAACCTCATGCCCTAGCCACCACCCATGTATATATAGGTGTTGGGGAGACACTTGGTCAAGTGGGGGTAGAATAGGAAATGCAGTGCAAATCTACTTCTAGGGTTGTTTGTAGCATGGTCGTGTTAGGCAGCATGGACATGGTGGGTAGGGGTCATTATGCCTGTGGTGGAATGGAATGGGTGAGGTGGAAACTGGAAAAAGTTATAGTAAAATTATGGGTTCTTTGAAGGCTGGTAGCATGGCCGTGTTGGGCAGCACGGCCATGGTGGGCAGCACGGTCGTGATGGGATCTAGGTAGCATGACTGTGCCGGGTGGAATGACCATGGTGGATGATATGTAGCATGGACGTGTTGGGTAGCATGGTTGTAGTGGGTGATATGTGGCACGGTGTGCTGGGTAGAACGGTCGTGGTGGGAAGGTGGAAACACGACTGTGCTGGGCAACACGACCGTGGTGGAGGGTGGCAGACTAGCCATGGTGGAGGATTTTCTGCAAATACTTCAAAATTGAGATTTTTCCTATGAATTCTTCTTTTGCAGCATGGTTGTTCCATGTCATCATGGTTGTGTTGGGAGCTTTTCTTGCACTTTGAGTTTCAAACTCCATGGTCCATGGACTTTTTTGCTTAAGCTTGACTCTTTGCCACTGGGGGGTAGTTTGAGAGAGATTTGGGGCCTTCTTTGGACCCCTGCATGGGTGTAGGAATCCTAGAACACCTTCCTTCTCTCTCATCCATCCAAGGCATGGCCCAAGTACCTAAAAATCATGCAAAGAATGTTTGTAAGTGCATTTGACAGAAATATGCATATTGAGGGAATTAACTTGCAATCTAACTTGTTTAGATGTGATTAAGATGCAAAACGATACAAGATGGAGCCCTAATATAGGGCTGCATCACCACCCAAAACTTAAAATATACTTGCCCTCAAAACCTAATCTCTTTTCAATCCTTTCAACAAACAAGAATGATAAATGCAATGCAAAAGATGATTATTGACTAAATGATCTTAAAAGTGACTAAGTGCATGTGTTCCACTTCTCTCCTCTCCACTTTCAAAAACCAACCATGAAAAGATTACTAAGAATACAAACTTCAAATATAGAGCATAGAACAAACAAGTTATCCATAACTCTTCCATGTAGTTATGGGTAGACCGTCTCATGATGGCGTTAATCAATGATGACTAGGAGTGTTGTTTTACTTTCATTCATTCAATATTATGCTTCTAACCACACAAAGTGTCCCACGTGGCTATGGAAAAAGGGTGAAGTGAGATAGGCTTGATGTTTCCTAGATCAATGGGTATGAAAATGGAAGAAAGGATTGTGTTAAGGGATTGGGATGCTATTACGTAGAGCACTCCTCTTTTATTTAGATGCTCTTAAAAGGGAGCATCTTTTATTTTCTTTTTGCTTTTTATTTTGTTCTTTTATTTTCTTTTGCCCTTGGTGTAGATAGGGCATATGGTGGAGAGAGTGTAGCGGGGATACATAGATATGGCCACCCCAAACTTGTAGAGGTGGCCAAGGCTAAATATGTGCACTTAGGCATCCTTTCATGAGGCAGAGGGGTATGAAGATGATGAAAGAAGAGTTGGGTCAAAGACGGGTCACTAGTGTGGTTCTCAAGACAAATTCTCCTACATGAAAACTAATCCAACACTTCATCAAATAATATCACACCACATGAGTGAACAACATGAGATTCATATCTTTATCATGTGATTCCATAGGCCCTAAGGATTCATAGCTTGCTCAATTCACAATTCAACCAAAACATTCACAAACATAAGAGAGGTGGTGTACATGTAAAAAGTCAACAATCAAGAGTATTTAGCAATAAAATCTAAGAATCTGGCATGCATTTTTCAAAGATCAACAATTCCAATTCATTAAGTAGAGATTGAGTCACAACATGCTTTTTGGTCAAGATATTTCAAATTTGTGCAAAAATGGCCAAAGTGGTGCAAATTTGCATTTTAATCACATACAAACCTACTTTAGGGAAATTAAAATATAAAGCAGCAAATTCTAGCTAAAACACACAACAATTACCAAAATCTACATGAAAATGCATGATATGGAATGACAAAAAGAGCAAAAATTTTGAAAAGTTACTCAAAAATGCATGAAAAAGAACTACATGTATACATGAATGAAAGCAAACACACAAGATCACAATAGACAAGTACGAAAGTTAGTCAAATTGTTTGATCAATTTGCAAAAATGTAGAATGGGATTGCTAGAGGAAAAATGAGTCAAAACAAGGGCTAACCGTCCTACCACCCCAAACTATTAAATCATGTTGTCCTCAGTGTGAAATGGAAGTTTAGAATAGTAGGGTAAATGGTATGGAGTCATGGAAGACCACCGCCAAGTGAGGGGAGACATCAACATAGAATTAGGTGAGCATGGCAGGGCACCACGGACGTACTGAGCAACATGGCCGATCTAGCTTGCAAGAGACACGGTCGTGCTGTGAAGCATGGTTGTTCCTTACTTCTTCCTATAGCCTCTTTAATGTCTTGCAAACTTCTTTTCAATTTTGATCCTCCCTTTGGATATCTCCTTCATGCCTCATCTTTTCTCCATCATACCTGCTCTAACATGATTCACAAACAGAAAAACTATCAAGTATGGTGTGTGTGTGTGTGTTTTAGAAAAACTAAAATGTAATAAAAACAAGGAGGTTTAGAGAATATCAAATTAGGTGGGTTGCCTCCCACTAGTACTAAGTTTAGAGCCTTCAACCAAGACTGTTGTTCCTCCATCAATCAACCATTGTCCAAAATCAAAATGTTTCCATCCTCATCATAGGCAATCCTCTCAAATGCCTTCATCATTTGATCTTCCTCCCAAGGGTCATGCGAGCTTCTCAAGTGTTTTTCTTCTTTTTCGTCTCCTCCAGGGTCATCATCATTGATCTCAAAGTAAGAATCCTCATCAACAAAACTTTTCCACTTATTCAACATGATCCTCTTAGACATCTTGCCTCTTGTCTTCTTAATCAAGCTTGAGGCCTTCAAAATTCTCATGTTATAGTTTTGCTTTCCCGTGAGGAATGGGTCTTCATAGGCTTCAAAGAGAGGGGTCTCAATCATATTGGATACTTGAGAACCTTGAAATATCACATCAGGATATCTTGGATCTGTGATTGGGGCACTTGGTGGTGTAATCTCAATGGAAGGTGGGACAATTAGTGTCATTGCTTCAAAAGGAGTTGGAATAATAGATTTTCTAGTACCCTTGGCACTCATAATAGAAGGTGGTACGTAAAAATATCTAGTGCACTTGGTACTCTCATAAGGACTTTCTGACAAGGGTTCTCCATCATAATCTTTATCAAATTTCTTCCCTCCCTTGTTGAGATTCTCAACAACCTTGTCGCACCTCAAGACTAAAATCATACTTGCATGCTAATGGGAGGAGGGGAGCATGTGATGGTGATGGTGGTGGTGGTGGTCTTTTGTGGGGTGGATTAGGATTTTAAAGGATGTAGGATGGTTGTTGTGGAGATTGTTATGGAGGTGGTTGGTATGGGGTGGTTGTGAGGTGTGTTGGAAGTTGTACGAAGGTTGAGGAGGTGGTGGAGAATATATGTCTTAAGGAGCACCCATAGAACCATTTGCATTGTTTGGGTTGTCCATGGTTTGGGAAGGGGGTCTTCTCTCCTCACAAAAGGAAAGTGAAAAGGAAATCCCATCCAGCCTTTATTCAAGCCGATCAATGGTTTGTCCATGAAATGACACCTCTCTCTTCACTTCATCAAGGCTTCTTAACCTTGCAAGAACTTCTTATTCAAACATGGAGATGTCTCTTAGCTTGCAGTCTCCTTGTTGCTCCTATGAAAAGTTTGGATGATTTCTCCATTCTGAAGTGTAGGAGCTCGACATGGAGCTTTGATTGTTCTAGATGCCATAGGATTGTAGAACTTGCACATATTCAAAAAGAGCCTCCATGGAGTTGGAGGAGTGATTAGAAGAACCTCCCACATGAATCTTCATGAGATTTACCATGTCTTCCAACATCTTCATCATGTAGGGCGGTGAGGGATTGAAGGGGTTCATGCATCTTGGTCTACCATCTTGACTTAAAAGGGTTTCTTGTCACGTACACATGGCACAACCAAACAAAATAGGACAAGTTAGCAAACCAAGATGCAAAATTAACACAAAGAATAAATAATAGAAATGGTGAGGCAATAGGAAAAGAAAAGCTACTCTAACTAGATAGGCCGAGCGCCTCTATCCCCGAAAATGGTGCGAGAAAGCTTGATGCATTTCTTATGCTAGAGGTGCACACAGTAATCAATTAGACTTGACTAGATGTGCCCCACGAGCTCAGAACTCACTTGGTATCTTTCAAATTTATAAATCCCTAGATAAGGTTCATTCACAATATCAAAATACTTACCCATAAGTGCACAGGGTCGTGTCATTATATAGGTGAATGGAAAGTGAGGGGTCGATCCGTAGGGAGAGAGGGGGCACTAGATCTATGTTAGTGTAACTATTTTCCTGAAGTGAAGAGTAGGGTTTTTAGGTTTTGATGTTAGTTTGATTGAGTATACTAATGATTCAAGCAATTAAAAGCAAGAAGGAAAATGAGATTATCAGAATCCCTAAGTTACCCTAAACAAGTTAAGTCTATTTAACAAGGCAAGACAACTAACTAAGCAAGAGAAAGGAACTACAACTAAGCTACACTAGCAATGCAAATTAGCACTTAAAGAGACAAGTTAGGCACTAGAGAAATCAAGGACCTAGATTATCACTAACTATCAAAATTAGCACTTGCAAACTCAAAAGAGCACTAACTACTCAAGCAAGACCTAACTAATTAAATCTAAGCAATTAACTAAGAGGCAACAAAAGTAATTAACTAAACTAGCATTAACAAGCTAAGAGAACAAGATGGGTTTCAAGCAATATTAATGAGAGGTGGGCCATTTTGGAAATGATACTAACATATTAGTTGGGGGTTAACATAGCATGCAAGTCTTATATCTTCAAACTAGAATGCCAAACCAAATAACAAGGCAAGTGTTATTTGAATCTACCCTATGCTACTAGTTGGGAAACTAGGGATGGGTGTAATTCTAATAGGACTTGGTAAGTCTAGGTTTCCAGAGTAAGTGATATTAGGTAAATTGAGAGCCAAGGGTAGGAATGGGGGTAGAGATGAGGGTGTTTCACCTCATGTTACTCGCCATCTGGCCTTTAGAAAACTCTAGGCAATTGCACTAATCACTCTTACACTATCTACTTAGATCTCACACCTATTTGTAGGAGAAAGGATTGGTATGTAGGAATATAGGGTGCTATCTAGGTCCACTAATTGGACCTAGGAGCAATTCCTAAGATAGCCACATACAATCCATTTCCCCCCTAGGAGCTAGGTGTTTTCAAGCATCATACAACAAGCAATCCATGTTTAGAAGCATAAGTCACAAGTAAGATAATGGGAAATGAGATAGAAGCAAGAGACAATCATCATAGAATGGAAATATGTTCATCACAAGTTATTTTCCACCAACATGGTATCAAAGTAACATTTTAGCCCCAAATAGCCCACCACAAGGGACTTAGCTACACATAATCAAGCAAAAGAGAAAAAAGGAAAGAAGAAATAGGTATAAGATCATGGTAGCTCATGGAAGACCCTACTTATTCACCTCCTTGTTGTAGAAGCTTGTGCACCTCCATCCAAGGATGGAAATGACATGAATGGAAATGGTTTGGTGGTGAAAACCCTAGAAAATTAGGGTTTTTGGATGGAAATGAGGTAGATATAGAAGGATATGGGTTGGTGGAG
This sequence comes from Alisma plantago-aquatica, assembly GCA_963693085.1. Lineage (NCBI taxonomy): Eukaryota > Viridiplantae > Streptophyta > Magnoliopsida > Alismatales > Alismataceae > Alisma > Alisma plantago-aquatica. The sequence goes on along the minus strand of OY856413.1, from coordinate 517,286,305 downwards.
CTATTGAATGTGAAGAGGAGAGCAATGAATGCTAAGGAGTAGCTAAAGAGAGGCTAACCTCGTACCCCAGCCTCCACCCATGTATATATAGGTGGTGGGGAGGCACTAGGTCAAGTGGGGGTAGAATAGGAAATGCAGTGAAAATCTACTGCTAGGGTTGTATGTAGCATGACTATGTTGGGAAGCATGGCGGTGGTGGTAAGGGGTCAGTATGGCCATGGTGGAATGGAATGGGCAAGGTGGAAATTGGCAAAAGTTACAGTAAAATTATGGGTTCATGGAAGGTTGGTTGCACGGTTGTGCTAGGTAGCACGGTTGTGGTGGGAGCTAGGTAGCACAGTCGTGCTGGGTGGCACAGTTGTGTTGGGTGATATGTAGCATGGTCATGTTGGGTAGCATGAGCACGTGGGTGATATGCGGCATGGCTGTGCTGGGTAGAACAGTCGTGGTGGGAAGATGGCAACACGGTCAAACTGGGAAGCACGGTCGTGGTGGAGGGTGGAAGCACGGACGTGGTGGAGGATAATTTGTAGATGCTTCAAAATTGAGATTTTTCCTATGATTCTTCTTTTATGGCACGGCGGTTTCATTTCACCATAGTCATTCTAGGAGCTCTGCTTGCACTTTGACCTTCAAACTTCATGATCCATGGACTTTTTTGCTTAAGCTTGACTCTTGGCCACTAGGGGTAGGTTGAGGGAGCTTTGGGGCCTTCTTTGGACCCAAACTGATATTTTTCCTTTGATTCTTCTTTTACGGCACGGTGGTTCTGTGTCACCACAGTCATGCTGGGAGCTCTGCTTGCACTTTGAGCTTCAAACTTCATGATCCATGGACTTTTTTGCTTAAACTTGACTCTTGGCCACTAGGGGTAGGTTGAGGGAGCTTTGGGGCCTTCTTTGGACCCCTCCATGGGCGGAGGAATCGTAGAACACCTTCCTTCACTCTCATCCATCAAAGGCATGGTCCAAGTACTTAAAAATTATGTAAAGAACATCCATAAGTGCATTTGATATAAATATGCATATTGAGGGAATTAACTTGCAATCTAACTTGTTTAGATGTAATTAAGATGCAAAAAGACACAATATGGATCCCTAAAATAGGGTTGCATCAAATCTCAAGCCTACTATGAAACCAATAATTTGGATTAAAACCTTATGAATCACCAAAAAATATAAAAAAACATAAATACAAGCTAGTTCTAAGCTAAAATGATGGAAATGAATGTAAAATCAAGCTATAATTGCGACGAAAACTAGGATGAATATGCATCCATTAGCCTAGTAAAACTTCCTTCCTCACTATACATGCCATCATATGTAATCTCGTGCTATCTTTTTATTGTTCCCCTTAGTGAAGTACGCCTTTTGCCACCCTAATTACTTAGACCATTCTAGCATAAATTTCCTACATAATGATCATCCACACAATTTACTACTACTAATATATCCCCCAACAATAAGCAATTGTTGCTTGTTTACAAGTTGATCATGCACAAAACTTCCTTCTTGAAGTCCTAATCGAAGTTTTTAACTTTTCTATGTCATCTTTTGAGTATCAATCTATCCTTTAGTATCTACTCGTGATATCTTTATTAACTCAAGGTCTAAATTAAATAATCTTTTATTTGATGATGACTATATTGTTCCACTTATTTGTGTCAAACATTTCTAATTGAATGAATTTAGATAGACACACTCCAAATATCTAAAGATGCAATCCCTAGTTTGGAGAAATCAAGTAAGATCAAGATTCAAAGTATATGTTTCTCTCCTTCATGGTTTTTGTAATCACTTGTAATGATTGCATGACTTGTAATTAAGCTCATAAGTGCAATACAACTAATTAGATCGACTTAATATGCACTTAGCATTAATTTAGATTTTGCAAATAAGAACTTTCATTGTTTGAGATTATCCTCGACAAAACTCAACAGATGAGGGTGTTTGTGGGTCTTAGTTGATTTTGTTAGAGAGTCTATTTACTTAAGTTGTGTCTATTTGCTTAAGTTGTTTTAGTGTATTTGTAATATGGTCCCAAGTGTGTGTTGGCCCATTAGTGTTTTTCATGTGTCTGTATGCTTCCTCCCCCTTATCCTATTTATACATGATTATGAGTAGAGGGAAGAGATGAGAAGGATGAGAGGAGAAGAAAGATTTAGTTATGCTTCTATATGGATCTTTAAGCTACTTTTTTGTGCTAATATGTGGTGCTTCTTTACTTCTATGTGGATCCTTCTCTAGTTATGTGGATCCTTCATGCTATTTCTATTGTTGCTATGATGATCATTATACTACTATCATTGCTTACTTATCATCATCTAGACTACTTCTATGGACTTTTCTACTCACTTCTACTACTTGTTGATTGCTTTTCTATCTGATGACGTCATTGTTGTTGCTTGTGATATGATTAGCACATTCTAATTGCTGCTTTGTGACTTTGCACTATTGTTGTTTGTGCTCTATTTACATGTTGACTATTTGTAAGTGCCTTGCACACATATGTTATGACTGTGACCCATCACTCTCTGGACTTTGATGTCTGCTACAAGGATGGAAATTATATGATGATATGGTGATGGTACCTTTGGTGACTTACTACAATGATATAATTTCTTACTCTTCTGCTACTACTGTTCATCTTGGAGTATTTTTGTTACTAATTTCCTACTACTATCATTCATCTTGGATTCCTTACTACTTGCTACTTCAGACACTGGTCTTCTATCCATCTATGTTTTATATTTTCTACTATGGTGAACCATCACTCTAGACTTTTCTACTGTGAACCAACACTCTGTGGAGTTTTCTACTCTGAACCAACACTCTCTAGACTTTGTGAGCCAACACTCTCTGGACTTGGTAAACCAACACTCTCTAGACTTTTCTACTATGAACCACCACTCTCTGGACTGTGAAGATGGTGATGGTGACAAAAACCATGACGCCTTCTTGATGTTGTTTACTACTACTCTAGACACCACATCTTTTTCGTAAAGAAGCTTCTATTATCTATTTGTGACATGCACCTGTGACTTGAAATATACTTAATTTTCAGATTTGGAATGCTTGCATATATTCTTTGGGTTATCTACTTGAGGGGGTGTCAGAGTGTTTGAGTGATGATTGCTTTATTGTAATATCGAGGGGGAGAAATTCTCGTATGGGCTTGGCTTATCTTTGTCTCTAATTTTTAGTTTCTTAGTATGTCTCTCTATTTGCAAGATGACTTGGGATTCTCCCTAGCTTTAGCTTGAGGGGGGTATTAAAGAGTCTGGTTGATTTAGTTGATTAAGTTATTTGAGTCTTTTTGTATATGGGCTCAAGTACATCTTGGCATGTTAGGGTTTAGTCTAAAGTTTGTACACTTCCCTCTTCTCCTCTATAAAGGAGGGTGATTCCTCATCAATATATCAATGAACCATCTTTTATTTTCTGACAGACACCATCAGTTAAGATTCTACTCTAAGGAATCTAGGCTAATGATCTATAATTACTAGATCCAGACACTATCATCGACTAAGATTTAAATAGAGAAACTCGACCAATGAACTTGACTGGACTTGTCTTTTAGTGGCATCGACCGAGTTTGGTCACCTAAATCTCGGACAACGATACTAAGGTTGTGAAGTGTAGTATAGCTATTAGAGAGGGTATTTATGAGAAAATTTATGCATTAGAACCCTCCTCAAACGACAAGAATTTGTTCTAAATGATTATAATAGGTAGAAGGCATCCTCAAATATAAATATGGTCCCTTTAGATTCATCCCATAGACTAAGAATTAAAAAGGCATGCATGCTAGAGTTGAAAGAGGCTATCCCCAGAGAGCCCCTATCCACTCTCATTAGCTTAATAAATTGCTAGATCCATTAGAGTGAATATGATATTTGTAAGATAGATCATTATACCATGTATTTCTTGGGATTCTCTTACTTCTTTGTCCCCAATCTCTCACTACAATGATGGTTGTCTCTAATGGCTAAGAGAGAAACAAGATAATAGAAAAGGTAGACAACCCAAGGCAAGAGCGGGTAAGCCCTTTATGGAGGTCAAAACTTCTCATTGGTAAAGGCAAAGGCAAACGATCCTTGGCAAAGGGTGAGTAAGTTATTTGGGAAGACCAAAGCTTCTCCTTGGTTAAGGTGAAAGGCAATGGAGAAAGTCTCTAGGCCTCGAGTAGGTAATACCTTCGGTAAGTATCAAATGTCCTTGGGTAAGGATAGGTAAGTACCTTGTATGGTTGGCATAAAAGGGAAGTGATCGGCCTCGAGAGGAGGGTGGTGATTGGACTTTGAATTTATAACTCAAAACCTTCAAGTACCCCTGCAACTTTATTATGGGGTTGAAGTAGATATACGGGGTCGAACATAGGGATGTGGGGACATTTAGGATGCTTAAGATCTCGCTCTTAAGTCAGATAAGCCAATCCTATACTCGATAAAAGTATAGAGCTAGAACTAGTCTAGCAGATTGTCACAAAATAAAACAAAACAAAACAGAGTTTGTAGGATTCTACTAATCAGAGAGAAGGAGTTCCTAGATATGCAACCACAAGTTGGGCTGTCTATGCACCTATTCTCGGGCGTAGACAACCCTCAAACACCTCAGCAAGCAACCTACATCCAAACATAGTACTAACTATGGTATCTGTTCATGTGGGGTCATCCCACTCGCTTTCACGTAGCATGCTAAAACCCATAAATGATATGAAACATCTCTCGAGGATGACAAATCAGCACCCTAGAATATTCTAGATACCCTCTCAAGTCTAGAATATTTTGAGATACTAGGAACACGTGTAATCTGGGTAGAACCTGGTAGTGGGTTCGACCGTGTCGGGTTGGGCACGGCCGTGCCCAGGTCTACGGTTCTACACATATCACCTTGAATGGTCCTCCTTTTAGATTTCGATCCAAACTACCTTCTCTTATCTATTTCTACAATAAATCTCTCGATATAGGTAGAAATAGAAGTTCAAGCAAGAAAGAGATCAACCAAACTAGCAATCATAACCAGAAAGAGAAGATAAAATAGTAAACATTCTAGATCTGAAATAAAACTGCTTGCTTAAAGTAAAAGTACATAAACATGCCTAAAACGGGCTACATAGCTAAGAAGGGGCTCAGTTAGCCATGGACAAGCATAGTTGGCACCGAACAAAGATGGAAGAACATCATTTGTATAGAAATAAAGGAAAACAATAGAAGAAAAGAGAAGAAGAAGAGATTTAGCCTGCAGAGGAGAGGTGTCTCTCGCTCCTTAGCCTCCTTATAGGTTGGATCTTGTCTTGGGTCGTCCTCCTTGATCTTCTGGACTCTTTGGCCTCCTTTCTCTTTGATTCCACCCCAAACAGTAGCTTGGTGGGTGTATGGAAGTGGAAGATGGCTAAGAATGGTAGGATATGGGTGAATGGTGGTGGAAAATGGTGGGAGATGGAAGCAGACTGGAGGAACAGATGTAGGACAAGTACTGTAGTCTTTCCAGCACTCAGAACTCTCCCATGGGACTTTGGGAACCAAGAAAATTTGGAACTTGGAACTCTTGATCTTGGAACCCCCCTCCAAGTTGCAAGGGTGGGTATTTATAGGCAAAGGTGGAAGATGGTCATGGTACCTGCCTCGGTCGCGGCCCTATCTCAGACCAACTGTGTCAAGCCTCTGCCTGATCGTGCTGAGTTTCGGTCAAGGTAGACTCCGTTGTTGAGGTAGATGCCTTGGTCGAGGTGGATCACACGATCGCGGTTGTGCCACGGCCAAGGTAGATCCTACAGTCACAGTCGTGTCCTCGATCGAGATAGATCCCATGGTCACGGTCGTGTTCTCTGTCTGACTGTGCTGAGCCTCAGCCTGATCGTGCCGAGTGTCGGTCGACACGACGTCTTGGTCACGATCGTGGCATTGTCTTCTTGGTCGCGGTCGCGGCGGATGGGACTCTAATTGCTGCAAAAACCATGTGTTGGGGAGAAATCTTTAGAGAGTAGATGTCTTTTTAGGTTCGGTGCCTACAAGTCCCAAAATTATCTAGTTGAGAAACATTATCTATGAAAAGATATAAATTACTACAAGATAAGGATCTAGGGTTATTTTGGGCATATTAAGGATATAATGACACAAAAATCATAAATAAATGTTGAGCATAGATGCCTGAGTTTGGGTGTTATCAGGAAGCTAGTTTAGCCTTTGGTTTGAAAAATGTGGTCTCTTCTTGTAACTCTTACAATGTGTTATAAGGAGTGACTCAAGGTTAAACCCCTAGAGATGACTTCTCTCAGTAGTGGAGCTACATTCTTTGAGACGGAACCACTATGAATATGACCTTCACTTCTTGATTATCCAATCTATCTTTCTCCCTTCATTTTCTTGTATTATTATCTCAGGAAATAATTTGAAGGTTTAATGAATTTTGTTTAAGTTTTATATCTCAATTCACCTTATCTTGAGCCAATTTAGATCCAACAAGTGGTATCAGGGCAACGTCCTCTCCAAGAAATACTTCCACAAGTAGGATAAAGTGGATGACTGTAATGACCAATCCCTTGATAAAATCCTTAGTGATCATTAGGACAACTCCCTAGACAAAACCCAACTTAAAACTAACAACCATAAAAAATAGTTGAAATTTTTGAATAAAACAACCCGCTTAAATATTCGATTACAAACAATCATCAAAAGATATCGAATGATCTCACATAAAAGCATAATACTTCCCATTTAAATCATCTCAAGAGTAGACAAGATAGAAAGATAAACTAAAATATCTTCATTAACTACAAAAATTAGCTTTACAAGATTATCCATATCTATGAAGATACAATGTATAAGATGTAGAACTCAAGTTACAACTTATAATCATAAAGAAACAACAAGGAAAGGAACCCATCATATTCTAGATAAACTAACCACCCATCACTCATAAAAGTGAGAGTACATGGACAATCTAGACTCAACTATGTTATATATGGTTACATCTTGATCATCGCATTCTTTCTGTTGGGTCAGCATATCTGAAAACATTGTGGAAGAACCACGTGAGACTCAAAAAGAGTCCCAATGAGAGGATTACTCCCACCAAGATATAAACATACATATATAGATTTAAGATGAAATACAAATAACGAAGAGAAATTTATTCTTCATTTCAATTTCTAATCAGTCAGACCACTCTGTAATTTAGTTTAAGGCATATTAATGATAAGAGTATAAGACATTTCATATTATGACAACAATCTTCTCATCATATAATCATCTTGAATGCAATAAAGATAACATTGCTTACAGTACTTTAGGTGATCCCTGCAATTATGGAGAATTCATAAAGTATAATAAGACTTGTGTTTAATAAGATCACAATAGCAGCATCCAACATTATTGGCCAATATAATCCATAGTAACATCCAAGTTATTTGCCAATATCTAGCCATATATACTAAACAGCTGAGTTACGTGTTTTATTAAGCCTTGGGTAGTTTGAGGCGTATCACTCAAACTACTATCTAACCACTACAAAGACCCAATCATCCATGTATATGATCTAGGAGACTGGAATCCTAACATCTCTTCCCCTCAATCAGTACAAGTGGCACATTGGCTCAAATACTGAAACAACCTAGTCCGCCCTGGGTACATAGTGTTGACTCAAGGTCTAAATTGACTAAACCCTTGTTTTGATGATGACTAAACCATTCCAATTAATTGTGTCTAATGTCTCTACTTGATTGATTTCAGATTAGGTATAGACACACTCCACATGCCCTAACTTGTGCATATCAACTTGGAGAAAAGACAAGTCAAAGTCAATACAAGTGCACGTTTTTGTAATATGATGTAAATCCATTAGAATCAGGTTGTAAATCACTTGTAATGATTGTATGACTTGTAATTAAGCTTAGAAAAAATCAGGAGCACTTAGATCAAATTTTTAAGCACTCAAAAGCCATTTTCCAAAATTCACATCAGGTTGTTCATTGGTCGAGTTGCAAACTCGACCGATCCTGATTGGATCTTGAAAATTACTTTTGATCGGTCGAGTTTACACTTCACAGAACTCGACCAATCCCTCTACTGACCAAAACTAATTTAAGTGAATCGATTGAGTTACCCCAGGACAAACTCGACCAATGGCCTAAATTGGTCTTGTCTCTTAGTGGGATCGGTCGAGTTACCTTTATAGAAACTCAACTGATTACACTGTATGGAAAAGTGCAGAAAAGTATTTCTAGCTGTTGTGGAGTTGCAACAAGTGAAAATATATCTGTTGCAAGCCACAAAACGGCTAGTTTTTGTTCTTAAGTGTTCCCAAAGGCTAAGAGGCATCCCCAGCTATAAATAGGACCCGTTGGGCTTCATTCAAAGGTTGAGCATTCAATGCAAAACTCTATGTGAGGTTCCTATTCTATAGTTGAGTGCTTCCTACAGCCTCCTCTCTCTCTCTAAGCTTAATCACTTACTACTTTCATTAGAGTGAGTAGGAAATCTGTAAGATAGTTAGTCCTACATGTATATCTTGTGAGTCTCTCACTTCCACCACCTCTCTATCTCTCTTATCAACCATGAAGATGAAGGTTCTCTCTCTTGGCTAAGAGAGGTAAAGAAGAACAAGGGAAGGCATCCTTTGGTGAAGACCAAGGTTGTGAAGATCAAGGCTGAAGACTTAGATCAAGAGTGGGTAAGACCTTGGTGAAGGCGAAAGACTCGTTGCTCAAGTGGGTAAGTCCTCGGTGGAAGCTTCTCCGAGTGAAGGTGAAGTCAAAGGCTGAAAATCCAAGAAGAGTGGGTAATCCCTGCAAGGCTGAAGACTTGTGCAAGAGTGGGTAAGTCCTTGGTGAAGGTCGAAGATTCATTGCAAAGTGGGTAAATCCTTGGTAAGGTTGACGACTCTTTGTATTGGATAGCTCTATTCACACCCCCTAGAGCATCTAATCACCCATCTAGGATCCAACAATTGGTATCAGAGTGGGCTTCTCCAAGCATACTTCAACAAGTAGGAGAAGATGGGTGACTACCAAGGTGGGAGATACTTGATCAACCTTCTAATATTTGATGGGAGAAATTCCCTCTATTGGAGAAGAAGGCTTCAATTCTACATCCAAGGATCAAGTCTTGAGATGTGGAAAATGGTGAACAGCCCATACAAGCTACCAAAGACAAAGATTGAAGAAAGCAACCTTGAATGCTAGAACCATGCACATCCTCTATGCCTCCTTGACCCCCACCAAATTCAATTGGATTTCTTCATGTGAAACAGCCTATGAGGTATGGATAAAGCTATGCATCACCTATGAGGGGACAGATCAAGTGAAGGAAAGCAAAGTCTACATGCTCAAAGGGCTGCTTGAGAACTTCAAGATGGGAAAGGAGGAGAAGATAGCCAACATGTACTCAAGGCTCAACACCATTGTGAATGGTCTTGCTGTTCTAGGACATCCTATGTTTAGTGGATAGATTAACTCAAAGATCATTAGAACTCTCCCCAAGAGGTGGGAGCCCAAGGTGACTTCCATTGAAGAAGCAAGGTCTCTTAAGGATGTCCCTATTGAAGAGCTCATTGGAAATCTACAAGCACATGAAGCTACACTTGACAAGAGGGGGGAAGTAGAAAGACAAGAAGAGAAAGAACTCAAGAGAATGAAGAAGGCTGAAATCAAAGCTCGAATCAAGGCTATTGTTGGTCAAGCTTCTCCATCCTCTCAAGTTGAAGAAGATGCCATGTACTCCAAGGGTAGATTCTATAAAGGCAAGAATTCCTCCTCCATCCAGTGCCTCAAGTATGGAAAGAAGGGTCACTTCAAGATAGATTGCCCACAAGTTATAAAGACCCATCATCACAAGAAAAAAAAAAGAGAAATGGCACTCAAGCTCAAGTGACTCCTCCAACTCAAGCTCAAGTGAAGATTCAAGTGGAGGATCAAGCTCAATCTCTAGTGAAGAAGGAGAATGTCATTTTTCTCTCATGGCATCAACAAGTAAGGACTCAAGTGAGGTAAATCTAAACTCTTTAGATAAAGAATCTTTGATTGCTATTATTCATGATACTTGTGCCTCTCTTAAGTCTTATAAAAGGAAAAAGAAAAAGCTTGCTAGAATTGTTGATAATTTGTATGTAAAATTAGATGATCTTGAACATGCTAATTCTTGCTTGCTTGATGACAAAAATGCTTGTCTTAGTCAAGTAGACTCTCTTAAACTTGAAAATGCTAGTTTGCTTGATAAGATTAGATTTTTAGAATCTCAACCTCTCATGCCTAGTTCTAATGAAGAGCATACTTTAATTGTTGATTCTATCATGCATGATATTGATGTTCTTAAATCTGAAAATAAGGACAAAGATTTCGTTTTGCAAGGATTAGAATCTAAAAATGGTGTTCATCTTTCTAAGATTGTTGTGCTTGAAAATGAGAATGCTTCCTTGCTTGCTAAAATCAATGTGCTTGAATCTTGTTTTAGTAGAGAGAGTAATGTTGCTACTCTTCATATTGATAAAGAGTCCTTAATAACTAGAGCTCCTTGCTTAGAAAATGATCTTTTGCATGCTAGAGATAATATCAATAATTTGTCTTCTACTATTACTTCTCTTATGCATGATAATGACAGTTTGAGATCTTCTTTGCAAAGATTCTTAGTTGGTAAAAGGAATCTTAATGATATCCTACACCATACTACTAAACAAATTGGTATACATGGTTTAGGATATGATAGTAGTCAAAGGAACAACAAAGGTAAAGGACCTCCAATCTTCCATGGAGAATCCTCTAGTTCCAGGACTATGGGCACATGCAACTATTGTAATGATATTGGCCATTATTCTACTTGTTGTCCTTTTAGGAAAGCACCCAAGAGCAATAGGACTTGGGTTGCTAAGATAACCCCTCTGGACCCAAAAACATGATTGGGGACCATTTCAATTTTTCTTCTGGTAGGTACTTGCAAATGGATTGACTTGAGCTATTGAATTGCAAATTGACTTGTCAATCCACATGAAAGAAGAAAGGTGAGATGTGTAGAGGGTGACAACAAGTGGAAAAGCAATGGTAAGCACAAAGGTAATGTTTTTCATGCTTATAACCAATCCTAACTTGTTTTTGTCAAGATAGCATGCACTATACATATGGTTTTTGAGTCAAAAGTGGTATTTTTGTGTTTCTCTTCACACTCTTGCTCAAAACTATTTCAAATGCTTTTATAGTGCATTACTAACTTGCTTACACATGTTAGGATATGGTTTGTATTTTTAGCATGCCTTTAAATATGTTTTTATGATATATATGTGCTTTTTGACAGCAGCTCTGTCGGTCGAGTTTGTCCTGTTTGAAACTTGACTGATAGGCACCAATGGGTGTTGCCAATAGCTGTCACCAGTCGAGTTGTCAATACACAGAACTCGAACGATAACACTATGCACAGAATACACAGTTGGCTTATTGGATGAGAATTTCCCTCTCAACTATATTTTCTCAACCAAATAGCCTTATTCTTTGGCAATCCCTTGGTACCTTTATATATGGTCATTGCCATGTTCTAAATTTCCTATCTTGCTTACAACTCTATCTCTCTAATTGCTCTAATTTGGTATATCTATATCTTGAAATTACTAGATTTGAGTTGCTTTGCAGGTTTTGATGATGATCTCTTTGGATCTCTTGGTTGTGTCTTAAATTGCTTCCGTTGTGCTCTAACTTGCTACATCTATATAGGTGTATATCTTGTTTTGATACAACATTGAGGTTCTTAGTGGTAATCATCTTTTCGTAATGATGCATACTTGTTAGTGAGTTATATCCTTTCATGCTTCTAAAATTGCATATCTCTTTGTTTGAATATATCTCTACATTTACTCATAGCTTGCTTTATCTTGTGAATCTTTTGGTATCTCTTGCTATGATCTAGATCCTACTAGTAGTTTTAACTTGTGATATCATCTACTAGGACTTCATATACATGTAGTTCTAACCTTGTTTATAATTGGTATCTTTGCTCATCTAGTGGTATTCTACTATATGCTATGCTTGTATCTTGTCTCATACATGCTCAAGCTCATTCCTTGAATTGCATATCTATTGTCTTGAGTTGCTTGCATAACATTGTGATGTAGGGCACATAGAGCTACATTGTATGTAGAAATTGGAGCATTTTTTGGATTTCATGCAGCTTTTGCTCCAGTTTCAGTTTTTGGTGCAAGACTAGTGTTTTAATGTAGAAACTACCTTCTGAGCAAGGCTCATTGCCTCGCCATGAGCCCTGATACTTTTTGGGCAAATTATGTCATCTTGAGGATCAAAATTGCATTCTATTATTTTTCTGCAGCTCTTTATCTTGCATTTTTGGATTGTTCAAGTGCATTCTTTAACTTGCTTTTATTCTATGCTTGGACAAGCCCCTAGTTGTACTCTTCTACTCTCCTTATATAACTTTTTGTTATCTCCTTTCTCTTAACAAGTGGTGTTTTTTTTATTTCTTCATACCCCCACTTTTTGAAATGACAAAGGGGGAGAAAAGTATGTCTTCTTTTGACAAAATAGGGAGAAGACATGTCTTACATGAAGAAGAGAAGTATGTCCATGTAAGGGGGAGAAGGTAAAGGGGAGAAGGCATATATGTGTAGAACATATATGAGTAGAAGACATAGTATTCTATAAATGTTATGAAAGTTAACCGTGCAGGAGAAATATCATCAATTGAGGGGGAGTATGAGAACTCCACTAGCATCAATTGAGAGGGAGCATATGAACACAATTCTATTGAAACCCCTAGGTTTCTCCAAAGGTATGACTTTACTTAAATGCTTTAAATACATTCATGGAATGGTTTGTCATCTTCAAAAAGGGGGAGAATGTTGACTCAAGGTCTAAATTGACTAAACCCTTGTTTTGATGATGACTAAACCATTCCAATTAATTGTGTCTGATGTCTCTACTTGAGTGATTTCAGATTAGGTATAGACACACTCTAGATGCCCTAACTTGCGCATATCAACTTAGAGAAAAGACAAGTCAAAGACAATACAAGTGCACATTTTTGTAATATGATTTAAATCCATTAGAATCATGTTGTAAATCACTTGTAATGATTGTATGACTTGTAATTAAGCTTAGAAAAAATCAAGAGCACTTAGATCGAATTTTTAAGCACTCAAAAGCAATTTTCCAAAATTCACATCAAGTTGTTCATCGGTCGAGTTGCAAACTCGACCGATCCTGATTGGATCTTGAAAATGACTTTTGATCGGTCGAGTTTACACTTCACAGAACTCGACCAATCCCTCTACTGACCAAAACTGATTTAAGTGAATCGGTCGAGTTACCCCAGGACAAACTCGACTGATGGCCTAAATTGGTCTTGTCTCTTAGTGGGATCGGTCGAGTTACCTTTATAGAAACTCAACCGATTGCACTATACAGAAAAGTATTTCTAGCCGTTGTGGAGTTGCAACAAGTGAAAATATATCTGTTGCAAGCCACAAAATGGCTAGTTTTCGTGCTTAAGTGTTCCCAAAGGCTAAGAGGCATCCCCGCCTATAAATAGGACCCCTTGGGCTTCATTCCAAGGTTGAGCATTCAATGCAAAACTCTATGTGAGGTTTCTATTCTATAGTTGAGTGCTTCCTACAGCCTCCTCTCTCGCTCTAAGCTTAATCACTAACTACTTTTGTTAGAGTGAGTAGGAAATTTGTAAGAGAGCTAGTCCTACATGTATATCTTGTGAGGCTCTCACTTCCACCACCTCCCTGTCTCTCTTTTCAACCATGAAGATGAAGGTTCTCTCTCTTGGCTAAGAGAGGTGAAGACAAACAAGGGAAGGCATCCCTTGGTGAAGATCAAGGCTGAAGACTTGGAGCAAGAGTGGGTAAGACCTTGGTGAAGGCGGAAGACTCATTGCTCAAGTGGATAAGTCCTCGGTGGAAGCTTCTCCGAGTGAAGGTGAAGTCAAAGGCTGAAGATCCAAGAAGAGTGGGTAATCCCTGCAAGGTTGAAGACTTGTGCATGAGTGGGTAAGTCCTTGGTGAAGGTCGAAGACTCATTGCAAAGTGTCTAAGTCGTTGGTAAGGTTGAAGACTCTTTGTATTGGATAGCTCTATTCACCCCCCTAGAGCATCTAATCACCCATCTAAGATCCAACACATAGACCATGACACTAGAAACTAGGGTATACAACCCTCAATTCTTAGTTACGACCGTAGTGCTCTCAATCACATATAAAATGTGACACAAGCATAGATGTTCTCAAATACCTTGAGGTGAGGATGATAGAGAAAACACTCCCTACACTTGTGATACTCAAAAGTATATGACTTCGAGCTTATTTAGTTAATATGAGATTGCTACAAGGAAACTTGTTTTGCTATCTAGCAAGTCTTGACACTGAGATAACTTTATGATCACATGGCACTACATGATTAGGGTTACACTTGATTAATTAAGCCAATTACTAGTATTTTAATTTCATTAAACAATATACAAATATGGCATAGAGATATAAATATAGAAATTAATTAAGTCTAACTAATGCCTTGGACATAAAAAGTATCCACATATTCCAAACCACATACAGTAGGATTCATATTCCATCCTTGGTCATATCTTGACACTGAGATAACTTTACGATCACATGGCACTACATGATTAGGGTTACACTTCATTAGTTAATCCAATTACTATTATTTTAATTGCATTAAACAATATACAAACAAGGCATAGAGATATAAATACAAAAATTAATTAAATCTAACTAATGACTTGGACATAAAAAGTATCCACATATTCCAAACCACATACAGTAGGATTCATATTCCATCCTTGGCCATATCAAGGCTCCATTTCACCAATTATAAGGCACAATAAGGCCCAAAATATCATTAAGATCTAAATAGGAATAAGTACTAGTAGAAATATCATATCCACCTGGAATTTTGCACATATCCTCAAATTACAGTAACCAAATAGAATCTAGAATTTTAGGTCAAAACTCTAAATGGTGTTAAAGTTATGATAAATTCACAGTATGGAACATGAAGGCCAAAACTAAGCACAGATGAGAACTTATCAAGTCTATTTCAAACTAGTTTCCAACAACATAATTGTTAGGTAAAGTTAGTAAAGTGTTATATGATTAGTCTTTATATTAGGTGCATCACATAGAATCTTCCTTTTAGTAACATTACATAGAATCTTCCTTCTAGGAACATTTAATTCAAAGGTATTCACATCACATATATCCTCTAGGGCCTACTTGATTATTTGTAAAGTATATCTCATCTTCTCAAGGGCAAGTGTATCAACAGATATGAGTACAGAGAACTCCATATTCAGTACATGATAATATTTCTCATTAGTTTCTAATTCATTTATATCCAATCATGTATTAAACTCTAACCATCGGATCCTACCTTATCCCCATGATGGTACCCACATCATTTCCTTCAGGGAAAAAGCATAAATACATCAAGACTACTTCTAAATCATGTATCCAAAATACATCATATATGGTCACATTATTCACATTATTATAATTATAGAAGATAAGAGAATAGAGTCATAGATATAAATTTGAGATTATGAGATATTCCATTTAGTGGCATCTTTTAATTAAGGTTTCCCTTTATTACATACAATTCATGTTTGATTTGTAAACCCCCAAATCACTTCATTTTACTTCATAGTTATGATCTCATAATTAGAAGTTATGCATGTAAATAATTTATTATCATATTTTTTTGACTTAGCATGCATAAACTCATGGGGGTCAAAGAAGGTTCATAACATCCTTTGACGTACTCATTTAATGCACAAAATGTCGTTTTTGGCCATAAAGAGGTTTAACATAATTAAGTCTTCATTTTTACCAACAAAAGTATAATTCTCTTCATATTAGGGATATAAAACACTATAAAAAGTTTCATGATAAAATTCTAAAGTGTGAGAAAGTTATGGTTAAAATAAGATTAAGCACATACATGTCATTTTGAAGTCTAGTGAGCTACTTCTAGGTATATGACATATGTTCAATATGTTTTTAGAAGCATTAAACCTTTACAAACGTGTTATACATAGTCTAGATGGTCTCCCATATAGAAGAAAAAAAAGATCACATAATTTCCTTTCTATTATTATGGTATCCCAAAATCTATAAATGAGTCATTTTTAGGGCAAAACCATACATATTTTGGATTTTCAACCATAAGGCCACAAGAAGATAGTTATTAACATTATGGGTCAGAAATAGAACATAAAAATAAGAAAAAAGTTCTGAGATCCTGCCATAGGGACGCAAACCAATCTAAAATAATCATACATTTAAGCATATAAAGCAAGATCTAGGTATGTAAGGTGAGATTTAAGTATTTCTTTATTAATTAGGTTATGAATGCATGATTAAATCAAGGCAAGAGTAAGCAACTCGCATGAAAAATGTGCGAGAAGGATATTACTCTTCCAAGTCACATGGATCATCCATGAAGCATCACCATCAACCTCTCAAAGCTCCATCTAGGATCCATATATCCAGATCTATTCTCACCTAGGTCAAAGAGAGAGAAAAGGTGGGAATTTTTAGCTCTAGGAAGCTAAAACCACCATGGGTGACCATGGGATTTGACCAAGGGGAAGAAGAACTAAACAACAGCAATAAAAAAGGAAGAAAGAGATGATCATACATGTTCAAGGCTAGAAATGAAGCCAACAAGCTTGGGATGTCCCATGGAAGCTTGATCATCAATATGCATATATATGCATAGACATATAAGCATATACAAGCTTCTTCCTCAAACTGACGAGCCTCAATAGAAGACTACCACGAGATACACTCTAGAAAACCATGAAATCATCATCACAAATCATGGATAGCCCTCCAAAGGTCCCAAAGAAGCTCCTTTATGCAAGATCTAGGGCAAATCTTGGACAAAAGAGTATAAAAGAGGGTGATTTAGTTGTTTGGAGCAAGAAACACCATGGAATTCATCCCAAAGAAGAATAAGAAGGAGATAACAGAAAGGGTGACAAAGAAGAAGAAGTATCTCCCATGACATGAGTATGGGATGAGGTTATCTACCCAAGGAGCATCCAAAAAGTATTGATTCTTCAACATGCATCAACAAAAGCATAGATGGATGATCCCCCCCAAGCCATAGTTGTCCCTCTTCCTCCAAGCTCATTCTAGAAGTCTCTCAGGTAGCCAAAAAGTCCAGGAATAGAAAAGATCAGAATCCAAAGGTCTCATATACAACCATAGAGAGAAAAGACATCTATACCCTCACCCTCCTTTTTTTAGCAAAAGACTTCAACCCATAGTATATTCCACATGCTAGGTCTATGGTCACTCAAACAAGGTTCAAATGCTATAAAACTTTGTACTAACATTGTGAAACATCTGGAGACATATAATATGTACTTAAATTCCGAGTTAGAACCTCAATTAGGGTGATATTGCAAGCCAGTCCACACATGTACATGTAAATACAAGATCAAGGTGAACATTCTCCAATTGAAGTCCGATTAACATCATCTTTTAGCCAATTGATTTTAAGGCTAAAAAATGTATGAGTATAAATTAAAACACATGTTCAAATATTTTTTTACATAATTTTCAATTATATCATCATAGTATATTTGATTTATAATTAAGTCCACAACTTATAAGGAAACTTGGAACTAGGACAATCAACGTACAAATTGAACCAAATGAGAGATATCTCTTAATCAATTGATATTTAATATTAATGAAACACACAATTATCATAAATTTTCAAGATTCAAGGAAGATTAGGGTAAAACTAGGATCATGGTCTCACAGCCATAACCCCCTCAAAAGGATTTCACCCCCAAAATCCTAAGCAAGGGTAGAGAACAACAACCAACAACCTATAAAACTATCTCAAATATCCTAGGAACAAATTATTATATACCAACATCATTAGTGTATGATAATCATGAAGTTTATTCTCGTCTTCTAGGTGCATTCTACATAACTAATTTCTAACTTCTACTTTGTATGTGTCATTTATTGTTTTACCCAGGTTCCTTGGAACCTACTTGAGAATTAGTGAGATTATCATACTCTAATACTCTTACTTGTTGCTTGTTATTCATTCTTATATCTCTTTCCTTATCATTATACTTGTCATATTAAGCTTTGAATGATTATCTTGTATGTTCATTCTCAAGCAATTACTCCTCTTAATAGATATCTATGTACATAATTTCTTACAACAAGGTTATTAATTCACATGTTCCTGAAACTCATACAATTAATGGACACCTCTTGTGTACATATCCATTATTATCTTCTAGGTAGAAACTTTATGTTTGTTATTGATTCATATAAAACTCACCATGACATGGATACATGCCATGTATTCTTACCTTCATTTTAAACACTACCATATTGGCTTTCTCCCATGGCTGAAACATGTTCTTGCCAAGCAACCCTACTCTGAAAATATATGATTCATACATATGTCATCCTCAAACATACCAAAGGGTCAGTTATACATCATATTCACCTATTAGTTCATCATTTATCCTCATTTTTTTCCTAGTGCCAACCTAGCAATTTCATAATTACTATAACAAAATGTTCTAGTTTCCCCTTTTTGTGTCAGTCAACCTCAATTTTCCTCTTCATTATTACCATACATCTTAGACATGAATCTTATCTTATACTATATTAGGGTTTTTTCTCCTCATCCTTCACTATATTCACTTCAAACCTTCATGAATGTCACATTATAATATTCAAAAGAGATCATTCCTTAAGTAACTTCTCTAATACCCTCATAATATCATGATTTTTACTTCCATACTTTCTTAACGCACATTGGTTGGTCTAAGATTACCACACGGTCTACTTTTGTCATTTAATATTTGACATAATTACCATATCAAATCATATTCAACATTTTAGTTATCCTTTATGTTACACCCACATCCCACAATTACCACTAATCATGAGATTAGGGCATAAGTTTGACGATTATACTTAATACAAAGTTCACTCCCAACTTTTTATTTTATTTCAAACTCTTTGTTCTCTTGCATTCAATCACATAAACAAACTTTACAAGATAATTAAACTTTGATTGCTCTAATATGATCTAAACATTAATGATACACATCCATACATTCATTCTATTTCTCACACTTCCATGTACATACGACATGATAATCAAATACATACTCTATTATTAAGGAATCAAAGTTACACAACATCATTAACAACTCTCTCACTACTCTACAAGGACCTAGAGTGACAGGGACTGACAGAACTTAACTAATCTCATACTTATCTCATGTGGCAGATCTATTCTAATGTGTTGACCTTCTTCAAGTCCACGTGGTTTCCCTAAAAATTGTGAGTAGAGGGGTGAGCCTACTCGCTCAATGAATGAGTACTTCATAGAAATAGTTTAAAGCATTTATATAAATACAAACATAGTGTTAAGAAACAGATATCAATTATAATAGTAGTAAGCTCTAAAGAGACTAATCATTCACAAACATAAATATGTCAAGGTACTCTATATATCCACAAGAGTGAATCAATATATGAACATGCTTTAATGATCATAAAGAGAACTAATAATTCAGAAACATACAAAGAATAATTGAATATTGCACACACTTGGTTAACCTCTCATCCATCTTATTGTGCCTTGAACCCACATGAGGTGTACCACAACATGTGAAAGAATCACAACAAGCTACGATCTCACTGTACAAGGCTTAGAAGCATGTTCGGGTTCCTAAGCCTATCTCTCAAGTAAGACCCCGTCTGCATCAGGCCTCGGCACGTCTACCTCTCGGCAACTAATGGGAGCGGATGGATATCTCAGACTCCACCTCTCAACCTGGGTACTCATGCGGTGAGTCAAAGCCCTCTAGCTTATTGTGCATCAGTGGACCTACTGACCACTGATCACTACAATATGTAACACAGGTACCACCGGCATCCCCAGTTGGTGTTGGGTACCACACAACTGTAAGGAGTTTGTCCTACTGGTCAAGATCCCCGCACCCAACGGGTGTGCTCCGGCTTACCTCGATCTGGACTACCTTCAGTCGGGAAACCGTTTCCTCCCTACATTGCAGGCCTCATCCTGTGAGGATTCTATAGTGTTCAGGGAATCTAAAATGTCCAATTGACAATTCAACCATTACATCAACATATCTTAGTTTAACTCTGTAAACCGTTCGTTTCATAGACCATCTGATAACATTTACCACAACTAAACTGTTAAGCATCACCACATCTCATACTGAGAACATTGATATCCCAATACTTGATTCATTGAACACCCTATCCTTAGGGCTTCATTTACCTCATTCACTTCTCACATGACTCGCATAAGGATTTAATGTGTCATAACCATTCACTGAATAAAGATTGCTATCAACAATTCATATACAATCAACATATGTATGAAACCCTAAAATTGAGCTGAATTTAGGTTTCCATACCATTCACTGAGATATCATGCATCAAGAATAACATTGAATAAATAAAGTCTATTATGTCAAGAGAAGCACTTCAAATGGATTTCACAATATCTATTCACAAATTTCCAACTTTCCACTCCTCTAGGGTTTCACCCTCTTTACTAAGATATCAAGCAAACATTATTCACATCACATGAAATACAAGATAGTATCTGACATATATGTACCACGCATTCAGATAAACAATCATTCATAATCAACAAGATTCATATAGACAAATTTCTCTATTAAATTATACAACAATTTTAATCATAGCTGAAAACCTTAAATTTCAGTATATTCATGTAACCTCTACGATTACTTTAAGAATTCTCATTTAGATGGAATGTAACCATATAATGTGATTTCATCATCTAAAATTCATCACAATAGAGAAATAATCTATTTCATATCATCTTGCAAAAGCTAGATCGAACTGGCAACTTAGGGTTTGTTCTCGCATACTAAGCAATTGAAGATTATTGATTATTTAACTCATTTTCATGCAATATACTATTTAAAGGAAGTACCCACTCAACCTAAGGTGTGAAACACCTTAAAAATGCAACCCATCTCTGAAAATCTTGAATCCATATCAAGACCCTATCAAATCAGTGGTTTCTTCTTCCTTTCAACCCTAATGGAGGTCTATTGTAGGTAGAAGTTAAAGATCGGAGGTTAACCCAGACCTCAAATTTATTGGATTAGGGATTCCGAGCAAGGGAAAACAAAGAGAAGGAAGAATCAACAGTTAAAAATACTTACCAAGTCAAATCTATGGCAACCCCCTTGGATTTCGACTATTCTTCACATTCTTCCCAAAACATTGCCCCAGAAATCATCTTCTAGGTCACCTTCTCATTGAGCAAAGAGTTTGAGATGATAGAGGATTGAATCACGGTTCCAATGCACTATGTTTCGTTGAAAATGAATAAGTATAGCCTGAGATATGATCATTTTACGATTGAATGTCTTGGGCGGCATCCGTCGCGGTCGCGGCACACGACACAACGTCACGGTCGCGGCACTCTGTACATATTTACTAAATAGGGCATAACTCTCTCATTTTAACTCCAATTTAGTTTATTATTTTTTTATTGGATTCATAATTGAATTCTCAATAATCATACATTATTATTTTTACAATATTCTCAAATAAACAATTATTTATTAATTATTTCCTCCAATGTCATTAACTCTCTTCTTACATATTTGTATGGGTTAATGCTATATTAACTCCAACTCAGATCTTTATAGTATTATTAAGTCATAATTATGAGTTGCCTAAATAAGTATTTAAGGTTACTAAAGTTAAGATAAAGTACAACATAGAATATTACTAACAAAATCATGACAAGCATTAAGATTATCTTAAATCTCTAGGATTACTAGCAAAGTTAGGAACGGGTTGTAACAATTCTCCCCCTCTAATAAAAATTTTGTCTCAAAATTTCTAAAAGAGGAAAGGATACTTGTTAAACATATCTAATTCTACTTCCCAAGTAGCTTATTTTACACATTATTCCTCCAAAAAACCTTTACTAGGGGTATCTCTCTCTGTTTAAGCTTTTGAATCCTACAGTCTAATAATTTTATTTTCAACATTAAGTCATTTGTTCCTCTTCTTATCACATCAGATTTTCAGAAAGCCTTCTCAATAATAAAAGAATTCTATATGCCGCAATCAATCATAGGAAAGAGAAGAGAAACAACCATTTTCAATGTATTCATACTCTTGAGGTGTTACCTCAACATTGATAATCTGATCGAACTATCTCAATTCAAATGCCTCAATATGTACTATTGTTTTGTATTACCTCCGAGTCACAAAAGAGAGTTCACCATGTTGTTTTGAATTTTACTATTGTGCTACTAAAATAGCAAAGCACGCATGAGTTGGAAGACTAGATTCAACAATAATTGTGCAACTGAAATCATAGGTAAAACCAATTTACAATCCTTAATATACCTTCAACAAATTACACTTCTAAAAAAAATTCATGTATTACTTAAATCCATTGTTTTCTCTTATTTCTCTCCTCATTCATTACTACTTACTTCTCGTTACTTATCCTTGTCCTTTTGATCATAGAATAAACATCCCTAACATTGAAACATACAAGGTAAGTATAGATTATTCATCATTCTTGATATCACTGCAAGAATTTATTTCATATCACACTTTACTCATGTTATATTTCTCCTTTTGTTCAAAACACACTTGTTACATTTCAAATTTATTTCTTACTCTTTGCTTCGAATCATTTCCATATTGTTTATCTACCTTTCATATTTTCTACCTTTATGCCATGGATTACTATCAGAGCTAGTTTACTTCTCATAGTGCTAATCTCATGATATTCTTTTATAGAGATGCTAGTTTTCAAGTTCAAATCACTAGTTACATCCCTTGAACTATTACAACTCTAAACATTCTAGGGTTTGATCCTTATTAGTAACATGATGTTATTGTAACATTATTTTACTCCCTTATTGTGATATGCAAACCTTAGCTCTCTTGAGGTTTACTAAAGTCTTCCTTGTCTTTACCATTTGAATTTTCTTTCTCTTACTTGACCATTTTGATAGATTACTTTCTTAATTTACCCTACTAGGGTTTCATCATCATATTATATGTTGTTATTACATTTCATAGATGTCTCTACAATGGTGGGTATGCATCATATATGATTCATTTTCTTATTACTTCATCCCCACATTACTATCATTAGGGAGGATGCAAAAGAGAAGGTGGTTCTGAGATTTTGAATTCCAATCTTCAAGTATTTACTTACATGTTTCTTGTATCTAGGTTTAATTACTCATCATCAAAGAGGCTAGACTATTTCACATTTCCTCACATCTCACAATCTCTCTCTTTTATCATCCATATTACTCCCTCATGTTTCAGCCCCTTCTTTTTTTTCTATCACTAGCTACCTATTTTCTACTCTTCCCTTTGTCATTATTTACTTTTACTTATCTCTTATGATCATGTTTCTCACTCTTGTTTATGATTCCATATTCCATGCCACATACTTTCTTATCATCCTTTTACTTTTATCTAGTTGAAATTCTAAATCAATATTCTCCCTACTAGCTTCATCTTATGCATAATACATTACATGTCCTTCATTTCAAATTAAACGACTCATGCAGGGGTTAACCATAGTTTCCTTTTCAACCAAGCCTTTATATTCTGAATACAGTTTACCTTTATATGAGTTGTTCAATTATTTAGCTGCACCTTTGTTCTTCTTTAAAGAACTAGTTCCATTTCATCACTAGGAACCTATTGAACACACTTGATGTCAACTAGGTTGCTACTAAATAGAGACTTTGAATCAAAAGCTAGTAAGGATGAGTACTTTAAACTTTCTGATAAAAGTACACATTCCATGCTCCTCATTATATCATGTAGCCCTTCTTTCTAAATCCAACTCATCATTTCCATAACTTCTTTTTTTTGTTTCATCTTAGTTTCTTATCCTAGTCTTATAATTTACATGTTTATCTAGTTCTCTTCACTTTCATTCTTCTGAACTTCACTTCTATGTACTTATTGCATACTTAACTCTTTTCTCCCATTTTCCTTTTGTTGTAGAGTACATAAGTACATTTTACTCGATTATATGATCCATTCATTCTAATTGATTCTTTCGATCTTGGCTTTCCATGTAGTTTTCTCTTATCTTTCCTTGATTTTAGATTGGATCAAGTGTCAAAATTAGTTATATAGTTTAGTTCTCTTTATCCATCCTTTCTTCTTCATTTTGTATGTTACATATTGATGTATGTCTTGTATTTATATCCCTCTTCCTTCATTCCCATTTAGGGTTTCTTATCTGAGGCCCCAAATTTGGATCTTCGATGTCAGTTCCAATTGATTCTTAGTTATTCTAATCTTTCCCATATGTTTCAACATCTTAGTGTATGTACATTCTCACTATAATGTGGGTCTAAATCTAGAGTCTACTCTTATTATATTGTTAATGGGAGACATTAGATCCCAGTAATGCATCTTGCCAGCCAGACCAGGTCGAACCTGCAATCCTGAAGCCAAGAGCTACTCAGGATGAATCGAATTCTATATATCTCAAACATATAGAAAGAATATCCACCCAGGTTAAACTCATTTAAAGATAGCTTATGGTCTAGTTGATACAAACAATGTAAACAATAATTGAATCAACTTAATAATGTATGTGAATCTTAAAGGATCACATATATTCCTAAGAATTGAATATCTAATTCAAATATATAAGAGCATTTCCATTGATATCCAATCAAAGCAACAATATAAAATAAGAGTTACATCACCTTCTATTCTTATGTTCAATTCATTCATTTCTTTCTAGTCTTCTAACACTAATACTTCTAGGGTTTCTCTCTAGCCCATCCTCCCAGTGCATGCCTGGCCAGGGCATTCAGAGAAGAATAGACAGAGTAGCTTGATACTGGTCAATCTAGGTATCCAAATACCGGGCCAAGGTATCCAAATACCCAGACTTCCCAGAGCTATAGACACATCACCTCCTAACTGCCACACTAATAACTCTAACTTTATGATCCTAATGGTCCCTGAAAATTCAGCCTAAGCTCTGATACCAAGCTATTACACCCACATCCCATGATTACCACTAATCATGAGATTAAGGCATAAGTTTGATGAATATACTTAATACAAAGTTCGCTCCCAACTTTTTCTTTTATTTCAAACTCTTTTTTCTCTCGCATTCAATCACATAAATAAACTTTCTAAGAGAATTAAACTTTGATTGCTCTAATATGATCTCAATATTAATGATACACATCCATACATTCATTCTGTTTCTCACATTTCCATGTACATACGACATGATAATCAAATACATACTCTATTATTAAGGAATCAAAGTTACACAACATCATTAACAACTCTCTCACTACTCTACAAGGACCTAGAGTGACAAGGACTGATAAAACTTAACTAATCACATACTTATCTCATGTGGTAGATCTATTATGATGCATTGACCTTCTTTGAGTTCACGTGGTTTCCCTAAAAATTGTGAGTAGAGGTGTGAGCTTACTCGCTCAGTGAATGAGTACTTCATAGAAATAGTTTAAAGCATTCATATAATTATAAATATATTGTTGAGCAACTAATATCAATTATAACAGCAATAAGCTTTAAAGAGACTAATCATTTGCAAACATAAATATGTCAAGGTACTCTATATATCTACAAGAGTGAATAAATATATGAACATGCTTGAATGATCATAAAGAGAACTAATAATTTAGAAACATACAAAGAATAATTAAATATTGTGCATACTTGGTTAACCTCTCATTCATCTTATTGTGCCCTAAACCCACATGAGGTGTACCACAACATGTGAAAGAATCGCATCAAGCTATGATCTCACTATACAAGGCTTAGAAGCATGCTTGAGTTCCTAAGCCTGTCTCTCGAGTAAGACCCCATCTACAGCGGGCCTCGGCACGTCTGCCTCTCAGCGGCTAATGGGAGCGGCCGGATATCTCAGACTCCACCTCTCAACCTGGGTACTCAGGCGATGAGTCAAAGCCCTCAGGCTTATTGTGCATCAGTGAACCTACTGACCATTGATCACTACATGTAACACAGGTACCATCGGCATCCCTAGTTGATGTTGGGTACCACACAACTGTAAGGAGTCTACCCTACTGGTCAAGAGCCTCGCACCCTATTGGTGCACTTCTGCTTACCTTGATCTGGACTACCTCTAGTCAGGAAACCATTTCCTCTCCATAGTGCATGCCTCATCCTATGAGGATTCTATAGTGTTCAAGGCATCTAAAATTTCTAATCACTTTTTAAATTCACAATTTAATCATTACATCAACATATCTTAGTTTAGCTTTGTAAATCATTCATTTCAAGACCATCTTATAACATTTACCACAAGTAAACGGTTAAGCATCAACACATCTCATATTGAGAACATTGATATCCTAATACTTGATTCATTGAACACCCTATCCTTAGGGCTTCATTTACCTCATTCACTTCTCACATGACTCGCATAAGGATTTAATGTGTCATAAACATTCACTGAATAAAGATTGGTATCAACAATTCATATACAATCAACATATGTATGAAACCCTGGAATTGAGTTGAATTTGGGTTTCCATACCATTCACTAAGATATCATGCATCAATAATAACATTGAATAAATAAAGTCTATTATGTCAAGAGAAGCACTTCTAATGGATTTCACAATATCAATTCACAAATTTCCAACTTTCCACTCCTCTAGGGTTTCACCCTCTTTACTGAGATATCATGTAAACACTATTCACATCACATGAAATCCAAGATAGTATCTGACATATATGTATCACGCATTCAGATAAATAATCATTCATAATCAATGAGATTCATATAGAAAAATTTCTCTATTAAATTATACAACAATTTTAATCATAGCCGAAAGCCTTAAATTTCAGTATATTCATGTAATCTCTATGATTACTTTAAGAATTCTCATTTATATGGATTGTAACTATTTATAATGTGATTTCATCATCTAAATTTCATCACAATAGAGAAATAATCAATTTCATATCATCTTGCAAAAGCTAGATCAAACTGGCAACTTAGGGTTTGTTCTCGCATACTAAGAAATTGAATATTATTGATGATTTAACTCATTTTCATGCAATCTACTATTTAAAGGAAGTACCCAATCACCCTAAGGTATGAAACACCTTAAAAATGCAGCCTGTCTCTGAAAATATCAAATCATATCAAGACCCTAGAAAATCAGCGGTTTCTTCTTCTTGTCAACCCTAAAGGAGGTCTGTTGTAGGTAGAAGATGAAGATCGGAGGTTCACCCAGACCTCAAATTCATTGTATTAGGGATTCCAAGCAAGGGAAAATGAAGATAAGGAAGAATCAATGGTTAAAACTACTTACCAAGTTGAATCTATGGTAACCCTCTTGGATTTTCTACGTTCTTGATGTTCTTCTCCAAAAATCACCTTTGAAATTTCCTTCATTAAGAAAAGAGTTTGAGATGATATAGGATCAAATCGTGGTTCCAACACATTTTGTTTTGTTGAAAACAGATAAGTATAGCCCGAGATATGATCTTTTTACGATTGGCTATCCTGGACGGCATTCGTTGCGGTCGCGGCACACGACACAGCGTCGCGGTTGTGGCACTTTATACATGTTTACTAAATAGGGCATAACTCTCTCAATTTAACTCCATTTTGGTTCATTATTTTTTTGTTGGATTCATAATTGAATTCTATATAATCTTACAATATTATTTTGATAATATTCTCAAATGAAAAATTATTTATTAATTATTTCCTCCAATGTCATTAACTCTTTTCTTGCATACTTGTATGGGTTAATGCTATATTAACTCCAACTCGGATCTTTATAGTATGCTTAAGTCATGATTATGAGTTTCCCAAACAAGTATTTAAGGTTACTAAGTTAAAATAAAGCACAACATAGAATATTACTAACAAAAGCATGACAAGCATTAAGATTATCTTAAATCTCTAGGATTACTAGAAAAGCTAGGAACGGGTTGTAACACTTTATTTCTACAGACCTTACACCTTAAATTCCTCCTTATTGCATATATTTTCCATAATCTTCCATGCGCACATATGTACATTTGACATACCATATTTCTATTCCCTAACGTATATACATAATTAAAGCTTCGCATATTGAGTTATCTCTCCCAAATATCATCATTATATGGAGTCTCAACTTCAAACTTTAGATTCATGTCCACAGAAGGTGTCCTATCTAGTTTCAAGATCTCCATTTTACATAATTTATTTTCATGTTAAGCACCATAGTGTCATGTATTTTCCTTTAGTCATCAAATGGTTAGGCCTGATGAGTTAAAACGTGACTTTTATCTTTCTCCAGTGATTAGTTTAGTGTATCTTATCATTGATTTAACCAATTTATACATTGTTCTTGTTCAACATCTTCAGATTTAATTAGGGTTCCACATCTCTTATCATCTTTTATATCCTTATTTCATCATGATTAAATATTTTATTATACTCTTTGGGCTATTTTTAATTGACTAGTTGGTCAGAGTACTCTAGAAGAGAATAGACAGCGAGTTCCTTACTAAATCTTCCCTCAATACTTGGATATCTGACTGGGGTATCTAAACACTATGTTCTGGTACTATGTATTGTGATTGTTCCATGTTCATCACTTATTCATCATTTTAACTAATTCCTATTGTCCGTGTAGACTTAGGTAACTTGTACTCTGATACAACACTTGTAAGGACCCATCCCTTGATCAAATCCTTACTAAAAATTAGGATAAGTCCCTAGACAAAAACCCAACTTAAAACTAACAACCATAAAAAAAGAGTTGAAAATTTTCGAATAAAACAATCTGCTTAAAGATCTAATTACAAACAATCATCACAAAATATCGAATGATCTCAGATAAAAGCATAATACTTCCCATTTAAATCAACTTAAGAGTAGACAATATAGAAAGGTGAACTGAAATCTCTTCATTAACTGCAAAAACTAGGTTTACAAGATGATCCATATCAATGAAGACACAACAATATAAGATGTATAACTCAAGTTACAACTTTTAATCATAAAGAAACAACAAGCAAAGGAACCCATCATATTCGAGATAAACTACCCACCCATCACTCAGGAAAGTGAGAGTATAGGGACAATCTATACTCAACTATGTTATATCTTGTTACATCTTGATCATCACATCCTTTCTGATGGGCTGGCATACCTAAAAATATTGTGGAAGAACCACGTGAGACTCAAAGAGTCCCAAAAAGAGCATGATTCCCACCAAGATGTAAACATAGATAGATAGATTTAAGATGAACTACAAATAACAGAGAGAGAATTATTCCTCATTTCAATTTCTAATCATCCATATTACTTCATAATTTATTTTAAGGCATATTAATGACAAGAGTATAAGACATTTATACTATAACAACAATCTTCTTATGGTATAATCATCTTGAATACAATAAAGATAACATTCTTTACACTACTTTAGGTGAACCCTGCAATTAGGGAGAATTCATAAAGCATAATAAGACTTGCATATAATAAGAGAACGATAGTAACATCTAACGTTTGCCAATATAATCCATAGCAACATCCAATGTTATTCACTAATATAATCCTTGCCCGATATACTAAATGGTTGAGTTACATATATTATTAAGCGATGGGTAGTTTGAGGCGTACCGCTCAAACTACTTTCTGGCCACTGTAAGTTGTAATAAACCCCTTATACGATCTAGGATGACCAAAATCCTAAGATCTCTTCCCCTCAATCAGTACGGGTAACAACCATAGTGTCACAATGGTCCAAATACTAAGACAGCCTAGTCTGCCCTGGGTACACAGGCCACGACACTAGAAACCAGGGTATACAACCCTCAAATCTGAGGTACAACCACAATCGCTCCCAATCACATATAAATTGAGACACAACCATAGTTGTTCTCAAAATACCTTGACGCGAGGATGGTAGAGAAAACACTCCCTACACCCATGTATACTCAAAGTATACGAATCTGTGATCCTTCTCACAATATGATATTTTTACAAGGAAACTCATTTTGCTATCCAACAAGTCCTGACATTGAGATAGCTCTACGGTCACATGGAACTACATGATTAGGGTTACACTTGATTAGTTAAGCCAGTTACTTGTATTTTAATTGCAGTAAACAATATACAAACAAGGCACATAGATATAAATATAAAAATTAACTAAGTCTAACTATTGCCTTAGACATAAAACGTATCCACATATTCTAAACCACATATTGTTGGATTCATATACCATCCTTGGCCATATCAAGGCCCCAACTCACCAGTTATAATGTACAACAAGGCCCAAGATATCATTAAGATCAAAATAGGAATAAATACTAGTAGGAATCTCATATCCACCTGGATTTTGCACATATCCTCAAACTACACAAACCAAACAGAATCCAAAATTTAAATCAAAACTCCAAATGGTGTAAAAGTTATGATAAATTCATAATAGGGAACATGAAGGCCAAAACTAAGCATAGATGAGATATATCAACTTATCAAGTCTATTTCAAACTAGCTTCCAACAACATAACTGTTACGTAAAGCCATTAAAGTGTTATATGATTAGTCTTTAATATTAGGTGCATCACATAAAATCTTCCTTCTAAGAACATGTAATTCAAAGATATTCATGTCAACTATATCCTCTAGGGCCTACTTAATTATTTGTAAAGTATATCTCATATTCTCAAAGGCAAGTGTATCAACACACGTGACCACATAGAACCCCATATTAAGTACATGATAATATTTTTCATTAGTTTCTAATTCATTTATATCCAATCATGGATTAAACTCTAACCATTGGATCCCACCATTATCCCCATTATGGTACCCACATCATTTCCTTTAGCGCAAAATCCTAAAGACATCAAGATTACTTCTAATTCCTATAACCAAAATACATCATATAAGGTCACATTATTCACATTCCTATAAATAAAGAAAATAAGAGAATAAAATCATAGATATAAATTTGAGATAATGAGGTATTCCATTTGGTGTCATCTTTCAATTCACATTTCCCTCAATTACATACAATTCATGTTTGATTTGTAAACCCCCAAATCACCCATGTTTACTTCATTGTTATGATCCCATAATCAGAAGTTATGCATGTAAATAAATTTGTTTTCATATTTATTTTTTACTTAGTATGAGCATAGGTACATTTACAAGATATTACAATATCCCAAAATATATGTTCAAGCACCCATTAGGGTACACAAAAATTATGATAAGGTTCATATAACCATTAGGCCATATCAATGTCAAGTTCACAAAGTAATTTCAGATTATTTTTCAAGGGTTCAATAAGGTCTAATAGTATATCACCATAAGGGTTATGTATATAAATTCGTGGCAATCAAAATAAGGTTCATAACTGTAACGAACCCGCCTTCCAATAACCCCCAATTAAGGAAGACCAGGAGGTCAGAGCCGTTATTCCAATTTCCGGATCAAGGTTCGACAAATAAACATTAATAATTATCAAATTTTACCAGACTATACTGAAAAGTTGTAATAAATAAAATTTTGCATACCTTTGAAAAAAAAATGGATTTCTACACTTCTATCCACATATGAGTTCTACTCTAACTAATCCTCCTTGAACTTTAATTCACATATTCATAATGTGACAATTTACTGTTTGTCCTTTTGGGGTTTGTACCTAAAACTCCGCCAAACAAATACGCGGTCAGCATAAAGCTTGTATGTGGGGGATTACAAAAATTGTGCAACTATGATAGCAGTGTAATCAACCAATTATCATTTAACATCCAAGATTACGTTTTAAGCAATACTACTCAATCCTTACCTATCCCCTATCTCTGTGTTGTCCCTGTAGTGGACATAGATACTACCTCTCTCATATGGTAGATCCTTACCCCCATGGTCCTACCTTACAGGTAGCCAATACTTAGGGTTATGGAGTCACTTGGTCCTACCCAAAGGCAGCCCAATCCCTGACTCGTGGTAACTTGATTGTCCTACCTCATTGGTAGCCATGTACTAAGTCATTCAATGACCTGATGGACCTACCCCATAGGTAGCCATGTACTAGGTCAATCTATCAAGCTACAGAGGGGACTAGGATCTGAGTTAGTAGGCACATATCTTAGGTGATAGTCATATCCACATTATAGTTTGCATGAATTAAATTCATCCAACAGTTTAATTCAAGCCACGATGGAAACATCGATAAAATCCTCGGAAAACTAATTCGGAATAGTCATAAGCGTAACCACATACCTGTAACGGTAGTTTTGGTGACATAATTAGTTAAGCAGGAAAACCCAACCAAGCAAGCAAATATGAATAGAAATCCTGAAATAAACATATAAACTTCCTTTTATAATTATTTATCCAAACTCATCTTATTTCTTAGGATTTCTATTCCAATTTTTGGGTTTCCTTGGAAATTAGGGTTTTATCTCCACTTTTAACATTATGAACCCTAGTTCATCAAAACTACCTAAAACCTTTGAATTTCTCATTTTAATATTCCTAACAGACTTAGGATCATTATTTAGCAACCCGTTTCCATAATTCAAAATCAACAAGGTTTTTCTCTTCTTTTACCCTAAATTAGGGTTTCCATATATATTATTCTTCATATATAGGTTAAAACCCTAAATTAGTCAACTTTGCATTCAAAACGGATGAAAATCCTATTTTAATATGCAACATTTTAATACTTCTCAAATCAATCTATTAATCCACAAAGATTCACCCTTTATATTCAATTAGGGTTTCTAATTACTTTTTAACACCTTTTTCCATCAAATTAAGGTACTTTTGCAAAACGAGATATAACTAGATTCTCAAACTATTTTTATATTGTTCTTCGTATTTTTCTATGCAACTTTCATGTATAAAGTTTTTCCATCAGAGATTCCTAGCTATTTCTATTAATTTTGCAAGGAAAAACATTTTTCTGAAATATCAGTTAGAGAAGAGGATTACCAAATATTCATAGTCATTGGATCAATGCGTCGCTGGTCCACTGATCCAATTTGACACTCCACATCGATCGTCTCCACTAAGTGGGTAAGCTTAGGTGCGCCATCCCTGGTTCGTCGGATCAATAGTCTGCTTGGACTATCCAGGATCAAACAAACCTTGTGACACGCCCCCACTCACGCGATTA
Source organism: Alisma plantago-aquatica (assembly GCA_963693085.1). NCBI lineage: Eukaryota > Viridiplantae > Streptophyta > Magnoliopsida > Alismatales > Alismataceae > Alisma > Alisma plantago-aquatica. The sequence goes on along the minus strand of OY856413.1, from coordinate 517,253,062 downwards.
AGAAGGTGTGTTGGTCCAGGGATCGTTGGATCTCATGCGGGTTCACTGTGGACCTTGATCCCATGGCTCCTACTCGTCATCCTCCTCCCTTTTCTTAACTCAAACACACGGCGGCGGCGCTACTGGACTTCGTCGGAGCAGGATCAATAGCCCAAGAGAGAGGGTGCGGGAGTTTATGAAGTGGCTGTCGGGGTTCGCAAGGGTGAAAGCAACCAGGAGGGATCCTATTTATAGGGCGTAGGGGGCTCTTTTAGGGTTATCTCAACCCTGCCACCAACCAAGACCACAGCCCAATTGAGCGTTTCGTGTAGAAGCTTCCAAAGACCAACAAACTAGGGTTGCGATGGTTCGGGGTCCTCCCCCGGACTCAATGGTATATTTTCCATGCTCGCACGTCCATTAGATTGTGAGAAAAATGATGGGGAAAATCCCCCTGTAACCATGCTATAGTCCGCGATCAACTGGGACTTGAAGATAAGTAGTGTCGGTTGGATCAAGATCCAACGGCCATCATCTTTCGCGCTCAACCAAATAGGAAAATGATTTCCTAAATTCCAAGATAAATCCATATATGAAGATAACCTGAAAAAGCAATAACTCCCAAATCCTATCTCCTTTTTAATTCAAATTTTAAGGGAATCTCGTTTATGCTTTTATCTCTCATCATGAAAAAATTGGGATCATTATCTAAAGAAAATGATTCTTTTTCTTCAATTGCAAGATAACACCTATTTATTCATATTTTCCACCTATTTCCTATTTCCTTTGCCATTATATTATTATCTTGAGTTCCTTGAACCTCAAGGAACCTTTATATTTCAAAATTCCATTTTGGAAAATATTCCTTAGCCTTTTATTCTTCTTTTATTTATTTTCTTAGGTATTCCTTTATCCAATCGAATTCCTTTTTCATTTTTTCCCTCAATTGGGCTCAATGGCCAGTAAGGCCCATTAAGAAAACATATAAGGTTATCATGCACGAAATTCATTTAAATCAAACCATCAAATCAACCATTTATTTCATTTATATTTTAAAAGGAGATTTACAACTCTCATTACATGCTTTAGAAAAATGGGGTTATAACATCCTCCCCTCCTTATAGGAATTTTGTCCTCAAAATTCAACAATCAAGCAAACAAATTAGGATATGTCTTTTCCATGTCCGTCTTTAGCTCCCATGTGGCTTCATCCTCTCCATGGTGCTTCCAAAGAACCTTTACCATCTCTATATTCTTATTTCTGAGCTCTTTCACCTTGGTATCTAGAATTCGCAAAGGTAACTCAGGATAAGTTAGCTTCCCTTGAAGCTCAATGGGTTCAATGCTCAGCACATGGCTCAGATCTTGCACATATCACTTTAGATTGGACATGTGAAACACATCATGCATCATACTATATTAAGGGGGCAACACCAAACAATATGCACCTTCACCAATCTATTCTAATACTTCAAACGGACCCACGTATCGGGGACTCAACTTTCCTCTGTTCTTAGCTATACCTCGGAGCGGTCGGATTTTCAAAAAAACATGCTCTCCCATAGTGAAATGAACATCAGTCTGCTTCGCATCAGGATACGACTTTTTTCGATCCTGGGCTCTCTTTAGCCTTTTCCTTATCAAAGCGACTTTATTAGCATACACTTGGAGTTCATCTGACCTCAATAAGGTCCTTTCACCAACATCATCCCAGTGAAGTGGTGACTGACACGGTCTCCCATATAGAGCTTCATACTGAGGCATCCCAATACTGGCTTGGTAAGTGTTATTATAGGCAAACTCAGCTAACGGTAAGTACTGCTCCCATGATCCACCCCAATCAAGCACACAAGCTCTCAACAGATCCTCTAGGGTCTGGATTGTCCTTTCTGACTGTCCATCTATCTGGGGGTGATAAGTAGTACTGAACCTCAACTTTGTACCAAGTTCCTCTTGAACTTGCTTCCACAACTTGGATGTAAAGTTTGGGTCTCTATCGGAGATGATGGAACCGGGTATGCCATGCAAAAGCACTATCTCTCTGATATACAACTCAGCTAAGTCTGACACTTTGGCAGTGGTCTTCAGGGCAAGGAAGTGTGCTGACTTGGTAAGGTGATCTACCACAACCCATATAGCATCATGACCTTTCTTAGTCCGAGGTAGACCCACCACAAAATCCATGGTGATCTGCTCCCATTTCCATTCTGGAATCTCTATAGACTGTAACAGTCCACTGGGTCATTGGTGTTCAGCCTTCACCATTTGGCACGTAAGACAGCTGGCCACATATGCCGCAAGATCTCTCTTCATTCTTGGCCACCAAAAAAACCTCTACATGTCCTTAAACATCTTAGTAGTTCCCGGGTGCACTGTGTACTTAGAACCATGAGCCTCTTGTAGGATACGTTCCTTCAACGGAGAGTCTTTAGGAACCCATATGTGATTCTCAAATCTGATCCCTTCGTCTATTCCCAATGAAAGATGGGTATGTGGCTTCTTCATCAAGCCCTTCATCTTGTCAAGTTCTCTACTGGCCAACTGTGCTACTATGATCTCACTCAATAATTCAAACTGTATCTGGATGTTGGCCAATCGAACTCGGTCATCTAACGGTTGAGGAGACCATTCCACCAGCTCTTCTAAACTCTTCCACTGACTGGACAAAACAGCTACACACCTGAGCTATTTTCGACTCAAAGCGTCGGCTATGATTTTCGCCTTTCCAGGATGATAGGCGATGGTGAATTCATGATCCTTCATGTACTCCATCCATCGTCATTGTTGTAGGTTTAAGTCTTTCTGTGTCAGGAGGTATTTCAGGCTCTTATGGTCGGTGAAGATTTCGAAGGTAGCACCATACAGGTAATGCCGCCAAATCTTCAATGCATGAATGATAGCAGCCAGCTCTAAGTCATGTTTCGGGTAATTCACCTCGTTGGGCTTGAGTTGTTGGGAGGCATACACAACCACATGCCGATTCTGTTCTAACACACAGCCAAGTCCCATCTTTGATGCATCGGTGAAAATCATGAAACCCTAATTTCCGTACGGTAGAGTCAAAACTAGTGCAGTGGTTAGCTTCTCTTTCATTTCCTAGAAATGAGCTTCACACACATCGGACCATACAAACTTCACATCTTTCTGAGTCAACATGGTCAAAGGCAAGGCGGTCTTTGAGAAATCCTTGATGAAACGTCGATAGTACCCAGCCAACCCCAAGAAACTGTGAATTTCCGAGGGATTCTTTGGTGCAAGACAATCCCAAACTGTAGACACTTTAGTTGGATCTACGACGATCGTTCCTCTTAAGATGATGTGTCAGAGGAACATGACTCGGTCTATCTAAAACTCACATTTAGAGAATTTCCCATAAAACTTCTGCTTTCTCAAGATATCAAGGACTTTACTTAGGTGGTCTCGGTGTTGATCTAAGTCATTCGAGTAAACTAGTAAGTCATCTATGAACACTATGACAAACGAGTCAAGGAAAGGTTGAAATACACTATTCATAAGGTTCATGAAAACATTGGGTGCATTGGACAACCCAAAAGGCATAACCACAAACTCATAGTGGCCATAACGAGTTCGAAAATCTATTTTCGGGATGTCCTCACTCTTGACTCTCAACTGGTGGTAACCCGATCACAAGTCGATCTTGGAAAAGACTCGAGCTGACTTTAACTGGTCAAACAAGTCATCTATCTGAGGTAAAGGGTATTTGTTCTTAATGGTAGCCTGGTTGATCATCTGGTAGCCTATGCACATTCGGAGTGAACCATCCTTTTTCTTTACAAAAAGAACCGGTGCTCCCCATGGTGATGTGCTAGGGTGGATAAAACCCTTGTCTAGCAATTCTTGCAATTGTTTCTTCAACTTGAGCAACTCTGTAGGGGCCATTCTATAAGGTGCTCATGAAATAGGGCTTGTCCCAGGAGCTAGCTCTGTTGAAAAATCTACCTCTCTCTTGGGAGGAATCCCAGGTAGATCATCTGAAAAAACATCTGCATAGCTCCTAACTACCTCTATTTCCTCTAATGGTTGCACCCTGGGTTCTGACTCGGTAACTACTACCAGGAAAGCTCGACAACCTTTACTCATCATCTGCTCTGCTTTCAAGGCTGACACATATAGGCTGGTGGTGGCATCTTTCCTACCCTTTATGATGAAAGGTGGGTAACCTGGTTTCTTAATGATCACTTTCTTCTCCCTACAGTCAATATTGGCCCTATAAGTATAAAGCCAATCCATACCAATGATCACATCAAAATCATTCATATCAAGAAGGATAAAGTCTTTAGGAAACTCATGATCTCAATATTTCACAGGTATCACCGGAGTTTTCAAAAGGGATGTAAAGATCCGACCACTCGGGGTTGTAACATCTAAGACATACCCTAAATCCTTGATATCCAAACAAAGCATAGTTGCGAGATTTCTTGAAATGAAAGTATTAGTAGATCCAGAGTCAAACACGGCTTTTACATTGTGTCCCATGACTCCAAGCATGCCTACATTGTTTTTCACCATACATTAGACCATTACATGATTATCTTAAAACATAAAAGAAAACTCTAAGGGTTATTACCCTCGATCAACCGATTAGCATTCTCTTGAGCCTCCTCATTGTCAATAGCAAACACTCGAGCTTGTCTTCTTTCTCCCGCGGGTAGGGCCACAGCTACAGGTGGGGCTGCCACGGGTGGGGCTACTACTGGACCTGGTCCTCTTGGATCTGGTAGAGGACAAGCAGCTTGGATATGTCCCTCTTGTTGACAACGGTAGCAGACCCTCTTCTTGTGGCGGCACTCGCCAGTATGCCATCTCCCGCAGGTGCGGCATCGAGGTCGGTTGTTCGCTTGCTGGGGTTTCCCTTTTCCTCCATTTCTTCCTTTGTCCTGGTGATGCCCGTGACCTTTCTTATGATGGTTCTTCTGATCTTGAGTTCCTTCAGTGAAACCCAGATACCCCTTGGGTGGAAACTGGGCAGGCATCACATTCCTCCCCATGTCTAAAGTAGTGTTGTAAGCTTCAACAAAGGTTTTGGGTTTATTTTCCATCACATGGGGCTTGATGGCAGGGTGAAGACGCTCTATGAAGTGATCCACCCTTCTTTCCTCATCCATCATATGCCTGAAATGCTCCAGGATTCGAAACCTGCCCCCAAAGCCTGCCACAGATGAGTTTCCTTGAGTCGTGTTGGTGAACTCCCTTTCCTTTTCCTTCTTAGCTGAGACAGGGATGAATCTGGCAGTGAAGATTGTCTTGAAGTCATCCCATGCCATTGGTTCCTCAGTCAGGTCTCAGCCTATGATGTGAGTCTCCCACCATATCTTGGCTGCTCCTTCCAGGAGATGAGCAGCAAAGAGGGCCTTCTTGCTCGGTTGTACCTCAAGCATGCAGAATCCATTCTCGACTACAAGCAGCCAAGCTTCTGCCTTGTCGACTACCTCAGATTTATCTTCTCCCCAGAACTTCTCAATGTTCAGCTTGACAAAGTCCAAGATGGTGGCTCCCAGTCAAGGACGAACAGGAAATGACTCACCATTTTCACCTCTAGCTAAGTCTCGGAGAGCCAAGGCACTTATGACCTCTGTCAGTTTCTTCTATTGTTCCATCCACAAAGCATCAGGGGTGTGGATTATCATGGTTGGTTCGGGACCACCAGCTTGATCTTCTTCCATTCGGGCCACCTCCTCGTACTCATGTTGATCCTCGTACCCTTGGTCTTCTTCTTGATCAAGGTTGCTGAAGGGTATTGGGTTAGGGTTAGGGACCTCGTGAGTGGTTTCTTTGGGTCTCTTCATCTTCTTAGAGGATTCACCATCATGGTTCCTCTTTCTCTTCTCTGAAGACCCCTTTCCCTTGCGGGGAGGCCAACCACTCCTAGTTGGGTTCCCAGTGCCCTCGGGAATAGCAACAGTCTATGTACGAGCCATCTACATAAGCATAACAAATAGACCTTTAGTTTATATTTAAACTAATTATACTTATGTCGATGATGTCTCATTACGTATCTTTTATTAATTTGATGGAGGATTCCTTAATCCTTAACTTACTCACCCATACCACATGAGGGTGGGGAAGAGAGAGAAAAACCCTAACTCTTAAAATCCTTAATAGAATGTGTGATGAGAAGGGATGAATAATATGATAAAGTCCTAATGGTATCTTATTTTGCATCATACCCTAAGACTTTGGCCAGGCAGTCACACGGGTCCGGGAGTCCTTGTATTGTGACTAGCGATGTGGAGGAAAATAATGCCAGCCCCCAGTCGTGATCCTTTTCTAGACACCTCTGTCTTTCGAATAATCCTCTAATAACTCCCTTGGGTTCTACAGAGTTTCGAAAATTTAATAATTATTAAGGATTAAATGTGGAACCTTGGCTTTGATACCAAATGTAATGACACTGCCTTCCAGTAACCCCAAATTAAGGGAGGACAGGAGGTCAGATCTGTTATTCCAATTTCCATATCAAAGTTCGACAAATAAACATTAATAATTATCAAACTTTACTAGACTATACTGAAAAGCTGTAATAAATAAAATTTTGCATACCTTTGAAAAAAATTAGATTTCTACACTTCTATCCACATATGAGTTCTACTCTAAATAATCCTCCTTGAACTTTAATTCACGTATTCATAATGTGACAATTTACTATTTGTCCTTTTGGGGTTTGTACCTAAAACACTGACAAACAAATACGCAGTTAGCATAAAGCTGGTATGTGGGGGATTACAAAAATTGTGCAACTATGATAGCAATGTAATCAACCAATTATCATTTAACATCCAAGATTACATTTTAAGTAATACTACTCAATCCTTACCTATTCCCTATCTCTATGTTATCCCTACAGTGGACATGGATACTACCTCTCTCATATGGTAGATCCTTACCCCCATGGTCCTACCTTACAGGTAGCCAATACTTAGGGTTATGGAGTCACATGGTCCTGCCCAAAGGTATCCCAATCTCTGACTAATGGTGACTTGATGGTCCTACCTCATTGGTATCCATGTACTAAGTCATTCAATGACCTGATGGACCTACCCCATAGGTAGCTGTGTACTAGGTCAATCTATCAAGCTATATATAGAGGGGACTAGGATCTGAGATAGTAGGCACATATCTTAGGTGATAGTCATATCCACATTATAGTTTGCATGAACTAAATTCATCCAACAGTTTAATTCAAGCCACGATGGAAACATCGATAAAATCCTCGGAAAACTAATTCAGAATAGTCATAAGCGTAACCACATACCTGTAACGGTAGTTTTGGTGACAGAATCGGTTAAGTAGGAAAACCCAACCAAGCAAGCAAATATGAACAGAAATCCTAAAATAAACATATAAACTTCCTTTTATCATTATTTATCCAAACTCATCTTATTTCTTAGGATTTCTATTCCAATTTTCAGATTTCCTTGGAAATTAGGGTTTTATCTCCACTTTTAACATTATGAACCCTAGTTCATCAAAACTACCTAAAACCTTTGAATTTCTCATTTTAATATTCCTAATAGACTTAGGATCATTATTTAGCAACCCTTTTCCATAATTCAAAATCAACAAGGTTTTTCTCTTCTTTTACCCTAAATTAGGGTTTCCATATACATTATTCTTCATATATAGGTTAAAACCCTAAATTAGTCAACTTTGCATTCAAAATGGATGAAAACCCTATTTTAATATGCAACAGTTTAATACTTCTCAAATCAATCTATTAATCCACAAAGATTCACCCTTTATATTCAATTAGGGTTTCTAATTACTTTTTAACACCTTTTCCCATCAAATTAAGGTACTTTTGCAAAATGAGATAGAACTAGATTCTCAAACTATTTTTATATTATTCCTCATATTTTTCTATGCAACTTTCATGTATAAATTTTTTCCATCAGAGATTCCTAGATATTTCTATTAATTTTGCAAGGAAAAACCTTTTTTCTAAAATATCAGTTAGAGAAGAGGAATTACCAAATATTCATAGTCGTTGGATCAATGTGCTGCTGGTCCACTGATCCAATCTGATGCTCCATGTCAATCGGCTCCACTAAGTGGGTAAGCTTAGGCATGTCGGCCCTAGTTCGTCGGATCAATAGTCCACTTGGACTATCCAGGATCAAACGATCCTCGTGACACGCCCCCACTCACGCGATTAAGAAGGTGCACTGGTCCAGGGATCTTTGGATCTCGTGCGAGTTCACTGTGGACCTCGATCCCACGGCTCCTGCTCATCATCCTCCTCCTTTTTCTTAACTCAAACACATGGCGGCACCGCTACTAGACTTCGTCAGAGCAGGATCAATAGCCCGAGAGAGAGGGTGTGGGAGTTTATGAAGTGGTTGTCGGGGTTCGTGAGGGTGAAAGCAACATGGAGGGGTCCTATTTATAGGACGTATGGGGGCTCTTTTAGGGTTATCTCAACCCTGCTACCAACCAAGACCACAGCCCAATTGGGCATTTCATGTAGAAGCTTCCAAAGACCAACAAACTAGGGTTGCGATGGTTCGGGGTCCTCCCCAGACTCAATGGTATATTTTCCATGTTCGCACATCCATTAGATTGTGAAAAAATGATGGGGAAAATCCCCCTGTAACTGTGATATAGTCCATGATCAACTGGGACTTGAAGATAAGCAGTGTCGGTTGGATCAAGATCCAACGGCCATCATCTTTCACGCTCAACCAAATAGGAAAATGATTTCCTAAATTCCAAGATAAATCCATATATGAAGATAACTTGAAAAGGCAATAACTCCCAAATCCTATCTCCTTTTTAATTCAAATTTTAAGGTAATTGCACTTATGCTTTTATCTCTCATCATGCAAAAATTGGGATCATTATCTAAAGAAAACGATTCTTTTTCTTCAATTGCAAGATAACACCTATTTATTCATATTTTCCACCTATTTCCTATTTCCTTTGCCATTATATTATTATCCTGAGTTCCTTGAACCTCAAGGAACCTTTATATTTCGAAATTCCATTTTGGAAAATATTCCTTAGCCTTTTATTCTTCTTTTATTTATTTTCTTAGGTATTCCTTTATCCAATCGAATTCCTTTTTCATTTCTTTTTTTTCTTTTTCCCTCAATTGGGCTCAATGGCCAATAAGGCCCATTAAGAAAATATACAAGGTTATCATGCACAAAATTCATTTAAATCAAACCATCAAATCAACCATTGATTTCATTTATATTTTAAAAGGAGATTTACAATTCTCATTACATGCTTTAGAAAAATGGGGTTATAACAATAACATCCTTTAAAGTACCCATTTAATGCACAAAATGTCATTTTTGGCCATAAAGAGGTTCTGTTGGGAAATACAGGCACAGAGTATAGCAGCGGAAACAAACATTTTATCTATCTATATTCCCATAACAACAAGATCACGTCAAATTCTATGAAATAGGAAGTATGGTTTTAGCGAGTTGTACCTGGTCCTAGAGCAAGTCTAGTGACAAAACTCACTTATTTGCAACTATTGACAAGTTACTCTTGGATGATGGTTGTGTAGCTCCTGGTCTTCACCATGAACAGCTATCTATGCAACCTCTGTATCGACTCTGGTGGTCTGGCCACAGACTGTAGGTTGACTTTGCTCTCTGAGCAGCAACCAAAGGGCTCATGCCTCTAAAGTATTCCACATAAACCAACTAGAACTCCTGTAGTTCACTAAGAACGCACAAGAAGGATTTGTACCTCCTGTTGGTGTACTAGTCACCAACTTGCTCTCCCACAATGACAACTATCTGTCATTCTCTCCCTTTGGCTATACCTCCCTATCGGGTAGGACTTGCCTGAGCTCTTTTGGTTACTACAACTAGAGAGGACAATAGTTATCATAGGAACTGACTCTCAGTTGTCTGTGTTATGTCTTAGGAAGTCCCCAATACCCATCCATTTATAGGCGAGGTTAGGGTCAGGGTTCCCAGTTTGTACAAGATTGTGCGGGAGTGGAAAGGAATGAAAGAACTTGAACTTTCACAACCTACAACAGCCGAAAAGGCCATTTCGCACATCTAGATGGTCGTTTGGGTGCCAGATGGTCGTATTGCATTACCAAATGGTCGCTTGACGATTTCCCGATCGCACACGAATTTGACAATTTTGATTCTAAATAATATACATATTAATTTTACTTACTTTCCAAGTATATGAAATCCAAACTATTTGTGAAATATTCTGAACCTTCGTTCAACCTCAACCAGACCGTCTCACTCACCCAGACGGTCGTTTGGTGAGTTGAGATGAGCTGGTTGGTTCAATCATATTGAACCGGTCAGTTCACGGGCAGAACTAAGCCAATTCGATCTGCTTGACCACCCAAATAGCTATCTCAACAATTGAGACGCTCGTTTGGCAAACCTAGTTAGCCAATCAAGCGATTTGTTGTGTGAATTGAATACCCAAACACTTTAGTAATCAATCCAATCATCATTCAAGATCAAACTCCTCTTTTAGATGAGTTCCAATGTGTGTGACCTATAGGTTCCATATCATGTTGGCAGTGATGTCCATAACTATATTATGACATCACAAGCAGAGAGTGGTGCCTAGTCTCACATCAGTGCTACCAAATTGAATGGAAAGTTGGAGAACAACTTCAACCAACAATTTGTATAAGGTGTTGTGGTGATTGTATAATTCCTTTGTCTCTGACATCCATGATGAACTCGAGGCATGGTTGGTCATCCTCTCAATGCTCAATCCTTGTTTATTGAACCAAAAGCATATTGTTTGAGATAATGTGACCTCAATATTATATATTGATTCACATGTGCATGTGCATGTGTTTCTCAGTCTCTCTTATCAAGTGGCCATGATATCATACTCCAGTAGGAGAGAAAAATCACATATCTTCACTCACAGTCTATCCCCATGTGTCAAAGTCACCCAATCATCACTGTTATAACAACTCATGTTTCAGGACTGCGTTTGATGATGTCAAAGCATACCCAATGACATGTGACGAGTGCACTGATTTTAGGTCTAAGAATCACAATCACCACCTTCACTATGAGAGATGGTTGTGACCACCATAACCATGTGTGACTCTCAAGGTGGGTTTTTCTGATACATTGTTCCCTAACATGTATCGGTGTGCTTGGTTTGATATTTTGATATCATGACTAATGAGATTTAGTCATCAACCAACTCACACTCTGATCTTATGTGTTATTGTTGTCTATCAACATTCCACAATAACAACCGATCAGGGACATAATGAGAATATGTATATGTACCCTTAGCATCTGTATGATCTCATCCACAAGGTTAGTAACTTGACAACATATGTCGTTGAGTAATATAATTCACTAGACATTCACTTTGTATCCTTATTATCTCATAATTGAGTGAAACATATAAATTGGAAACTTGCCTTTATATATGTTATTATTAATCAAATCCTTTTATGTAATTATGCCATATTAATCATCATATTATTGGCTCTACTTGCATACCTTACCAACAAACTCCCACTTGAACTTAGAGCTAATCACCAAGAGGATCTCATCCTTAGTGATCTAAACATGTCCAACATGCTTTTGTTGTGCTAGTGCTAAAAAGCGGGTTAGAAACACTTTGCTTATAGTCGGTATATTGCATGTTTCTTATCTCTTTGCTCTGAGATGAAAATGCATAATATGGTATCTGATATTCCTTGCCTAACAATTAGCTCCATTGTTGTTACAGCATCTCTACTGAGTCATTAATGGTCAGAACATCCATAAATTCATCATATGAACCTTTAGATTCATATAGTATCACTCTATGTTCATAACATAAGTATACTCAGCTTCTATTGTAGAATAGAATTAATGGCTATTAGTTTAGAACCTTTCCAACTAATAACATCCTTTTCTCTTTTAAAATTAAAACATATTTTAATTTGTGATTAGTTTTGTCATTATGGAAGCTTGCATTTATGTAACTCTTTACATCCAACTCTTCCTCTTATTGCTATCATCATTGACTAGAAATCTATCCTTAGTCACTTCTCAAGTACTAATGGATATCTTTAATGACTTTCCAATAACCATTATTGGAATTTATATCATCTTGACATGTCCACTACATACAAGATTATATGGGATACATTTACTGCATTCATGATGGATTCACTGTTGGGGTTGGCCCATGGAATTTTATTCAAGATGTTTCCATTCTTCACAAGAATAGGAATATAGGGTTCATGAGAAACTAATCCGAATTTTCTCTCCTTGAATCCACCCATGTTGAACTCTTTCAACACATTACTATTGTATGTGCTTAAAACTTCCACTGTGAAATCTTCAAGAACTATCCCATAGGTCTTGATCCTTATCTCATAAGATGTCTCACCTTATCCTTCATTGTTGAAGGTGTTTTTATGCCAGATCTCAATACTCACAATATTGAGATGTTATTCCTCATCATATGTGGAATATTCATATATGCTCCCACGAAATATTTTGTAATCACATATTTCATCTTATGTTTTGACTCAAGTCTAATTCTTTGATTGTCATGTCAAAACAAAAGATCCCATTTCTAAGATGCTTGTTTCAATCCCAGATTAAACTTTGTAGTTCACATACTTTATTTACATTCTTGAAGTTATAAAACCTTATAGTTTGTGTCATGTACACATCCTTTGATGTATTCCATTAAGGAATTCGATTTTATCTTCATATGCCAAATCTCTTAGTCTATTTAACTACAATAACAAGCACGGCAATTGGTAAAGGAATTTTCTATCATGTTCAACAACTTGAATTGATTTGAAAACCTATTCAACCAATATATCCTTTTATGTTATCCATGTAGGTCTTTTCCACAAGACCATATTGCACCCTTTGGGTATTACCCCTTTAGGTAGTGCTATCAAGGCCCTACCTTGTTAGCTTACATGGATCCCATCATGACCTTGAGTCATTACTCAGATTATGGTATTCGATAGCTTCTAGTTGATTAGTTGGCTCATCTTATATGAACAACCCATCTAAATTGTTGGATTCATAATCCTCTAATCTCAGATATGTTCTACTAGAACTATTTTGTTCTATGTCACATGACGAACTTGAGATTCCACAACATCTTGTGATTCTCTTAATTCTCATTGTACCTCTTTGTTGATCTCAAACATGTTGAGTTCTACTTTTACTCCCACTGATTCTTTAGGAACTTAGTTATCCTATCAACAAAACACTTTTGTTATTGGATTGGGATTAGCAGTAGCATTCAACAATTATGGTTTGTGTATAAATCTTTTCAAGAAACTACTTTCTCAGTGTAGGTTTCAATCCTCTAGACATATTGGGACATTCCCAAATCATATCATATATGATGTCTTTATAAACCATTCAGTTGGTACATTATTTAGTGATAGCTTTATGTTTGTGAGGGTATAAGAAGATTAGATTTAATTGGTAATTATATTATGACTCATCATGGTATAACTCCTTCATTCTGACACATCATCATGTTCAGATGGATTGTCTTGTGATACTTTATCACAGTTCTTTCCTAAAGGTACTCATGGTATTGACATAAAGTATTTCAACATTTGATCATATCAAAGTATCTTAATACTTTCATCAATGTCAAACTTCATTTACAATCTCCTTGAACACTTCAAAAGATTTATGTTTCTTCTTTATTGAGTACAAATCATCATATTACCAGTAAATGTAACAAAGTATAAGCAATAATCCATAGCATTCATTCATAAGATCATTATGCATCATATGCATGAGGTCTAATGAAAGTTTTATCCTCCCACTACGTTAAGTGAAGGACGTCATGTCATATTGTGTGTGAATAAGACTTGCATGTTTCCTTAGGTTCAATAACCAAGGGAATCTAGAAACATCAATATGTATTCTAGGCATGCACCTCTCATATTCGTACAAGATGACTAATGCTAATGATAGTGTTGAGTTATCAATTATAATCATTTGGTATAAACATTCATATTTGGATCATTTCACATAAATATTGCAAGATGTTTTAGGGTCAATGCCATGTAAGATCATATCTTTAAAATAGAAACAATAATCTCATACTATATTGATATATCATCCTTTTCATACAAGATGCTCTAAAGTAAATTGTTTCTCATGGCATAATGAAATACCAATTCAACTAACTTTATTACTTGCCCATTGGGCTAAGATAAATTTAAATATAGACTACAACTTTTGCAACTCTTGCTCTGCCTTGTCTGTTTTATCCTTCCTTGAAGGCATTTACTTCTTTTCAGATTCTACACATCATTATGTCATATCTTTATTTGGTATCACACACCAAATGAAGAAGTAATCAAATTTATCTTATAACATTTAAATCTGAAGAGGAGGCCTCAGTGACTTCCTTCTTCTTCTTTAGTTCCTCTATCCAGAGTGGGCAATTGCTTTTCTAATGTCTAGGGTAGTGGCAATGGTGGCAATCGCCTTCTTTCTTTACATCACCTTTTGCTGTGAGATCTGAAGACTTGGGCTTTTAGCTAGCTTCAGAACCTTTCTTAGCTTTGCCTTTGCCTTTAGACTTCCCCTTTGTCTTGTTGATCATCATCACAGACTTGGGCTTGTCTTTCTTCATTTGTGTCTCAGCTATTCTCAACATGCCCAACAACTCTGTCAACGGTTTGTCAAAGTTGTTCATGTTGTAGTTCATGACAAACTGATTATATGACTTTGGTAGGGACTGTAGAATCATGTCAATGGCCAACTCTTGGCCTAAGGGGAATCCCAGTCTAGCAAGGTTTTCCACATATCCAATGATCTTGAGCACATGAGGACATACTAGATCTCCTTCTGCCATGGCACAATTGAACAACGCCTTGGAGACATCAAATCTCTCATGTCTTGCCTGATCTTAGAATATGTTCTTGAGATGTGTGACCATCTCAATTACATCCATGTTCTCATGCTTCCTCTACAACTCATAGATCATGGAGAATAGCATCAAACACTTGACATCCATGGCATCTTCAGTATGCTTTGTGTAACATCCATGTCAGCCTTTGGAGCATTTTGAGGTGGTTCCTCTAATTCTGGCATTTCCAGGACATAGATCTTGCGCTCCTGTGTGAGAACAATTGTCATCATCCTTAACCAATCATGGAAGTTGTTCTCAGTAAGTTTGTCCTTCTAGAGGACCGATCACAGATAAAAGTGTTGTTTGTTGTTGCCATTTGGTCCACAAAAGAATTTGCAATTTTGTCAAAAACTCATTTTGATTTTATTTTATTAAAATTTGGGCAATAATAATGAGGTCTTTAGTTAATTATAGTTCTCAATATTTTGTTCAAATTGATAACCCTCAAGTATCAATTCGGAAAATTACATCGAACAATTTTCTAATGAGCCAAGATCTAAAATGATTCAATTATTACCCGACCTACAACTGTGTCCATAATCAACCATTAAGTAGGCAATCATGCTAATTCCATCATATGCAACTCTTGGATAGATGATATGTGCAACTCTTTTCCATGATCATCTACATGATTCTGGGCCCATATGTTTTGAGAATCACCAGTTAAGCCTAACCCAATAGATAATACAATAATAATGCACCCCGCTTTGGCAACACATGCATTACTACCATCACACTTCCACGAAGTAGACGGCCCACCATGCTTTGGCATAACTTATGCTTGGTAGAACAAGATTTTCATGTGTGTTGCTATTAGAAAGTATCTAAGACTTAATATGTTTGATTTGAGGGTTTTTATATATATCATATATATACATATACTATATCCAATCACCACATATATAGTACATATCTTATGCATGCTATATCCCACAACGTAAACATGCAATATAAAACAAAAAGGGATGGATATGGTCATGTCTACTTGTAATTACTTGGAGCCAAAAGGAATTACTACCAACTAGGTCAATCATCACATAACATGTATGAACATATGGTTGATGTAGATATGTGTTTGCCAATCTGGGTAGATCGGTTCAACCCTTGAATTGATCGTCTTGCCTCTTGGCTGGTTGGTTGGTCCTCCTATCCAACCAATGCTTGCACTCCTTCCAAATAGTTGCTTGGGTCTCTAGGGATGATCGTCTGGCCTCCTATCCAACTGATGTCTGGACTCCTTCCAGACTGTGGTTGGGTCTACCAGGCGGTCGTTTGGTTTATAACTCTGTCCTCCTTGATCCTCCAGACGGTCGGCTCGTCTCACAAACCTGTCGTCTCAACTGGTGATGAACATCTTCAACGTTGTTGCAAGAAAAGAAACTATCCTATTTCTACTTTATTACATTGAATAAGAGAAACCTCGAGTTACATTTGAGGGGAGAAAAGGTAGGAAAGCATTAACTTCACATTGGGAAGAGAGAGAGAGAGAGAGATAGAGACTCAGTACGCAGACTGAGATAAATAAGAACCAAACCATCCAACCACAGATAGAAATAGGTCTTAGGCCATAACCACTCTACACATCTACCATCAAAACTGCTTTTAGGGCGACGAGTGTAAATTGCATATATATCATACATATATATGTATATATGTATATATATATATATATATATATATATATATATATCGGTTTGGGATTATGTGTTCTTTGATGGGATGCACATATGAGAGCAGTTTAAATATTCACATCATATGTAATAAATGAATGATAAAACCAAAATTCTGATCATCTTGATTATCCTAAAACATAGTAAATTAACGTGGCTCTGATACCACTATTGAGAAATATGTGCACATAGTATAACAACAGAAAAAAAAATTATCTATCTATATTCCCATAACAAAAAGATCGCATCAACTACTATGAAATAGGAAGGATGGTTTTAGCAAGTTATACCCAGTCCTAGAGCAAGTCCAGCGACAAAACTCGCTTCTTTACAACTACTGATGAGTTTCTCTTAGACAGTGGCTATGCATCTCCTGGTCTTCACCATGAACAACTATTTGTGCAACCTCTATAGTAATTTTGGTGGTCTGGCCACAGACTGTAGGTTGACTTTGCTCTCCGAGCAACAACCAACAGACTCCTTCCTCTAAAGTAGTCCACACAAACCAACTAGAACTCTTGTTGTTCACCAAGAATGGACAAGAAGGAGTTTTTCCTACTGTTGGTGTACTAGTCACCATCCTGCTCTCCCACAACGACAACTATCAGTTGTTCTCTCCCTTTGGCTATCCCTCCCTATCGGTAGGGCTTTCCTGGGCTCTCTTGGTTACCACAATCAGAGAGGACAATAGTTGTTAGAGGAACTAATTCTTAGTTGTCTATGTTGTGTCTTGAGAAGCTCCCAATACCCCTCCTTTTATAGGCGAGATTAGGGTCAGGGTTCCTAGTCTGTACAGGATTGTGCGGGAGTGGAAAGGACCGAAAGAACTTGAACTTTCACAACCTGTGACAACATAAACAGACATTTTTCACGCCTAGACAATCATCTGGTGTGTGATACGGTCATCTCGCACTGCCAAATGACCATTTGGCAGTGTCCCAATTGCATACAAATTTGACAATTTCGATTCCAATCAATATACATATTAATTTTACTTGCTTTTCCAAGTATATGAAATCAAAACTATTTGGGAAACATCATGAACCTTTGTTCATCCCCAACTGGTCCATCTCACCCAAGCGAGACACCTGCCTCACTCACCCAGATGGTCGTCTAGTGAGTTGAGATGAGCTGGTTGATTCAATCATATTGAAGTGGTCAGTTCAAGGGTAGAACTAAGCCAATTTGATCCTTGATCTACCTGACCGCCCAAACGGCCATCTCAACAATTGAGACGCCCGTTTGGCAGACTTGGTCAGTCAATCAAGCGATCTGTTGTGTGAATTGAATACCTAAACACTTTAGCAATCAATCCAATCATTGTTCAAGATCAAACTCCTCTTCTAGATGAGTTCCTACATGTGTGACCCTATTGGTCCCATATCACGTTGGCAGTGAGTGTCCATAACTAGCTTATGACATCACAAGTAGAGAGTGGTGCATGGTCACACATTAGTGATACCCAAGTGAATGGAAAGTTGGAGAACAACTTCAACCTACAATCTATTAAGGTGTTGCAGTGATTATATAATTCCTTTATCTGTGACATCCAGGATGAACTCGAGGCATGATTGGTCATATTCTTAACGTTCAATCCATGTTTCTTGAACCAAGAGCAGACTATCTAAGATAATGTGACCTCAATGTCAATAATGATTCACATGTGCATGCACATGCATTTCTCAGTCTCGCTTATCAAGTGGCCAGGATATCATACTCCAATAGGAGGGACAAATCTCATATCTATCACTCACAATCTATCCCCATGTGTCAAAGTCGCTCAGTCATCACCATTATAACAACCCATGTTTTAGGACTACATTTGATGATTTCAAAGTGTACCCAACGACATGTGATGAGTGTAGTGATTTAAGGTCTAAGAATCATAATCATCACCTTCACTATGAGATATGATTGTGACCACCATAACTATGTGTCATTATCGAGGTGGGTCTGTCAGATACATTGTTCCCTAACATGTATCTCTGTGCTTGGTTTGATATTACCATATCATGAATAATGATATTTAGTCATCAGCCAACTCACACTATGATCTTATGTGTTATTCTTGTCTATCAACCTATTATAATAACAACCGATCAGGGACATAATGAGAATATTTGTATGTACTCTTAACATCCGTATGATCTCATCCACAAGGTAGAACTTGACAACATACGTCATTGAGTAATATAATTCACTATAAATTCACTTTGTATCCTCATTATTTCATAACTGAGTGAAACAGATGAATTGGAAGCTTGCCTTTATATATGTTATTTTTAAACAAATCCTTTTAGGTAATTTTGCCATCTCAATCATCATATGATTGGCTCTATGGGCATACCTTACCAACAGGTTCAACATAATTGAGTCTTCATTTTTACCACCAAATGTATGATTCTCTTAATATTACATACATGAAAGACCATAAAAAGTTTCATGATAAAATTTTAAAGTATGAGCAAGTTATGGTTAAAATATGACTAATCCCATATGTCATTTTGAAGTCTAGATAAGCTACTTCTAGGTATATGACACATGTTCAATATGTTTTCAAAAGCATGAAACCTACAAAAACGTGTTATAAACAGTCTAGATGATCTCTCATATAGAAACAAAGATCACATAGTTTGCTTTCCATTATTATGGTATCCCAAAATCTATAAATGAGTCGTTTTTAGGGCAAAATCACACATATTTCATATTTCCAACCACAAGGCCACGAGAAGATAGTTCTTAACATTATGGGTCAGCAATAGAACATAAAGATAAGAAACAAGTTATGAGATCCTCCCATAGGGACGCAAACCAATCTACAATAGTCATACATTTAAGCATATAAAGTAAGATCTAGATATGTAAGATGAGATTTAAGCATTTTTTATCAGTTAGTCTATGAATGCATGATTAAATCGAGGCAAGAGTAAGCAACCCGCCTGAAAAATGTGTGAGAAGGATCCTCCTCTTCTAGGCCACGTGTATCATCCATCAAGCATCACCATCAACCTTCCAAACCTCCATCTAGGCTCCATCTAGCTAGATCTAGTCTCACCTAGGTCAAAGGGAGAGAAGAGGTGGGAATTTTAGCTCTAGGAAGCTAAAACCGCCATGGGTGACCATGGGATTCATCCAAGAGGAAGAAGAAGTAAATAACAGTAGGAAAAAGAGAGAATAAAGAGATGAACTTACATGTTCAAGGCTAGAAACGAATTCAACAAGCTTGAAATGTCCCATGGAAGCTTGATCATCAATATGCATATACATGCATAGACATATAAGCATATACAAGCTCCTTCCTCTATGAGCATGCATGGAAGACTATCATGAGATCTCTAGAAAACCACAAACTCATCATTACAAATCATGTACAACCCTTCAAAGGTCCCAAAGAAGCTCCTTTATGCAAGATCTAGGGCAGATCTTCGGCAAAAGAGGATAAAGAGGGTGATTTAGTTGTTTGGAGCAAGAAACACCATGGAAATCCAAGGATTTCGGTCCAAGGAAGAAGAAGAAGGAGAGAACAAAAAGGGGTATGAATAAGAAGAAGAAGTATCTTTTATGATTTGAGTATGAGATGAGGTTATATACCCAAGGAGCATCCAAAAAGTCTTGATTCTTCAACATGCATCAACAAAGGCATAGATGGATGATTTTCCCCCAAGCCATGGTTGTCCTCTTCCTCCGAGCTTGTTCCAGAAGTCTCCCAGGTAGTCAAAAGGGTCCAAGAATAAAAAAAGGTCATAATCCAAAGGTCTCATATACAACTGTGACACCTCGTCACGCTAAACGAGATTACTCAAAACATAAAACATGATTAACTACTAACTAATCACATAGCCAAAAAATGGAAGAATTAAAACCAAATTACACATCATGAACAAGTTCTGAAATATTTACATAAAGGTCCATCTTTTCCACTCTCATATACCATAACATGTAATTATATCTGTATCCAGTGATCTCACTCACATCTTGTATACAAAAGATATTTCACTTGTACATGCCATTTATACAAACACTGGCATACTGCCAAAAACTTGTGTCGATACATATATATCATCTAGAAAATACATCCCATACCTAGACTTAAGAATATAGGGATGACACTAGGACTCTATTACTAACATCTACAACTATCCCACCTTTTGAGATTACTGATCACCAGGTTTCTCCTCTTCAAGAGAACAACCTCGACCTCATTATTCGCAACCACCTAAAAAGATGTGGTGGCCCACGAGGTGAGGCCCACTCCCAGTAAGAGATATAACTCTCTAAAACAAATATTAATTACAACAGATTAATTAACAATAAGTAAATTGAGTAGATAGAGTATTGAATAATAAATTTGAGCATATTGAACAGTTTAAACATACTAAGCAGTTAAGCAAATAAGCTTTAGCAATAAGTAAAATTACTCAATTTCATAAGTCTGCATCATGTAAGAACTATGTAGTATGAAGATAAGGCAAGGGCTAATCAATCAATGTGAGACGTATTTAACCCTAGCAGATATATTGCACGGCTTGTGCTACATCTTTCATTATTATGCCCTGGGGAGGTTGATTGTACCACTCAAAGCCAATTGACCACCGCTTGGTCGCAATCAGTTCCATATAAGATCTAGGAAGAGCCAGACCCCAAGATCTTCTCCATACTCAGTCAATATGAGTATGCACTATAGTTACATCTTAGTCGAACTACAAAATAGCGACATATAGTCCTGTAAACAACTATCCCACCTTGGTACAAGTCATAGAGCTAGAAACCAAGATATGCATAGAAAAATCTTTATCACATGATAATCACTGAGACATGACCGTAGCCGTTCTCAAAGAGAGGGCTAGGTATGACCACAGTGATCCTCCCTAAATACTTGAGGTCAGGATAATAAGTACCCCACACATTCAATAATATGCACTTCTAGTTTTCCTTAGGAATACTCACTTCACCATCCAACAAGTTCTTACGTTGAAAATGGCTCTATGGCTCAGGGTTGTACATGATAAGGGTTACTCTTTATTAGTTACCATAATTAAGTGAATTAAACCTTCATCATACAAATGGACATACAAACCCTAATTCACTTCTAGCAAGAGTATTATATTGCAACTTCAGAAGATATAAAACTTTTAAGATATAAATCTGAATCACATTACTACATTATACTAATTCATTCACAAATCAGGGGATCACACTTGTCATCATACCATTACAAGGTACAATTTCTTATCACTGGATCCAATGGTCCAACCCTTATTGTATCATGAATAGGATTATACCTTCATTAGGGCTCAACCATGCCCAAAGGTCTAAAAGACCATCACACTAATTCATGCATGATCATCATTGTCTTTCAGTGCCTTAAACAAGGCTCAACAAATCACCAATTACACATGTGACATATGAGGTTAACATAGCAAGAACTATAATGTTCAACTATCATTATGTTAAGGTTTCAACACAAGAAGATAGTATTTCATTATCACATTTAATCATTTAAAGATGGTTGATAATGATCAATCACTATAACTTAGTCACATTAAAGTTGGTGTGTAACATGTCATGTTTCATTAGGGGTACACATCCACTTTTTATGGTGATTTATCAAATATATTCATACATGGGAAAATGTAAGACTACCAATTAAGAGCATTAGTCCATAGAATTCTCCTCACTAGAACCCACATATAATACTATGAGATTCATTCTAATCCAGTGGATGTTGAAGCATCCAATCTCATTCATTGGATCAGGTTCATTGTTCAAAACCACCAATATTAGTATAGTCTTAACCATTGAATTAATTGAACCAAGAAACCATTGGTTTATGACGTAAATGAAGCTACATTTATAGCCTTGACTCACCATAGGTTGTGGTGACCTAATCCACCATCGATCATGACATATTGTGTCACCATCGGTAGATAGGATCAACTCTATTATCATTTTCTCCATTCGGTGTCGAAATAAAGTCAAAAATAGTTGATACCATCATTAGAGCACCAAACCATTGCTCATTGAGCTTCCAAAAGAACCTAACATTGACCCAAGGTGTGACCATCAGTTGTGACCATCGGTCATCCCCTTTGGTCACCCCCATTGGTCATTAAGAAGACAACACCATTGGGTCATGTGTTTAGAGAAAAAACAACAACCTAGAAACCCTAATATGGACCATAGATTGATGGGTGCTTAGCACCATCGGTTTTCATACCTTAGGAAGAATGTGCACATGATTATAGGTTCATCTAGAACTGAAAACAAAATAGGGAACACCATAAAAATCAAAACTAAGCAAGCATAGCTTCTTAATGCTTAGATCATTACTTTAAAGCAGTAACATGACTAACTAGCTTATAGTAAGCAATATAAGTGAATAGGGTTATAAAACTCGCCTCTAAGGAGAAGAACAAACTTCTAGAAGCAAGAAACTCGAACAAATAAGGTAGGAAAAACTCTAGGCAAGCTCTAAAATTGGCCAAGTAGCACCTTTCTCCACAAGAGATGCAAAACCCTAGTAGAAGCAAGAAAGGTAGATTCTTGAGCTCTAGAACAACTTTTACCATGGAAATCCATGGTTAAGACCTGGATGAAGGTAGGAGGAAGAACAACAACAAAAGAACCAGAGGAAAAAAAGGAGATACTTACTCGTTTAGGTTAAGATCACAAAGAAGAAGCTTTAGAAATCCTAAAAGAAGCAAAAACGAAACCCTAGTGCCTAACCATCGGCCCTTGATGTCTATAGGGGACATATATCATCTATAATAGGATAACCTTCGGTATCCACCCCTAAAAGAACCATCGGCCAACACATTCACTTACAAAAGGGTAAAATGGTACTTTCTGTCCCACCATCGGTTGGGAGCCTTTACGCACCTTAACCATCAGTTGCACCAACTCCAAGGTGAACCTTCGATCTCCCTACATCTAGCAGAGCCATCGTTTGGCACCCCCATCAGGAAAAACCTTCAGCCTTCATGGTTTGCACACTTAGCAACTCCTTCATCCATGAAGGGTAAAACCCTAATTCACCATAGAAGTGAATCACCACCAAACCAAGGTTCAAGCCAGTGCCACATGGCTCAACAAGCTCAAGAATGATAAGACAACATCTAAATAACATAATGCATGTGACAAATTGTAAGAAGAACATCTCATTTGGGTAAATTGCATAAAAGTCCAAAATGTACATAAAATTGCATTACTTGCACAACAATGTTCATATTGGACCAAACTTGAAACTTATGCTTGTCACGTGATATTAAAACATATCTCAAGGATATATTAAGGTTATAAGCATTCAATTATGGTAATTAAGCTTGTTCAACACTTTAAGCATGTTCTGGGGTCTTACAACAACCATAGAGGGAAAAGACATTTATACCCTCACCCTCCTTTTTTGAACGAAGACTCCAAACTATAGTACATTCCATATCCTAGATCTATGGTCACTAAAACAAGGTTCAAATGCTATAATATTTTGTACAAACACTGAGAAACGTGTGGAGACATATAATATGTACTTAAATTCCGAGTTAGAACCTCAATTAAGGTGAAATTATAATCTAGTCCACACATGTACAAGTAATTACAAGATTAAGGTAAACATTATCTAGTTGATGTATGATTAATATCATCTTTTAACCAATTGAGTTTAAGGCTCAAACATGTATGAGTATGAATTAGAACACATGTTTGAATATTTTTCACAAAATTTGCAATTAGGTCCTCGTAGGATATTTAATCTATAATTAAGTCCACAATTGCAAGGAAACTTGGAACTAGGACAATCAACGTACAAATTGAATCAAATGAGAGATATCTCTCAACCAATTGATATCTAATATTAATGAAACACACAAATATCATAAATAATCAAGATTATAGGAAGATTAGGTAAAACTAGGTTCATGGTGTCATAGTGACAATCGTTAGTGAAGATACCAACATGAAAGATTATCACATCAAATTTCCTAGTGATGAAATTCTTGAGTTATTAACCGTATTGAGAATAATGAAATAGTGCAGAGGAATGAACGGGGAGACAATGGCAGGGGAAACGATAGAACCAGGTCCCCTAGATTCCTCTAATGATATGCTTCATGGGATGCATGAAAGGGAGAGAGCTTGTAAGGAGGCAGGTTCACCCCCTTACTAAAAATTTGAAGAATAAAAACATCCATTCCAAACACACTCAAATGTATGCTGGAATAGGTGCAAAATTTTCAAACTTCAATAAATGGTATTCAAAACAACCAAAGTGTAGCAGCGGAATAAAAATAATGAATATATTCAATTTTCACAAAAAGATTACAAAAGTACATCATAATATCCCATAAGGGTTTACATGTATGATACAACATAAGGATCTAAGTAGAGGGAAATCTAAACCATAACAACTTTGTCTCCAAGATTTAACTCCTTAAGATAGTCCAAAACTTCATGCCTTATCATCCAAGTCCTTCACCTAGGGTTGGAAGCATACCCCAGCAAGAAGAGAATATAGATGACATCAGCAAAGGTTGGTATGTGCATACTAAATAGGAAATTGAGTAATATATGGAATAAAGTACATCAAATATAAAAGGCTTCCCATAGAAAGGATAAGGACCACCCAAATGGGTATCAAGAGAAAAGGAATTGAAATCATATGATCACAAAAGAATACTTGCCATTAATAAAACATAAATATTTTGCCACATAAGCACATGTAAAGAATTAGGGCACACACCCCATATCATCAACCTGCATGCATGTGAGATAAACATAGCCCTAGAACAATGTAAAGACAAAGGCGGCCAAGTCTCATAAACTTGTAACCTGATAGAGAAAGGAATACTTTCAATATCCCAAATATATAAAACATGGGCCAAGAATCACACATCTTGCCCTGGGTATGAGGTTCCTTTCCATCCCAAAAGAGTAGGAAATATCACATCTGCTCGGCAGGAAATAACACATCTGCCATAACAACCAATGCAATTACACTACTCTAGTGTTACTGAATCACGTAGCATGTTAAATGTATAGGTAATTAGAAAGTATAGTCAGAATATAAAATCTACTCACGTGCATAAGTGACCAACATATACATCCACCTCATAAGTGGGAAAAAGACATCACATGTCATCTTTTAGAGCTCCATCATGAACAAAGCATAAGATAAGAGTTCAAAAGAATATCCATGATAACATGATCAATATAAAATAAGGTAGTTCACATGAACCATGATTTTAAAAAGAAAAGACATTGTGTATAGACTAATGTCCATAGGACAAAGAGACTGAATAAGCATAGGTGAATTGCTTAACATAGAAGAATAGGGGATACATCATACCTCAACTTCAAAGTCTAAATAGTCCAAGTCAGTCCTAGATCCAAGCCTAGGCCTCCAAATAACCTCTATGGAAGGTGGACAGGTCCAATAAGTAAGGTTCCCAAGCTTAGAGAGGTTGGTTTCTCCAACAAAGCTCCTATCTTGAGCAAGAAGCACCTTCTCCACTTTAGAGGTGAAAACCCCTAACAAAAGAACATGGAGATGAGGTGTTTATGGGTTCTAGGTGGGGTTTCACCATGGAAGGCCATGGTTCAAAACAGGAGGAATGTTGAAGGAAGACTAACAACATGAAAATAGGGAAGGAAAGGGGGATACTTAGTAGTTTTGGTCAAAATCACCAAGGAGGAGCTTAAGAAATCCTAAATAGAGAAATTTGGAACCCTAGGAGCCTTCTTCACTAAGGTAGGCACCTCCTTTTACCTTGGGACAACACCTTCATGGAAAAACGGAGTAGGAATTATGCTCTAAGCTATAAGAAATAAAGGAGAGCAAGAGTTTTCGAATTGAGAGTTGGGAAGGGGTAGATATATATGGCTATATAAAGGAAGAGGTCAAGTATGAGGTGTCCATGAGACTTTCCATGTGTCATGTATAAGGGTGTCCATGGAGATGCAAGCCTTTATGGATAAGGAATAAGTCAAGAACAAGGTGTCAAGTTACTTTCCATGTGTCCAATGCTAAGGGTGCCTATGGACATGCAAACATTTATGGATAAGGAAGAAGTCAAGCATAAGGTGTCCATGGAGCTTTCCATGTGTCCTTAGCCTAGGGATTTCATGGCCATGTAGGAGGACAGCTCATAGAGGCTTCTTGAATATCAAATGTCAGTTTATGGACACATAGTCCATCCCAACCAACCTCCAATCAAAGAAATAACCCCATTGATTGATAGCTTCTAAAGATAAGTTCATTTATAAAGAGAGTAATCCCTAAAATGCCCTTGGAAAGAAACGCCTTCAAACCAAGGTGCAACTAGGCGCCCCATGGTTCAAAAACTCAAGAATGGTAAGGTAATATATAATGATTATAATGCATGTGACAATTTGCAAAGAAAACCTCCCAATTGGGTAAATTACTGAAAAGTCCAGAATGTACCTAAAATTGCATGACTTGCACAAACAACATTCAAATTGGACCAAACTTCATCCACAAGTTATCTTTGATGTGTTAAATATGAATTTGCCATTATTTACATATTTTGAAGTTATATAATCACATTATTCATTACTTATGCCTTTTACTCATTTTCTCTCTCCTAAACTTATCTTAATATTTCAAGGTTGTCCAAATTAGATGAAATTTGACATGTAGGCTAATTTTGGTATGTAGATTTCGAATTTTAAGTTTGTTTCCACTTTTGAGGCTTCTTTTTATGAGATATGTCATATGGCCCATTAACGGCCCATTATATAGATTATTCATCCAATTAAGTTTCTTATCTTCATATTACCACCAAAATGAGTTATGTGGCATATTTTATGTATCCATGATAAACCTAAGATTAATGTTAGAACATTAGGTTACATTAAGGTGATATCTACATGCATTAGCTCGTTGGGGTTATACTAAACATCTATTTAGGTCTAACCATCAACCTTGTTTGGCTAAGTCTAAAATGTCAACTTCTGGGGTAGGGTTTGAGATCTAGTATGTTACAGCACACCACCCCTTAAAGGGATTTCATCCTCGAAATCAAAACATCCACATATAAGAAAACAATGTATTCACCACCCCTTAAAGGATTTAACCTACCAAGCCAACTAATATAGAGGTAAAAGGGTAGTCTAACTAAACCATATGCAAGATCCATCACGCTTCACTGTACACTCTGATTACTTACTAAACACCAAACTTCAAAGTCTAGGTTCCAGGGATAACTATCCAAACATGTATTTCTATGGGTCATAAGGGAACTATATTGGGTATCCATCCTCAAACAAGTCATTACACATGAGAGACTAGTTAAACATATTAGGGTCCCTAAAGATAAATCATATAGATATCTAAGGCTACTATGCCTAAAAGCATGCTATTTTGAACAATTCATATCAGCTCAGGCCAGGATGGTATCATATGGATTCGGGAGTCCTCGTAAACCAAGCTAGTGGTGTGGAGGGAAATCTTGCCAGTCCCCGAACCCTGATCCTTTCTAGACACCTTTGCTTTCAACTTCATTTCCTAGTAGCTGCCTAAAGGCCAAGCTAAACAACCTCAAGCTACTATGGTCACTTATGCATCTTTTAGTTGTAAGAATTTTAGGGATCCATTCATCATTATTCTAATGTGAAACTATAGGATCCTAAATCAACCCTTCATCATCTATTGATCAACTCTAGGGCAAACATGTCACTTAAAGGTAAGGTAGGGATTCTAACTAGGGAGACAAAATTGAAATAGTCAGATTCTGACTACTACGGGGTTTGATACCATGTTGTAAGGAGTGCGGGATCACCCCCTTACTAAAAATTTGAAGAATAAAAACATACATTCCAAACACACTTAAAGGTATGCTGAAATAGGTGCAAAATTTTCAAACTTCAATAAATGGTATTCAAAACAACCAAAGTGTAGCAACGGAATAAAAATAATGACTATATTCAATTTTCACAAAAGATTACAAAAGTACATCATAATATCCCATAAGGGTTTACATGTATGATACAACATAAGGATCTAAGTAGAGGGAAATCTAAACCATAACAACTTTGTCTCCAAGCTTTAACTCCTTAAGCTATCCAAAACTTCATGCCTTATCATCCAAGTCCTTCACCTAGGGTTGGAAGTATACCTCAGCAAGAAGAGAAAATAGATGAATCAACAAAGGTTGGTATATGCATACTAAATAGGAATAAAGGACATCAAATATAGAAGGCTTCCTATAGAAAGGATAAAGACCACCCAAATGGGTATCAAGAGAAAAGGAATTGAAATCATATGATAACAAAAGAATACTTGCCATTAATAAAACATAAAGATTGTGCCACACAAGCATATGTAAAGAATTAGGGCTCACACCCCATATCATCAACGTGCATGTATGTGAGATAAACATAGCCCTAGAACAATATAAACACAAAGGTGGCTAAGTCTCATAAACTTGTAACCGAATAGAGAAAGGAATACTACCAATCTCCCAAATATATAAAACATGGGCCAAGAATCACACATCTTGCCCTGGGTATGAGGTTCCTTTCCATCCCAAAAGAGTAGGAAATATCACATCTTCTCGACAGGATACAACCAATGCAATTACACTACTCTAGTGCTTCTGAATCACATAGCATGTTAAATGTAGAGGAAAGTAGAAAGTATAGTCAGAATATATAAAGTAGTCACCACATAAGTGACCAACATATACATCCACCTCATAAGTGTGCAAAAGACATCACATGTCATCTTTTAGAGTTCCATCATGAGCAAAGCAAAAGATAAGAGTTTAAAAGAATATTCATGATCACATGATCAATATCAAATAAGGTAGTTCACATGAACCATGATTTTTAAAAGAAAAGACATTGTGTATAGGATAATGTCTATAGGACAAAGAGAATGTATAAACATAGGTGAATTGCTCAACATAGAAGAATAGGGGATACATCATACCTCAACTTCAAAGTCTAAACAGTCCAACTCAATCCTAGATCCAAGCCTAGGCCTCCAAAGAACCTCTAGGGAAGGTGGAAATGTTTAATAAGTAAGGTTCCCAAGCTTAGAGAGGCTGGTTTCTCCAATAAAGCTCCTATTTTGAGCAAGAAGCACCTTCTCCATTTTAGAGGTGAAAACCCTTAACAAACAAAAATGGAGATGAGGTGTTTATGGGTTCTAGGTGGGGTTTCACCATGGAAGGCCATGGTTCTGACCTGGAGGAAGGTGGAAGGAAGACTAAAAATATGAAAATAGGGAAATAAAGGAGGATAGTGACTAGTTTTGGTCAAAATTGCCAAGGGGGAGCTTAAGAAATCCTAAATAGAGAAATTTGGAACCCTAGGAGCCTTCTTCACCAAGGTAGGCACCTCCTTTTACCTTGGTACAACACCTTCATGTAAAAATAGAGTAGGAATGATTCTCTAAGCTAGAGGAAATAAAGGAGAGCAAGAGTTTTTGAATTGGGAGTTGGGAAGGGGTAGATATGGCTATATAAAGGAAGAGGTCAAGTATGAGGTGTCTATGAGACTTTCCATGTGTCATGTATAAGGGTGTCCATGGACATGCAAACCTTTATGGATAAGGAAGAAGTCAAGCATGAGGTGTCAAGTTACTTTCCATGTGTCCAATGCTAAGGGTGCCTATGGACATGCAAACCTTTATGGATAAGGAAGAAGTCAAGCACAAGGAGTCCATGGAGCTTTCCATGTGTCCTTAGCCTAGGGATTTCATGGCCATGCAAGAGGACAGCTCATAGAGGCTTATTGAATATCAAATGTCAGTTTATGGAAACTTATAGTCCATACCAACCGACCTCCAATCAAAGAAATAACCCCATTGGTTCATAGCTTCTAAAGATAAGCTCATTTATAAAGGGAGTAATCCCTAAAATGCCCTTGGAAAGAAACACCTTCAAACCAAGGTGCAACTAGGTGCCCTATGGTTAAAAAACTTTAGAATGGTAAGGTAATATATAAGGATTATAATGCATGTGACAATTTACAAAGAAAACCTCCCAATTGGGTAAATTGCAGAAAAGTCCAGAATGTACCTAAAATTGCATGACTTGTACAAACAACATCCAAATTGGACCAAACTTCATCCACAAGTTATCTTTGATGTGTTGAATATGAATTTGACATTATTTCCATATTTTGAAGTTATATAATCACATTATTCATTACTTATGCCTTTTACTCATTTTCTCTCTCCTAAACTTATCTTAATATTTCAAGGAGTCCAAATTACATGAAATTTGACATGTAGGCTAATTTTGGTATGTAGATTTCGAATTTGAAGTTTGTTTCCACTTTTGAGACTTCTTTTTATGAGATATTTCATATGGCCCATTAACGACCCATAATCTAAATTATTCATCCAATTAAGTTTCTTATCTTCATTTTACCATCAAAATGAGTTATGTGGGATATTTTATGTATCCGTTATAACCTAAGATTAATGTTAGAACATTAGGTTACATTAAGGTGATCTATACATGCATTAGCTCATTGGGGTTATACTAAACATCTATTTAGGTCTAACCTTCAACCTTGTTTGGCTAAGTCCAAAATGTCAACTTCCAGGGTAGGGTCTGAGATCTAGTATGTTACAGAGCCCCCCTGGTGTGGTCTATGTGGTGAAGGAATAAACAAGATGGGCGGATATCTTTAAGAAGGGAAATATAGGTCTGGTCAATCTCAACAAGATGGATATAGATCTAGTTAATGGGAAGTTGATGTACCTGAAGTACATTGCTGAAAGGAACTTAATGAGGTGGAGTAGGACGGTGGTAGGTTATGTGGTTGACCTGAAGGCACATTGGCCAACTCTAATCAAGCATCCAACATTGATTTGGAAAGTGAAAGTATATATTGAGATACAATCAAGGGGTAAAGGATTCTTCATCATCATGTTTACTAACGTTGAAGATCTTGCCACTATAATCGATGGAGGTCTTTGGTTTGTCGTCGGCAAGCCGTTGATCATTAGGAAGTGGGAACGTGGTGAGCCACTTGAGAAGATGAAATTGACAGAGATCTCGATCTGGTTGAAGATCCACAACCTACCACTTGAGTTGTGGTACGTTGAGATGTTAAAAAAAATAAGATCCTTCCTTAGAAAACCTCTCCGTCCTGACAAGTTAAGATCAAGTTCAGAAGATTGGAATACGCAAGGCTGTAGGTTCTTATCCTTATGTGTTTCACTTTTTTTGAAGGAACTGCAGATTGTTAAGACGATGGACAAAGATTGAATTTGAGTATGAGTGGGAACCAAAAAGATGTTTAACTTGTGATCTTGTTGATCATAAATCTAATCTATGTGGAGTTCCTAATCATGTCGAGGAGAACAAGTTGATACAGAGAAAGCCAACGAAGAAGGTGTCTAGGGAGTGACTGCCAAAACATAAAGAAAATGAGGATGTTGAGATCTTCATTGATGTTGTTGAGACCATTCCTACATGAGGTAAAGAAGAAGTAGTTGAAATTATCATTGAATCTGGAAGAAGGGAGGGGAGCTTGATATTCCAGTTCCCTCTCCAGAACTTGAATGGGAGATAAGAAGGAAGAAATCAAGGTCACCACCTAGGGTGATTCTGAAAAACATAGTTAGAAGCATTCATCCTTCAATAAAAAAATATTCGCTGCTTTCAAACTTTGAAGAGAAGGAAGGAAATGTTGATAGCTTGAAGTACCCAACCAATGGGGATGATAAACACCTTGATGGTGGAGTGCCTCTCAACTTCATCCCCTCCAATGGCTAGTCTTTTTATGATTTTTTCCTGGAATGTGAGAGGAGCTTCCAATAAAATTCCTCACATTCAAGAAGAAATGAACATATACAATGTTGACTATATTATTCTAGAATCAAGGATTAAATATATTGATATTGAAAACTTTGTTAACTTGTTACAGCTTGGCGCTAAGTACATTGATAACTCTAAGTGCTATTCCTGTACTCGCATTATTATTTTGTGGACATATGAGATTTTTTTTGTTAATGAGATTTTTGCTAATAAGAGGGCATCTTCTTGGATTTGTTTAGTGTCTATATGGTGTCAATGCAGACTAGGACAGAACCACTCTTTGGGATTTCGCCAACATCATTCAAGGTATGAAGCCTTCTAAATGGTGTGTCATGGGAGATTTTAATGTTGTCTGTCTTGTTGGTGACAAGATGGGTAAGCACCCTCCTTCTAATCAGTGTATGAGAGATTTTAACAAGGCTATTGCTGACACTAACCTTTTGGAGCTGTCCACAGAGGCTCCTTTCTTTAACTGGGACAATCATTGTAAAATTAGGCAATAATACCTTGTCTAGAATTGATCATATCTTTAGCAATTTGAACTTCCTTTTTGAATTTCCGAACTGTTGGGGTGAAGTTTGCTCTGCTTTAGTTAGTGATCATAAGATTCTCTTTATGAGACTTGTTGCAGGAAAATGGGGTGATACTCCTTTCCATTTTATCAATGCCTAAGTTTCTCAGAAGGATTATAAAAATGTGTTCAAGAAGCTTGGAGTACTGACATTGAAGGCACTCCTATGTTCTATATTTATAGGAAACTCCAAGAAGTTTTTGTTTCTCTAAGGAATTGGAATAAAGAATGTGTTGGCAACTTCTTATTGAAGGCCAAGGAATTACAAAGAAAAGCTTTCCTCATTCAAAAACATGTTGACGAGAATGAGATCATGATAGCCAGAATGCTTGTCGAAAAATTAGAGAAGAGGCTAGTAGTGCACTGAAAGATGAAGAAAACCTACTTATACAAAAGAGTTGAATTCAACGGCTCAAATTGGGGGATAGAAACACCTCCTTTTTCTATGTTTCC
The DNA here is from genome assembly GCA_963693085.1 of Alisma plantago-aquatica. Lineage (NCBI taxonomy): Eukaryota > Viridiplantae > Streptophyta > Magnoliopsida > Alismatales > Alismataceae > Alisma > Alisma plantago-aquatica. The sequence continues at coordinate 517,219,721 of OY856413.1, read as the reverse complement.
TTGAAAACAAAAAGACTAAGAAACAATATACATGTTATGAATTCTGATGATGGCAATAACATTTATGACCCTGACACTATTAAGCAGAAGATTAGAGACTTCTATAGTGACTTATTCAACAATTCTTCTAAAGGTAGGGTTCTCTGGAACGATGACTGGGAGATCCCACACTCATCTGAAATAGACTTTAATGATCTTTGAAGACTTGTTACCAACACTAAGATTGAAAAAGTTACTAAAAACATGAATGGTGATAAGGTATCGAGACATGATGGCTTCAATGTCGTATTCTTTATGTCTATTTGGGACATTATTGGTGCAAATGTTACTAGTGCTATACAAGGTTTTTTCAGTTCTAGAAATCATCTTAGATAATGCAACAGTTGTCTTATCACTTTAGTTCCTAAGATACATGGGGTTTTTAATCTTAAAGACTTCAGACCTGTCTCCTTCTGTAATATCATTTACAAAGAGATTACTAAGGTCTTGGCCAATCGAGTGAAACCTATTTTTCCTTTCATGATTGACATGAATCGGGTTGCTTTCGTGTATGGGATGAAAATAGGAGATGTCATTCTCCTTGCCAATGAAGTTCTTATCACTTTTACAAGTACTTAAAAGAATATGTGTGTCAAAACTAATTTAGCCAAGGCTTTTGATTCTATTAGAAGGGATTACATCCTCTTCTTGCTTGAAAAGATGGGATTTCCTAGCTGTTGGTTTCACTAGATCGAATAAACTTTTTCTACTGCCTCGTACAAAGTTTTGGTCAATGGCTGACCCCTTTATCAATTTCTTGCCACTAATGGGGTGAGACAGGGTGACCCTATGTCCCCATATTTATTTGTGATTTCTATGTAGGGTTTAACCTCTATCATAAAATATGAAACCAAGAGTGGTAACCTCAAACCTCTTCAAGCTTCAAACGATATTACAATATCACATATTATATTTGCTGATGATCTCTTGCTTTTTGCGAAACCCAATGATTCCGATGCACGCTACTTGAAAAGAATCATGGAGACCTTATGCAAAGTTTCTGGATTGAAGTTAAATAATGAGAAAAGTCAAATCTTCCTTAGTAGGAGTAGTGTACAACACACGAGTATCCCTATAATTTTTAGTATTACAGCTTGCTCACTACGAGTGAGATACTTAGTGTAACACTTCACCCCCAACAAAACACGATTACATGCTAACCAGCAGATTACCGAAAAACACAGGAAATTAAAACCAATTTATAACAAAAACCACAAGATGAAACATATAATATTTGAGCCAACATTTTTCATTTCATAGCATATCTCTAAGGTGCTACAACATAATTTCCCATCATCTCGTTACATGGAATAACTGTTACAGGATGCTTTACATCAAGATGTATATCAAAAACCATACATCGATCATTGTACGAGAAACATCAAAAAACTCTCCTGAAGACCTGAGTGTACAGGGACGACACATAGGACTCTACTGCTAGACGCTATCTATCCCACCAGGTATGATACCTCTGCATAACATCCGTAGCCACATGATCATCATCTCGCCAGTCACGTCCACCTAAAAAGGGTTATTAACCAGCGAGGTGAGACACACAGTCCCAGCGAGAAACATAACCCTCTACCAGCTTTATTATGATAAGTGATAACTGATATAAGCAGATTATAAAAGCAGTGTACTGAGCAGGGCTAGTCTTACTAGCAATCTTACCAAGATATTTATGAGGCCTATAACCAGGTACTCTTTATGGAACATGATTGACAAGATAAACTTTATACGATCTTATCACATTATATAAGGGATATAAGATAAACTGCAAGTGTAAAAAATAGAGCAACTATACAAACAAGGCCTCAACCAAAGTTTCGTATTTGCCCTAAGCAAAGATACTATACGGCTTGCTTACAAATTATTATGCCCTGAGGAAGTGAGCCGTACCGCTCAAATCCAACCTTCGGTTGCGAAACCCAAAGCCGGTTCCATACAAGGTCAATGGAAGAGCCGGACTCCACGACCTCCCCCTCGTGGTCAGTGCATGAGAACCAAAGCAAGACCGCAGTCTCGTGCTTTAAGTGGCCTCAGCCATAGGGTCAGCTCCATAGGCTACCCTTCCTCTAGCCCGCCTCGGTACAGGTCTCGGTGCTAGTATATCTGAGCCACGGGCCTATTCACCGTGCTCTGAGCCATGAACGCATTCATGCTCCCATATCACACATCCTGAGCCATGGGCCTGTTCACCATGCTCATCACATATCCCGAGTCTGCAAACGCAGTTGCACTCATTTTCCTCTCTATTTTAGGCTAGGAGAAACCTCGCATACTCAACAATATGCGCTCCGGGTTAACCCGCAGGAGAACCCGTTTCACCATCACCAACTCCTGACGATGATGGATCTATGGCCAGGGCAACTACATGAGAGATTCATCTGTAATTAGTTTAATGTATTTTAAGTAGATTGATGGGGCAATCAAGTTGTATTAAGCAACCATATATAAAACATGAACAACATTAGATTCATTACATTGATGTTATAATACTACTGCCATTTCCATTGTCCTCAACAATCATCACATTGCCATGGGATATAAATCCCTCACATCATCTCATAGTACTACTGCCTCTCAAGGCTTCATCATTTCATTTCATCATGGGATATCAATCCCTTAGTTCATCACATTACATCAGTGCCTCTCAAGGCATCATCAACATCATTAGGGAATATCAATCCCTCATGTCATCACTAGAGGGCCACACCTCAACATGCATTTCTCATCATACTGGTAATATGTTATCTCATCAACATTATTACTTGGATATTGTACATGTATCAAGTGCTATACGAAGCACAGAAGCATATAATAACCATAGCTCTTACTTGGCTATGAATTCGATAGACCAGCATGGTTAGCTTGCATAAGAAAGAGATAACTGGATCACCAACATAGAACATAGATCCTTTAGAGAACACATTATGATTATCATGCTATCAAGGATTTAGGTGTACAGGATTGGAACCACATCCATGTTCATAGTTGTGTCTGTAGTTAATTTAGATTATTATTATCAAGCTATGAGCATTCATCATGCCCCATAACTCATGAACATGTCTTTGATTATCACTTCATTAAGAGTAAGGTTTGCAACATTGGAACATTCTTCCATCATTATGAACATATGCAGATTAATGTCATAACCGGTGTATAAATCAATACATACTATTGTTACCACATCATGGTTATCCCATCATACCCTATATCTCAAATCGTATGAGCATCATCCTTAAGGTTTAACTTTAAGGATCATACACCAATATCCACCATCTAATCTTGTCCAAGGTTCATCTATCCTTACACATAATTAACCACCGCACAAAGGTCCACGACCCATTTCATTTTGGGTTCATCATACTTTATTATTATATATGGACGCACACATCATGGCCCATACTTGTAGTCATACACCTGTGTCATATTGACATGTGTAGCAACAACATCTCCTATCGAACATACCATGTCACAACCTATCTAACATAGGTGCAGGGTTCAAGGTGATTAAACCATATCACAGGTATCATTGTTATCAACAGATATGTGACCACATACATTAGCTATATGCATTTTAGGTCATCAAAAACCCTTACCAAAAGTATAACGACTAGGGTTTCCAGCACTAAGGCAACTCACCATCATATCGGCCAACCTCTGCACACCCTCTGTCGTGCATCAAGGTCCCATCATCTCTCATGGTATCGGGCAAGGTGTATCGTGCATCACCACATGGATGTCGGCCAAAGGCCCATCGTGCACACCGGCTAAGGTTAGGGTTCCCTCTGTCAGCTAGTCCTCAAGAGTGACCATATCGGCCAAAGGGGTACCACCTCCATGTCGTCCAAGATATCATATCGGGCATCACCAGAATACTTCATACCGACCAAGACCTATCACAAGGTGTGTCATGCAGAGCACACATTTAAGTGTATCGTCCAAGATCCAACTCCACCAAAAGGGGTAACGACCAAGATTAACTAAGTCTATCGGTTAGAGGAACGTCACCACAGCAACCCTATCGGTCAAAGGGGTGTCGCCCAAGGTGCCCCTACTACACAAACATCTTTGTATCGTCCCACCATATTGCCTAGGTGTGTCGGGAAACCACCTCTACAAGGTGTAACGGGTAGGGTACTCAACATAGTGTATCGCCCATCCCTCATATCCACAAGGGATATCGGCCAAGGGACCATAATGGTTACCAACTCAGCTTTACTAGGTATAACGACCAAGGATACAAAGATCAACCTAATGCCCAAGCAAGTATACCTACCAAGGATTCCTCCTCAAGAACATATCATGCCACAAGGGTAGACCACTTATGTCACCCAGAGCAACTCTAGCACCCAAGCTAGGGTTGAGGCTCTATATCGGCCAAGATACAAGGTTTAGGGTTGTGTCGGCCAACTACCATTCCACCTATCACCATGTCAGGCAGAAGGGCATAACGACCACAAGGTCCATTAGGAGCTAACTTCTCATATCATCCTTTAACCCTAAAGGGTGTATCGGGCAACATACTCAAAAGTTCATCACGGAAGCGCATGTCGGCCAAGAGCCCATCCAAGGGTCTAGCAACCATGTCGACCAAACTCTAACTCTAGGGTGGTTAAGGGATATCGGCACAAAGGTAAAACTATCACCAACTCATCCTATCACCGATAGGTATAGGTCATAGGCTCACCTTTCAAGTCCAAAGGAGAGAAAGGGGTATTGCCATAACCATCAACTAAAGCATAGGCTATAGAACCAGGTACTGTATCGGGTAGAGACCCATATCAGGCAACCTAGTTGTATCGGCCAAAGACTCATATCGTGCAAGTCATCTTCAACCTCTAGCCATCCATTACCATCTTGTACAAGGAAAACAAGCTAAAGGCAGTATTAAAACGTAGCATTCCCATTAGATAAGATTCCAAGTTCCATATATATGTCTATCATGAAGAAAAGGTAACGATTTAAGTACAAGAACCATCATATAGATATATGGAGAGTGTGCATAATAGAAATGGTTAAGAGTTATGTAACCCGCCTTAAGAGGATCTCCATGAAAGGAATAAAACTCCATGATCCAAGAAGCAAACACATGTTCTCTTCCAAGAACAGCACCCATCCAAAGCTCCAAACATGCCTTCGGCACCATCATCACCACCTCAAGAAACAAAGGAAGGAGAAGAAGAAGAAACCATGGTTATGTATAGCTCAAGAAGAAGAAAGGAGGGAAGATGACCAAGTCCTTGCTTACTCTTACCAAGGGCCTATCCATGGACGAGAGGGAAAGAGGAAAGTGGAGAAGTAAGCACAAGGAAGCATGACTCACCAAGGTCGGATCTTGAGCAAGGAGTTTCCATGGCCAAGGAGCTCGCCCCTCCATGCTCCATGGGAGTCTTCCTTAGCTCCCAAAGCTCCCATGCCCGACACAAACAGATAGGAGAAGGTAGGTGGCCGAAAAGAATTGCTTGGCTAAGGAGGAAGGGAGTTATATACACCAAGGAAGAGAGAGGTAGCAAGAGAAAGGTGTCATAACCACATTAACCAAGGTGCCACTTGTTCTAGCTCATAACGCCACTTGTTGCCACCCTAGCAGCTCATGCATGGCCTGGTGATACACTCTAGGAAGTGTATCGTGCAGCTGGACAGCATCCATGGCCGACACACCCCTGTTGGGTGACACACCTTCATGTCCTAGCCGATACACTAAAGGACAAGGTGACATATGCAACACATATATGTATATAAAGACCATATAGGATGTCATTCCTCATATATCAACCAAAAAAGGGACCCCATCATCCATACTCCTTCTAGATGATGTCACACACAAGCAAGAAGACTCTAGAGCTGATAAATTGCACATTGACCCCTCCACTTTGGGTAAATTGCAATTTACACCAAAACTAGCACAAAAAGCATAAACATCAACCAACCAAGCTCAAACTTGAAACATAGGTCCTACATAAGGTGTCCCATGGCATCATTCTCTTTATAATGATGCAAGAGAACTAAAGTCATGCTTTACATGTGACATATTGCAATATAACCCCTAACTTTGGGTAAATTGCACTTTGGTCCAAAACATGCAAACATTGCTCAAACAGCATCCAAATGGGACTAAACTGGAAACATGAGCTTGTCACATGATACCAAAACATCTTATAAGATTAGATTAAGGTTCTAAGAACCATTCATAAGCAAAGCAAATAGGGTTAGCCCAAAACCTGGGTTAGGGTCCTTACAAGTTATAAACCCCTAACAAGGATTTAGTCCCCGAAATCCCAAGCGGTAAGAAGACAGGTGTTACTTGTGCATCACATCAAACAACTCCACAAAGCTCCCAAGTGTCACAGATCTTAGACCAACATACTTGCTCTTATCCCAGAGCCACTCAGAGTTTTCTTTGTACTGGTCACACACTGAAACCCTCAACTCATCATCTTTTGCCTGTTAACACTCTTAGATACTGGAACATAATATGCAACTCGTATTACTCAGTTATCAGTTCCTTCTACTGATGTATCATATTCCTTGTTATGTTTCCACTGCGCTACTTTGACCTCACAAGCTTGGCACTTTAAGCTTTGCATAACTTGTATCACTGTCTTTCTACTATATATGTTTCAACTGATCCTTTTCTTTGCACAAAGGATGTCTCTACTCCAGGGGGGATCTTTCTCAGAAGAGGTTATCACAAGATACATACTCTACAAAACACCTATATGCACATGATAGGGCTCAACTAGATGAACTTTCCCAAGATGACCCTACATCACTTCTTTCTCTTGGGTGCATACCTTCTGATGTCATGTTTATGCGGAGCATAAGCCCCTAACATATGATATCCACACTATAGGCATTTAGCCGGATCAACCAAAGCCAACCCTTCCATCTGAGACAACTTCACACCTTCCCAAGGATATCCATTCCCATGGTTACCACGATCTTTGACATATCTCATAGAAAGGGATTCACCCGACTATCACATCTATGAAAGGAAAGGGTACGGAGAAGGGTATACTTCATCCTGCACAACCAGGTCATCAACAAGGTACTCAACAACAGACTATCTCTCTCTGACTCACAGGAAGGAAACATCTGCCAAACATACAACAAGTTCTCAAAGGAGGGTACATCCTGAACTGGATCAACTAGAGAAGATAAGAGGAAATAAGAAGACAAAGTAGAACGGAGTGACTCCATTCGTCCTGTCACCACACACTGGTCATTCTACCGTTTCTGGTCAGCTTAAACCACACGATCTAGCTGTCGCCTGTTGCCATCTGCCGCCTGATCAAACCATCCAGTCCTCACTTGCTTATCCTTATCAGGGTCCCTTTGTGATGTCCAACTTCTACTTCAAGGGTCACCACATAGATCCATACTTCCAGAACTAGCTTCCAGCTTGTAGGTTCAAGGTCAAGGGTGATCTATCAGGATGGTTCACCTTCATACCTCCACGATCTAGGCATCTTGATCCTCAACCCCTTCTTAGAAGACACGCCAAGAGGATCCTACCGTCATCATCCCTCACAGACATTCCCCATCTTGGAAACCAAAGTCCAAGATCAACTGATACTTTTCGAAGTATCCAAACAGCGATCACTTCAAAGGCACACATATCAAGTGACACAAGGTCCACTTGACTGCCACTCCCTTGAAAGGAAGGAACACAAAGGAACAAACTCCTCCCATCACCCCATCAACATCTATGATTTCATATCAAAGGGGAGGATATTATCACTTTCTTTGGTCCTTACATGAGTTTCCAATTGTTTATGCAACGTTAAACCTTGTTCCTTCTGGTTCTTATCTTGTATCTTCTTAGGTTCCTTGCAATCAGCACAGGAAACATCAAGACCATTACATGTCATTATTCTTCTTCTCTTGTTACCATTTCATCATAAACATGATTAGTTCCTGATTAGATTAGATTTTTGTTTTCTCTTTGTGAAAAAGATCGTTATTCTTCACATTTTCTTTATTGAGCAGGGATCATCACCCTTGTTCTCTTTTTCTTATCATGAATTTGCACTTTATTCTTTCACATCTTTTCTTACGTTCATTGGTTGGTCTGAGATTATCTCAGGTCCCATCTTGTTTACTCACCACTTATTCTTCTCTTTTCTTCTAACTTTATCTTTTGCTTTCAGGTACTTTCTTCATCTTGTGTAAGTTCTATGCTTTAACTTACGTTGTTATCACAAGTTAATCTGTCTTTTATCATATATATCTCTTGAGATTACAGTTTCAAGAAATTATCTCATCATATTCTTAGTTTTGTTATGCTCTTTAGATTGCTCCAGAATGACTACTTGATCAGAGTAATCAAGGAGGAAACAATCTAATGCTCCATACTTACCCTTGTCTTCAATATTTGAATACCTGGCCAGGGCATCAAGTATTGAGACTAGGTGGTATGCACCATATATTATGTCACGGTCCAACCTTAGACACCATCCTAGTCCTAATCCTAGTGTCCCTGTAGACTCGGCGAACCTAGAGCTCTGATACTAAAACTTGTAACACCTCATCCCCAACAAAACATGATTACATGCTAACCAGCGGATTACCGAAAAACACAGGAAATTAAAACCGATTTACAACGAGCACCACAAGATGAAACATATAATATCTGAGCCAACATTTTTCATTTCATAACATATCTCCAAGGTGCTACAACATAATTTCCCATCATCTCGTTACATGAAATAACTGTTACAGGATGCTTTACATCAAGATGTATATCAAAAACCATACATCGATCATTGTACGAGAAACATCAAAAAACTCTCCCGAAGACCTGAGTGTACAGGGACGACACATAGGACTCTACTGCTAGACTCTATCTATCCCACCAGGTACGATACCTCTGCATAACATTTGTAGCCACATGATCATCATCTCGCCAGGCACGTCCACCTAAAAAGGGTTATTAACCAGCGGGGTGAGACACACAGTCCCAGCGAGAAACATAACCCTCTACCAACTTTATTATGATCAGTGATAACTGATATAAGCATATTATAAAAGCAGTATATTGAGCAGGGCTAGTCTTACTAGCAATCTTACCAAGATATTTATGAGGCCTATAACCAGGTACTCTTTATGTAACATGATTGACAAGAAAAACTTTATACGATCTTATCACATGATATAAGGGATATAAGATAAACTGAAAGTGTAAAAAATAGAGCAACTATACAAATAAGGCCTCAACCAATGTTTCGTATTTGCCCTAAGTAAAGATACTATATGGCTTGCTTACAAATTATTATGCCCTAAGGAAGTGAGCCGTACCGCTCAAATCCAACCTTCAGTTGCGAAACCCAAAGCTGGTGCCATACAAGGTCAATGGAAGAGCCGGACTCCACGACCTCCCCCTCGTGGTCAGTGCACGAGAACCAAAGCAGGACTGCAGTCTCGTGCTTTAAGTGGCCTCAGCCACAGGGTCAACTCCATAGGCTACCCTTCCTCTAGCCCGCCTCGGTACAGGTCTCTGCGCTAGTATATCTGAGCCGCGGGCCTGTTCACCGTGCTCTGAGCCATGAACGCATTCATGCTCCCATATCACACATCCTGATCCATTGGCATGTTCACCATGCTCATCACATATCCCGAGTCTGCAGCCGCAGTTGCACACATTTTCCTCTCTATTTTAGGCTAGGAGAAACCTCACATACTCAACAATATGTGCTCCGGGTTAACCCGCAGGAGAACCCGTTTCACCATCACCAACTCCTGACGATGATGGATCTATGGCCAGGGCAACTACATGAGAGATTCATCTGTAATTAGTTTAATGTATTTTAAGTAGATTGATGGGGCAATCAAGTTGTATTAAGCAACCATATATAAAACATGAACAACATTAGATTCATTACATTGATGTTATAATGCTACTGCCATTTCCATTGTCCTCAACAATCATCACATTGCCATGGGATATAAATCCCTCACATCATCTCATAGTACTACTGCCTCTCAAGGCTTCATCATTTCATTTCATCATGGGATATCAATCCCTGAGTTCATCACATTACACCAGTGCCTCTCAAGGCATCATCAACATCATTAGGGAATATCAATCCCTCATGTCATCACTAGAGGACCACACCTCAACATGCTTTTCTCATCATACTGGTAATATGTTATCTCATCAACATTATTACTTGGATATTGTACATGTATCAAGTGCTATACGAAGCACATAAGCATATAATAATCATAGCTCTTACTTGGCTATGAATTCGATACACATGCATGGTTAGCTTGCATAAGAAAGAGATAACTGGATCACCAACATAGAACATAGATCCTTTAGAGAACACATTATGATTATCATGCTATCAAGGATTTAGGTGTACAGGATTGGAACCACATCCATGTTCATAGTTGTGTATGTAGTTAATTTAGATTATTATTATCAAGCTCTGAGCATTCATCATGCCCCATAACTCATGAACATGTCTTTGATTATCACGTCATTAAGAGTAAGGTTTGTAACATTGGAACATTCTTCCATCATTATGAACATATGCAGATTAATGTCGTAACCGGTGTATAAATCAATACATACTATTGTTACCACATCATGGTTATCCCATCATACCCTATATCTCAAATTGTATGAGCATCATCCTTAAGGTTTAACTTTAAGGATCATACACCAATATCCACCATCTAATCTTGTCCAAGGTTCATCTATCCTTACACATAATTAACCACCGCACAAAGGTCCACGACCCATTTCATTTTGGGTTCATCATACTTTATTATTATATATGGACACACACATCATGGCCCATACTTGTAGTCATACACCTATGTCATATTGACATGTGTAGCAACAACATCTCCTATCAAACATACCATGGTCACAACCTATCTAACATAGGTGCAGGGTTCAAGGTGATTAAACCATATCACAGGTATCATTGTTATCAACAGATATGTGACCACATACATTAGCTATATGCATTTCAGGTCATCAAAAACCCTTACCAAAAGTATTACGACTAGGGTTTCCAGCCCTAAGGCAACTCACCACCATATCGGCCAACCTCTGCACACCCTCTATCATGCATCAAGGTCCCATCATCTCTCATGGTATCGGGCAAGGTATATCGTGCATCACCATAGGGATGTCAGCCAAAGGTGCATTGTGCACACCAGCTAAGGTTAGGGTTCCCTCTGTCAGCTAGTCCTCAAGAGTGACCATATCGGCCAAAGGGGTACCATCTCCATGTCGTCCAAGATATCATATCAGGCATCATCAGACTACTTCATACCGACCAAGACCTATCACAAGGTGTGTCGTGCAGAGCACACATTTAGGTGTATCGTCCAAGATCCAACTCCACCAAAAGGGGTAACGACCAAGCTTAACTAAGTCTATCGGTTAAAGGAACGTCACCACAGCAACCCTATTGGTCAAAGGGGTGTCGCCCAAGGTGCCCCTACTACACAAACATCTTTGTATCATCCCACCATATTGCCTAGGTGTGTCGGGCAACCACCTCTACAAGGTGTAACGGGCAGGGTACTCAACATAGTGTATCGCCCATCCCTCATCTCCACAGGGGATATCGGCCAAGGGACCATAATGGTTACCAACTCAGCTTTACTAGGTATAACGACCAAGGATACAAAGATCAACCTAACGCCCAAGCAAGCATACCTACCAAGGATTCCACCTTAAGAACATATCATGCCAAAAGGGTAGACCACTTATGTCACCCAGAGCAACTCTAGCGCCCAAGCTAGGGTTGAGGCTCTATATTGGCCAAGATACAAGGTTTAGGGTTGTGTCGGCCAACTACCATTCCACCTATCACCATGTCAGGCAGAAGGGCATAACGACCACAAGGTCCATAAGGAGCTAACTTCTCATATCATCCTTTAACCCTAAAGGGTGTATCGGGCAACATACTCAAAATTTCATCAAGGAAGCACATTTCGGCCAAGAACCCATCCAAGGGTCTAGCAACCATGTCGACCAAACTCTAACTCTAGCGTGGTTAAGGGATATCGGCACAAAGGTAAAACTATCACCAACTCATCCTATCTACCATAGGTCTAGGTCATAGGCTCACCTTTCAAGTCCAAAGGAGAGAAAGGGGTATTGCCATAACCATCAACCAAAGCATAGGCTATAGAACCAGGTACTGTATCGGGTAGAGACCCATATCGGGCAACCTAGTTGTATCGGCCAAAGACTCATATCGTGCAAGTCATCTTCAACCTCTAGCCATCCATTACCATCTTGTACAAGGAAAACAAGCTAAAGGCAGTAGTAAAACGTAGCATTCCCATTAGATAAGATTCCAAGTTCCATATATATGTCTATCATGAAGAAAAGGTAACGATTTAAGTACAAGAACCATCATATAGATATATGGAGAGTGTGCATAATAGAAATGGTTAAGAGTTATGTAACCCGCCTTAAGAGGATCTCCATGAAAGGCATAAAACTCCATGATCCAAGCAGCAAACACACGTTCTCTTCCAAGAACAGCACCCTTCCAAAGCTCACATGCCTTCGGCACCATCATCACCACCTCAAGAAACAAAGGAAGGAGGAGAAGAAGAAACCATGGTTATGTATAGCTCAAGAAGAAGAAAGGAGGGAAGATGACCACGTCCTTGCTTACTCTTACCAAGGGACTATCCATGGCCGAGAGGGAAAGAGGAAGGTGGAGAAGTAAGCACAAGGAAAAACTAGCAAGGAAGCATGACTCACCAAGGTCGGATCTTGAGCAAGGAGTTTCCATGGCCAAGGAGCTCACCCCTCCATGCTCCATGGGTGTCTTCCTTAGATCCCAAAGCTCCCATGCCCGACACAAACAGATAGGATAAGGTAGGTGGCCGAAAAGAATTTCTTGGATAAGGAGGAAGGGAGTTATATACACCAAGGAAGAGAGAGGTAGCAAGAGAAAGGTGTCATAACCACATTAACCAAGGTGCCACTTGTTCTAGCTCATAACGCCACTTGTTGCCACCCTAGCAGCTCATGCATGGCCTGGTGATACACTCTAGGAAGTGTATCATGCAGCTGGACAGCAGCCATGGCTGACACACCCCTGTTGGGCGACACACCTTCATGTCCTAGCCGATACACTAAAGGACAAGGTGACATATGCAACACATATATGTATATAAAGACCATATAGGATGTCATTCCTCATCTATCAACCAAACAAGGCGCCCCATCATCCATACTCCTTCTAGATGATGTCACACACAAGCAAGAAGACTCTAGAGCTGATAAATTGCACATTGACCCCTCCACTTTGGGTAAATTGCAATTTACACCAAAACTAGCACAAAAAGCATAAACATCAACCAACCAAGCTCAAACTTGAAACATAGGTCCTCCACAAGGTGTCCCATGGAATCATTCTCTTTATAATGATGCAAGAGAACTAAAGGCATGCTTTACATGTGACATATTGCAATATAACCCCTAATTTGGGTAAATTGCACTTTGGTCCAAAACAAGCAAACATTGCTCAAACATCATCCAAACGGGACCAAACTGGAAACATGAGCTTGTCACATGATACCAAAACATCCTATAAGATTAGATTAAGGTTCTGATAACCTTTCATAAGCAAAGCAAATAGGGTTAGCCCAAAACCTGGGTCAGGGTCCTTACAAGTTATAAACCCCTAACAAGGATTTCGTCCCCGAAATCCCAAGCGGTAAGAAGATAGGTGTTACTTGTGCATCACATCAAACAACTCCGCAAAGCTCCCAAGTGTCACAGATATGAGACCAACATACTTGCTCTTATCCCAGAGCCACTCAGAGTTTGCTTTGTACTGGTCACACACTGAAACCCTCAACTCATCATCCTTTGCCTAGTAACACTCTTAGATACTGGAACATTATATGCAACTCGTATTACTCAATTATCAGTTCCTTCTACTGATGTATCATATTCCTTGTTATGTTTCCGCTGCGCTACTCTAACCTCACAAGCTTGGCACTTTAAGCTTTGCCTAACTTGTATCACTGTCTTTCTACTATATATGTTTCAACTATTCCTTTTCTTTGCATAAAGGATGTCTCTACTCCAGGGGGGATCTTTCTCAGAAGAGGTTATCACAAGATACATACTCTACAAAACACCTGTATGCACATGATAGGGCTCAACTAGATGAACTTTCCCAAGATGACCCTACATCACTTCTTTCTCTTGGGTGCATACCTTCCGATGTCATGTTTATGCGGAGCATAAACCCCTAACATATGATAGCCACACTATAGGCATTTAGCCGGATCAACCAAAGCCAACCCTTCCATCTGAGACAACTTCTCACCTTCCCAAGGATATCCATTCCCAGGGTTACCATGATCTTTGACATATCTCATAGAAATGGATTCACCCGACTATCACATCTAGGAAAGGAAAGGGTGCGGAGAAGGTATACTTCATCCTGCACAACCAGGTCATCAACAAGGTACTCAACAACAGACTATCTCTCTCTGACTCACAGGAAGGAAACATCTGCCAAACATACAACAAGCGCTCAAAGGAGGGTACATCCTGAACTGGATCAACTAGAGAAGATAAGAGGCAAGAAGAAGACAAAGCAGAACGGAGTGACTCCATTCGTCCTATCACCACACACTGGTCATTCTACCGTTTCTGGTCAGCTTAAACCACACGATCTAGCTGTCGCCTATTGCCATCTGCCGCCTGATCAAACCATCCAGTCCTCACTTGCTTATCCTTGTCACGGTCCCTTTGTGATGTCCAACTGCTACTTCAAGGGTCACCACATAGATCCATACTTCGAGAACTAGATTCCAGCTTGTAGGTTCAAGGTCAAGGGTGATCTATCAGGATGGTTCACCTTCATACCTCCACGATCTAGGAATCTTGATCCTCAACCCCTTCTTAGAAGACACACCAAGAGGATCCTACCATCATCGTCCCTCACAGACATCCCCCGTCTTGGAAACCAAAGTCCAAGATCAACTGATACTTTTCGAAGTATCCAAACAGCGATCACTTCAAAGGCACACATATCAAGTGACACAAGGTCCACTTGACTGCCACTCCCTTGAAAGGAAGGAACACAAAGGAACAAACTCCTACCATCACCCCATCAACATCTATGATTTCATATCAAAGGGGAGGATATTATCACTTTCTTTGGTCCTTACATGAGTTTCCAATTGTTTATGCAACGTTAAACCTTGTTCCTTCTGGTTCTTATCTTGTATCTTATTGGGTTCCTTGCAATCAGCACAGGAAACATCAAGACCATTACATGTCATTATTCTTCTTCTCTTGTTACCATTTCATCATAAACATGATTAGTTCCTGATTAGATTAGATTTTTGTTTTCTCTTTGTGAAAAAGATCGTTATTCTTCACATTTTCTTTATTGAGCAGGGATCATCTCCCTTGTTCTCTTTTTCTTATCACGAATTTGCACTTTATTCTTTCACATCTTTTCTTACGTTCATTGGTTGGTCTGAGATTATCTCAGGTCCCATCTTGTTTACTCACCACTTATTCTTCTCTTTTCTTCTAACTTTATCTTTTGCTTTCAGGTACTTTCTTCATCTTGTGTAAGTTCTATGCTTTAACTTATGTTGTTATCACAAGTTAATCTGTATTTTATTATATATATCTCCTGAGATTACAGTTTCAAGATATTATCTCATCATATTCTTAGTTTTGTTATGCTCTTTAGATTGCTCCAGAATGACTACTTGATCAGAGTAATCAAGGAGGAAACAATCTAATGCTCCATACTTACCCTTATCTTCAATATTTGAATACCTGGCCAGGGCATCAAGTATTGAGACTAGGTGGTATGCACCATATATTATGTCACAGTCCAACCTTAGACACCATCCCAGTCCTAGTCCTAGTGTCCCTGTAGACTCGGCGAACCTAGAGCTCTGATACTAAAACTTGTAACACCTCATCCCCAAAAAAACACGATTACATGCTAACCAGCGGATTATCGAAAAACACAGGAAATTAAAACCGATTTACAACAAGCACCACAAGATGAAACATATAATATCTGAGCCAACATTTTTCATTTCATAGCATATCTCCAAGGTGCTACAACATAATTTCCCATCATCTCGTTACATGAAATAACTGTTACAGGATGCTTTACATCAAGATGTATATCAAAAACCATACATCGATCATTGTACGAGAAACATCGAAAAACTCTCCCGAAGACCTGAGTGTACAGGGACGACACATAGGACTCTACTGCTAGACGCTATCTATCCCACCAGGTACGATACCTCTGCATAACATCCGTAGCCACATGATCATCATCTCGCCAGGCACGTCCACCTAAAAAGGGTTATTAACTAGCGGGGTGGGACACACAGTCCCAGCAAGAAACATAACCCTCTACCAGCTTTATTATGATCAGTGATAACTGATATAAGCAGATTATAAAAGTAGTATACTGAGCAGGGCTAGTCTTACTAGCAATCTTACCAAGATATTTATGAGTCCTATAACTAGGTACTCTTTATGGAACATGATTGACAAGATAAACTTTATACGATCTTATCACATGATATAAGGGATATAAGATAAACTACAAGTGTAAAAAATAGAGCAACTATACAAACAAGGCCTCAACCAATGTTTCGTATTTGCCCTAAGTAAAGATACTATACGGATTGCTTACAAATTATTATGCCCTGAGGAAGTGAGCCGTACCGCTCAAATCCAACCTTCGGTTGCGAAACCCAAAGCCGGTGCCATACAAGGTCAATGGAAGAGCCGGACTCCACGACCTCCCCCTCGTGGTCAGTGCATGAGAACCAAAGCAGGACCGCAGTCTCGTGCTTTAAGTGGCCTCAGCCACAGGGTCAACTCCATAGGCTACCCTTCCTCTAGCCCGCCTTGGTACAGGTCTCGGCGCTAGTATATCTGAGCCACAGGCCTATTCACCGTGCTCTGAGCCATGAACGCATTCATGCTCCCATATCACACATCCTGAGCCATGGGCCTGTTCACCATGTTCATCACATATCTCGAGTCTGCAACCGCAGTTGCACTCATTTTCCTCTCTATTTTAGGCTAGGAGAAACCTCGCATACTCAACAATATGCGCTCCGGGTTAACCCGCAGGAGAACCCGTTTCACCATCACCAACTCCTGACGATGATGGATCTATGGCTAGGGCAACTACATGAGAGATTCATTTGTAATTAGTTTAATGTATTTTAAGTAGATTGGTGGGGCAATCAAGTTGTATTAAGCAACCATATATAAAACATGAACAACATTAGATTCATTACATTGATGTTATAATGCTACTGCCATTTCCATTGTCCTCAACAATCATCACATTGCCATGGGATATAAATCCCTCACATCATCTCATAGTACTACTGCCTCTCAAGGCTTCATCATTTCATTTCATCATGGGATATCAATCCCTGAGTTCATCACAATACACCAGTGCCTCTCAAGGCATCATCAACATCATTAGGGAATATCAATCCCTCATGTCATCACTAGAGGGCCACACCTCAACATGCATTTCTCATCATACTGGTAATATGTTATCTCATCAACATTATTACTTGGATATTGTACATGTATCAAGTGCTATACGAAGCACAGAAGCATATAATAACCATAGCTCTGACTTGGCTATGAATTCGATACACATGCATGGTTAGCTTGCATAAGAAAGAGATAACTGGATCACCAACATAGAACATAGATCCTTTAGAGAACACATTATGATTATCATGCTATCAAGGATTTAGGTGTATAGGATTGGAACCACATCCATGTTCATAGTTGTGTTTGTAGTTAATTTAGATTATTATTATCAAGCTATGAGCATTCATCATGCCCCATAACTCATGAACATGTCTTTGATTATCACGTCATTAAGAGTAAGGTTTGTAACATTGGAACATTTTTCCATCATTATGAACATATGCAGATTAATGTCATAACCGATGTATAAATCAATACATACTATTGTTACCACATCATGGTTATCCCATCATACCCTATATCTCAAATCGTATGAGCATCATCCTTAAGGTTTAACTTTAAGGATCATACACCAATATCCACCATCTAATCTTGTCCAAGGTTCATCTATCCTTACACATAATTAACCACCGCACAAAGGTCCACGACCCATTTCATTTTGGGTTCATCATACTTTATTATTATATATGGACGCACACATCATGGCCCATACTTGTAGTCATACACCTGTGTCATATTGACATGTGTAGCAACAACATCTCCTATCGAACATACCATGGTCACAACCTATCTAACATAGGTGCAGGGTTCAAGGTGATTAAACCATATCACAGGTATCATTGTTATCAACAGATATGTGACCACATACATTAGCTATATGCATTTCAGGTCATCAAAAACCCTTACCAAAAGTATAACGACTAGTGTTTCCAGCCCTAAGGCAACTCACCACCATATCGGCCAACCTGTGCACACCCTCTATCGTGCATCAAGGTCCCATCATCTCTCATAGTATCGGGCAAGGTGTATCGTGCATCACCACAGGGATGTCTGCCAAAGGCCCATCGTGCACACCATCTAAGGTTAGGGTTCCATCTGTCAGCTAGTCCTCAAGAGTGACCATATCGGCCAAAGGGGTACCACCTCCATGTCATCGAAGATATCATATCGGGCATCACCAGACTACTTCATACCGACCAAGACCTATCACAAGGTGTGTCGTGCAGAGCACACATTTAGGTGTATCGTCCAAGATCCAACTCCACCAAAAGGGGTAACGGCCAAGCTTAACTAAGTCTATCGGTTAGAGGAACGTCACCACAGCAACCCTATCGATCAAAGGGGTGTCGTCCAAGGTGCCCCTACTACACAAACATCTTTGTATCGTCCCACCATATTGCCTAGGTGTGTCGGGCAACCACCTCTGCCAGGTGTAACGGGTAGGGTACTCAACATAGTGTATCGCCCATCCCTCATCTCCACAAGGGATATCGGCCAAGGGACCATAATGGTTACCAACTCAGCTTTACTAGGTATAACGACCAAGGATACAAAGATCAACCTAACACCCAAGCAAGCATACCTACCAAGGATTCCACCTCAAGAACATATCATGCCACAAGGGTAGACCACTTATGTCACCCAGAGCAACTCTAGCACCCAAGCTAGGGTTGAGGCTCTATATCGGCCAAGATAGAAGGTTTAGGGTTGTGTCGGCCAACTACCATTCCACATATCACCATGTCAGGCAGAAGGGCATAACGACCACAAGGTCCATAAGGAGCTAACTTCTCATATCATCCTTTAACCCTAAAGGGTGTATCAGGCAACATACTTAAAAGTTCATCAAGGAAGCACATGTCAGCCAAGAGCCCATCCAAGGGTCTAGCAACCATGTCGGCCAAACTCTATCTCTAGGGTGGTTAAGGGATATCGACACCAAGGTAAAACTATCACCAAATCATCCTATCGCCCATAGGTCCAGGTCATAGGCTCACCTTTCAAGTCCAAAGGAGAGAAAGGGGTATTGCCATA
Source organism: Alisma plantago-aquatica (assembly GCA_963693085.1). NCBI lineage: Eukaryota > Viridiplantae > Streptophyta > Magnoliopsida > Alismatales > Alismataceae > Alisma > Alisma plantago-aquatica. The sequence continues at coordinate 517,200,133 of OY856413.1, read as the reverse complement.
ACCATCAACCAAAGCATAGGCTATAGAACCAGGTACTGTATCAGGTAGAGACCCATATCGGGCAACCTAGTTGTATCGGCCAAAGACTCATATCGTGCAAGTCATCTTCAACCTCTAGCCATCCATTACCATCTTGTACAAGGAAAACAAGCTAAAGGCAGTAGTAAAACGTAGCATTCCCATTAGATAAGATTCCAAGTTCCATATATATGTCTATCATGAAGAAAAGGTAACGATTTAAGTACAAGAACCATCATATAGATATATGGAGAGTGTGCATAATAGAAATGGTTAAGAGTTATGTAACCCGCCTTAAGAGGATCTCCATGAAAGGCATAAAACTCCATGATCCAAGCAGCAAACACACGTTCTCTTCCAAGAACATCACCCATCCAAAGCTCCAAACATGACTTCGGCACCATCATCACCACCTCAAGAAACAAAGGAAGGAGAAGAAGAAGAAACCATGGTTATGTATAGCTCAAGAAGAAGAAAGGAGGGAAGATGACCACGTCCTTGCTTACTCTTACCAAGGGCCTATCCATGGCCGAGAGGGAAAGAGGAAGGTGGAGAAGTAAACACAAGGAAAAACTAGCAAGGAAGCATGACTCACCAAGGTCAGATCTTGAGCAAGGAGTTTCCATGGCCAAGGAGTTCGCCCCTCCATGCTCCATGGGAGTCTTCCTTAGCTCCCAAAGCTCCCATGCCCAACACAAACAGATAGGAGAAGGTTGGTGGCCGAAAATAATTGATTGGCTAAGGAGGAAGGGAGTTATATACACCAAGGAAGAGAGAGGTAGCAAGAGAAAGGTGTCATAACCACATAAACCAAGGTGCCACTTGTTCTAGCTCATAACGCCACTTGTTGCCACCCTAGCAGCTCATGCATGGCCTGGTGATACACTCTAGGAAGTGTATCGTGCAGCTGGACAGCAGCCATGGCCGACACACCCCTGTTGGGCGACACACCTTCATGTCCTACCGATACACTAAAGGACAAGGTGACATATGCAACACATATATGTATATAAAGACCATATAGGATGTCATTCCTCATCTATCAACCAAACAAGGCGCCCCATCATCCATACTCCTTCTAGATGATGTCACACACAAGCAAGAAGACTCTAGAGCTGATAAATTGCACATTGACCCCTCCACTTTGGGTAAATTGCAATTTACACCAAAACTAGCACAAAAAGCATAAACATCAACCAACCAAGCTCAAACTTGAAACATAGGTCCTCCACAAGGTGTCCCATGGAATCATTCTCTTTATAATGATGCAAGAGAAATAAAGGCATGATTTATATGTGACATATTTCAATATAACCCCTAACTTTGGGTAAATTGCACTTTGGTCCAAAATAAGCAAACATTGCTCAAACAACATCCAAACGGGACCAAACTGGAAACATGAGCTTGTCACATGATACCAAAACATCCTATAAGATTAGATTAAGGCTCTAAGAACCTTTCATAAGCAAAGCAAATAGGGTTAGCCCAAAACCTAGGTCAAGGTCCTTACACTCAAGTGTCCTTCTCTTTACATGTCATTTGACAAAAGTTATGTGTTCTCCCATTATTGACAAAATCAAGAGTAAACTTGACTCTTGGAAGGGTAGAATCCTGTCTCAAGCTGGAAGGCCGGAACTGATTGTATCCACAGTTTCTTCTTATAATATATTCTGGAATTTAACTTTCCCATTGACAAAATCTATCACAAAATGCATTGATAAGCTGATGAGAGACTTTCTTTGGAATGATTCAGAAGAAAAGAAACATTTACATTCTATCTCCTGGGACCTAATCTGTAGACCTAATGAGGAAGGAGGATTCGGAATTAGATCTATATATGATTGGTCAAGGGGAGGCCTTCTTAAAATTCTCTAGAACATTGCCACTGAGAAGGAAGCATTATGGGTGAAATAACTTCATGAAAGATATGTTAAAGATGACTCCATCTGGTCTGTAGAGGCCAAAGACAACTTGTCCAGGCTTTGGAAGAATATCCTTAGACATAGAGAAACTTTGTTCAACAAAATTGTCTTTTATCTTCCAGATGGTGAGACTTTCCTATTTTGGAAGGATCCTTAGCTCAAGGATAACTACTGGATACATTCGATCCTCAGCTTGTCCATTGATTGGGGAAGGCCCTCAATTGCAAAGTGAGTTGTGTAGTTCAAAACAACAGTTGAAATTGTGCAGATTTGAGGGGAGTCAAATCTCTCCTTGTTGTATTGGTTAAGCAAAAACAACCTTCCAACCTTGTTGACCACTACCTATACAATGGAAATTCTGAATTCAAGTTAAAAGATAGATGGAACATTGCTAGGAGGAAGTGGAAAAAAGTCCCTTGGGGGAGCCAGATTTGGAAGGATGGCATCCCAAGAATGTGTTCTTTAGTCTTGTGGAAATGCTTTCTAAAAAAACTTCCAACTATCGATTATCTGCAGAAAGTTAGCTTTCTTCTTATTTCAAGATGTTGACTTTGCCTTTCAAATTCTAAGAGTTGTGATCACATTCTATTCAGATGTATTTATGCTAAGAACATATGGTCCTTTTTTGAAGCAAAAACTATCCATAATCTCTCTTCTTTAGACAATCTCCTTTTGGTGAAGAAGGAGGTAAAAGTTCTTGCTGGTTGGGTCATCTTTATGCTTTGGAAAGAAAGAAACAACATGATCTTTAGAGATCAAAGCAAGGATGCGAAGACCCTCTGGGAGATCTGCAATATTGATTTGGATCTTATATACATATAGCATGTATAGTTCTCTTTGTTTGTTGTTTTTTCTTCTTTGTACAACCTGAGATTACACTATGTAATCTCTGAGATAATTTCAGTTTAAGAGTAATAGTAAGGAGGCACAACACCCTATTTCCACCAAAAAAAAGTTGTGAGTTTTGTCTTAACCAATGTACGACAGTCCACCCCCAAGCCGAGGGATTTTATCATAGTTTAGTTCAAGATCGAACCTAAAGGACAACATATTTTAAGAATGATCTGATGAAAGTAACCATGTAAGAACTAGTACTCAATACAAAGACGGTTGATTACTCAAGATTGAAGTAACAAAATGGTTGGATTAACATTGTATATATCAATTGGATGGCAACACTAGGTTGGATGGGTTTCACCACTACTACCCATGATTCACTCTCCTTTTATGTAACACCACCCTAAGTACACACATGCACATAGCGGAAGCAATACTAGTTTATCCATAACTCGTGCACTCAAGGGGGCATTACATAAAATTGGCATAGATAACAACAATATAATCAATCACACAAACTTTAAGCGAAAAATATTCTCATCATTGTTCTTATAAAAAGGAAACATTAAGCCTATAATATGGAAACTCATTCAACATCTTGAGACAAAGTCTATAATATAAGTTCTAAACATTGTACACATATAGTTGAATTTGTAAATCTAAGGATCATCTTATAGTTGACACTCCACCAGATCTTATCCTGCTCTATCTTTGTACTTCAAGTTTCTAGGTGCTACTTCTATTACTGCTCCTCACCTGCGGACATCCCGTCCCCAATCATGTATAAAGGAAAACCTAGGTTAGAGTAAGCAGGCATTGAATTCTACTAACTGAAAGGAAATTACTAAATTGTAAAAATAACTAGAAATATACCACTAGAGTAAACATCTTTTATTTACATCTTTTATCTTTTTGTGGCCACTATTATACAATAAGTCCTCTTCTGTGGCATTGTGTGCCTTCTATGGTGCAATGCACCTTCTGTGGCATGAAAGCCTTCTGGTGACACCGAGGTGTCTTCTATTCTATGGCACCAAGTGCCTTTTATGATGCAATGCACCTTCTGTGGCATAATTGCCTTCTATTCTATGTACCGCAATACTTCTTGTAACGACCGTCTCGCGAAAACAAGATTAACTAATGTGGAAGCGTTCATCAAGCAGCGGATTAGCGAAAATCACTAAAAATTAAAACCTTTTTATCAAAATATCCATTGAAGGAAAACTTTCTCACATAGAACCAAAGTAACATAATTACATTCTTGTTCACAAGTACATATTTTGTATCATCTCCTTTTTTAGAATTACAAGCATTAACTGTCCTGTCAATCTAAACACAGGCAGTATAAAATCTCGAGGCTCTAAGCAAAAATCTCGAAAGCACTAACTACTACTCCGAGGACATGAGAGTACAGAGACGACACATAGGACTCTATATACAACTATACATGTCATGACAGCCAATGTCTCCACCTGAGACTTCACTGTTGTCCCTGCTGTGAATGCTGTTCTTTACCTACTGAAGGATTCCTATCTCCTCGTCCGCGTCCACCTAAAAATGCGGTTCCCACGGGGGTGAGACAATTATAAAAATTGCCCCAGCGAGAGTTATAACTCTTCGCCAGTAACATTGTTATTGCAACTTAAGAAGATAAATATGAATGGAAGAATCATATTTGTATAGCAGCAGATATTTTAATGTCTAACAGATTAGAACATTATTCTATATCAGAAGCATTGCAACTATAACTTGATAGAATCAACATGTCATCTATCCTTTAAGGAATATAAAGAACATGTATAACATCTATTCAAACTACAGAATCATTACCACTACTTTAACTCTCTTCGGGATTAGATCATATATCTAAAGCCTGGTATTATCATTGTGGAGTCATGGCCCGTAGCCATATTCTTTTCATAAAGTGTTGGGATCTTAATCCCTCAATTCACCACTGGAAATTATCATCCTTTCACAATTTCAATACCCTAACCATGTGATTCTGGGTGTTTAAACCCTTAGCTCATCACCTGAGCATTGTTACCACTTCCTTAGGTAACTAACACCTTTAGGTCATTTGACCAAGATAAGTATGATACTTGATGCCTATTAACTCTCTTGCTACCTCTTATCAGACAACAAGATATATTATGGCACACAAGGCCCAATAAACAAATTCAAATTAATAACATATCACAGCGCATACCTAGCTATGCCCATCATCTCATGATACCTGCATGGTTAGCACATATGATAGCAGTACATCAATTATCTATCAACATCATGCAAAAACAATGTATTAATAATTCAAGGGTATTACCCTTAATCCTTTACCAGGATTAGGATTTCCATCACACATCTCATATATCATTCATCCAATCATATTGGACTTATATCACAACAAGGTATACCAATATTTGGGGTGTTGGATATGATATCTATCATATCTTGATGTCTCACTTCCCTCAACACCATTAACTTTCTTAAGTTCACATACTTAGCTCGTATTATGGTATTACCCATCCTAATACTTTATGCACTAGTTTATCATATTCATCATGTAAAGTAGTGATCAATTGTCACTTACTTGGAATATACAACTATTTCCAATACTATGGATTCATACATAAGTCAGGAATTAATAAAAAGACCATGTTAGGTCCTATTCAATACAAACTCTAAGTCAAACATAGAGTACCACGGCCGTGCAACCAAAAACGGCCGTGCTAAGGGAAGCCACCACGGCCGTGCTACCTTGCACGGTCGTGCAAAGTGAAAATACCACGGTCGTGCTACCTAAAACAATCGTGCTACATGAGTTCACCTCTTGAATCATATTTAAGCATGAATTCTATTCTCTTATTAGGGAATTATGGTTTCACATACCATTTCCCTTCATTAGAATAGGGATTGCATATAGCATCACCCTTCATTAGGGTTTCATATTACATTACCCATAATTAGGGTTTACTACTCAATCCCCATTAGGGTTTCTCATAGAATCACCCTCAATTAGGGATTTACATGGATACACCTTCAATTAAGGTTTGAGTTCAATAACCCTGTCAATTAGGGTTTATAAACACCAATTAGAGCTTTGAAGTTGATCATCAATCAAGCTACTAATTATGTTTCAATTGATTGCATTGGATCTTCAACCATTGAATTCATGGAACCAATCATCAATTGGACCTCTGCTCATACTTCAATTGAGTTTAGTAGGTCAACCTTCAACTTATTTGACCCTCAATTGACCCTCACTTGGTCATCAATTAGGGTTTGATTCAATTGGATTAGGGTTTAGAATCGATGATTCAACAACACTCATCAATGAAAGATTGTTTACTTTGAAACTTTTGAACCATCATCCAAATTGGGTATGACCTGACCCCAAACGGTCTTGAGGTCATTTGGATGACCTCCAAATGGTCTTGAGACCGTTTTCCCATCATATCACTCAAATCCAATCCATCCAATTAAGGTTTGGATCATGGGATTGATCACCAAATCAGCATTGCATTGTATATCAGCTTGGTACCTTTAGACCTTCAAACACCTAACCATACTCAACCCTAGACCTCCAAACGGTCTTGGTTGACCACCAAACGGTCTTGAGACCGTTTGGATGAGCTCCAAACGGTCTTGAGATCGTTTGGCTCATCCAAACCTTGGATTCTAGTGAAAAATCATCAATGTTTGGTCTATCGAGTTGATCAACAAATCATCACTTAATTGCAATATGATTTGGTACCTTTAGACCTTCAATTGGTCAACTATACTTGACCTCAGACCTCCAAACGGTCTTGGGGTGACCCCCAAACGGTCTTGAGACCGTTTGGGTGATCCCCAAACGGTCTTGAAACCGTTTGGGCTAATCAACCCAAAATCTCTAATTAACTCATTGGAATTTCAGCACTGATTTCAATTAGGGTTTGCCCAATTGATTAGCCTTCAACTCATGACTCGTTTGGAATTAATCCATAAAATTTGGTGAGTCATTAAACAACATCATTAGTAACAGTAATCCCAAACGGTCAATGCTTGGTCAACCATCTCAAATGGTTTTGAAACCGTTTGTCCAAAAAGGTCAAGTTAATCAGATTGAAAATCAGCACTTAATTCAATTAGGTTTCCTTAATTGATTAGCCTTCAACTCACGATTCCTTTGGAGTTAATCCCTAATATTTGGTGAGTCATTAACCAACATCATTATAAACAGTAATACCAAACGGTCAACGCTTGGTCAACCATCTCAAACGGTTTTGAAACCGTTTTCCCAAAAAGGTCAAGTTAATCAGATTGAAAATCAGCACTTAATTCAATTTGATTGTCTAATTGATTAGCCTTCAACTCTCGATTCCTTGGGAGTTAATCCCTAAAATTTGGTGGGTTATCAGCCTACATAATTAGGAACAAAATTCCCAAACGGTCAACGCTTGGTCAACCATCTCAAATGGTTTTGAAACCGTTTTCTCCCAAACGGTTTCAAACCGTTTGCCCTTAAACGGTTTGCTGAAACCGCATAACCAATCAAATTAAAACGATTTGGAGTAGCTATCAAAACCATTTGGCTTGGTACTTTTCTTTGGATAAGCATCTAGGATGATTTCATCATCCCCTTCCTTCGAACAACCAAGAACAGCAACCATTCTTGATGGAAATTGCAGCAAAGAAACAAGAGTGTAGCAATTTAAAGAAAACAATCAACAAAGTATAGAGAATTGATGTAATATCGATGATTAAGGGTTTGGGTTATAAAACCCGCCTCAAATCTGATCTCCAAGCTCCAAGCTACACAGCTATAATGGTGGATGAAGCTTCTCCAACTATTCCAAGGCTCAACTTCAAGATTTGGAGTGAAATGATCGGCTAGAATTGAAGATTGAGTGAAGAAATGAAGGAATTACACATTGTTTATGATTTTCACCATGAAATCATGAAGAACGAAGATCAAAGGCTTACCAACAGGTTGGGGACGTGCTCCCTGCTGTCCCTAGCCTTCTTGGTCAGTTTTGCAAGCAAGGAGAAGAAGTGGGGTCGTAAAAGCCTTTCATTTGGCTTGGAAAATGTACTTTTATAAGAAAATTGAGGAGAGAGAAGATACTTTATAAAAGTCTTTTAATTCCAAAATTGTTGCCACCACTCCCCCCTTGGTTTCTTGCATGAAAGGGCATCTCTATCCCCACCGAACTCTCTTCCATTATCCATGAATTAAGGGAAAAGAAAATAAGTACCTTAATGCTTATTATATTAATATCCCATATGTGAGTGGAAATTACTTTCCTTTATAATAAGGTGAGTGGAGTTTCACCTCCTTTAGATATTTTCGTTCCTTATCTTGGAAAAAGAACGTCCATACTTATTCAAAATCAACCAATAACATTTTGGTTGAAGGCCCTTTAATTAATACATTCATTTTTGCCCTAAATTGGATTAGGGTTTCACTTAGGATTAAATCTTGATTATTTTAATATCAAGATTCTCTCTCCTCCATCTTAATTCAAATGAGAAGTAACTCTCATTTTCTTTGCTCTACATGATGCCAAGAAACATTAGGGACTTTATTGAAGTGGTTATTTGCATATCAAACCCTAGGTTTTGGGTAAATTGCACATTACACCAAAATTAGGTTTTAATGCACAACATTGCTTTATCAGCTCTTTCTTGGTATTCAGGCTTCCATAAGCCATACCTCAACATCATATTCACTCTCATGATGCTTCAACACATGAGGAACATATTATCATGCACAATTTGCACATAAACCCTTCAACTTGGGTAATTTGCACTTTAGTCCAAAACAAACAAAACATTGATTCAACATTGTTCAAACAGGACCAAAATTGAAACATAAGTTTCTCATGAGCCCTAATTACTTTTCCCAAGATAAGATTAAGAATCTACTCAACCTTATTAAGAAAAACATCTAGGGTTAACACATAACCCAGGTCAGGGATGTTACACTTCTTTTCTGTGAAGACTTATTATATAATATAAATTATGTTCTGGTATCATTTTCTATTCTTGTTCTATATATGATTTTGATTCTATTTCTATTAGTATTCTGATTCTGCATCTCAACTATTTGAGATGAGTTTTGAAGTATGTAATCTGTTCTGGCATTCTAAATTATATTCTGAATTCTAAAACTCAATCAATGAGGAACTGTGATAAATTTCAAATCGAAATTCTATATATAAATCTGATGATCTGAAAGAGATTCTAGATTCTAAATGCATGTAAGGAATTAACATACTGAAATAAACTCTAATCATATATTCTGAATTCTAATAATCCACAAACTGATTTCTAACAATTATGCATGAATAATAACTTGAGACTGATAATTTATATGATCTAAGCACGAGTCATCTGAGATAGAAATTCTATTGTACTAAAAGGTAGTAATCTACGTATGAACATTAGACCATGTATCTAATGGATTGTTCTGGGAAGGATAATTAGATAACATGAATTCAAAGGACATGGCCCACTTACCTTATGTGAAGAGATTCATAATGTGATTTCGAGGCATTGGTTCACAAGCTAGGTACCTTGTCAACTAACTCTGGCCATTCAAATCTGATCCAATGGTCATAATTTCTTCATATGGTGTGCCTTAACCGGGTCTCGCGGATCCTCTCACTGGATCCGGCTTCCTCCTAACCCGGCAGGCCGAACAAGATGCTTCACGTCTCTACCTCCAGCTTGCATGAGCTCCGCCATGGTTGTGAAGTCCAGTGAGGACTCGCGCCTACAATAGCTAATCGCACCACCAGAAAAGAGAGCCAATGGATTTGTATTTGCCCTCCCTTCTTAGACAGATCAAACTCCAGGCCTAGATCCCTTCCTTGCTCATCTCCATCCGAGCCTAACACCCGCTCCCCTCTTCCGGAACTGGAAATAGAGCAGGCGACGCTCAAGCTTCCTACAACTACTCATTTTCGTTTGGCTCATTGCAGGAGACGGCCGCTGCTCCTTCGACCACACCTTTTCAGTTGTCGTCCTGTGATCTACAGACTAGATCCCATGAATCTGTATCCGAACAATCGTCCAACCACATTTTTTCTCGTGTGACCGGTCCTTCATTGTCCCCTCTGTTCTGAGTGCCAACTTTTGCTTCTTCTTCCTCTGTTTCATGAGACCATAACAGAGTAGCGCTATGTCCAACAGCCTACCTAGAAGACCGGCTACCAACAGTCATAGGGAGGGCGATGCCTAGTCTCGCCTTCGGTGTCTCTAGAATGTCTGGCTTCCTTATGGCGGGATAATGTGATGACCTTCTTCTCATGCTTCCTCTTACCTTCAAGGCTTAGAGCCACGCAATTGTAGGCTCCTCCTGACTCAACCTTAAGATCATAATACCGAGTTCGGTATTGCCGCCGACTCACCCCTTGATAGGTTGTTCCAACAGGGCCAACAACGAGGAACCCTCCTTCTCTCTATTCTTGTGCCACCGCAAGCGACGAGCTTCCGACGAGGCAGTGCTTTGCATCTAATTAAAAAGCTTCACGGAAACCCATCCATCGCCCTCGACTTTTAGATTCTAGTATTGTCGTTCTTTCTCCTTCGAAACACCCAACTATTTATAGGCCTAGATCAAATCCCTTTCTCTCTTGATTCATCCACTGATGGCATAGTCTTGTTGGGACTCCCGATCTATCGAGACATGTAGTATTGTTTATGTCATTATCTTTAGTTATGTTTTACAATTAATGAAAGGAAAAGGCATTCTCCCTTTGATCCGAGTTCTTAACCGTATACGCAAGAAAATGTTTGTTTCTTTTTATTATTTAGTCACAAGGATCAACGCTCCTAGTAAACTGTGACTTTGACTGGCTTGGTTGGATAAGTATTAAAAAACTATTATATTGTATATCTAATTTCCTCTAAAAACTTAATAGTCCATGTCTTGCAATTATCGTATACTAATATTAGATCACATATTTATCTCATCTATCCCTTCTCATCTAAAATTTTAAAACTTCCGTTCACTTCCCCACTTGTAATGGAAACCACAAATACTGTTAACGTGATTGACGCTACTCATAATATTCCGACCGCAAAAACTATCAAATTAAACATCAAATTTGCTACAACATTATCACACTAAGTGCTTAATTCTTTTATCACCTAATAAACAAGTATCAAGCATCAATTTTACTTATTGACCTATTTAAGTACCTCAATCTATGAGTTTCCAAAAAGTCATGCATACCATAACTTTTCATTATTCATTTCAAAATTTCCAAAATTAGATGAAACCTTGTTCTCAGCATATCCTCATTCTCAGCTCCCTCTTTATGCGTCCAAAATAGTGTCATGAGATGGTTCAAACTACATATTCACCCACTAATGTTCAACATTACTCATACGAGCTCAAATTACTAATAAATCTGGTTCGTATGTCTCACTATCAACATGTTAAGATTTTCCTCATTATCTTTTATGTGTACTAGAAGGGGATTATCTTAGGAGAGAGAAAATACGAAAGTTGAATATTTTTTCTTTTCTTTTCATTTCAAGATAAAGGTGAGCTAATTAGTGCATAAAAGAACCATATATATCATTTTCATAATGTAAATGCAATTTATAAATTGGGGCTCTTTTCATGAAATTCATTACTTACCCTTTATCATAAAAATTTCACTAATTTTTTTAAAATTACATGTCTAAATTTTTGGTATGTTACATTTTCTCTTTGATATCTTTGAAGGTGTTGGTTGATGGTCCAATGTTCTTTCTTTGAAGGTCTCAACAAGTAACAAATAAGAACCTTACATTGCTTCTGATTAAACCATAAAATTTATATTTAGACAACTCAATATCTTTTTAGAGAAGTCAGAAGACTTTTATTCATATCACCCTCCTCGTGTAAGTAAATTCAAACAAAGATTACAATCACTAATTGAACATGAAAGCATTTATGAAACCGACACACCATTATTGACAAAAAGAGTTGGAAGGTTAAAAATATTTGTTGTATGTGTATTTTACTTTCATGGGACATTTTTGCTAGTCTTTAACTGGTGTGGACATGTTCTACATCCCTTTGCGCGTAACACCAATCACACCAATGTTGAATTCAAGCCGAAAGACTTCTGGACTGAGGATGGTACTTAGGATGAGTTTGCTTTAGAGCATATCCTTACAGAAGAAGGTGTGGGATATACTTAGGGGTTTGGATATGCTATCTCCGAGCATGATGATGTTATATGATGGTCACCGATGATGCATGGTGAATTTATCACCAAATCGCCAAGCGGGTTCTCCGCAATGAGCTAGAGCTTCATTGGACCAGGAAAGGGATATGGGTCAATGCCGCTCTCCCGAGAGCTAAAATGGTAGTTTGGAAGATATCAAAGCTTGCGCTTCCCGCCTACGACAATCTCCAAGGCTGCAAGATCCCGCTTGCATCAGCATGTGTCTGCTGTAAGGAGACCAATCAAGATACCACTCAACATCTATTTGCACTTAGTGTGATGGCCACGAAGCTCTAGTGTAGGAAGTTTTCTTTGCTCCAACCAGAGGTTATCATGTCTATATCCCTACAGGATATATTTACAGAGTGTTGGGCGAAGGAATGTTTACGTAACATGAAGGGTTGGTTATTTTCCTATCTCCCCCACGATTTACTGGTCTATTTGACAACATTGATATAGGGCCAAGTTCGAGGGTGCATCCATTAAGACAAACCTGTTGTGGCAAGAGATCATGTGACTATCTGATACGGCAATCAAAAAGACGTCCTTTAGAAATCAGTGGGACCTAGAGCTGAACCAAAAAATAGAGGTGGAGGGGGTCACAAACCTAAAGTTCATAATCATACGTGTCTCCTTAGTCAAATGGTACCCACCTGATGTATCAAATTTAAAGCCGAACATTGCCATTGAGACAAAGAGAGATGTTGTTGATGGTAAGGAGAGATTGACTGTAGGCGTTATGAAGGATATGAGAGCCCATCTGATACTTACCTACAGATACACTATGAGATTCTTGCGGGGAAGCTAAAAAGTCTTAGATGACAACCCATGTCACCAGGGAGACCTTAGGAAAGGTACAAGCGTGTTCCATCATTGGCCACCTAATTCCTCTGATTACCAATACGTCTGCTAGAGCTATTAGTAACTAAGAGAGTGTTCATAATCCTTCTTTTATTATAAGGAAGATCTTTTTTCCCCATGAGGATAAGACGACTTCTCATTTTAGACAAACAAAGCTTACTTACATTTACACACAGTGGGTAGAGGTTTAGATAAATAGTCAAATTCTTTCTTTCTATTTGAATTTAGACCCGAAGGTTGAATGTGGATAGGATGTAGGTGGGTTTTTGATGTTGCTTAGGGCCAGTTTGGTTGGGCCGTGTTTGAACACATGAATTGGAACTGAATGGATTTTCCAACTGGTTGCGTTTGGTTGCATGTTGTTCCTACCCGAACTGGGAAAATGAACCACACAACTGCTCTTTGAGACATGCAAAAAGGAGGAACTCGAACCGTGCCTATTTTGGGCACAAGTTTTTTTCATGCCTGTTGTTACTGCTGTGTATCTTTACCTCTCAAGCAATAATACCGGGTACAACCTGAACAACAAGTAGCTGCTCTATATTAACTGGGCTGTATTGTGGTGGTAACGTTACCGTGGTCACTCAATGCAAATTCTACTTCCAACCAAACGAAATCTGAATGAATGTTGTCAGCTCTAATTACACAAAACCAAACAAATGATGTAGCATTCCGTGTTTCTGTTTTCATATTTTGGAACACATGGTGCCCGCTGGAACTGCTCCCAACCAGACAGGCCCTTAGCCCCTGTTTGGTTCGGGGCTGGCTTTATGCAAGCATGTCTATCTTGGATGAGTTTAGGCCTGCTGGAGTCTGATTCTGTTTGGCAAACCAGTCTCATTCTGGGGGGCTGGACTCATTTCAGACTCGTTTCAAGCTGATTCTGTTTGGCTGTGTAGGCTGGGTTTAGTCTGATTCTGTTTGGGAACTGTAGGCAGGATTAGCTGAATCTGTCCTATTCTCGCAGAACTGTTGTTAAAAATGTGGCCTTGTGACGCCGTTTAAACAGAAGTTAAAAAAAAGTAACTAAAAAATAACTTAATTGTTATCTATATCACTTTGGTTTAAGAACTCCCATTTTGTTGTTGAGATGTGAGTCAAGCGTGTTACCCTTTTGTGGGGTGTTTATGTGGGTGTTTTGGTTGTTTTCTTGAGGTTGAATATGCCTAACATGATATGTTTAATACCCCAAGATATGAGGTAACATGATAACCCCGTCAGACCAAGAAATAAGATTTTATTCTAAACATGATAAGTTTAGAATATATTACAAATATATTTTATTTGTGTTGTGTGGGTGTTATTTTGTATATTTATAATAGTGCAAATAAGATATGATAATTCTAATTTTTACGTTGTGATTAACAATTAACTGTCATGTTCTTGCATCACTGTTTGAACAAGTACGCAAAATGTGTATTTGTAATGTCACTTCAACCTAAGTTTAGAATATATTAAAAATATATTTTATTTGTATTGTGTGGGTGTTTTTTTGTATATTTATAATAGTGAAAATAAGATATGATAATTCTAATTTTAACGTAGTGATTAAAAAGTAATGAAACGTTACTGTCGTCTGGAATGACTTTTGCATGTGGTATATATGTAATGTTGAACATAGTTAATTGTCGTCATGAGTGTGACAAATTACATTATCGTCAGTAACAGTCAAGCTACATGAAATATGAAATTGGCAGTCAAGCTACATGAAATATGAAATTGCCCTAATATATTTTGTTCATAACATAAACAAATTACATTATCGTCAGTAAAAGCAACTGATAATAATCATATTGTCGTCATTAGTGAAACATAAACGATCACTGATAATAACATAATTGTTTACGGGTGATCTTCATCATGGGAGAATGACATTGGGCATGGTTCCTGCACCGGCTGCTTGTTTTGTTGTTTGATGTCGTCTTTTGGCCAATCAAACAACAATGGCAAATGAGGAACATGCTGACTGACTTTGCCCTTGAGGACTTTGCCCTTGACTTGATCATCGGTCCCGATTTTGCCCTCCTCATTTGTGTGATTGCAACATGGTTTTGTGCATAAAAGGTTATCTTCAACATATTTATGAATTTTTTCCGGTGACATCAAAAGTTTTTCAAATTTTGCCCTTGCCCTTGCCTTTGCACGCAATGTCGACATCTAAAATTAATAAAAACAAAGGTATGAACAAATAACATAATTCGTAAAGTAACTGTGGCAATAAGATAATAATGAAGTAGGAAATTTGATCGCATTATGGTAGCAACATATAATAATGTAACACATAAGTAGAGAATGTATATTGTTGCGACGCAAAAACACAACTACATTTAGCACAAATGTTACAAGTTCATTTGTTTATTTCAATCGTCAGTGCTAAAAAAAATCCCTGGTGGGTAAGTGCGACGCGTCGTCAAGAAGTTGCGTTGAATGCTTTGTTGCGTGGCCAATGTGGGGGGAGGCAATAAATCTGCCAATATGAACATATTGTCTCTTACAAACTCTCTTTTGATGTATTTCCATCGCATTTGCAACTCAGGCAATGAAATGTAAGGGCCTCCTATTATATATAAGAACTGGTGCCATGCCTCCATCTAAGCCTGTGTAGAGTATACTCCATTTACACATCTACCCACGTGATATTGGGTTCTCATCAAACCCATGAGAACCATATCAAGCTCGTGTGACCAGATAAAAGACGGTGTCGGCGGTTGGCCAGCCATATAACAGATTCTGTAAGTAATATATTTTTCAAAAGTAAGGGTGTATATCACAATTAATTGTATTATTTGGTTTGAGCTAACGTTAAGAAAAAATTCGAATAATAACATACATCATTAATAAAACACTCATCAATATGAAGAAAATAAAACCTCGAAACCTCAGATGGAATCATCGACATCTAATAAAACAAAATTGACGATTAATAGAAAAATATCGGGTTCATGACATAGTTTTCGAAGATAATATGAAGACCATTTGTTCAGGAGTAGCTAATTGTTGCAACAAACAAGTGGAGTTCATTTGGACATATCATAATATAGTTCTTTGTTGAAGCAACAGATTTTAATGGAATTTTTAAACAAGGACATATTTGATTTTAATGCAACATACAAACCATGGCATATTCATTTTCAAGCAACAATCGACAACACTTATCACGAGAACTTCTAAATAAAAACAATAAAATGTATAACCGATGACGCGAATGAAAAGTATGGCCGCCATTCGACATTACAACGTCATCGGGGGTGAAGGAGTGTCCAACAGAAGCCTACATTGTTCCTCCAGTTCTTCTACGTAGCGTTCTAGATAATCATGCTCATACTTTTTGTTGGTGTAAACATCATGGTGGTTGTGATGAATTTTAACAAAATCTTTCAAGTTCATAGCCTGACCCCACACTGACTTGCACTCGAGCGTGAGTAATGCAATCTCAGCTTTCAATGAATCAATTGTAGGCCTGAGATCGATTGCCCAACGAAAGTATCTGCAGCGATCTTTCCCCTAAAATGTATTATGAAGTTTACGTAAATGACAACGAATGTGTAACGTACAGAGTGGATACCTAATATGTGTGTTTGTACAAGCGCACCTCGTGAGAAGGACATATGTAATACATTTCGCCAGGTCTTTCACTGAGAATTCCAAAGTCATACAACCCTGCATCGTCAGTGTTAAGTCGCAAGCCTGCGTCTAACCCACAGTCACACTACACAACTTCAGTTGGATTAATAGACATCTACACCATGCATTTGAATCAGTCAAAGGATTTATGGTAATGAAGATTGATTGAAAATTGAAACAATAACATACAAGATAGGCCCCATGGTTTGTTCAATCATAAAATCAAGGTTATATTATGAATGTTCGACATACATCAAAGATGTTATACATCTATGATGTATTGTAACCGTCCTCATTTGAAGTGTTGTCGTCGCTAGTTATGTGAAGACGTTGGCGAAGATATTGGGACCTCGATCGTAGATCTGTAATTTCTAATTGTAGCCTATCAGTGTCTGCTCTAGTGGAACAGACAAAGTCACACTGGGAAGACCATAGCAAGTTGTGAAAGCATTGCAGCCCTAACGACGTTCACTGCGTGCATATGCAAGTTGTGAAAGCATTGCAGCCCTAACGACGGTTAGTGTGGCAATTGTGGGTACAACCCGTTGCGCGGGCAACCTCATATGACATCTATTTTGATTCACAACCCTACCACACATAAAATATGGCCTGTGTGGGTTGTTGTCTTCAAAACGTCTGTTTTGTGCATCCTCGGCATCCATATATACGCGTATAGTGGATTGAAGGCCGCATTGACAGCGAGGCATTCCGTTTTCCATTTGAAGACAACCTATGTTGACACAATGTGATGATTCAGATCAGGATCCAAAAAACCAATTCGGGAATAAATCTATTCATATATTGTACTATTGCGACCCCCAAATGTGATTAGCAATGGATTCACGTAAGACTTCACCCTCCCTTGAATCAGCCTGAGTTGAACCTTGCCCTGAACTCGGGGGAACGCCGGGTGGGGGAATAGAAGACGATGAATTCTCATCAAGTGGGTCATCCACTATGGTGTCGTCGTCATTTTGTCGTCGGATGAAATTGTGTAGGATACAACAAGCAAGTACGATGCGACACTGTGAATGAATTGGATATGTCAGCCCCTTCTTAAGGTATGCAAACCGTCTCTTCAGCACCCCAAATGCTCTTTCTACAATATTACGTAGTTGAGCGTGTCTATGGTTGAACATCACTTTCTTGCTGGTGTAGGAATGTCTGTTTCCTCGGTACTCAGCAATATGGTATGCTGTGTTGCGATAGGGTGCAACAAATTGACAAGTGTTGGCATACCCTGCATCTACCAGGTAAAACTTCCCCGGCGGAACTGTAAACCTGCTATGGGTCCTTGCTGATTGCAGGACCCTTTGGTCGGCAGCCGACCCCTCCCACCAAGTGAGGACATATGTAAACTCCATGGAGAAGTCTACTACAGCCATGACATTGAGAGAGACATTCCCTTTTCTGTCACGGTATCGATTTTGTTTGTCTCTGCTGACCAAGACAGGGATGTGTGTTCCGTCAATAGCCCCTATGGCATTCTATAAACCAAAATAATGTTGTAAACATACAGAATGTTTGAAAATTAATTAAATTTATTAGGGGGGTAACTATTACCTTGAAGTATGGGTAGAACCTTGCGTTATGTAAAATGCGAGTATGTGTTGTCGTGCATGTAGTTGCGGTTTGCATGACAATGTAGTCATGGGTCAACGCACAAACAATGTCCAAGACTTCGTTGAACTTTCTACTAATGGTCTCACCGGAGTGAATGTAGTCCTCCGCCAAAGTACGATTCGTGTGTCCATGGCCAACCATCTACAGGAAATAACAGACTGCCTCAACTGAGGTGACGCCTCTAGTACCTCGCAAGAAGCCACGACTCTCAAGCTTGTCGACAAGGGCCATTATAGTTTGTGGACGCATCCGATATAGGTCATAAGCCCTTTGTTCGTGACCGGTCAATATTTCGAAGACCTTTATGTGGCCACTCCTGATGCTAACAGACCTAGGGATATGAGGTGGTGTGGAGGCATCAACGTCTACTGCGTCCATGATTGAGTATGCAATAGAGTCAGCAATTAAATCACCAACGTGAATCACTGGCCACAACAAGGTATCTAATAAAAGGTTGTTGAGCATGTCATGTGTTTGCGGTTGGTCATTGGCAGACATGATGCCTACATGTACAATGAAAACAACAACATAATAACTGCTACAACATAAGACAATCCAATTCACGTGCAAAAAATAAATTATTACAACACTCAATCAAATGAAATTGTACGGATATGTAATGTGTGTGCGGAAAATAAATTATTACAACAGTCAATCAAATGTAAATATTTAGACGGAAAATAATTAACATCAAATGCATACGAAATAAACCGTGAAATTATGTTCCCGATGGGCCAGCATCACTGGATGTAGGAGACCACATCGGTGGCATGCCTGGGAAGTTGGGTGGCGGGATAAATGGTGGCTGAGATGATGTGCCTGGGAAGTTGGGTGCAGAGGAAGACGACATAAATGGTGGGTGAGACGATGTGGTATTGAAATTGGGTGAAGGGAATGGCGGCACAAATGATTGTTGAGATGACGTGCTGTTGAAGTTGGGTGAAGGGAATGGTTGCGGAGACGGGAAATAAAATGAAGGCATTGGAGGTACAGATGTGCCAAAACCGAATTGTGACCTTTCACAAAGGTCGCTTAACCACAAGGTTATCTTTGCAGGGGTGTTTTTGAGGCTAAGGTAGATGTTGCGGTTTGTAGAGTCCTTGATGGCATTCACAAGTGTAGTAAAAACAGCGGTGGGGGCATCGGGGAAAATGTCATTAAAATGTTGTAAAATGTTTGCCAACTCTTCTTTTTCATAGGCTTTGGTCAACATGGATGTGCCTAACTCGTGAACCTTTGTGTAAACATGTAACATCCCTGACCTGGGTTATGAACTAACCCTAGGTGTTTTGCTTAATTATGTAATTAGATACTTGTGATTATCTTTTGTTATGTAATTAAAGCTCCTAAGGAACATACATTTCCATTTCTGTCCCTTTTGAACAATGTTGTAATATTGTTTTGTAATACAGGGACCTATGTGCAAATTACCCAATTAAAAGGGGTTAACTTGCAAATTGCACATGTTAAGATGTTCCTTTGATTTTTAGACATCATAAGAATGAATATAATGAAGTATGATGGATTCTCCAAGCTTGGGCACCAATATGCAGCTTGTGGAGCAATCCTTGTACTTAAAACTCTAGTTTTGGTGTAAAGTGCAATTTACCCAAAATATGGGGTGCAACTTGTAAAATACACCTTCTAGAATATCTTTTATGACTCTTGGCATCATTTAGAGTAAGAATTATGAAGAGGTCACTTCAATTGAATAATCAAATAAGAATGATAACCCTTATGAATTAAATAATCAAGTTATAAGCATTATAACCCTTCTATATGTGCAACTTAGTAAAAAGTTGGCTTTCTTCACCTTTAGACCTTGGGTTTAAGATGAGTTTTGCTTAAGTATGGAAGGGAGAAACGTGTCTTAGAAGAAGGGAGGGACCTAGATGATAAATGGAGAAACAAGTTGTCCTTATGTTGGAATTTCACCCAAAGTATATATACACCTTTTCTCACTTAGCAAGGATCGTTTCCTTCACTTCCTTTCTTATCCCCTTGCTTAGACTGACTTAGGATAGAGATCTAGAGAAGAGGAGAACGGCCAAGCAGTTATAGGTAAGCTTTGATCATCATCTTGCTCGAATTCATGGAGGCATTCATGGTGCAAGGTTGGATTTTATGGTCTTCCTTACTTGTTTCTTCTTTCTAGCCATCTTTTCCCAACCTTTCCTTGGAGAAACACCCTTGGCCGACCTGTGGAGCTCAAGAAACCATTAAAGACTTGAAGCTTGGAGGCTTGGAGCTCAAGGAACGACCTTAAGGCGGGTTTTATAACTCTAAACCTTTTTCTTTCTTATGCATATCTTTGTACTTGCAAAAGTAGCTTGTTCTTCTTTCCCCCATCCTTCCTTGCTTTCTTGCATCTAAAACCATGGGGAACAGACCTGTATCTGGAGTTAGAAGAAGGGGGGCGTGAATACCTATGTCACTTTAGCAAAAGGTCTTGCACCCTTGGCCAAACGGTTTGCAAAACCGTTTGGGGGTTTTGCAAAACCGTTTGAGGGACAAACGGTTTCACAAGGTCGGTTGGAGCAAACGGTCTCCAAGACCGTTTGAGGGCATTGACCAAGCATGGACCGTTTGGGATTTCTGTTCATAATTATGTAGGCTAATGACCCACCAAATTTGAGGGGTTAAATACAAAGGAATCGTAGGTTAAAGGCCAATCAATTAGGCAAATCAAATTGAATTAAATGCTGATTTTCAATCTGTTTAACTTGAACTTCTTGGGCAAACGGTATCAAACCATTTGAGTGCGTTGACCAAGCGTGGACCGTTTGGGATTACTGTTCCTAATGATGTGTTCTAATAACCCACCAAATTTGATAGGTTAACTCCCAAGGAATCATGAGTTAAAGGCTAAACAATTAGGTAACCTAATTGGATCAAGTGCTGATTTTCCAATCTGATTAACTTGAACTTTTTGGGCAAACGGTTTCAAACTGTTTGAGTGAGTTGAACAAGTATTGACCGTTTGGGATTCCTATTTATAATCATGTTGGTTAATAACCCTCCAAATTTTAGGTATTAACTCCAAAGGAATCGTGAGTTGAAGGCTAATTAATTATGTAAACCCTAATTGGATTAAGTGCTGACTTTCAACTTGATTGATTTGACTTTTTGGGTTTTCTTGCCCAAACGGTCTCAAGACCGTTTGGGGGATCATCCAAACGGTCTCAAGACCGTTTGGGGGTCACCTAAGACCGTTTGAAGGTCTAGGGTCAAGTATGGATAGGTGTTTGAAGATCAAAAGATGTGGTGTGAAACCTAATCGGCTAAGTGTTGGTTTTGCATTGAATTGAGTTGATTGTTTTGGGTTGATTGACCCAAACGGTCTCAAGACCGTTTGGAGGTCACCCAAGACCGTTTGGAGGTCTGGGGTTAAGTATAGTTGACCATTTGAAGGTCCAAAGGTACTAAATTACAAAGCAATCAATTGCTGATTTGATGATCAACTCAATAGCTCAAACCCTAATGATTTTTTACTAGAATCCAAGGGTTGGGTGAGCCAAACGGCCTCAAGACCATTTGGAACTCATCCAAACGGTCTCAAGACCGTTTGGAGGTCGCCCAAGACCGTTTGGAGGTCTAGAGGTGAGTATGGTTAAGCAATTGATGATCCAATGATACTAAGTTGGAATGTAATCAATTGTTGTTTTGGTGATCAATCCAATGATCCAAACCTTAATTGGTTGACTTAGATTTTGATGATATGATGGGCAAATGGTCTGAAGACCGTTTGGAGGTCATCCAAACGACCTCAAGACCGTTTGGGGTCAGGTCATGCCCCAATGTAATGATGGTTCAATGGGTTCAAATCACTTAGTCCCACATTGAAATATGTTGAAGGGTTATTGATTCCAAACCCTAATTCAATTGAGTTAAACCCTAATTGATGGTCAATTGAGGGTTAAGTGAGGGACAAATCAGTTGAAGGTTGACCTACTAAACTCAATTAAGGTATGAGTATAGGTCCAATTGATGATTGGTTCCATGAATTCAATGATTGAAGGAATCAACATTGGAAACCCTAATTCAATTGGATACCTTATGAAGTGGAGGTCCAATGTGTTTGAATCTTTGAGAATTAAGATGATGAATGTTCTATTGATCCAATAATGATTAGTAATGATAATCAATGAAGGTTTGAAGGTTGAAACCTTAATAATACATAAGTGATTAAGAACCAATTAAAGGGAGAATTCTTAATTTGTTTATAGGGTTAATAGCTTGATACACTATGTTAACCATGGTAGTATGTACTTGATTGAAGGGGTCGATGTGACCTAATAAATTTGAAAGAATGAGAAATTAGAATTCATATATATATATATATATATAAATAGAAATATGAATCATGTAATGATCTGCTGTAGCACGACCGTGCAAGGGAGCACGGCCGTGGTAGCCTTAGCTTGCACGACCGTGCAAGGGAGCACGGCTGTGGTAGCCTTACTTTGCACGACCGTGCAAGGTGGCATGGCCGTGGTGTCCTATATAGAAATTGAAAAGTGTTGGTATTATGCTAACATTGTTACATACGCATGTCCTTATTTGTATAAGTCTTACAGGTTGATATTATGAGGTAATCATAGCCAGGTATGAGTTATGATGTCATATTCCTTGAAAACAATTATAATCTTTTAGAGTAATGATATGTGAAAAGTATATACATTGCTTCAATCAAGGTCATGTTGTTAGATGACTTGTTGTTTATATGTCACTTGGTAGCAAGTGTTATGATAATCTGAGGGTTTGAATAACCACTCTCCTGAACTACAATGATGAGATGGTTAGGGATTGATATCCCAAGGTTAACAATATGTGATGTGAACTTGATACAATAGTACCTTTTCTTTATAGCATTTGTTTTATTGGGTTATGTCTGAACATGTCTGATGCTAAAGAATGTTGTAAGGTACTTAACTAATCAAGTATAATGATATCAAGTAGAGCCCTGACCATAAATCCATCATTGTCAAAAAATATATGATGGTGAAACATGTTTTTCTAAGGAAACTCCTGGAGCACATACTTTTGAGTATGCGGGGGTGATGGACGCGAATATCCTTACATCCTAATGTTGGAAATGATTGGAGATGTATCATTAATCTCTCAGTCCTTCATTATATGATTGTGCTAGGAAGATGTATCACTAATCTCTTGATGATTTTGTTAATGCCGCATCGATGTGAGATAAACAAGAAATCCCTCGATGGCGAAGAGAGTACAGAATGCCACTGTAGCTCTGAATAGCGAAGTTGCCAGAATACCCTGGAAAGCTATTGTAGCAGTGACACAAGATGTCCTGCATATCGATCCTCATACTGACTGAGGAGTGATGAGGTCATAGGAATCCGGCTCTCCTGATGACCTAGGTATGGTACCGATTGTAATCTAATGATGGTCGGTTGGAGTATGAGAGGTGTAACTCATCTCCTCAGGGCACAAATATGTTTGTAAAACGTAATCAGCCGCATAGCATAATTGCTTAGATGGAACTACGAGAAACAATGATTGACAATACATTGTTATAGTGATCTAGTTAAATAACTAGTACACATGCTTTTCATATTCCTCATTATTATATGCCTGATCTTTCAATTAAGCTATAATTGAAATGATTGCTCATAAGGATATTGTTTCACTTAGTTTATATAATGTTACCTGTTGTTGAATGTTATAATCCTACTGTTTATGTTGTTCTCTTTTTCATAACAAAGCTTCTGGCGGAGAGTTATAACTCTCGCTGGGAAAATTATTTAAATTGTCTCACTCCCGTAGGTTTCAACTTTTAGGAAGACGCCGAGGACGAAGGAACCCATCAGTGGGTGAGCAGCAACATCAGCAGTCTCAGGGACAACAGTGATCCTCAGGTGGAGACACTGTCTGTCATGTAGTGTAAATAGTATGTCCTGTGTTGTTTCTGTACTCTCAGGTCCTAGGAGTCTGTATATCTGAGATTTTGGCATGATGCCTCGAGATTTTATATCTTACCTTGTACAGTTAACAAGGTGGGTTTTGTTGTAATGCTCGAGATGTGTTTATTACAGAGATGTATCAATGAATCAGTTTGTAAATGACCTATCATGTTGTTTATGAAAGAGTTTTTATCTTTCGAAGATCTCTTTACAAAAGTTTTAAATTTTTAGTGATTTTGATAATTCCGTTACTAATCGCTTCTGCATTTGTTAATTTGATTGTCAGTTAGGTGTCGGTCATTTCAAAACCTGTGTGAACTCAGCCACAACTTCATTGGAAAGACTACATCGCTCTTGCGGCGTTGATTGTCGTTTCCTGCGCGTATGGGTAGAAGGACTCCTGCCCCGAGCTGACGGGTTATCTGTTCCCCCAGGCCACGCGCTTTCACCCTCACTTTGCACGGTAGCTGCGGGTACGCTACGCTCGTCTGTTGCCGATTCTGTGTACATGGGTGTATCACCCGCGCCTAAGTCGACACTTACATCATCCTCAGACGCAACATCTCCAGGAATCTGACCGTCCGCCGAAGACATTGCATGGTGTCCTCTAGCAATGTTCCTCCCCACCATTAGCTCTATGTCGTAGTAGTGGGGAAACGGGCGCCTAAGCAACCTAGTCAGGTCCCTGTCTGCCTACGCTTTCAAAAATATGTGTATTAGGATAATCATGTTTACACGTACAATCACAATTTGTTAGGATAAAAGCTCTGTATAGTGTGCGTACCGCAATGGCCTCTTTCCACTCAGGGGTGTCCGGTACAATGGGCTTGTGCCTTTCTCCCATCCAACGCCACTCTTGTTGGTCAAACCCTTCAAATGGACGTAGTCCTTTTTAAGGTTCTTCCAGCGACATCTTATCTGGTCTAACTTATACACGTCGCCAACCCTATTATTGACATCAGAAGTTATTTCCCTCCAAGAGTCCCTAGTAAAATTACCATCAATACACCTGCCTAGGTCATATTGTTTGCGCAATGCTGTCACCACAGCGCCATCAGACTCTCTTGTCCATACAATACGGTGGTTAGGGTCGACGGGAGGCATACTCGTGTAGTTGCTGCAATATTTGATGACAGCGACCGGTAACTAAGATGTACATAAATATATAACAACAACCATGATATCTCGACCGCACAGTATAGTGTAAATTACATATCTGCTGGTTCAGATTACATGTCACCCACATTTAGGAAAAATTCTTCGAAAGATATTTAAACAAAAGTTGAAAATAAAAATATGGAAAGAAAAGTAGGCAAACACACCTGACTCAGATCAATTACATGGCACACGCATTTTGTAAATATCAGATCTTGCATGTGTAAAATGATTTAAAAAATAGAAACAATGATAAATAAAATCAATAACAAGTGTGGTCTGTGGCAGAGTAAACAAGGCGAATAGCACACCATATTGTGCTTGATTTATAGGGTTATACAAATTACAGATATTATCAAATGACTCCATCTAATTCATAACATGAGATCACTAAAATTAAAGCACATTCATGAAGTTGTAACCAATGTGTTCAAACGCATGTTACTGAAGCACACATACATAAAAGAACAAAAACCTAACATGTCTATAGGGTTATAGTTTTTAACATGAGTCAAATTCTTTGTCTGAGATCATCACTCAAATTTTTTGTGCTAAAATACATTTCTATTTTTTAGTACCTTTACATAATCAGTGTAAATGTTTAATACAATTCAGTCACAACAGAAACCATTTATGTGTGTTCCTTCAATACTGATTCAATCAGCATATACACAAGCTTCATTGATTAACACCGAAAAACAAATAATGAAACACCAACGAGCATATAGGCAAGTTACAAATATACACAAATGAGACAAGCTTGATTGATTAACACCCAAACACAAATAATGAAACACCAATGAGCATGTAGGCAGGTTAATGATCAAATAGAATGATTAGACAGTTAATGATCAGAGATAAACCTTTTCAGCAGAGCACATGACTAACATTAGTACAAATTAAAAAGTTAAGCCACCCTTTTTTAACATGAGTTCAGGACTAAACATCAGAGATAAACCTTTTCAACAGAGCACATGACTAACATTAGTGTAACATGATTTACTTGTTCCTACATTCTACTGTCCATATAAAAGGTCATTTACAAAAAACAAATGATTCATCTGAATGAGGTACTCCTCCCTGGACCTATCATCATCTAACATTCGATATAAGACACATCTTCATAGCATCATTTAACATCCCCATAACTTCTTCATGTCTAATAAGAACACAAGAATATATGAACGTAGAATCCTAGATCACTTTCACATACATTACATTTTATATTTTGTCACATCTTCATATAGGTAGATCATAGGGCATACATTTCCATATGGTTCAAACTTCTACAAAAAAAAGTATACCTTTACAATTAATTTATACCTTTGAATGTCCCAATGAGAGCATATGATCTCGAAACAGGAGATGGTACAAACTGAAAAAGGTTTGGTAATTACTCCTTAACCAAAATGGAATGCATACCCAGCCCCAGTAAGGAATAATGGATGAACGAGAACCTTTTGTCTGACGGTTTACAGAGAAAGCATCTCGACCAGGGAATACAGACTCACTAATATGACAGCAGAGGAAAGGATACTCCTTAACCAAGATGGAATACAGACTCACTAAGAAAAACGCATTTCAAGCTTCAAATGCAAGTGGAGTGTGGTGTATGACTAAAACCAAGTCAAGTCTAACATCTTTCTGAAAAGCCAGCAACAGGATATGGTTTATGCTCCATATCACCATATTCAGCCATCAAACAAACGTATAGTACCATCATTTAACATCCCCGACCCATCAATTAATGTCTAATAAGAAGACAAGGATATATGAAGTTATAATCCTAGATCACTGTCACATATATAACATTTTAAATTTTATCACATCTTCATATAGGTAGATCATATGGCATACATTAAATCAACTATTTGTACATATGATAAGGTAACTGCAAAGACCTTCACTACATATACAAATAATATTTTTTTCCTATTGAAATCGTGCTTCTTAGACCAACACATACTACAGACCACATCAATTGAGAGACCATTACAATTAATTTATACCTTTGAATGTCCCAATGACAGCACAGGATCTCCAAACAGGAGATGGTACAGATTGAAAAAGGTTTTGGTAATTACTCCTTAACCAAGATTAATCGATCAAAATTAATTGTCCAGAGTAACATTTTAAATTGTCTACTCGGGACGAATGCCATGCTCGTCCAGAGCATCAAAATAATAAGAAGTATGTTATGTGCAGAGTAAACAACGGGAAAAGCATCAAAATCAACAACATTCAAAAAATATACGCTTTTAACTAGCAAAAGGATTCAACTATTTCGTACTTAACATCATATAAACCCAATCTAACAACTGATAAACTCAACCGAAATGACGATAACATCAGATTCAACCGTACATGTTTCGATAAAGAACATGATTTCACAAATGTTTTGGTACTTATTCGACATTGTGCCCTAATCGACATTAACCGAAATAACCCTCTACCCTACCCAGAGACCAACCTGAGCAGAATCTCCCCTTGCAGTGACGACGGAAGCGGCGGAACCTGGGCACAAGCGTCGACCTGGGCAGCGCCGACAGACCACGAGCGAGCGGCAACGATCTTCTGCGGAACACCTCGCAACACTTCAACGAAGAGGCTTGTGTAGAAGTCGAGCACCTCGCAACACCACACCCCCAATTTAAATGCACAACACTGACTGGGTTTCAGATTCCTCTGTGCCGCCTACGCCTTCTTCTGTGGACGACATGACCATTCATGGCAGACCTGGCGAATGGAGATAAGCACCGGAACCTTGCTTTTGACCGACCTAGCTCGGCGGTGGAAGGCGGCAGGAAGCGTAGCGGCCGCTTGACCGGGCCAACCATGGCAGATCGAGGCATCCTACTCGCATTTACTTCACGGGCGAGCATGGCAGAAGGTAGGCAACTGTGGATTCGTGATGAGGGAGAAGATGCCAGCCAGCAGCGCCGAAGCTAGCTGCGTCGGGAGCAGACAAGGGGGGAAAGCTGCTTCGCCAGGGAGAGAGGGAAAGATGCGTCGTGAGGGACGCGAGGGACGAGTGTCGGGGTAGGATCTCAAACCGGGTTTGAGATTCCAAACCTGCCTCTACCTGTACTGCGTCAAGCTCCAAAATAGGACTGACTAAACTCAAAACGGGGTCCGAACCAGTCTCCTTGCCAAACGGAAACCCAACCCGAGTCAGACTGGTTTGGTCCTACGTGTCGCTACGCGACAAGGCCTAAACCCGGGTCCACGCGCGAACCAAAGAGGGGCTTAGGCTGTGTTCGAAAGATTGAGATTTGATGCGCGTTTATAAGAGGTGGCTGTTTCTTGTTTGATTTTTCGCCTACATGAGGGAATAAAATGACCTACTCACTTAACAGATTTTTTTTTTTAATCTCACCCCGCCAAGTGAGAAACACCACCACCCCCACCTCCTCCCCCCCCCCCAAAAAAAAAAAAAAAACGCACACACCACCTATCCTCCGTCGCTCTTCGAAACCTCAGGTGACCTAGCTGCTTCCAATCTCGGGAATCCCTCAAACCGTCGATAACGCCGGGATGGGAGGCCACGGTGCCTCAGAAAAAGTGGAACGTTTACAACTTCGAAAACCGCGAGAAGGTCCGGAAGGACGAGGAGGCCGCGGCTAAAGAGGAGCAGCTCAAGCGCGAGCAGTCCCGCCGGCGCGACGCCGAGTTCCGTCTCGAGCAGCTGCGCCAGGCCAAGGGGCTTGCATCTGCACCGCGTCCATCGTCCCCCTCCTCACCTGTGCCCTCAGGTGACCTAGCTGCTTCCAATCTCGGGAATCCCTCAAACCGTCGATAACGCCGGGATGGGAGGCCACGGTGCCTCAGAAAAAGTGGAACGTTTACAACTTCGAAAACCGCGAGAAGGTCCGGAAGGACGAGGAGGCCGCGGCTAAAGAGGAGCAGCTCAAGCGCGAGCAGTCCCGCCGGCGCGACGCCGAGTTCCGTCTCGAGCAGCTGCGCCAGGCCAAGGGGCTTGCATCTGCACCGCGTCCATCGTCCCCCTCCTCACCTGTGCGTGCCGATCCGGGACACATCAACCTCTTTGATGGCTTGGAGGGATTCTCTGCCCTTTCAGGGGGCGCTTCCCGATCGAAGGATGGTGAGGCTGAGGACAGGAAGGGGCGGAAGGAGGAAAAAGGATTTAAGCGGAAGAGGGAGGAGAAGCCAGTGGTTGTGGCTCCGGAGGATGAGAAGTACAGGATGGGCTATGGGGTTGCTGGGAAGGGCGTGAAAGCTCCCTGGTACCTCTCGCATTCAAACTGGACTGTTGGAGATGAATTGGATGGGAATGAACGGGAGCAGGATGACGGCAGACAGAAGAATGAGAAGGCTTCCGGCAAGAAGACAATTGAGGAGTTGCGAGAGGAAAGATTAAAAAGGGAGAAACGAGAGAAAGAAAGGGCAGATGCACTTCTTGCATCAATGAGGAAAAAGAGGTATTTGTTCTTTATGTCTATTCATCCATATCTACATATGTGGTGTCGTAATCTTCTACATATTTTTTGTTGTGGGCTTTTCCGCAGGCATGGATCGTTCAGAAGATGATACGGAACCACTTTAGCTGATTTGATCTGGTAAATGTAATTAATGAACAATCTTATCAATTTCCATTTTACGTTTGAAAACTGCTGCTTGTGCTTGGTTTTTTTTAAGATTATAAGAATGTATTTTGTTTGACAAGTATTACTTATCATCACCATCATAACCAAGCCTCCCCTCCCTAGCAAATGTCTGAGCTACATGGGTCATATTCTCATTATAATGTATATACTCTAAATGTCTCCTTATAAGCTCTCTCCAAGTTAGTTTAGGCCTAACTCTCCCCCTTTTAAGTATGCTGGACTCAATGACATTACTTCAAACTAGTGCATGTGCGTATACAGGTCCATACCATTTGAGGCAACACTCACGTAGCTTATCCTCAATACTCACCAATTTCTTTTTATTCATGATAATCACACACCCACCGTAACATTTGCGATTCTGCCACATTCATCTTGTTGACACCTTGTTTTTTCACTGCTCAACATTCACTTCGGTATGACATGGCTGACTATAAAACTTCTATAAAACTTACTTTTGAATCTGAGAGATTTATAGATTTTCTGGTTGCATATTATTCCAGATGCACTCCTCTATTTCATCCATATTGCTATCCCATGACATACATCATTTTGAACATTGCTGTCGCATGTAAACAATAGACTCTGAGTAATGGAATTTATCACATTTTGATACATCTACTTCATCCAATTTGGCTCCACCATGTAACGTAGTAGATTAACTAAGATGGCTAGGCATATGCTAGTTTTGTTTTTACTAATCTTAAATTCATTTAACCCAAAGCATTTCTCGAGAGTTCAACATTGGAATTCAATCTATCTATGGTTTTTATCAATGTGCACAATATCATCAACAAATAACTTACTCTAAGGGATGTCATCTTGAACATGACCTTTTAACTTATCCATAAAATAACAAATAAATATCAACTCAGAGCTGATCATTGATGTACCTCAACTGTAATGAGCAATTTTGGAGTCTCCGCATGACACCTGTAATTGAGCCATGTCTTTCATTAAATCAATGTTTTGGACTGGGACACACTTTTTCTCTAACACCCATCAATGAGACTTCCTGTGATCAAGCCTTTTCCAAATAAATGAAAATGAAATGAAAATCTCTTTTGTTTTCTAAGTAATTGAAGATCTCTTTTGTTTTTCACATGTCTAGGATTTAAGCACAGAAGCTTTTAGTTGTAACACTACTATATTGTATTGATACTTTGGACTCTTTATAAAATGCTTTTGATCAAGGCTTACGTCCTCGCCGCACATTTTTGGCTTTGTGCACTTTGTGGGGCAATAGGGGGAAGTCCCTTTATGTTGGTTACATACATACACACATAGTATCTGTGTTGTACGGGCGGGCGCCTAGGCGGCCTAGGCAGCCGGCCAATGGGGTCTCCATATCTGGGTGCCCAACATCAAAGGTTATGCCAGGCGTCCGCTCAGGCGGGCTAGGCGACCCGCCCAGACGCTTCGTAATGGTATATATTCATCTGCTAATTTGTATTTATTTATCTACTGTTTTTATTTAGCTATCTACTGATTTGTGTTTATTTATGTACTGATTTTGATATTATTTAATCATCTACTTATTTAACTTTACTTATCAACTGATTTAACTTTATTTATCAGCCGATTTGTACTTATTATATTTATTCATCTACTATATGTATTTATTTATGTACTGATTTAGGAATTAATTAATCATCACTTATTTATATTAGTTAATCAACTGATTTGTATTTATTCATATACTTATTTGTATTAATTCATCTACCAAATTTATTCGTCTACTGTTTTTATTTAGTTATCTACTCATTTGAATTTATTTATGTACAACTTTTGAAATTATATAATCATCTACTGATGTAACTTTATTTATCAACTGATTTGTATATATTTTTCCACTCATGTATTGATTCATCTACTTATTTGTTTTAATTTATCTACTTTTTACTAAGTTATCTACTGATTTGTGTTTATTTGTGTACTAATTTTGATATTATTTAATCCTCTACTGATTTAACATTATTTATCAACTGATTTGTATTTATTGTATTTATTTATCTACAATTTGTATTTATTTATGTGCTGATTTAGGAATTATTTAATCATCTACTGATTTATATTAGTTTATTAACTGATTTGTATTTATTCATCTACTTATTTGTATATCTACTGAATGGATTCGTCTCTGTTTTTTATTTAGTTATCTACTCATTTGAATTTATTTATGTACTGCTTTTGAAATTATATAATCATCTACTGATGTAACTTTATTTATCAACTGATTTGTATTTATTTATCCACTTATTTTTATTTATTCATCTACTTATTTGTATTGATTTAGCTACTTTTTTATTTAGTTATCTACTGATTTGTGTTTATTTATGTATTGATTTTGATATTATTTAATCATCTACTGATTTAACTTTATTTATCATAAATTTTACATGTAACCATTAAATTAGCCTATATATATATATATATATATACATAGATATATATACATAGATATATATATACATACATATATATATATATATATATGTATATATATGTATGTGTATATATATATGTATATATATATATATATATATATGTATATATACACATACATATATATACATACATACATATATATATATATATATATATATATATATATATATATATATATATATATATATATATATATATATATATATATATATATATATATATATATATATGAAAACGCCTAGAAATGTCTGGGCCTCCGCCTGGGCGCCTAGGCTGCTTGGGCGTTCCTAGGCAACGCCTAGCCACCTATACAACCATGCATAGTATGCAAAGGTACAATGCAACACGAATAGAATGGTCCTAGGAGGTACCAAGATCCTTTTCCAATAGCAAAATAAATTTCTTGTGTACAACAAATTATGCATGGGAGTTTGACGCAAAGGGATCCGGTTTTGCGGAATTGATAGACAATTAGAATTTTCCCTTAGGGTCTGACTGGTTTGGTTTTAGTGTAACTTTTGTGGAACTCATTTTCCGAGAACTGAAATTGAGTTCCTGGAAAATGAGTTATAGATGATTGGTTTTTAAACCTAAGTTTTCTGAAAAATTGACTTCCATCCGATTGGTTTGTTGTAACAATAGATGCAGAATCTTGAAATGAAAGATATTCTACGCTAGATAGCAACTATATATATAAATGTTAACATGATCGGTGTTCTTCATCAAATTTAGCATAGTTAATCATCTACACCAAAAAAAGAAAGCAACGTTATCGAAAAAGAGCTCCATTACAATATTCTTAAAGAGGCCATTGTAACATTGCCAATGAAGCGATTAATTATTAACAAAAAGTATATCATTGAAATCATTTCTACCTTTTTATTGGTTGTGAACTATTTCTAATGAAGATTGAAGCATCAAAATCTAGTTTTAAAGACTAGAAATAGCTGTTGTATTATTAGCTATTATACAACAATTAAACAGAGAGCAACAAGAACGCAACCGGAATTTTCTTTCAAAATAAACAAATACAACTATGGGCATCGTGTCCTTTCTAACTACGTCAAATTTTGACTTACAAAATATACAAGAACAATTTTAATGGGTACTCTTACCTATTGGCACAATAAAAGGAAAGGGCTCGTTCACTTCAATAGGAGAAACCACCCATCAAATCGGGAAAATGTTCGTGGCCTTAATCATAACGCTAGATCCACTTCTTGAAATTGTTTAAAGTTACAGCTAGGTATGACAATCACACATCTGTCTGCTAGCACAACTTTGCCAGGCCGTAGGCGGTGTCAAGATGATCGTGAAGCAGCCCACGCCTCCCTGACGACAACAAGGGAATCCAGTTTAGCACTATTGATCCAGATGCAACGACGATCAATGGTTTTTGTTATCGCATGTCACGCATTAGTAATGCCGGAGACAACGCCCATGACGGTTGGTCTTCTCCGGTTGCAGGACTTGTCGGAGTTGCCATCGACCAAGAACAAAGCAAGAGGGCAAGACACGAAAGTTATTTTTCATTTTTTTTTACAGAATTCGTTTTCCGGAAGTCTATATACACTACTGGAAGTTTATGGAGAATTGGGGAACTCAAGTTCCTGACTTTCGCTGAACCAGTCAAGTAAAAATAGAAAGCGAACTTGACTTCCAATGTTTTCAGGACAAATTACACCAAAGCAGTCAGACCCTTAACGGTAACCCATTCCACCTCAGGGGAAGGGCTCAGGTTGTGGCCTTTGAATTTTGAGGAACTGGTTTGCGTGGTGTAACCGTGGTTGCCTCAACTAACAAGCCTCATTTTGACAAGCCTTCATAATTTGTAGGTTTCTAGGGGGGAGATTCTTTTTAATCGGCTATATATATGCAATCTACTTTGTCTAAATATATTTGTAAACAATAGAAGAGAATCAATATTTTTGCTTTCTCTGATCAAATAATAAAGAGAACTGATAGAAAGGTCTTGAAATCATGAAACACTGTGGATTCATAAAATATTTGACAAATTTCAATTTTGATACATATCATATGGTAAGGCAAACAATCATAAAAAGAAAAAAATATTTTTCATTTAATTGGATGACACGTTCAAAAATAGATGACCATGACTTGATCTGCATGATTGCCACTTAGCATGATGTAACAAACTATAGGAGCAAGCGACAATACTTATAAGGCTATATATGCATACCTTTTGAGTGACTACCACATTTCCCTTTTGGTTATCCACTATGATATGCTTGCTTGCCATGGTAGGTAGGGTGAAGCCCCTGCTTCCCACTTTCTACCTCGACCCACCCTTCCAACCGAACCATCCAATAAGTCCAATCACCCAACAATGTTGATCCAGTGAATCTCCAGTAATCGGAACTAAGATAGTTTGATTCAAAGCAACAACTATTAGATGCTTTGCAAAGGACGCATCTTTAATGTCCTTCTATAGGAGAGATATGTGTACCTATTGCTAGCTTGTAAGGATGATGAGTGGGGTTGCAAAAGTTCTTTGATGGAATCAGTAACAAGTATTGGCTTTTGCATGGGCTTCTTCTATGTAATAGGGAAGAGGCCTGTTGGCTATAGCTGCATGCATGAATTGAGAGAAGTGGAGTTTAAAAGGTTCATGCAGACTATTTTTACATTTAATACAACTTGTTCCTTGTCTGCTTCTCAAACAAGAATGATAAGGATAATCTGATGAAAGGTTTTGTTCAATTACTTAAGGTTTTCTGTTAGATCCTAAAGAGCTAATGAACAGTTGGAGGATTTGTTTGGCATGATCTCTGTGTTGGTATGTTTCCTCTGTATCTTGGGAAGGGTGGTCAAAGTTGTAAGCACCACTGGATTACTACTGTGAATAGACTGAGACAATTTGTGGGGCTTCCTGGCATGGATCCCTTATTTTATCAGAAAATTGAGAAGTCACTCTTCAAGAACTGGGCTGGACTTCTTGTAAAGGAGTAAGAACAATGTTGTGATCCACAAGCTTGCTATCATAAAGAGTTGCATGTTTGACCTCCTTATGGTTAAGCGCATTAGCAGTAAGCTGACAACAGTGCTACCCTTGCTGCTAGGGAGATGATGGTTGTTGACAATTCTTGTGCAATATATTACATCAACGCCTATACCATTGAGTCATGGACCATGTCTTACTCCACTTGCAGAAGATATGCACTTGTAGCAGGACTGTTGGAGGAATAGCGGTAGGTTTCACACGGAGCCTAACTTCACGAAGCCACCAAAGAGATGCCGTGTGGTGAAAATACTACTGTTGCGGATAGTGATGTCAAGTTAGTGGACAATAGTTAGGTATTAGAACCACAATCAGTGACACCAACAATTGACCTAGTTTTATCGACAAATGTAGAAGTCTGTCTTGAGGATATGTTTTGAACTTTTTGTAAAGGAGTAAGAATTAATTCATGTGATCCACACGCTTGCTATCAGGAAGAGTTGCATGTTTGACCACCTTAGATTAAGTGCATACTACATAAAAAGAGTTTCCAAGCACACATGGTGTATTGATACTGCATTAAGTAGGGGTCTCTCCACATTGAGAGGGTCTAGGTTGAAGTTCAAATAATGCATGTTTGTTCATAAAATAACCTAGTGCTATCTTCTGTCCTATTCGTGTCTAGGGTAGTTAGTAGACTATTAAAGGTGGATTGTTTGATTAACAAAGAAGCATGAAATGAGACCTAATTCAATGGCGATTATGATTTTCAAAGCACAAAAGGCAAAATAAAGTTAAGTTTAGCAAGTTATGGACTTAGGGCACTTGATTACCGTCATCCAATTATGTCCACAAGGTACATAAACATATGATAAGGGGGACGAAAGCATTCTACAAGGTCATCTAGTCAAACAACATAATACTTAATGCCTACTTAGGATCACATGCAATAGGTAGAGCATTATGTATCCCATAACATAAATAATCAAATCATCATTAGATGTCAAACACCACAATAAACTTGCATAATAGATGTCAACCAAACAACTCAGAGTACTTATGCTTGGCTACAAGTACGATCCTAGTTATAGATAAAAACTAGGTACATGCTAGTCCATTTAAGCACAAAATCCAAGTCATTTCATATCATGACATTATGTACAATGCATTTATACGTACACGAGAGGGAAATTAAGGCCCTAAGAAAGTAATTAACTAATCATTTTATCATACAAGTTTACGAAAACTATACAAGTAAAGAAGGAAACATGTGAAGAGAAAGAGATGAAACAGTGTGATGATGGTGACGGGTCTTCTCTAGGAAGCACACACTCCAAAATAGGACCTACACCTGTTACTAGACACACATTGGATACTAGTACTCCTTGGATACACCTGGATACATACTGGGTACTTCTTTAGATGTATCAAGATGTTTTTTTCTTCATTTTTTTTAAAGATGGATACTTCATGGATATTGCCTGTGTACTTCTTGGATACAACTGACACACATGCACGCACGCACGCAAGCCCACCTTGGATACTAGTACTCCTTGGATACACATACTGGATAACTCTCTAGATGTATCAAGATATTTTTTTCTTCATTTTTTATAAAATGGATACTTCTTGGATATTACCTGGGTATCTTGGATACAAATGACGCACACACACATCAAAATTTTCCCAAAAGTCAATATAGAACAATTATGTGAAATACTCGAGGATAAGGTTTTTCACGAGGTCAAACAAAGATTGAAAAATGTCATGTTCCAGGAAGATCCATTTTTGTTATATTTATCTTTGAATGAAATTAGATGGTCTTAAATTGCTTTATCATCGTCTAAGCCTCAATCCCTACTATGTTGGGGTCGGCTACAAGGATCCTTCTTTTCCATTCAACTCTATCATGGGTCATATTTTGGTTGAGATGTAGAGGTTCAAAATCTCTCTTTATAAACTCTTCCCATGTTAATTTAGGCCTTCCCCTTCTATTAATTGTGCTTGTCTCAATAACATTGCTTCGTATAAGCACATCAGCCGATCTGCATTGCACATGTCCATTCCATTTGAGTCGGCCCTCACACAACTTGTCCCCAATGCTTGCCACCCCCACTTTATTCCTGATATAGTCATTTCTCAAGCGATATTTTCTTGTCTTCCCACACATCCATCTCAGCATATGCATTTCAGCCACGTTCATCTTGTTGAGACCTTGTTTCTTCACCACCCAACATTCACTCCCATAGCGTTCCTGATATAGTCTTAAATTACTTTATCATCATCATCATCATCATCATCATCATCATCATCATCATCATCTAAGCCTCAATCCCAACTATGTTGGGGTCGGCTACATGGATCCTTCATTTCCATTCAACTCTATCACGGGCCATATTCTGGTTGAGATGTAGAAATTCAAAATCTCTCTTTATAAGCTCATCCCATGTCAATTTAGGCCTTCCTATTTTTCTATTTATTGTGCTTGACTCAATAGCATTGTTTCGTATAGGCGCATTAGTCGGTCTGCGTTGCACATGCCCGTACCATCTGAGCCGACCCTCGCACAACTTGTCCTCAAAGCTCGCCACTCCCACTTTATTCCTGATATAGTCATTTCTCAAACGATCTTTTCTTGTCTTCCCACATCCATCTCAGCATACACATTTCAGCCACGTTCATCTTGTTGAGACCTTATTTCTTCACCGCCCAACTTAAATTGCTTTATGATGAATAAAATTTTTCACATATCAAAATTTTAAATAAATAATAATTTTTTGCTGTGTCTATTGTCGTACTCGTATCTTATACTTTCAAGAATTATTGTATCTTGTGTTTGTGTCTGTACCCGTATCTGTGCTTCGTAGTTCGCTGGGGCTTCTCTTCCCTATCTCCTTCTTGTTGCTCTAGGGGGTATTCACTCCTAAGGGTGCCAGAAGCGGCTAATAATGGGAGTGGTATGCTTAAAAAATCCGCTAAACACTACGAAAAATATGGTCTTTAACTACAAAAAAAATTTGTAGCGAAAACCCCAAAATTTGTAGTCAAAAGCTTTGGCTACATTTATCCTTACATTTATAATATATAGCTAATACCCGTGTAGCTAATTGTTTAGGCTACATTTTTCAAAGTTGTAGTTAGTTATTCCTCTGGCTACAAATTCATATGTAACCCTAATTGTAGGTAAAAAATGTCCTTACACATAAACATGTAGTTTCCATTGTAGCCAAATGTATGACTACAATTCAATTTGTACCTATGATATGTAGGGAGAGATGACATTGGTTACAATTTGTATTTGTAGTTCATGTATAACAAAAATTAGCACTTGCTACACATGTAATTATAGCTAGTGTGTAGTGAAAGACACTATGTACTACACATACATATGTAGTGAGCAACATTATGTAGCCAGTCATTTGCTTGCCAATATAGAGGGGTTTTCAATAAGAAAACAGATGAATGCTAATCAAGATTGAGTTGTGCTTACAATGTCAGCAATGATACTTTTATTTATATTTGGACAATGAGTACACATGGGGAGGACATTAACCTGGCCCCTGTTTTACAATATGCATAGAAAAAAGACACATGTATACAATATCTTCTTCTGACTACATCTATCCACTGCAGACTACAAAGCACAATATAAAGAGGGCTCATCTCCCTTAGTTCCTCCACCTAATTCACAATGAGTTCAACAACCCTATGAATCTCAGCTTTAGTGGTGAATCTTCCAATCCCAAACATGATAGAGGTATGTGACATGCCCTCATCAACTCCCAGAGCTCTCAACACATAGGACTGAGCACAAGAGTTGCAGCCTTTCCTATTTGCAACGTCATGTAGAGGTTCATGTACGGTTAGTTTTGGTTGGTGAATCCCCTGGATCAGAACATATTGGCATTTCTTCTCATAATCCATACGTTATGTACTTTTGTATGTTGTGGATCTCAAGCGCCATCAAGTTGATGGTAGCATCCACTTTGTGCAAACCACCATGGATACCTACAAAGAAACATACAAGTTTTGAGATATAGCTCACGAAAGAAACAAGCAAGCATAGTTTCTCCTACTCATAACTTACCTATTCCATAAGCTGTCTTCTCCTAATGAATGAAAAGTATGAAGTGAATGAGAAGTATCAATGGGCTTCATGCCTTCAGTTTTCTACAATTCAATATATAGTCTAGTTGCCCTGACGACGATTTGTGAACTGCAAGAATTTAAATGGATGCTAACTGGTCAGTCAAAGAAGATATAAATCGAATCAAGAAAATCCTTCAAATCAAAAGATAAGCGTCTTCAAATTGCTTCTATACAGATGGAGGACGATATTTGTAGTGCTTTGAAGAAATCATAATCATACTAAAGAACAATAATTAGCATAGTATAAACAAATAACTAACAGTAACTTCAGATGGCTCATGTTCTTTACTCCCTCCATATCTGACTCAACCATGTATTTCAATATCATATACATATGATTCAGCTGCCCATACATGCTATAAATATAGAGCCTAATCATTCTAACGGTCAACTATTTTCAGATTCTTATACTATTCAAATTAATCATTCAAGGATCAGCCTACTATAATCCATAATCATAGTATGCACAGAAAATATAATATGAAATAAAAACACTCTGACCATACAAGCCTTCTCAGATGGATGACACAATTGTCTAAAATTTAAATCCATTTTAAAATTCATCTTATCCTATTTGACTAACTAACTAATTTAAAATGCATTAAAACCTACTAGCTAATAAGATGCCCAACTAATATCTAGATAATAACTATTATGCTTTGTTGAGACTTATACCCAGACCTGTATCTAGTGTAGATGGCACTATGAAAATATAATTGCAGTGTTAAAAATCGGTAATGCAGCATTTTTCGGTAATAATTCTAGGTCTATAAATTGTCTACTCATTCCATGCAGTATTTAGATCATTATGAATGATGCTAGTGTATTAGCCTTTGTTCAGAGAATATGGTTGCTCTAATAGAGGCCTCAGAGCCTTGATCTTATGCCAAAAACGGTTCAGCTCTCTCTAGTTTTAAAAATCTGTAATTGCAGCATTTTTTTTGCCATAATCCTAGGTCTATCAATTGTCTACTCATTCCATGCAGTATATACATCATTCTGAATGGCATTAATGTATTAGGCTTTGTTCAGTGAATGTGGTTGTATAGGCTTCAGAGCCTTGAGCTTGTGCTAGAAACAGTTCAACTCACTCCCTGCATGATAGCTTAATAGCTGTATCATACTGATTGTGCTAGATATCCACAAATCATGATTGTTACCTAACAACCCATAGTTTCTTACGAGTATATGAGAAATGTGCATCAGAACACAAAGTTGATAATTTGAATTGTCTGAACTAGAGTGTCATTTTCAAAAGAAATTGGATAATAGTAAATCACTTTACATCAAAATAGATGACCATCACTACAGTTGCATCTTCTTCTAGACAAGTCAACCAAATCCTATTCTACTGACTAGGCATAGTTCACCTGAAGCAATGAATGTCAAGTTGAACAATCAAGAGGTCGCAATAAGAAAATAAGTGTGTTGTCTAATGATACTGATCGACAAAAAGAAACACAATGGACATAAAAGATAATGGTGGACAAAGAACATGAGAAATCCCTTCTTACATTTTGATAGGCTGAACTTAGATTTTCATAGGCCATGACTTGGTTTTGTTCCTTTTTCTTCCAGTATAAGAAATCATTACTAATTAGCTACTCAATGATCCGGGAGTCCACCATATGAAATAATTTTTTACTAATGAACTGATGACTTAAAAGGCTGACATATTGTATTCACAGATAGAGATAGGACCAATGAATTTATATTAGGAGTTTGCATTTAGTGGAGCTTACCCACTCTTTGGCTCCCCTACACATTACCCACTTTACTACTTTAGAAGATGTGACATGTTGTTTGGAGAGGTGCATAATCATCTTGCTTCTTCACCTACTTAATCTGCCCTGTGTTCGAATTTGAGATGTTCTGACTTCATATCAAATGAGCTAAGGGTGACATAAAAGAGACAAGGAGTGTGATCTATATAGATTTCTACACTAACCATGAATTAGAGTACGAAATAGAAGCAAGTTAGGGTATCCCGGTATATAAGGCTACATGTAAGAGTAGTAATTCCTCACCTTCAAACCAAGGCTCTCCCCAAATGATCCTATCCCAAGCTTGTTTGTTTGCACAATAGGAATATTGAGCATGTCATGTCCTGCTGCGTCTGCCAAATGACAGAATAATGGCATAGAATGAAATATTCTGGTAATTAAAATGAGTTGAATTTTAATTAAGATGAAAGGGTCCCCATACCCATGTACAACTACAGAACAATTAATTTTTCTGCTCTGAACTACAAAACATGGAATTCGAGTTTCTTGGAGATGATGATTCTTTGGTGATGTAGATCATCTTATATAATACATCAATCATTCAATCACCTATGCACAAACCTATTTTACCAGACCAATCTGCCCAGATAGTTTTTCTTATTATTATTAACTAGTGGTTGATATCAATTAGAAATCAAAATATTTTACCCTTTCCCTTTCATTCGGTGAGTCTACCTCAGCTTTAAAATGCAGCTCAGCTTTCAAGCAAGACTTGTAGTTATAGCTTGAGCTACATCAATCAGACCAATCTGCCCAGGTAGTTTTTCTTATTATTATTAACTAGTGGTTGATATCAATTAGAAATCAAAATATTTTACCCTTTCCCTTTCATTCGGTGAGTCTACCTCAGCTTTAAAATGCAGCTCAGCTTTCAAGCAAGACTTGTAGTTATAGCTTGAGCTCTTTTATTAAATCATCCTAAAAAGGAGTAACAATGTGTCTACAAGGACATGACCAATGAATATTTGCTACACTTATTACCAATGTATAGGGCAACATAGACTTTCTATTGCATAAGGTGATCAATTGTCTACGATACCTCACTTTTTTTGAAGTTGACTTCAATCTTAGGTAGTGGCACCCCAGGACTCTGTCTTTGCTGGCAGACCATCAATCAAGAGTGCCACGAAGGCACTGACGTAATGGGAGCAGACCATTCTGCTGTCCGACTATGGTGATCACTGGAGACAGCTAAAGAAAATGTGAATTCCGACCAAGAGCTCCAGCATAGATGGCTCTCCCTCCAGTCTTCATCAGTAATAGCTGCAGAATTATTAAATCAGCTATAGAGCTTGCAGTAGTTCAAACACAGAAATAAGGGGGCAAACAAACCTCGTCAAATGATTCAAATATGTCAATGCTAGGTTGATGTATAGTGCAAACAACAGTACGTCCAGTATCCACAGTGTTTCTCACTGTTCTCATGACAATAGCTGCAGCTCTAGCATCAAGACCAGATGTTGGCTCATCCAT
Organism: Alisma plantago-aquatica; assembly: GCA_963693085.1. NCBI lineage: Eukaryota > Viridiplantae > Streptophyta > Magnoliopsida > Alismatales > Alismataceae > Alisma > Alisma plantago-aquatica. The sequence continues at coordinate 517,157,525 of OY856413.1, read as the reverse complement.
AAAAACAATGGAGGGATTAGCAACCAACTCTACAACAATAGTCAGCATTTTCCTTTGTTCAGTTGATAGTCCACTTACTCTTGGAAGACCCACTAGAGAATCCCTCAATGAAGAAAGCTCAATTAGATCCAATACTTCCTCAACAAACATCTGCATGGGAACCTCAATATTAACTTAAACTAAGTCGGTAAATCAGAGTTGAATGACAAGAAAAAATAGGCTTCATTCTTATATTCTAAGCTTGCTCATAGGTCAAATTGTTTCTTACAATGCACCTGGTGGCTTCAATGAGTTTAACATTTAAAAGGACGTTTGACTTTAGAAAAGTGTAGTAAGTGCTTCATTTTAACTTGTTTTCCTTCTCATGAAGTGCTTTGCAGCACGAAAAGCAAATGAATAATGCACTCTGGTGACAGAATCTGACAGGAAGGCTGGCTTAACTCAGTAAACATGGGATGATTGTCATTCACATTTCAATGAATAATGCACTATGGTATATCATGTACCTTGTATCAGCTGAGTTCAGTCAACCTTCCAAATTAGAAATCAAATAGTCCAAGTATGGAATCACCATCCCACACCTGCTGCCAGATGCCCCAACATGCAGTTTCCAATGATTCATTATCTGGTTGCTAACAGAATGGGATGAAGGCAAATCACTTGATGGAGTGATCATTCATCTAGCCTCTGGCAGTACAAAAACTACACTGTCTTCAGCAATGAGGTGTTGGAGACACTTTAGTGGTGTGAATACACTACCCAACAAGGTTAGTATAAGTAGGCACAAATTCCTCCTGTAATAATCAAAGGTTTTCGCATAGTACCTTTAGATAAAAGAGTACACCTTTGTTTCAATCAACCAAAGGCGTGGACCTTCTGTAATCTGAAAGCAACAAGGAGAGGGAAGACCGGGGTCTTCTTTTCACAGTAGCTAGTTAGAAAGTATGGAAAGCGTGTAGCATCATAAATCATCTACTACAAACCTGGTCTCCATTATCCAAGTGCAACAAGGGGACGTTGTTAAAGCATCTTCCATTAAGCAAATAGTCAAGTGCCTCCTTAGGTAGGCAGTTCAAAGGCAATATATACCAAGCCTAGCTACATTAACGAAAAGTGGCAAACCAGTTTAGCAATAAGTACATCTATATAGTATTAAAATGAGACATAAACTTTATCTAAACTAGGATCCAACTTTTCGCAATGCCTACACCACGGTGCATAAATTAAAAGGATGGAATTACAAATTAAACTGAGCTATCAACATAAGAACATTTTAATTATCAAAAGTGATGAAACATGAACTGCAAACGGATGGAGTTTTACTTCACTAATCCTTGAATTTTCTAACTAAATAACAGTTTTTCTTTTTGTTGATGAGGAGTTGTTGCTCACTCATCCTTAAGCTGGTTTGCATATTGCTTTTACCTCCTCTATGTTTCTAGTAGACTGTGTAACTGATGAGTTATGGGGTTGTCATGAGCTGATGATATCAAATACAGGGTCTAAATTTGTGATAGCATAAGGCATTAGAAATGTGAACAAAAATTGCATCATGTACATGGTACAACAGGAGGGTTCGCCAATGTTTTGCAATTGATATCTATATAGTGATAAAGGTTGTAAGCTATACTATGGTATGACTAGAAAGGGGCAACAATTACTCTAACACCAAAATAAACTTCTATGGTTTTTATTTTGGAAAGATGTAAATCAGAATCATAATATCTTATGTATAATATATAGTTATCTAACCGTGTATCGACTATATTTGTTCTTTGCATTCTTTGGTTTTATCTCCAGGTGCAATACAATAGAGTAGGATAAAAAAAGAGAAATCAAAAGATAATTAGGTTTTCCAAAAAAAAAAAGTGATGAATACAACAGTACTAGAAACAATACATACATGTAATAGTGAATAAATTTGCAAAATTTTTGCAGTTATATTAATTGTAGTCATGTCTGACCAACTAGGTTCAATAGGTTCTTGCCCTGGATGTGACTATTGGTGGTTTGTCTTAACTTTCATGCTCCAAGTGTACCTTACCAGGTGGTCTGGATGGAAATGGAGAAGTCTTTAACAAATAGTATTCTTACAATAGAAACTAAATGAATTTTCACGAGAGAGGGGGCTATTGATATCTTCCGAGAAAAGCCATAATCAACATGTCTCACAGTAGTTGTTCATCTCAAATCTAGAGCCTCCAAAGAAAAAGATAACCACAGAGAACATGAAAAAGTAATTGTGTAGAAAGCACCCAATTTGTTAACTTTTACTCTATAGATGGTCCTAGTCTAAGCATACACACACTGAGTATACACAGTAAAGAATAAATGTGTTAATAAATAAGGCTCTGAAAACTCCTATTGACAGACGGGTTGTCTAAGATGACATTTTTTGCCAAGCTAGTTGCATAAGTGCCCATGTTAGCCGTACATCAACCAACATAATATGAATAGACATTCAACTTGGTACATGATGGCATAGTGGCGCTCATACTTATGCAAATTTCATAATAATTGGGCACAAACCACAAAGAACAGGTAGACAAGCCATGTTTTCGTATTTAAATCATCACATGAAACAATTTTGGATTTTTGGAAGTTAACAATAATGCAGAACAATAAGTAAAACATTGATGAATTTTAAACTACAGTAAATCATACGTGCACTATGTTATATTTATAGATATATAAAACTCTAACCGTTTTAGCTTGATTATCTACAGATTTCATTCCTCTTGCCTAAAGGTTGGATGGATGGAGCTGCTTACCGACATTAACGTTTCCACTTGTCAAGGTTGACTGTGCCGTTCAAACAATTTCTGATGGATGGTCAATTGCACCTTGGATGGCCTATTTGGAAGTACAAACAGTTTACAACACTTTCAACGTGTTTTCTACTGTCAGAGTTCAGCTTCAAGGTTGTCTCATGGAGGTGGTGAGACTTTGTAGCTGGAAAGGTTTAGTAATCACACAAATCTTTACTTATGAAGGTTGGACAATGATTGCAATTCACCATGCCATGAGAGAAGTCCTTTCACAAGACCAATGGCTGAATACTACTAGTAAAACAAAGATCATTGTGCCCTTCCACTTTCAACCCTTCTATTCAACCATATTCTGCTCTGACTCAAAATGCAGCGTCCTCATTGCAAAGTGGGACTCAACAAGAATCTACAGTATGCTCCCTCACTTCAACGTGCTTCTATAGTGGTTCTGTAAACTCTAATGACTGGATAGGCATTACTTCTAGGTGTAGGAGACTTATGGATCATCAATGTCGTGGTGTTTTACCTACTCTGCATTTCTTTATTTCCCTTTATATCTGAACTATGTTTTCACAAATGTGCAGATTTAACGACTTGTTACCTTTTTTAAGCCATGGAAATCTTTTGGCCTAGGGACTATGATCTTATAGCTAGCCCACTAATTTTGATCTATTTCGTATGTTATCTGTTTCGAAGTCATCCATATTATATTACCAATCACTGCACAGTATTTGTGGGTCATAGCATATTGGTTTCCAAATAAGTTATGATACGTGTATAAGCTTCCTTGGTCATAATATCTACAATGACCATACCTAGCTCTGAGGTTTTGCAAACCAATCAATCCAGAGCCTAGAGTTCTGCATATAACTCCAAAAAGTCATTCTACACATGCAAAGCACCAAGCCAACTCAAAAAGGACTGGGACAGATCATAGAGAATGAACTAGTTCCTCATCCAGGAGAACAAAGAACCCAATTAAGCATAATTGAACAACTGTAAGATGTAGAAGCCACCAAGATCATCCCATACTTACCAAAAAAAGAATCCCAGAAAAGATAGCTAGGTATTCATTCATTTAACACCAAAGGCAACTGCAAACAGAAAAACTAGATCCTTCCTTGGAGGTGTCAGAGACTGCAAGTAGATCAAACTCTTCTGAAGCAGAAAAAATTGACTTCGTGAGATCCAATTTGACTTAACCTGAGGTCTTTTAGAAACCCCTTAAGTTATTGTTTGTTCTGTAAATCAGGTTGATATTGAATAACCTTAACTAATGAAACAGAAATACTGATATATCCACTAATTCCATTGAGTTTGGAGAGAAGAAATGAAGCTACCAGCCAGCCTCTCCGAGTATGGCTAAAACTAACACTTCTCCCAATAGAAAAAATATCATCATGAGCATCAACCTTTCAAGGGATACATGATTTGAATTCAGATGAGTTGTCTTTTATAACTAACATTCCGACCAGAAACTAGAAGACATGCTAAAAAAGAAAACAAGCCCATGACAAGACAAACAATTATTTTGTCAGATTTTAGAACCGATCAGCAAAGAATATGAATATATATTGGTACATATGTAAGAGGTTGTTAATGAATTTGAGAAATTACTACATGAATATATCTTATTTAGTAGACATGTAACGACTGTCATGAATGGTTGATTTGCCAACCAACCAAAGCTGTTTAGTTCAAAAAGCATGATATGGAACAATGAGAAGACATCACAAGATACAAATAGCATCTGGTGAAGACCAACAATTTCGGGGAATAGGGACATAAACATGACTAGATAGAAATGAAGAACTATTGTTCTAGATTGTTCTAGACAAGCAATTAGTAGAACATTAATAAAATCAAACTATTGTTCTAGACAAGTAATTGATGGATCATTGATAAAACTGAAAATTGATAAAATTAAAACCAAAAATCAAATGTAGGCCAAATATCACTTGTAAACATCCATGTTGTTGATATGCAGATCCAAGGTGGGGAGTGTCTTGTATATATAGTTTTGTTGGGTTCCACAACCTATGTTATTTTTATTCGGAACGTGTTAGAGACCACCCCAATCATTGAACAGTTTAATGCGAGAATATTTATGGCCTTCATACTTCACTTCTCGTGCCATCATATTTAATAGTTTCCACAGATCTTCATCACAGATAGCCACAACTACAAAATTTTCTTTCATCAACTAGGAGGTAAGTGAGTCTTGGATGAGACCCTTGGATCTAGGTGGCTAGTTGTTGTTTTGGTGGTTCTTTTAGATGGTGACTACATTAAAGTTTCTCCTTTCTTTTGTGCAACTCAATGTTCTTAATGCTCATGTATCTGATTTCTCTCTGTTGAGCCTATTCTAAACTAGTTGTTGGACTTATGTTTGGTTCAGTTGATGTTTCTTTCTAAGTCTTTTTAAGATCCTTGGATCTGGGACAATTCATGATTTTTTTTCAATGAGGCCACACAATTGTGTCATAATATATAAAGTTATAAGGTTCAAAGTTGAGATCAGCTAGCCAACCCTTTTCCTCCTACTAAACCTTGTTTATGCATGTTACTTATATTATCAAAGTCAAGTTTGAGTCATTTTGTCCCCAGCCGGATGCCCATAATTGATTATCTCTTTGCCCATTCTTATGTACCTTGACATCCCCTCGTGCTACCTCTATGGTTCCAGAATCCAAAAGATTTAGATGTGGGTTTCCTAGGAGTGATATAAAAATCCACATGATTCATCTTGTTCATGGGATATAGTATGTACATCCAAGGTAGAAGGTGAAATTAAATTTGATAAGATAGGATATGACTTTTGACTTACAAAAAATCCCTGGAGTCTAATTTGTGATGAAACAACTTGTTGGTTGTTGGTTCTTCAAACCAGACATAAACCAATCATGGTCACATTTTTCTACCTTAATAAAAAGGAACCATTGTGAACGTGATCCAACTTCCTATTGCTGATGGCCTTAACCTGAATCTATAAATGGACATGGTAGTAGAAAGGAATTCTTTTTTAAAATATAGGCCCTTGTACAAAAGCATGTTATTTCTTGGCCATTATGGAATTACTTCTGTTTAGCATCAGTAACTATATAGTGAACCTAGTTTATACAGCCACACAAACACAATGATTAAAAAAACCTTCAGATCCGTCTGCTATCTTTAAACATTCAATATACAATGATCTGAAACAAAGAAAAATTAGTATGATTGTTGTAAAAGAAAAAATCCATCAAAAATGTAAACAGAGGCCAATGTAGAAACAAAATGCGAGAGTTATGCTATGAAACAGAAGGCTGGATGTTCAAGGCAAACAATACACAAGTGATCTAAGATTGGACCTAAGGAAGAAAAGTAGCAAGGACCCCAGATATATAGTATAAAAGATCACCATGGCCATCAAACAAAAAAGGACAACTAATGTCGTTGGAGTTAGCTCAATGTGGAAAGATTCTCCTTGCCATTCCCCGACCAACCATCAAGGAATCTTCAAATAAAAAAAGCAACATTTTCATCAAAAAGACTTATTTGCCTAAATTTTTTCCTCTGAATAGATCAGTGGTCACCAAGATCATGGTTGGTGGTTACACCAACCAAAACAACATTCATGTGGAGTTAGTGAACAACAAGTAAGCACGAAATGAAGGTTTTGAAAAGACAAATATCTTCAGAAATGTTTTCTGGAGAGATTGGTGCATTAAGTGGGTTTTTTAGGTATCACTAGAACATGAAAACTTCAAGATTATCATCTACAATTAATAGGTAGTTGGGGAAGAGAGGCTGATCTGTAATAGCAATCAGAACATGTCATGTAGTAACCTGATCCTTAGAATATTAGAAAGAACATTGGGACCATAAAAAAAGAATAACATTTCGACCTATATAGTACATAATCCATAGAAATACCTAAATCTACAATTCAATTCTGAAGCCCTTTGCGTGGAATTCTACATTTTTCTTTAAGCGAGTTTAAACTGGAAAAAATATCTACTTTAGAAAAATATCTACTATACTCTCGTACAACTTCAGTCTGTTGTCTGGTAACTTCAAGATATCGCATTGATGTTTACCTTATGTAATTCTAAATATGGCCAACCATGATTTGGATCAGATATAGTTCTATTAAATAGTATATGATTTTCCAAATAACCATCATAAATCATAGAAGGTTAATTACTCACTTGTTGAAACTATGGTTTCTATACTTCAGTCAATGCACAAATGAAATGATGAACTATATCTCTTAAAAAAGTTTCACATACTACAGTATCATGTGCTTGAGAAGATAGTTTGTTCATTATATAATAGTAAAGTTTAGATCCATGCCCAATAATTTGGTACTTTTTCTGACATACAATAGCTTTTCCTAATTGATGAGATGATCACCAGTGAATACTATAATAGGAAGAAAAATCAGGTTCTAGTAATAGTTTTTGATAGAAAAGGTACCATGATAGTCTAGCTGGTGACTTTTATGAGCAATGGGTGATTACCTACAAGCATGGAAGTAGATTCCACAAAAAATATAAAGAAAACACAATTAATTAATATTACTCGAGTGTGGTTTCGAAATGAGTAAGATGACAGTCTGTGTCAAAATAAAAGTGATTCAATAGATTATTCAGAAGCTGAGAAGTCAGAAAATGATCTATCTTATGCTTCGTTGGTTGCCATAACAACTTATATGGTGCCTGAATGAATAAGGAAACACCCAGACAAATCCGCCCCTAAATACTTTAATATATGTTTGATAATGACTTTAATTTTAGGAGCTACAATGATAAATGGAAACCCAAGGAAAACATAGAAGGAAATGGCATGGCAGAAAATGCATTGCCCTAAAATGAAGTGCAGTTCTACTGAAGACCAGAAGTTTCATTCCACCTATACAAGATATCTTACCTTCTCAAAGAAAATGTGCAAAATGGGGAACCGTGACCACAGTACTTGAGCAGCTACACTTCAACATAGCTCTCATCATGTCTCCTGCTTCCTTGCATGGATCTGGCCTTCCTCCCCTCTGCCGGTCTCAGATAGCAGGTGATAGCATATACAGGGAGATTAGGGGTGTGGCGGAGGAAAAGAGGTCAAGAGGGAGAGAGAGAGCAATCAGATCAGTTAAGGGGGAAGAGAAGGAGCGAAATGGAGAGAGCACGATGGGTGAGGGCACTATCGGATGGGAGGGGGACGGGAGCGTGGTGGGGAGAAAGTTCATCAGCGAAGATGGGGGTAGGGGAGCCATCTTAGGCGCAGCAACCTTTAATGACTGACAGAGGAGGGGATACCAACCACGCGAAGAGCGCGCGGAAATATTAAAATTTTTGGGTGCTTTGGATTGTTTTTGGGGAAGGAGGGAAAGGGCTCGGGAAAAGAATATTGTAGCCGATCAAAATATGTAGTTAACTTTGTAGTTATTAGAATTAACTATGATTGTTTTAGTTATATTTCTTAAACTTGTAAAGAAAGTAGTTTTTAACTACAAATACAACATATGTAGTCAGAATAATTGTAGCCAAATCATCATTTTTTTGTAGTGAAATATAGAATTACTCACTATAAGTGGGCAAATATACTCCAAGTGCTGCTGTAGGGGTGGTTATGTTGGGAAACAGAATTGGGATGATTGCTGGAAGGTAATGGAAGGATGGATTGGTGGTAGGTAGTGTTGTTGATGATGAAGTGATGGGGAATCACTTGCAAAGATTGGTGGATAGAACCGATCACATATCTCGAACTCTGCACTAGAATGTGTGAGATTTCCCTTTTATGATGGATGACATGTGGTGGAACAAATAGGAATGGTGCGTAATGATGTTGGGAATAGATCTGGAAAGCTTGATGCAGAGATGATCATTGTTCAAGAAAGCGGTATTCGGTGTATGGGCGGAGAGGGTACCGCATAGAGTAAATGCGATATGCGGGAGTATATACGGGAATATATGTAGTTTGGATTTTTTTCTTTCAATAAACTAATTATATATAAAATGATATATTGAGATCATAAAAAAAAAGTATAGATTAGGCACTTATATATATTTACATACAAACATATTGATATGCATGTATAATATGCTTATAAATGTATATATATTGAATGTGCTTGTAATAAATGTACAAATATTAATTGTATGTATATCAATGTACGAATATGTAGAGCGTGTGTATAAATGCGAATAATTGCATATATACATATACAAATATGTGTTTGTATATGCAAGTCTATTATATATGTGTATACATATGAATGTCAAAATGTATGCATATAATTGGACAAATGTGTGAAAATTGTTGTTACAGTATTTAAAGTTTAATATATATCGAAATGTGTGTATATGTATGCATGTATATATGAAATGCATGGACATAAGTTGTGGGTTTTTCAAAAAGCGGAGTTTCATCGTCCGCTTAATCGGCCAAGCGGGAGTATATGCGGCCCAAAACCGCTTAGTGGACTGATTAGCAATATGCGGTGCGGTAGGGTGACCGAATAGGCATAAGCGGGAGTATATGCGCCAGTGCGAACCGATTTCCCAAACAGTGGAGATGATATTTGTGGGGGAAACATTGACTGTGGGAGTGGAAGGGGGTCCCGACGCAGATCTGCTTTCACAACAAGTGAGAGAGCTTCACGAAGAGTGTTGGGGAGGGTGAATGAAGGCTGTGAACGATAGAGCTAAGTGAAGAAACCTTAGGGGGGGAGTGTCTTGGACTCTTAGAAACACCTTGTTTGGCAGCCATTTGTTGGAACGAGCTTCAAGAAGTGATTTTTTTAAAAAGCAGTTGCTAACATTGTTCTCATATGCCCCACATATGCGGTTTGGCCACCTCTCCCAACCGCATGTCTATGCAGTCCATTATGCGGTCCTGACTGCATATGCAACACATATGGCTTCTTGTGCGACCGCTGTTTATATAGAGAATATGTGTATTTTTTTATCCCTTATCTTGTTTATTGTTCGTAAACTACTTACACAGACACACTCCTATACACACACACACACACACACACACACATATATATATATATATATATATATATATATATATATATATATAACATGTTATACATGTATACCTATATGTTTACATATTAATGTATATGTGTAATATTCTATATTTTAAAAATTTATTATTTCTGTGATATAAAAGTAATTTATTAAAAAAAATCCAAAACCACATATGCCTTGCATGTGGCCTGGCCGCATTCTGCATATATACTCTATGCAACAACCGAATGCATACCATGCCACATGCACTCTTTAGATTATTGGGTGCTAATGCCTTCATAACCCCTTCCAATTGAAGTAGAGGATTAGGGGTTGGGGGTATTTTGAGAATTTTTATTGTCCCTAGGGTCTCCAAACCATTAGGGTTTTGTGAGAAACAAGTTTGGGGCTTGGGCTTTGAATTGGTGCACAAAATAAGGCCCAAAACGCAATTTGTGAGGCAAAAACGTTGTTTTTTTTTCGGTTCGGATCAATCTAGCCAAACACCACATAATGAAAATGATCGCCAAAATTCACATTGGAACTGTGATTGGTGACTCATAAAAGGCGTTGCTTTGTAAATTTTATTTAGAACATCATGAGGTGCTCCAATGTACCTAAAAAAAGATTATATTGAATATAATAAAGAAAACTACAAACAAAGCAGGAAACTGGACAGAGATTAGTCACATTACTGACATAATGTTACTAAGTATATAAATTCTAACATGGGAAAAAGCGGAAAAAGGCGACCAAAGCGGGGAAAAAGTGGCCAAAGCGGGCTAAAAGCGTCCGCTTAACCCAAATCCACTCAACAGCCGCCTGAGGCACAATTTAATCGGCCATGACCTTGTGCTGCTTAAGCGGCCGCCTAGCACGATTTTTGAAACACTGGTTCGCACTTTAAAAGGTAGCGTGTGCAGGGCGTCACGATGTCACGTTATTAGGGCGTAAAGACCCTGGTAGAAATTACTGGGCCATGACACAGTTTGCAGATGCAATTATGCAACTGAAGTGCTACCTAAGAGCTGTTGTATTATTTTCCATCAACGAAGTGCCTGACAATGCCAAAATTGAACATGAATGTTTTCCTCAATGCAACGTTTGTGTTTGTGTTAGTTTGTGTTCGTATATTATCAGAATGCTTTTCTGTACAATTTGCTTGCGGCTGACAGACATGGCGATCCATGGATGCAACCATCCACTGCTTACATCTGTGCCATTTGAATGGAGATTCTAACCATCATACAGTTAGAAGATGGATAACCTAGGAAGCACATATACTACAAAATAGGTGCCGTATCCGTATCCGATACCAATACTCATTGGATACACCTAAATACATATCTGATACCTCTCCAGCCGTATCCCCTTTTTTTCTACTTTTTTTTTGCTTAGATACGGCATGGATACGTCCTGGGTACGTTTTGGATACGACCCAACTCATTTAACCCTTTTCCTAATAACCCACTACCTCATGCACGTGATCAGTAAAATACGCAAATCCCCCTAATTCCCTGACTCCTCCGATACTCTCTCTAGACCACGACACCTGAGCTCCCGACTCGCACGGCTCCCACCTCTGCCAACTAGGGCTGAGCGATGCTGGCTTCTCCGTCTTCTTTCGACGACAAAGGGCTTTCCTTTGCTATGTGTGCCGCCGCTGCAGCTAACAACGGCTGTCACTGCAGCTAACAACGGCCGTCGAAGCTAGCAATCTCCACAACGAATAGGCATTGTGAAGGAGGCGTCTTCCTGCCATCCTGCTGCGGATGGAGGGGCTCTCTTCTCCACAGCCAAGTACTTCATCGTCTTCTCTATTCTATTGCTATACTCCTCTCTTTTGCGCCTCCATCTTCTTCCTTCTCTTTTTTTCGTTTTTCAGACCTCTTTTCAATGGATCGACCTGCGTTTTTACTGATTCTCTGTGCAAATTAGTACAAGGGCTCCTTTGCCTTGTGTGATACATTTTGAAGCTTGGCTTTGCTTCAGTCCGTCATATTTCTATTGTTGTGCGGCTTGTGCCTCATGTTCTCCATAAGCCTATTGGTGGGTAACGTACAACCTTTGTTCCTCATCTTCTCCAGAGGGATTCAATTTTCTATTGCTGGTTACAACCTCTTCTAGCTTCTGAATTTCTACCTGGACTCTCTAGTCTTTTCGAAATTCTATTGTGCGGCATTTGTCTTTGGTAATCCCCTTTGAAGGTTAGTTTCCCTAGCTTTCTCTAATTTTTCTGTTTAGTTGTTCGAATTTTATAATCGCGTCTTGCTGTTAATATACCTACTTATCTATAAATGTCTCTGCTGTTTCATATTTCAGTTCAAAAATTTTCTTAAATTTTGATTCTTGGATATACTTTTTATATACATAAATATTCAGTTACTAGTTCTATTGTTTAGGATATGATACATGAAATGCGAAAGGTTTAGAATATCATATTATCATGTCTTTTTGTAACTTCTATCTCACATTAATATGAATGAAAGACCCCTTTTTATATCATCGTCCGATATTATGGAATTGATTCCATTTTCTTTAGATGTATTGTGATATGTGAATGAAATTTGATTGTCTTCATCAATTTTTAGAATAAATATATTGGTTACTTTTAAAAATATTAAAAAAATTGCCGTATCCATGCCATACCCGTATCCTATATTTTCAGAAAATGTCGTATCTCCGTACCCGCTAATGATACGTATCCGAATCCGTGCTTCCTAGTGGATAACCAGTCCAGAACATGTGAATGGTAATGGCATGGGATGATTGATGAATGTGTGGATGAAATTCCCATCCCTGGTTGTAGTGGTGATTAGATCATGATTCAAAATTGTAGGTCTTGATTAACTTTCTGAGTTAAATTATGATGTGATGTTTTGATTAATGTTTTGTTTTGCACCTTCGGATCTTTACGCTAGCCTTGATCTACCTACCCCCTCGTTGTCGGGTCTTCATGCGGCTGAGAGTCCCTAGAGATTCTTGTTCCCTTAGGCTTTCATATAATTGGATAATCTCTTGATAAATGATTATTTATGTTGTACTGTTAAATATGTTGCTTCAAAATAGGATGAAAAACATTACCTGCCCGAGGAAGTCGATGGGATTTCCACTCCTACATGGGAGGGGTAAAAGGTTACAATGCCAAGTTGAAGCAACTTCGATGAAGTTCTTATAAAAAGGAATTTAGAATTAAATGAACGGACATTTTAAACAGGCATTTTAGGAATCCAAGTGCCCTGCTTGTGTGGGATAAGGGATTCAATGGCAAAGGCCATTACCCGACTCGCTTCATTTTAGGTTAGGACACATTTGGTTCAACTATAAGTCAATGTCTTACATTGATTTTACATCCATTTTTGAAATCAATCCGTTTGGTTGTGTGCAGTTGCAAATAGATGGTGGAGAGCAAACTTTCATATTTGGCCGTTTTATAGAGTCCGGCGGAAAAGGAACTGTGCCCATTTTGGGCGTGGTTCTTGCCCTCGTCCAGCTGTAGTCTACCGATGGGAACGGATTGCAAATTTTTACATCCTTTTTGTGACCAAAGCCATAAACTACCGCATATAAATGGAAACAAACAAATGTATTTGAGTTTTAACTACGTAGATGTTTGGTTAGTAGAATAAGTTGGATTTCACGGAATACACCACTGTTAAAGTCTCAGTAAAACGAATTTTTGGGTTTGACAGTGTCTGTAATATCAAACGTTACTTTTGATTGACTTGTACCGTCGCTAGGGACAGCGTTTGTGCTTGAGGGCACGTTTGGATTGCTGGATACAGCTGGATTTGCATAAATACTGCATTACACTATTCGAGGACTCTGAAGCTGCTGGGTTTTAGAAATTGCAGACAGATCAAGTTTACGTTTGCTTTTGCCGTATAACTCTGTTGTATTTTTCAGTTGGTAGAGCGAGATTGCAGGGCGGGTTGAACTTTTCTGGTGGGGTCACGCGGTGAGATTGTATACGGATGAACCTTTTTGGTGCGGAACAGCTGTCAAGTAGATGCTCAAGCCTCTGGTGCAGCCTGCGGGATGCCGGCGTCCCTCGGTTTTGAAAAGGGATCGAAAATACAGCAACGACTGCCAGATCAAAAGTCCTGAATTCATCCTTTTTTACATCTCCCATTAACCAAACGTAATCTTTTATCAGCTGGATCTAAGAATACTATCTATTACCGGAAAATACAGCAAAGCAAACATGCCCTAAGTGTCAAAACATAGCCGTCTGGTTGGATATCGGCGCTCAACACTTTTGAGAAGGAGAGCATCTTCCAACATTTCTTCTTTGCCAAAAAGTGCTGGATGGGTTGCGAATCTTCACTCCTGCAATTCAAACGCAATATTTACGCTTCTGGACATGGATTAAAATTTTGATCGGAATTGTGAAATTTTGATCGCAATTTCAGTTTTGACCACTACCTGACATCGAAATGGACATGCCAAATTGCCGAAACTTCTGATTTGTATTTTCATCAAATAAATTTGAAAAAAATCTTAAAAAATCCTTTAAAATATGCGAGACCCCTCTGATTTAATTGAATCCAACATATAAGATGTAACATGTTATTGCATAAGAATATATGTATGTATACATTGCATGATCGAAATCTTGATCGCATTGCTATTTTCACTCACAAATGTAGGAGCCCCCCACCCTATACCAACATATGATATTATTGCATATTTAGGTGTATATGTATGTAGATCATAATGATGAAATTTTATGACTGAATTCCTTTATTTGGTCGTCTACATTGTCAAAATTTGCATCGAAATCTTGTGTTGAAATAAAGCGGAAATATTGAAATTTTGGTTGAAATTTCTGTTTCTGGACTAATCACAAACGACATTGAAATTGACATTTTAAACTATGCTTCTGGATCATAAAATGCAATCCGATCCGGCCAGATGCAGTCAACCAAACGTGCTGGACGTTGAACCAAAGATTGTACTTGTATTTCATGTTTTCATTTTCCTGCCTTTGTTTGCAGCAGGTGAGCTGCAATTACTTACAACCAATTTCACCAACCAAGCTCTTAGTATTATTTAACAAATTAAGTGAATATGTTCTATAATTTGTACAATAAAGTATATACTTCTGTGCGCTATACTTTAGTCTTCACTAGATGTCATTCAATGTGAAATCTCATTCCCTAGTCAAAGTTTCCATCACAAACAAAACTAATAATAAATAAACATATTGTGCAAGGGAAAATCACCCAATTTTATAGCTTAGTGCTACTTTTGGTCATGAACCTCTTTTGGTTTGCATAACTTTCAGTCAAGTAAACATGTGTTACTGCAGTTGCTGTCAATCCTATAAAACTTCTCTTTCTTATCCAAGTGACATTTGGAATTTGGACAATCTGCAACTCCTCAGGTGAGTGGCTCATCCTCAGGAAATCCATGTAGTTGGCTGCGCTGGTAAGACACAGTCAGAGCGGCTTGAGTGCAATCAGGTGTGTCTAATATGCTTCTCAGTTAGGTGGTTGCTCTGGTTCTTTATTGAGAAACGTGATGGGAGTTTCTTTCTTAAAATTCTGGAGTAAAAATCTCCCTTTCTATTTATCTAGAATTGAACAGTTTCTCTAATGAGCCTCGATACCCAGCCAAAGTAGCCTAGATATCAGTACCTTGGTATGATACATCTAATTTGCATGCCCAAACCAGTTCCGCCTAGTATTGAGAACCCATTTTACGGTATATTTTTAAGTTAAGTTGTAGTTGATTTGCAATATTTTAATGGAAGTTAAATACATGTGTCTTTCACTTTAGTTATATTGCATGGGACTCACAGCTGTTGTTGGCATTCCAGGTAAAAAGACACCCGCCAATCGTCTCCTCTTGTGGAGCGTTTGTCTGTTTCCGGACTTTGAGCTACTTGATGCCCATACTGTGTTGCCACTATGCGGCTATGTTCGTCTTTGTAGAAGATCATTGTTCAGTGGTGAGTCTATATGTGGCAATCGTTCTGTTAGAGCCGAGTAAATGGAATAATAATTTGGCAGAAAGCCCCATGGTTGATCTATGTTTTTTTCTGTATATTTCTTAAAACAAGTGCATCATTTGGAGAATGCACAAAAGCTTTAAGCTGTCTATGCTGTCGTGTCAACTAGTGGAGAAGTAGTGATGTAAATATTCATTTTACATTACTGACAGTAATAACCCCGAATTTAGTTATATAATGTAGACCTTGCAAGATAGGCGGACACCTACTACGTGTTGACCTGTTGAAATGGACTGTGGAGTTTTCAGACTGACTTAAAGATACTGTTGCGTTTTTTAATTGACGACCCGGCGGATTACATATTTAAAATCTTGTACTAAGATTTTGCTGTTGGTGCATACTTTGTCTCAGGCATGAATCCTAGTTGAGTTTCTAAGTTGACGGTGTACATTTATACTAAACCACATTTGATTTTTCTGGTAAAAGACTAGTTTTTTTCTCCATAGAACTGTCCACAAGTGTGATTATATGGTGACCTTTACATTTGGTTATAACACATGAATACGTCTGTAGTAGCAGACCCTAAAAAATTAATGGAACATGATAAATTGTAAAATTGCAACTTGAAGTAGCGGGATGGTTTTGTTGATTTGTGTAATCAATCAATCAGAAATATATTTTAAGGGTTGTTTGGTAGTGTAATTTATATTCCTGATTTTGTAATGTGCATCTTTCAGCTTTACATGTTTTGTTTTGTGAAGGTAGTTTCGTGTTCTTTTTGGTTGGATGTATCAGCGTGTAATTGAGTGATTTTCAACTCCTTCCGATATATACTGTTGATTACTGTTGAATTCAAGGAAGCCAATCTGGCTATAGGGTGGGCATGCTTGTCTGTTTTCTGCCTAAAGAAAAATGGTGATGGCAACATGTCCGCTTCACAGCAGTTCTTAAAAAAAATCTATAACACATCTGTGTAAATCCCGACTTCACTGCTGGTCTGGTACAGCTAGCATGCTTCTCCACTTTTTTTGTTAACCAGCAGAAATGTTAAGGGGCCGTTGGCTAGGCTTATATAAAAATCCAGCATAGCATATGTAAAATGGGATTTGGCTACTTGGTTATACAATCTGAAACACCTACAAGTGAACTTCCAACCATAGTACACAAAATAAAATAAAATTAATTTCAAAGTAAGAAAAGCATGATTTGGTCTGTCAACGTCACCCAACTTGCTCAGAATCTAGGATCAAAGTAGGTGATGTTTCGGCTTGAATACATTTCAGCTATGAACCCTATCTTGTTAATAAAGAAATTCTCAAGTTGTTGGGTGAGTATGTTGATCTTTTTCTCCTTGACTTGCTTCGTCGTAGGTTCTTTCATATATCTATGGCTTTCTTACATGACGAGATGAGGTCAAACTGGGTGGGAGTGAGGGCAGAATAAATGATTTTAATAGCACCTAACATTGAGTTCGAGCTTTATTTAAGCTTGCTTCATTGCATGTAGCCATCTCTCATTGTGGCTCCTTGTAAGGAAGAGTTGCAATCTTCTACATGTCAAAGATTATTGTCTCGAATGCAGATTGCATCCTTCTCTTCCAAATTGGGAAGTTGACATCGTCAAAGATCAAAGGTAGTGCAAAGTAGTCTCACTCAAGGTTGAGAGGACCATGGATATTGTTACTTGTCTTTTCTACTCATGGGACTAGTATCTTAGAGAAGACCTTACTCTGATACAGTTTGTTGAATCTATAAGCTCAAGATGGTGCAGGTGTATTGATGTAAAACACTTAAAAAGTTTGTCAGACCTTCAAAATGTCTCCTAAAAGTATAATGCGGGCATTAAAATCAAGGGAGATAGAGATTGAAACATAAACAAAGGAGGTAAGTATTTATAGTGGCTTCATCTCCCAAGGAAGTTGCTTCATTACCTAGAGGAGTCGATCTCTATTTTCTCTAACATAAAAAATCATCTTATTTTTCACCTATAAGAGATAACACTAAGATACCCCCATTGCAAATTAAGGGCTAACTAGCATTCCCTTTAAAGCTAAGGGAGCCAACAACCACACAAAAACTAACTACCCGTAACCAAGGTTCTTTCACCTTTTCCTTTCACATCCCTTCACCAAGGAAGCTCCTTCAAATTTTCACATTGACAGAAAGAGAGATTGTGATAAAAGAAGTGGAGGGATTGACAAATGACAATTAGAGCTAGCTCTCCTTACAACATATTTAATTCACTCTAATGATTGTAGATAGATGATTAAGCTCAAGAGAGATTAGGGGCTCTTTTAGAACAAACACTTAAAAATAGCATAGGAGCATGGACGACAACCTTGGGATGAATTCTAATGAATCCTATGTATAGCTGAGGGTGCTAACTATCCAGTAGAGATAGTTAGGATGAATTCTATTAATTTTTGGGAAATAATAGGATGTGTCAACATATATATATATATATATATATATACATATATATACATATATATATAGTCAAGCTAGAATACACTCGAGTGTACAGATCACATGAATACACTGAAGTGTGTTTGTATATCAAGACTATTTTTTGTAAAATGTAAACCATTGATCTTCACCGTCATACTATAACTAGGCTACATACAAATTTTGAGCCCATTTGGATGAGTGTAAACACTCATCCAAGGGCAACAAAATCGACGCGCGAAACTAATTTGAAATGCATAAGTTTTGCGGTCTTTATAACATGACCTATAAATGTCCAAATGTGCTCAAATTTTACATATAAGCTATTCACAATATGTTTAAGAAGATCAATGGATTAGATTTTTGAAAAAAAATATTGCATCATGAAAAACTACTTGAGTGTATTCTTCTCCGAATACACTCGAGTGTATTCTAGCCTGACTCTCTCTCTCTCTCTCTCTCTCTCTATATATATATATATATATATATATATATATATATATAAATGAGTCAGACTAGTGTACACTCGAGTGTACCGGAGACACCATACATCTCAGTCATTTTTGAAGATGCAATTTTTTTTTGAAAAATCTAAACTGTTGATCTTCTTAATTATTATAAGAACATACTATATAATAAATTTTATCTCATTTGGACACTTATAGGTCGTGCATATAAAGGAGGCAAAAATCATGTATTTCAAATTAGTTTTGTGTGTCAATTTTGTTGTCCTTGGATGAGTGACTTACACTCATCTAAATAAGTTCAAATTTTATATGTGACCTATTATTAATGTAACCATAGAGATCAATGGATTAGATTTTGGAAAAACATGGTCTAGATAGGCAAACACCATTGGGGTGTATGACGTGATCTATACACTCGAGTGTATTTTAGCCTGACTCTCTCTCTCTATATATACATAGTCAGGCTAGAATACACTCGAGTGTACAGATCGCACGAATACACTCAAGTGTATTTGCATATCAAGACTATTTTTTTGTAAAATGTAAACCATTCATCTTCACTGTCATACTATAACTTGGGTACATACAAATTTTGAGCCTATTTGGATGAGTGTAAGTCACTCATCCAAGGGCAACAAAATCAACACGCGAAACTAATTTGAAATGCATAATTTTTGCGGTCTTTATAACATGACCTATAAATGTCCAAATGTGCTCAAATTTTGCGTATAAACTATTCACAAGATGTTTAAGAAGATCAACGGATTAGATTTTTGAAAAAAACATTGCATCATGAAAAATTACTTGAGTGTATTATGCTTCGAATACACCCGAGTGTATTCTGCTCTGAATACACTTGAGTGTATTCTAGCCTGACTCATACATACATATATATATATATATATATATATATATATATATATATATATATATATATATATATCCAGTGAGAAACATCCTACGGTGAGAGCATGAGAGGCATTTGAATAACTACAAATTGAGAGCTGTTCTTAAAAATCCAACCATATAGATGGAAAAAGCATCATTTCATTTACCTTCTCACAAAAAATCATTGCAATCAGCCATTATTTACATGACCATATGTACAATATACACTTTTTACATCCAACCGTTAGCTTGAAATTCAATATAGAGCGTCAAAATTATTTTGTTGTTGTGGATGATCTACAAGTTGGATGGTGATAAAATTTTGTAGGAAGGTAAATATTAATATATACTTGTAATCTATACGGTTAGATTATGAAAAATTTATCTGTATGGAGAGTTAATCAAATGCCTCTCATGCTCTCACAAGATATGCTTCTCACTGGATCGCTTCCCTATATATATATATATATAGAGAGAGAGAGAGAGAGAGAGAGTCAGGCTAGAATACACTCGAGTGTACAGATCGCACGGATACACTCAAGTGTGTTTGCATCTCAAGACTATTTTTTGCAAGATGTAAATCATTGATCTTCATTGTCATACTATAATTAGGCTACATATAAGTTTTGAGACCATTTGGATGAGTGTAAGTCACTTAACCGGGGGAAACAAAATCAACGCATGAAACTAATTTGAAATGTATAATTTTTGCGGTCTTTATAACATGACCTATAAATGTCCAAATGTGCTCAAATTTTTTATATGAGTTATTCAAAAGATGATTAAGAAGATCAACGGATTAGATTTTTGAAAAAAATATTGCATCATGAAAAATTACTTGAGTGTATTCTGCTCCGAATACACTCGAGTGTATTCTAGCCTGACTCTCTCTCTCTCTATATATATACATATATATATACATATATATATACATATATATACATATATATACATATATATATATATATATACATATATATGTATATATATGTGCTTTTTACCCACTTATAGAAGATATATTTTACTTCATAAAAAGGTGCAACTAAAATACGGTTGACCGAGATTTATGTGCTAAAACACGACCAATGGCACTAGAGACAAGGAGCTCCTAGGTTGGTCATCTAAGATTCTATGTTTGATGAATGAACTTTTATCATTATTTTATTTGCACTATTTTAGACTATTTTGTGGTTTAACTTCTGATGTGCTCTGGGGTGGAATAGAGCTACTATAAATCTTATGCAATATTAGACACTAAGGAGGTTAGATTTTAATTTTCTTAAAAGATAATGTAGTGGAAATGTAAAGCAAGTAGTTTGACAATGAAAGCAAAGTACAAGAGACAACTGATGTAGAGTGGTTCCGTCAAAAAACATCAGTCCACTATTTGATTGTTCCCAATCAGGATTTGTAACAAATAAATGTTATTAACCTGGTAAGGAATACTACAAAATATAATTGTTACCCTCTTCTTTTACAACCAAGGAAGAGAGCGCCGAACCTTCACCTCTTTTTTAATGACTTTGAAGAGCACCAAACCTTTTCTTTCATGACCAAAGAAGAGCACCAAATCTTTACCTCTTGTTTAATGGCTTTGAAGAGCACCGAGCCTTCACTTCTCTTTAATGGCCAATGAAGAGCACCAATGAGAATACCCCTTCTCTAGCAAATCTCCAGATAACCTTCTTGCAAGTAGTCCAAGAATATTAAAAAAATGTTGTTGTAGAAGATTGAAGAGAGAACCATAATACTCTCAATATACAAATATCAATTCTTTAGAAGATTTACAATATGAACCTCTTTATGAATAAGTGATGATCAACTTTACAAGGATAAGAAATGTTATATTTGGTGGAGTATGATACTATTGTTGAGCTATGACTTAGATATGAAGATAGCAATGTCGAATTCTAGGCTTGGAAAAAGATAACATATAATAGATTTACTTAAGTGTGTATTATAAGTGTTCATATATACTCTTATATATAGGAATTACTTTGGAATGATCAATACAGCTGTTGGAAGTTTTTTGACCAAGTAAATGCTAAACTAGTCCTTAGAAGCCGACTAGAAAAATAAATGTAGGTTTTGACTACAGACTGATATCGCTCGAAGAAGAGCTTGACCAAAAATTTTCATGTAAAAATACTATTATATTTATGGAAAACATATCAACTTATTTTTCTAGTGACACCTAACTATACTAAAGACTAGATATAAGTGTAGAATAAGCTTTAGGATAGGATTGGGCAGATCATCACTTGTTTTTACATCATTCCTAGGAAGTTGCACAAAATACACTTGTACAAAGCATATATATAGTACAACTTGACCTACAAGCATCTAAACACATATAATATTGCATATTTTTATTGTTGGATCTTGTCTAAGTTTGTTGATCACCTGAAACACTAAATGCACATTTTCATAACACAAAAGGAAAATATTTGTATCATAAAAATTAGAGTGTGGTACATCCAATAAGTAAAGAATCCCCTTTTTTGATGATGATAAATATTTTAATAAGATAATATTAAAAATTTACAATTTAGATCATCATACCTTTAAATTTCTGTAAATAATCAAAAAATATCTTCATGTATGCTTTTCTCCCCTTTTGTCAAAAGCAAAAAGGATTTATACTTACCGATGCTCCCCCTCAAGGTGACACTCCCCCATAAAAAATATAGTCATTTTGTATAGGGAGTACATATATCCAAGGAAAAATAAGGGTGTACCAATATGAAACGAGATACATTACATAGACATAAAGCCATATTTGATTAAGGAATATTAAAAAGTTGTCTAATTACCAATAAAAGAATGTTAAGTCCTTCATGATAAAAAGATCCCATTAAGCACAAAACAACGATATACATTTCATAGACATAAAGCCATATTTGATCAAGGAATAATAAAAAGTTATCTAATTACTAATAAAATGAATGTTAAGTTCTTCACGATAAAAAGATTCCATTAACCACAAAATATAAAAAAAATACTTCAAGTCAATGGTAAGGAATGTTAAGTCCACGATGTTATAGAGACACCATAAGTAACATCAATTTTCTAAAGAATATCTCGATCAATGCGAGGGATGTTAAGTCCTCCATAATATAGAATCTTGACATAAAAATCAAAGACATACCAAAAATTGATTTCTCAATCATTTTCAAGGGATGTTAAGCCCAAAAAAGATATAGAGAATCCATTAAGCACAAAATGATGTCAAAAAAGAATCTCTAGAACAAATATAAGGGATGTTAAGCCCATATTGATATAGAGAAGTCATTAAGAACATAATATAACAAAGATGACAATATATATCATATGATATACCTTTAATCGATTAATTCTTAATATTTTTATAATTTGTTTTTTTTTAAATACACATGCTTAATAAATCTAATTTTTAGCTTGCAGGAACTACAATACTAATAATTTCTATTGTTTAGAAAGCATGCAAGCTCATCAATATATTTGACTGGAATGAAAAGTTGCAACATATTTAAGAGGAATGTAAACAAACCACATGAAAAAAGGTTAACAATATAAATTATGGAAATGTCTTAAACTTGTCAATTTTAGACATATTATTAATAAATTTAAACAATCCATTCAATGCCTATGAAAATTGCTTTGACCAAAGAATACAAAAACTCAACAATTTTATATTATTTGAAAAGCATCAAAGTCATTAATAGATTGCTGAATTGACAATTGTCCATAATGGAAGGTTACAAATTTTGATCAAATTTAAGAGTGGTCACAGAAAAGTGTGGAACATAAGCAGAATGTATAAAAAGAAGTTAATATTTTATTATGGCAATTCAACAACTGCATACATGTTGTCAACAATTCTATAGAGCATTTAAATCTTAGGGTACACAATATTTCGTAAAAAAGCTCATCTCATTAAGGATGGTTAAAGGATAATGGTTGACCATAATAAAAAAATGGCAATAAAAGCTATAGTGGTGGCTGATTGGGGAAAATAGAAAGGAACTTAAAATAATTTGTTGCAAATTTTCAAACATCACCGTGGTGTCAAGCAAAGTCTTTTGAGACCTGGCCATCTCCGTAAATACTGCTTGGACTCCATGCTTCTCTTGCACAATAATTAATGCAGCAAAGTCTTACCATCTATGTCACTATAAAATGCATGTAAAGAAATTTGTAGCTGTAAAGCATCAACAATAGAAAGCTATCAAGGAATTTAATTCTAATCAGGATTCAAGGCAGCAAACTTCCAATTTTATCATCTTTGACCGACAATTTTTGACCAAGCTACTTTGACCGAGCACATGAACAAATATCATATTTACAATATGTACAATAAGTCATTTCAGACTTGGAAGACCAAATAAGCATGCAAGAAACTGACTCTAATTATTGATTTTAAGGTAGCCAAGTTAAAGCTGACAATCAATATTTTGGTCGAATTGTGTTTCAACTGAGTTGCCCCTTAGTCGAACTATACTTCGACCGAAAGGTAGTCTGTCAAATTTTTTATCCATTCTCAACCAATTTAAAACCAAAAAATAGAACAAGATATTCACCATTTAGCCCATTTACTTCTATATCAAAGGAATTTAGCAATAGTAACGAATTTTGTTTTCTTATATTTTCAACTTTTTCTAGCTTAAATTCAACAAGTTAATTTTTAGAAAAAATTGAAAAAGATACATGATTATCATTATTTTGTGTACTTTTTTTATTGTTCATAATTTTTGGTGATTAGGCATTCAACTATATGATGACAATTTTTTTCTATCTCACATTCTTTAATACTCTTTCTAAAATATTTAATGGTATTTACAGTGGAGGCAAATTTCGATTTCATTTTAGAAATAGTTCTATATTTTTTGTGTGAAATAATTCTACTTTATTAGTAAGCATATTAATTTCAGAATCATTACTTTTTTTAATTCCTTCATGAATAATAGATAATTTCCTCCAAATATCATAAATAGTCTCACAAGAGAAAATATGACTAAATTTATTAAGAGAAAGAAAGTTATAAAGCAAGTCTACGGTTCTAGCATTAAGAGTAGCATCTCTTTCCATAGCCACATCTCATTCCTCCAAATATATTTTCGGAGGCACATATGGATGAAAGACCATCTATCGATGACCATGGCTAACACTTTGAATGGAGAATTGCATATCTTGCTTCTATAGAGTGTAGTTGGATCTACAAAGATAGTTGTCCAGTTGATGTGTGGTCCTTTATGGTTGAGTTGGCCCAATAGACTTTTCCCCATCTTCAATACCTGTTAAAGTTCCCTGAAGCCTGCTGTGATAGAAATTGATGTGCTCTGGAGAGGGGGTGAATATAGATGATATAAATCTTATACAATTTCAAACACTAAGGAAGTTAGTTTGTGACTTGCTAAAGGTTAATACATCTGAAATGTAAAACAAGTAATTAGACAATGAAAGTAAACCACAAAAGACACTCGATGTAGAATGGTTCTGTTAAAAGACGTCAGTTCACTACTTGGTTGTTTCGAATCATAATTTTTAACAATCAACTTTTATTAACTTTGTAAGGAATAATATAAAGTACAATTATTACCCTCTTCTTCCACGACCAAGGAAGAGCACTGAAACTTCACCTCTTCTTAGATGTCTTTGAAGAGTACCAAACTCTTCTTTCACGACTAAGGAAGTACATCAAACTTTCACCTCTTCTTTAACGCTTTGGAGCACCGAACTTTCACCTCTTCTTTGACAACTAAGGAAGAGCACCGACAAGAAGACTACTTCTTCTCTAGCAAGTCCCCAAACAACCCTTCTCACAAGAAGTAGTTCAAGAATACTCGAGCAATGTTGTTGTACAAGATTGGAGAGTGAGAACACTAACACTCACAATATACATATATCAATTCTTCAAAAGATTTACAATATGAAGCTTCTATGAATAAGTGATTATCAACTTACACAAGGATAGACAAGGCTATATTTAGTGGAGTATGACACTATTGTTGAGCTATGATTTAGATATGAAAATATCAATACAAAATTCTCAGCTTGGAGAAAGCTAACATGTAATAGATTTGCTCAAGTGAGTATTCTAAGTGTTAATCGACAATGCTATATATAGAGAGACTTAGAAATGATCAATATGGCTGTTGGAAGTGTTTTCGCCAAGGAAATGCTAAACTAGCTGTTTGAAGTCAAAAGACAAGTGTATAATGGCTAGAAAAATAAATGCAAATTTTGATTGCGGACTGATCTCGGTCGAAGAAGAGTAACCAATTTTTTTCCATATAAAATTATAATTTTGAAAAACATATCAAATGATTTTTTTAATGATAACTAACTATCCTAAAGACTTGATATAAGCGTAGAATAAGATTTAGGATAGGATTGTAGCGATCATCATTTGTTCATACATCATTCCTAGCAAGTTGCACAAAATGTACTTGTACAAAGTATATATATGGTACAACTTGACCTAAAAGTATCCAAACATGTATAATATTGAATATTCTTTATAGTTGGATCTTGTCTAAGTTTTTTGATCACATGAAATACTAAATGCACATTTTAATAACGTAAAAAAAAATTACAACACTGAAATTAGTGTGTGGCATGTCCAAAAAAGTCAACAAGTATTATATCCTATAATTTAGTTCGTGTATCCTTCCACTCCCATAATTGCTACTAATTCAAATATTCCAGCATTCTAGACAATTTATGAGCTGTTTTGGGTAGATAAAAAATTTACTACTTTGGTCATATTTAAAGTGCTTCTAATAATAATGTGCAATTTCTTTTCTCTAAGCAATGTATCACTTGACTTTTCTACCATGGTTACTTAAGTCACATCAGTCTATAGTCAAGTCAAATTGTCCATGCAAACAATGAGTTAGCCAAAGCGCCACGTCAAACTAAAACTATCGAACTGAATGCAATTGCAAAAGAAGGACGACTATTTAATGTGTCATCTTTCACAATTGCCACAATATACCCATGTGTCTATTTTCTGATTTGTAACCAAACAGGAGCACAAGGAGCACTGAGTTGATTAACCAATGAGTCTCGCCCCACCAAGCTGTATCGATTTTATTATTTAACGGGAACTGCAACAAGGAAACTTCCACGACGCGATTCTTGATGGTTCAATAGCCGTGATAATGATACGGCTTAAAGTAAGTTCCGCGGAGCATGCCGTTATAGCAAGTGACGACTACCGTTGATTTACGTGACCAAGTCCACAATGGTCTTAATAAGCCGCCCAGTCAACACACTGCTAGACTCATGCCGCACAACAGCGCTGTTCTCTCCTCGACCAACTTGGGCGCCTAGAAATAAGACATTGATCAACCTACGTGACCGGTCCCACTTATTGAGTATGTGGTTTTTTAAATACCAATGCAATATTGTTCTCCATTGCCTAATGAGGCAAGCACAAGTCAATTAAAGTTGTCCGGACACCAAGACGAGTCATTTGATGAATTACACAAGACGTTGGACCCAGTTATAACATGACAATCAAGGACCATATATTAATTAGTCAATGGAGCTTTTCGAGCTAGCACCCGCGTGCTAATTTTCGAGATTAATCATTTACAAGGAAAAGTTTTAACACTCCCATTGCCGCTAGCAGAAGACAATCTAAAGGCAATTGAATCAGTTAAGCGCATGATAATTAAAAGGGTAATGAAGAATTTGGCTATTAAAATGACCAAAGAAGAAGATTTTTGTTTAGTTGCAAATTGTATTCACGAAGCCTATTTAATGCATGCAATGGTTTTTGGAAAGCTGCTCATATAAGACATAATACTAATCATGGACAAGGAAATTTACTCATAGCACACAACACACCGTCCCCACCAACATCCGCACTCCTATATAAGAACACACAAAATATCCAATATATGCACCTTTCAGTACCGTGCGACATGGGGTCATAGACAAAAAAAATGTTAGTGCGCTCTATACCATTTTACATGCATGCACTCGATGTATTGAAGCAGTAGTTGTAATAAAGCAGCCACAACTCAACTATTAACATTTATTACTCTTACAAACAAAACAAAAGATTTAAATATTCAAAATATTTTTTTCTTCTTCTAAATTTCCTCTACTTCTTAACATTATATAATGCGATCCGACCAGGTGTACGTTTATACACATTTTACAGCTAAGTCCATAATCAACACTTGAATATATTTAACATAGTGTCAAAGTCATCAACAAATGTACTAGATATAAACTAGCACAATGCGTACAATCAGATGTACAATTGATTAGCAAGTTGGTTGTTGAT
The DNA here is from genome assembly GCA_963693085.1 of Alisma plantago-aquatica. Classification (NCBI taxonomy): domain Eukaryota; kingdom Viridiplantae; phylum Streptophyta; class Magnoliopsida; order Alismatales; family Alismataceae; genus Alisma; species Alisma plantago-aquatica. The sequence goes on along the minus strand of OY856413.1, from coordinate 517,129,732 downwards.
TATGTCTATATATTTTTTTAATTCATTGCATATGTGCAAATTATTATTTTATTTATCTAAAAATAATACTAACAACACAACAACCTCATACTAAAAAATCAATTCATAGGGTCATGCTATAACATTTCATAATGTGAAATTTTAATGCACTTTGCATTGCTTGTATGCATGTAGATGATGCTACAAAGACAATAATGCATACTTCTAAGTAAATAATTAAGACTCAAATATATTCAATACAATTCTAAGTATTTAGTTCTATTCAAAGTAGTTCCTAAATATTTCAATACCTGGACTTATAATAAAAGAGCACAATGCATACATGTAAACAAGTTGTTCATTATTTATGTTTGTGTAATAAATAAATTTGTTATGAAAATATCATTACATCCTCTATTATACTTCCAAAATAGTACAACTTGCATAACGACATATATAAAAAAGTCACTATTAGAACCCATATATGACTATTTATCATAATGTGACACAAATTCTAGGCCGCAAGTCTGTTAGTGAGGCTACATAGCTGCAAGGTTGTATGCATGTCGTTGCTACAATAATCAATATTGTTATCCAACCACCCACCACTAACTATCAACCAACCAACTGCATTTAATTTCCCACCCACAAATAAAAAGCAACTCGTTTTAAATTTCAAAATTTTTCATTTCCCCACCAATCTCTCTTTTCAACCGCCCATGGTCATTTTTTACACAGTCACATTTATATCCAAAATTAATATTTATATATGTTCAACACAGTACCAAAAACTATTAATAATCAAACCTAAAATAAACTATCACAATATGACATTTTATAAAAATTACCGCCCATTCATTTTTGATAATTCTCTAATTTAATATATAGGAAAACAATACAAATGTGATAATTAATCATATTTGATCAAAATATGTGTGCCACATATGTTCATATTTTGTTGGTAATTCCACATACAATACTAATTAATATTCATAGTATCGCCATAGTATATCAACAACTATACTTAATATAAACCAAAATAGTTCTTATAATCACAAAAATTCCATTATTAGAATAATATATTACAAGATATAGATACCATCCATCATTTTTTATAACTTCCATATTTTTTTATACATATCCAACCTTATTATAAATGATTCATACAAACTCAAATTCCTTAACATGGAACAAAAATAAAACTCATACAAGCTCATATTCTACAATTTTGTTATACACATGACTAGTTTTAATCTATCACAGTGAGAAAATATATGAATTACAATGCTGATATCTATATATTACAGGTCTGGGTAGCCAACTAATCCCCACTTCCCTACTCTTCCTCCTCATGTTGAAGATGTGGTGGAAGCATGGATGCTAATGCGGTGACGGTGTGGGTGTTGGTACAACGGCAATGTGGGTGCCCGTGGGATGGCGGCGTGGGCACGGGTGTGATGGGTGCGACGACAAAAAGAGCACAAAAATCGTGGGGCCGTAGGCAGCGTGGGTGTGGCTGCATGGGCTCGACAACATGGGTGCAACAACGGCTGGGTGTGGATGTGGCTTGGGCGTAACTCAACCTAGGCACGACAACAGACGGGGAGCGACAGCTGGCTACAACTATAGTGCGCGGGAGCAAGCCGTGCGTGATGGTGGCTGGATGGGGAGAGGATCACATTAAAAAGAGGGAGAGAGTGGGAGTGAGTTGGTTTTTATAGTTGTGGCTATCTGTTTGACTACTGTCCTTATTTTTATCCAACACTCTGCAAGCGTGTCTCCTCGAGACCATGCACAACCAGCTGGATTAATGGCTGCTGCAGGTCCCTAAATTGGGGTGGGAATATTGGTGTTTATCGTGTGTTGTATATTAGTACTCAATGGGGAACCATCTTTTCCTATCATGGAATCATCATTGATTACTCTTCCCCTAGCCTCTCTCTCACCGTGCAACACCTCTCTTGTGGACTTCTCTCTCTTCTTGCGGTCTCTCTCTCCACAATGCTTCTCTCCTCATTCAACATTGATTGAGTGCCAAACAATGACCTTCAATCAACTTACATATGACCAACCCTAATGCTTCCCATCTTTTAGTACAAATACAAGACAACCACCACTTTTAAAGGGGCGTCGACTTAGAGTTGCAAGTTCATTTTTTTGGTGCAAGAGCCATAGAAAAGAGAAGGGACGTTATCCTCTTCATATAGATTGCCAAACCTATTGCTGCTACAATGAAGATTGATAGTTTGAGATCACTAGATGTCTACTTTGTCATCTTAGTGACATGCTCCCTTCTATCCTCATTTGTATTTGTACTTTTCACATGAACATGAGCAAGTAGTTTTCATCGCTAGAGCATGGGGAGTAACCCCATTGCTCATATTTTATTATAATCTATTATGATACTCAATAATTCATAGAATTATATTGTTCTTCATTTTATTGCTTGCTCTTTAGACTGATCATTTGATTGCATGTTAGATAATTTCCTAATTGTAGAAATCTATAAATATAGGATTAGACCCTCGAATCAATATGTATAATTCCAGATGATATCACAAAAGGAGTTCTGTAAGACGATTGGGTGATAATATGTGGATAATGAAACCTCGTACCTATAGGATATTCAATCCTTGTACCAATTTGTGTTCCATAAGGAGATAGATTGACATGGTCCTAGTTTTGTTAGCCGGTGTTACTGAGTTGTAATGGTTAGAAGAATTAACATGTGATGCTGGTGAATTTATATGTCCTACTGCTTTTAAGATAATACATTCAACCCTCTTTTTAATGGTTCTTTCACTTCCAGTCAGTTATATCCACCAATCCAAAAACCATTTTTAAGTATTGTCTTAATCTTTGGATTTTATTATGATTTTTTAAAATAAGTTTTGCTTTGGGTTCAACCCTTTTAGATATATTGCGATTGACTCATCCACTCGCATGTGAGCATTGTTGCACTTGGAAAAAAGATTAAAACCTAGGGTTAATTTACCTTAGGGAGTATGTTGTGCAGTAAAACTTACATTAGTTTTCAAAACTCAGACGATGGACATAGAAGTTCAAATCCTTTTTACTCATAAGGAAAGTTTGTTATCCACAAGAACTCGACTGATGACCATTAACATGGCACTCCTCACAGTACTGTTGATTGAATCTCCTCAGGAATTTCTCAGCCGATGACATCTTTCTAATTTGGAATTTTCTAACTAACGAACAATGTAATATTAATTCATTCTAATTAATTGTAAAATATATTTGAGATTAACTATAAGTCGTACAATAATTAAAATGTTTTTTGAGAAAGTTCTAATTAATTTCTAGCTATTTTGAATTCCTTGAGACTTTGAGCTGTATGACTTGAAAATTTTAATTCTAGGGTTTACGAAGTTGATTACTTTGACATACCTATTAATATGAAATGATATCAAATAAAAGTGTTAAAATACACACAAATAGAATAGTGAAGTCATCATCAAAATATGGACAACATGTAACTAAACCTATTAGGTCAACACAAAATTAACCAATATTCATGACTATAATGAGTTCTATCCATTATGGGGGGAGTACTTAAGAGTTGTAATGGATAATGTGAGACTTACCAAATTCAATATATTCTAGTTAAAAACTACCAAAATCCCATAGCAATACAGAGTTCCACGTTCCAAGAAATATTTCACCAACACAAAGCTATAAGAGTATATGCATTAGTCATTTGGATAAAGATTCTTAGAGAAACTTCATCCAACATACACATATCTATGAGATAATAGCATGAATCATATGAATTTCTCCCTGGAATTTTCATATGATACTAATTTCAATCTTAGACTACAAGCTGGTCTGATGAATATCCAAAATGAAGCTTTGGACAACACACAACCCTATCAAAGGCATCCTCTCATTGACTAAACTTTTTACAAGTATATTAACCTAGAATTTGTCTCTATCTTAAGCTCATATACATTATAAACCAAAAGAGGGTTTGTAATTGTATTTACTATGCTGAGTCCTTCAAAATATGTCATTAAACATATTGATCTTTATTACAAAAAACAAAATTCATGCATGTGGTTTACACTAAAGAACTAAACACAAATCTAAATATTTATAACCAATTTGATATTCATAGATCTCTTTAATTTGAAATTACATTGGGGTTTGGAAAACTGGGAATGTGGAGCATGTTTGATATTCTTGAAATCACTCAAATTGATTCATCAGACAAAAATGAAGTGGATTGGTTCAATAATAATAAAAATATGGGAATTAGGCTAAATAATAATCAAAATACAAGAATTAGACTATCTTATCCATGATCAATATTTTCCCCTTTGAAGTGACAAACCATTCTATAAACATACCAAAATCTTGAGTTTTACTTATATCTTTTTCAATTGGGGATTAAAGAAATGGATTAAATTTGTTCCCCTTTAATTTATGATATTTGTGTTTCTCTATTAGCTTTCAAAACAACACACATATAGTGTATTTTATTTTTTAGAATTATTTCCTACCCCCTTGTCATATCAAAGGAGGGGGGTATAAGAAAAAAAATACTTAGCAAGAAAAATATTCTACAACTTATATAACAATGGACAAACATGTAATTTGCAAGAGTATTAAAAGAATGGCACAATATGTGATGCCTATACAAATCAAAGGATATACAACATGCATATACAAAGATACAACAAAGTACACAATACGCCTAGAAGAAGAAATATAAGAAACATTAGACAGCACTCGATTTTCATATAGCACAAGAACCGAAACAACATGAGTAATGCTGGGAAGTGTTATAACATATGCTATTATTTACTATATTAGAATAAAAACCATTATAGACCTAGTGAGATTCATTCTCAACATTGTTCTTATCACATAATCTAAACAAACATAAAGACTACAACAAACTCACAAAAATAATTGCAAGAAATATGTGTACACATAATATACTTTGTATAACGATACCCAACAAGAGGATGCCTTATCTAAACCTTAGTTACATATTATTTCTCATCTAGATTTTCTGAGACACTATTCCTACTTATATTACTTTCAGCCATCACATCCTCAACCATGAACAACTAGAGAAAACATGATTAACGTGACTGTAAATGATCTTATAGAAATTAAAGGAACTTAAGCATGTACTTATATAAGTAAACATGGATGCATAATTCACTTAAAAATCATAGAAAATTACAACTTGCACCGAATTCTCTTTTTTCTTCATTAATCTAGTTTATTGGCACCTATATAGGTAAACTGTTCCCTCTCTATAGTGGTAGCACAATTTTGGTAGCACAATTTTCATTCACCATATTGAATTGATATTGAGTTGTAAGGAACCATATATTGACACTAATGCTCAATCATCAAGTACAACCCTTCAAATAACCCAACATAGGATAACAACACCAGAGTTTGTGATGAAATACCCAAAATGTCACTAAGAAAATTATATTTTCTTAAAACTTACTCACTAACCATTCAAATCATTAATATAACTTCACATTTATTAGAGTCTCTACTTAATTTAGTTAATAATGTTATTTGAGTCAAAATATATATGGGCCCAATGTGTCTTATCCCTTTAGGGTTTAGTCTAAAGTCTATACACTAGGGAGGGGGTTTCCTCTTAATGAATATATTGCATAGCCATATTTTAGTTTATTACATGGTATCGAAGCAGAGATCCCAAAAATCCTAACCTAGAGAGAGAGAGAGAGAGAAAAAAGTTGTCTCTGCCCGCGGGCGGTTGTCATCTATTTTGGCTTTGCCGCCCGATGGGCAACTTCTTGACCGTCAATGATCTTATGTTTCCTTTGTGTATGAGAGCAAGTGCCTGCCTCTTTGCCTTCGGGTGCTTCTCTCCACCGCTTCCTCTTTCAGCATTGATCTCGTATCTAACATATAATCTCTCCTACCATACTATCTATCTTACAGAAAGCTCAAGTCCCGCTGCTACTCCCCCTGGTTGAAGCTGATCTGCATCCACCTTCAAAAATTGACAAAGATCACGAGTGGGGAAGTTGCTGTTTAGTGATGCTATGTACTAGAATAAGCCACCCCCACCATCCACCTGGTTCACTCACCCGTCCCTCTACTACTACAGAAATGGCTAATAACGTCACATTTATATGCGTCAGTTGTATACAAGAAACCAACGCATAAACCCTACAACGCTGTTTGAATACAAAACCGACATTTATATGTGAAGAGCGGCCAGACACGAGTATCACTTTTTATTTAGCATCGGTTCCTCAATAAGTAACTGACACCTATAATCGCCCGCCAAATCCGAATTTTTCAGTGAAAAAAATTACCTCCAAAATTTAACATACGACGTCGGTTGTTGACAAATTAACCGATGACTAAAGGTTTGTCGCGAGACAGAAATTGGGCCCATTTTTATCGTTAGGTTTCTTGCAATAACCGACACCGATGTGTTTTCACGCGCTGTCCCCGCGAAAATTTTCACCCCCTTTGGCGTCGGTTTGCTACGGAAACCGACGACTATGGTCATAATTTGAGAACAATTTTTTTTGTCAGCATATGTAGATAGACGTCAGTTTTTCTACTTGAAACTGACAACTATCACTGAACATAGGTGTTGGTTTTTTTGTGGTAACCGATGCCTATGGATTTCAACATCGGTTGTTTATAATAACCGATGTCTATTGTAAATTAATAGCACCCACACGAACCAGATTCTTCCCCTTTCTCTATTTCATTCCCAATTTCAAGAGTTAGGACTCTCTGGCGATTCTCTTTGCCGCAACTGCTCCTGCCGCCTGCCGCTCCTGCCTACCGCTGCTGCCACCGCCACCGCTGCTGTTTCCGCTTGCTCCTCTTCTTCCTACTGCTACCACCGCCTGCTTTTCTTCTTCCTACTACTACCGCCGCCTGCTCCTCTGCTTCCTGCTGCTGCCGCCGCACTGCTCCACCTCTTCTTCCTACTGCTGCCGCCTAGTTTTCTTCTTCCTGCTGCTGCCGCTGCCTGCTCCTCTGCTTCCTGCTACTTCTGCCGCACTGCTCCACCTCTTCTTCCTGCTACGCCACAGCTGCCGCCGCCGTTGCCCGCCTGCCGATCTCTGACAGGTACCAACAACTAACCAAATAGTGTAGACTGTGTAGTGTTACTCTTTGTTGATTCACAAACACGAGCACATCCCCTCTTAATTTTCGGGAAAGGTTTACATACTACTTATTAACTTAATTATGTACACAACTTAGCCATGGTTATGCAATAATCTACAAGTGGGCTAAATATCAATTTACTCCACATGTGTTCATCTATTCTCCATTACTTGGTATATGAATATGTAGTGATATATTATAGCCTCCTATACAATTCAGTAATCTAACTCCTCTCGAATAATTATTAATTCATCAATCACCCTAGGTATCTAATATTATGAATCATATAATCCCCTAGCTCAAACCTAGAATCTAATTATAATTTTGGGTTATTCATAGTCCAATTAGAAAATCTACCAAATTTGAAGTAAATTAGGTAATTAACCCTAGCTATATGTAATAATAGCAGGGAAAAGAGTGAATAAGAATAGACAAATAAACCTAATTAGATGATGATGTAGTAGATATCTAAATCATATTGGACTAAGTTCCATCCTTAGGTAGTATGTCAAGCTCAATATTTTATCATAGGCTCATTATGAACCATTAGATCTAGATCTTAGGGTATCTCTACCCTCCTAACTATGAAATTGGTAACTTGTTTCCTTGTTGAGTATATTGAGAATCCTAATCACCCTTCTTTCTTAATGATGAACTCTAATGCACTCATGTGACATGCTTGGAATGTAAATGATGAACTTTGCCCTAGATTGCCAATCATGCTTCTAAAGACATCAATAATCACCCTAACTTGAAGAAATAGGATATGAATGGTGAAACTAGGATTGTAGGTATAAGAATGATAACACATGTATTTGTTGGCCTAGAAAACCATCCAAAATTTACTCATTAATTAGGAGTAAATCTTGGATAGTCCCCAGTTTGGGACTGTTCTTGAACACTTAATCTCACTTAGGATGTAAGTGTATAATGTGTATTAGGTTTTCAAGAAAATTTCAGTAGCATTTCCCCGTATGTTCTCTAAGTACATATATACTTGGAGAACAGCGGGAAAATGCTGCCGAAATTTTCTTGAAAACCCAATACACATTATACACTTACTAGTGAGATTAGGTGTTCAAGAATGGGATAGGTGGTACACATGTATTATATATAAGACCTTAAACCCTAAATTTTTAACCATAAACCCTAATCTTTTAACCCTAGACCCTAATCTTGTTCTAATATATACTTGTTTTCTCTTTGATCATAGAATGGATAGATCATGGATGTCCATTCCAAATCGCTACACCCCAGAGTTTATTTCTGTTCTTGATCAGTTTATTAGATTTACCAAAGAACATAGGAAACAACATGGAGATAGGTTCTACTTTCCATGTAGGCATTGTGGTAACAACTTGAAAGTCAGCATTGGTGATGAAATCAAAAGTCATATCATGTGCAACAGGATTGTACAAGGCTATATGAATGGCACTGGCATGGAGAGATTTCAAACCTGAAATTAGTGGAAGTCAATAGCAGTTCTTGTGTGGAAGAAGAAATTGCCTCCGATGATGTAGATGTGAACGGACCAGTTCCAGTAGACATCGTTGATGTGATGCTGGATAGTTGTGGGGTAGAGCACACCGATCCACCTCCCATGTTTAGAAACATTATGCATGATGCTGAGATACTGTTATACATAGGTTGTAAGTTTACGAAGCTTAGTGTTGTGTTGAGATTGTATAAGATGAAAGCTAACAATAGATGGAGCGACAAAAGCTTCACATCATTGTTGGCTTTGTTGAAAGAAATTCTTCCTAAAGGAAACAAGCTGCCAATCTCAACATACCGGTTAAAGAAATTGTTGTGCCCAATGGGAATGGAGGCCAAGAAGATACACGCATGCTCGACTGATTGTGTATTATTTCAAAAGGACTATGTGGATTTGAAAGATTGTCCCAAATGTGATGCATCAAGGTATAAATTGACGACTTCAGGGGAGTCCAAAACTGGTTCTCCTGCCAAGGTGATGTGGTATCTACCTATAATACCATAGTTTCAATGCTTGTTTACCAATCCGATAGATGCGAAGAATTTGAGGTGGCATGCAGATGTTAAGAAAAATAATGATGGGATCCTACGACATGCGTCTAATTCCCCACAGTGGAAGAAGATTGATTTATTGTACCATGAATTTGGTGAAGAAGTCAGGAATCTAAGACTTGGGATTTGTACAGATGGGATGAATCCGTACGGGACATTGAGCAGCCAACATAGCACTTGGCCAGCTATGCTTGTTATATACAATCTTCCTCCCTGGTTGTGTATTAAAACTAAGTATGTTATGCTGTCGTTGTTGATATCAGGCTCTAAACAACCTAGAAATGATATCAACGTTTATCTTGAACCTCTGATTGATGACTTGAAGAAACTCTGGGGTGAAGGTCTGATGACCGATGATGCTTCATGAAGAGAGACATTTCATTTGCACACTATGTTGTTTTGCAATGTGAATGACTTTCCAGCATATGGGAATTTGTCTGGATATAGTGTCAAAGGATCTAAAGTGTGTCCTATATGTAAAGAGAACACTGATTCAATACGACTAAAACACGGCAGCAAGACTGTATATCTTGGTCATCGAAGGTTTCTTCTAAAATTCCATCCGTATCGTAGGTTGCGCAAAGCATTCAATGGACGGAATGAGGAATAGAGTGCACCTAAACCTATACCAGGGGAGGATGTTTATGAAAGACTAAAAGACTTTGCCAATGAATTTGGTAAGAGATCACAATGTACGATGGCCACATGGAGTGACAAATCTTTATTCAAGAAGAAGTCCATATTTTGGGATCTTCCTTATTTGAGTTCTTTGGCAGTCAGACATTGTATCGATGCCATGCACGTTGAGAAAAATGTCTGTGATAACGTCATCGATACTCTGTTGAATATACCGGGTAAGACTAAAGATGGGATAAAATCCAGAATGGACCTATGTGAAATGGGAATAAGGATAGAATTAACAGAAGTAGTTAGTAGCGATCGGAAAACATACTTACCTCCCGCTTGTTACACGTTGTCGAGAAAGGAGAAGAAAGCTTTTTGTGAATGCTTGGTAAATGTTAAGGTGCCAAAGGTTACTCATCCAACATCCATACATTGGAATCAATGAAAGATCTGAAGTTGATAGGTCTTAAATCTCATGATTGTCACACTCTAATGCAACAAATATTACTCGTGGAAATTCGATCTATATTGCCGAAGCATGTAAGGTTTGCAATCACCAGACTTTATTTCTTTTTCAATAGTCTGTGCAGAAAAGTTATTGACCCTGATACTCTCGATAAATTGCAAAGAGAAGTGGTTGTTACCCTATGTCAGCTTGAGATGTATTTTCCTCCTTCGTTCTTTGATATCATGGTACATCTTGTTGTCCACTTGATTAGGAAAGTGAAAATGTTGGGACCAGTTTTCTTGCATTGGATGTATCCCTTTGAACCATACATGAGCATTTTTAAAGGTGATGTTCGAAACCGTTATCGGCATGAAGGGAGTATTATTAAGGGTTATGTGGCGAGAGAGGTTATGGATTTTTGCAATGACTTTCTGAGTGCTAATGACACTCCTGTTAATGACAAGAATATTGAGGAGCATTTTGGCAAAGGAATTTTGGGATCATAGATGAAAGTACTCAGTCGTGAGTAGTTGGAACAAGGTCACTTGTATATGTTACACAACATCGAAAAAGTGAGTGTTTATATCGAGGAACATACCAATTTCATCAAGAGACAATATCCTCAAGCTAATTCAATGTGGCTTGCTAGAGAGCATAACAAGACATTTATTAAGTAGTTTGAAGATAAAGTCTTACATCAACTATCTCAAACACCAGATAATCTTAATAAAACTATCAAATGCCTCGCCTTTAAACCAAAATTGAATGTTATGTCTTATAAAGGGTTTGACATAAATGGATTCTCATATTACACAAAGCGTCAAGTTGATAAGAGTGTCGTCCAAAACAGTGGGGTCACCCTTCAAGCGCCTTCATTGTTTTTTGTAAGTGCAAAGGATAAGAGTCCACATGAAGCTAAAATGTCATATTACGATGTCATTGAAGTCATATGGGAGTTTGACTATGTAGATTTCAGAATTCCACTCTTTAAATGTAATTGGGTTGATAACATCAAAGGAGTTAAAGTGGATGAATTGAGTTTCACATTAGTGAACTTTGAAAAGATTGGCGAGAAGGGTGAACCATTCATATTGGCATCACAGGTGAAACAAGTATTTTATATCGATGATCCTGCAAATGATAAATGGTCGGTTGTTCTTCATGGTAAAAGACAGTTCACTGAAGATCCTATAGATGAAGAAGAGTACTATGATAAGTATGATGACTTCAGTCCATTCTCAGTTGGGTTGCCAACACCACCAAATATTGAAGCTAATGATGACTTGTATGTGCGCGGAGATCACAATGAAGGATTGTTAATTGATAAAAGATCGCAATATTAGAGGCATGCATGTTTATATTTTTTTATATGTTTTATTTTTATGAATGTGAACTTTACAATGTGAATGTGAACTTTACAATGTGAATTACTTTACAATGTGAATGTGAACTTTACAATGTGAACTTTACAACTTTACCATGTGAACTTTACAATGTGAATGTGAACTTTTAGATGGCTGAGCATTCTCCTGATGACCGCACTGATGATTACCGTGAGGGTGAGGATGTCAATGTTCCGCCTCATAATATAAGTTTTAAAAATATATCCCTGAGGTTTATATCTATATGTTCATTTATAGTTATATCCTGTAAGTATGTTTTTTTTGTCAAATTTTGGGTTGATGATGTACCCCCTGAAGAAATTGGGGCACTTGATGAGCAACAAAAAAAATTGAGAAAGTGAGGGGCATCACAATGATGAACAAGTTACTACAGTAAAGGGAAAATGGACCCAAACTGGATGTGGATTTTGATCATGCAGGAAATCCAGTTGGAGTGAACTGCAAATCATTTATTTCATATCTTGGGGTTCTTACTCACAACCATTGTAGTCCTATTTTTGAATCCTGGCATAAAGTTCCTAAGGGGAAGAAAGACTTAGTATGGAAGGAACTATGTGTGAGTTATTATTATTTGCAATTCTATTTTTGTATATTACTAATTTTTAGGATACTAGTTAATATCAATTCTATTTTGCAGAGTATGTTTGATCTGGATGAAAAGCTGCATCGTAAATGTGTGATACAACGCCGTGGGAGGGTCCTAAGGAACTATAGGACAAATCTAACCCGAGATTACATACGCGATGCTGAGAAGAGGTTCTTAATTGATTTCCAATTCTAGACATTGATCACTTTTTGACTAACTCTACACTAATAATTTTTGTTTGTATTCTCTTTAAAAAATAAATTTAGGCAGAAGGCAACCACTGAGCAATGGAACTACCTAGACACCAAAGACTGGGAGGAGTTTGTTACCCAAAGAAAAATGGATGAATTCAAGGTATTAAGCACCACTCCAAATTTAATTAATATATGTTCTTATGTATTCACCTATTTAAGATTAACCTTTAGTGTTACTAACCAAATCAATGTGCTTACTAACAAGGCTATCAGCAATGCTCAAAGAGCAAGGTGTGCACTGAATGTGCATGACCACACAATGGGTCCAAGAGGCTATGCAGGGGTTTGCCAAAGACTACAAGTTGAGTCTACTACTCAGTCTACTGCTACTCAGGAGTCTTCTACTATTGGTCCCACACCTCTGCCTCGCCATGCTATGTGGATAGCTGGGAGGCAAAACAAGAAGGGAGATATAACAAAGCCCACAACTACTGAGGTGGCTGAAAAATGTTAAAATTCAACTCTTAGAGCAATCAATCGATATTGATTATTGTTATGTTTACTTACCAATTTCTGTTGATGTCGATTAGCGGGAGCTGCACAAGCAGAGGAAGGAAGGCAAGTTCATCCCTGAGGGCACAAGGGATGAATTGGCAGTTATTCTGGGTAACCCAGAGCATCCTGGATGTGTTAGGGGTACATGTGATGATGTGGGCATCAAAGCATTCTTTGGGCCATCACAACACAAACCAGTCCCAAGAGCGGGACTTTCACAAGATGAGGTAACTTATTCTTTTTTTAGAATGTTATTGCGAAAGAGAATTTAATAATCAGAAGCTAGCATTTATTTTATCCATGTATAGGTAGATCAGTTAATTGAAAGGAAAGTCGAGGAAGCACTTGATAGGAGAGTTGAGGAAACACTTGATAAGAGAGTCAATGAAGCAATTCACAAGTGGCATGTGTCTCAGACTGCCACTCAGACAGTACCTGTAGTGGCCCACTCTTCTCCTACTACAGAGGTTGGGAGTAATCCTGTAGACCCACCACCTAGCACATATGCTGTAAGTATTTTTATGACATATATAGTAGTTAGTCTTTTCAAGATGATATGTTTATGTATATATGCATATAACATTATTTACGTAAATTTGTAGAGGTTGAAGACATGCCGTCTAAAAAGTTAAGAATATATTGTTGCAGAGGCACATGCTTACCCAACCCTTCCAGGGGAGATGTTTCACGGGACTCCAGTACCAGCTGGTACAATTCTTGTGAGCCCGATACATATACTCTCCGATTGGAGGGATCTTCCACTGCCATATGCCCACCCAAAATCCTAAAATGCTTGGTGAGGCAGAAGGCGGAGTGATAATGTGGTCCAAAGCGGATGTTGTCTATACTAATATTGTATGGTACATTTACATTATGTTAATTTGTTAGTGTGTATATATGAGTCAATTGATCTAAAATTATATATAGGTCAAAAGGAAGACACCAAATACATCTCGGCCTCCATCTCCACCTCCACCTCCTAAAGTGCCAAGTTGGCTTCCAAGGGACCTACACGCCTCATTAGGTCCTAATTGTAGGGGTATGGTAGTATAGATAGGCGAACATGATTCACATTGCCCTATAAATGTTACTATTCCGGAGGATGCTGAAGGTCAATCATACGATAATAATCTTTTTATACAAGTTTTGCATACGTATTAATGCATATGTAATACACGTTTTGCATACACATTAATGCATATGTATTAATACAAGTCAATCATACGATAACAAGCTATTTATACAAGATATTTTGGAGTTGTTTCGTTATGATTGGCTGAACACATCTATGATAGAGCTGTGCATATGGTGAGATCTTGTTTATACATATGTATACCTTATTTTATATATGGTGATCTGGTTTCTTATATATTAATGCATACATAATACATGTTTTGCAGCCACTTACGCATGATATGTATAGATTTTACATTTTCCCATGTGGGATTTTTGGTTCCATATTTGATTAGTCTTGTAGATACAGACCCTTCTTCAGTTACTTCATACTCCTGTGCTGCTTTTGAATATTTTAGTAAAAATAAAAAGATGGTGATAATAGCTCCATTCAATGTCGAGTAAGTTTACTTTACTTATAATTTGGACTTAAGAAAATTATATTTTTATTTTGGATTTTGAGTTATTAATTTTTAACTTTCTTACCTGTAGTGGTAGGCATTGGGAGTTGCTAGTTATTGTCCCCAAGACGTTCACTGTCTATTATCTAGATCCTGCGGGGAATGAATTGAATACATTATATGGACACACAATGAAAAGACCATTATTCCCATGAGAAATATTTCATATTTTTATATCCGTTAACATATGTTATTACATTACTATTTAATTATGCAATTTAATGTGTTACATTAACATGTAGGGCTTTATAAGAGTTCAAAAAATCTAGAGGAAAGGTCCCCAAGAAAAAGAATCATCCACTAATTTGGGAGAATGTGAAAATAATTTCCCGACTCTAATGTATATATTATTTATGTGAATTGTGCTTATTTGTATTTTTGAATATTTTGTATGTTTTAATTTATAGTGTGCTACACAAGACGACGGTTGGGCATGTGCCTACTATGTGATGTGATTTATGGACCTAATCATCAAATATGCCGCAATGGAAATCGATACTATACATAAGGTATTATATATAGTCTCATTAGATAATATGAAATATATCAATCTTATTATATATTATTAATTATATATATACGTCATTCTCTTTGCAGGTGTTTAAAACTGACTTCAGTATAGGGTGAAAGTTATTAGATGTATATACTCCCTATACGAGGGAGGAATTAGATATTGTAAGAGAAGAATAGACAAAAGCACTACAAGTAGTGGGAATTTTTAAATATAATTGGGCATCTGATGACAATGATGACGATGATGAAGAAAGAATGATAATGTGAATGACTTTTTCTGAATTGTCATATGTGTGAATTTGAATGACTTTTTCTGATCAATACATGAATGTCTGAATGTGAAAAGAGATGAAATGAATAGAACTGAATGTGAATGTAAATGACTTTGCAGGTTTCTACATGTATCTGATCAATACATGTGTCTAAATGTGAATGACTTTGCAAGTTTGTGGCCCGTTGTTGGCTGATATCAATGGATGCTATAAACTTATAGTTCAGAACTGAACTACAAGTTCTGCATCCTACTGACCATCCATATAGCAGGCCTGCAAACTGATAAGAAAAAAAACCAAAACATAGGCGTCAGTTATTTGTATAAAACTGACACCAAAGACATACATCGTCGGTTATTAGAAAAAAACTGACATCGCTTCCATGGCTGGCGTCAGTTATCTATAAGAATCGACGCCTATTATGGCCAGGCATGGCCGTGCTGGCAGGGATATGGTGTCGATTATTATTTAATAATTGACGTGTTTAACCATGATATATTGTCAGTTTTCTTTACTAACCGACGCTTATAGTTCCCTTGCTGGCACGTTTTTGGTGGCAGGAAGGGTTATGGCGTCGGTGTTTTTTTAATAACCGACGTCTGTGATCATGATACAATGTCCATTTTCGTTAAGAACCGATGCTTATAGTTCCCTTGCTAGCACGTTTTCGGTGGCGAGAAGGGTTATGGCATCGGTTAGAAACTGACGCTGAAGGTGTCGACCTTTACCAGCGCCCACTTGGGTGTCACTTGGAATCTGACAAAGGCTCTAAATAACCGACGCCAAAGGCCTTTTCCATAGCAGTGCTCCCTATTTGCATATATCATCAACAGTTCCCTTTGCCCTTGTTTTATTATTTATCCTTTCAACCACCAACCATACTACAACCTCATCTTTCATTATATCAACCACCACCCACACAAATCCTTCCACTATGTTCTTCATCCTTGATCGTGTTTCCCAGCAAGGTGCATGCCATAACTCCCTCCCTTAGCTTCTACTATAATCCCAACTCTCTACCTCTTTTTCATTGCCTCCACACACCCCACCCACAACTATCCCACACAAGCTTATATCACTCTCTCTGGTAACCTATCCTTCATCCGTCTTCTACTCATCATTGTAATGACCCGTTTTCAAATTAGTCATCTGATAAGGGTTTACTTGGATAATTGTATGCTTAATTAAGTTGATCATTGTTTAAAGCTTGATTTGTGATGGTAGTTAAATGTTCACGTTTTAAATATAATGATAAGTTTTAATCATACTTTGATCCACCAAATTAGGGTTAAGGTTTGGAAACCCTAATCGGCCCAAATTAGGGTTTTGATGACATATGAATACAGAATTTGATAAATATAGTGTCTCACTAAATGATTTTTAGTATTTTATGTGTGACTATGATTTATACCAAATTTGGATATGATTTTTATATATAAAATTTGAACAATATTGGAAAATATCAGAATTTTTGAAGAATGTTCTGACCTATTTATCGGTCGAGTTTCAAACTCGACCGATCATATTTTCAGATTGAGATAGAAGTGTGGTAATTGAATTTTATCTTTTTATTGGTATATCCAATTGATCTAAAATTTTAAATTTACTTGGGAAACTCAATTATAGACACCCTATTAAATTGGTGTAATTTTTGGATGACTTTTGATCTCTGCATAGAGGGTGTCGGTCGAGTTCTGTGCAGGACCAACTCGACCGACTATGCTGCTGATTGCAGTATAGCAATGTAGTATTTTATTTTTTATAATTTATTAGATTATCCAATTAAGATAAAATTTTAAGTGAAGGTTTTTTTGCTCAGTTTTAAACAACATATTAAATTTTCAGAATTTTTGGATGACGTTTTGTATCAAAACAGAACCTTGATCGGTCGAGTTCTGAGAGAGACAAACTCGACCGACCAGATTTTTTCTGGAAAAATAAAAAAGACTAAAAAATGTTTATAATTAATTATTCCAAGCACCTTAATGAGTATATAGGACTCTATTACGAACCAAGCACCTCTCATTTCCGTCCCACACTTCAGAGCTTCATAATTCTTGAGAGAGGAGGGGATTTTAGGGTTTGGAGAATCTGAAGTAGAAATTTCAGATTTCTGGGTTTTCTCTTTCTAAGGTTGGTAAATTCTATATAGATTATAAATATTTACTAGTTTTATTTGCTTCTATTCTCTCCTATGTATAGAACTCGTCACTCCCCTGATTTGGATCAAAAGAATCCAAATTGATCTCTTCTTTCATTCTTTCTTCTTCAATTCTTCTTCTTCTAGGTTCTTGAGTGAAGAGGAGCAGGAAGATCCTGTTTTCTTGAAGCAAGGACTTGATTCAAGAATTAGCAGTAGTAGCTGGGCTACGAATTTCAAGTGTTTCACACCTAAGGTGAGTGTTTTTCTCCCTCCTAAGCTTTGTATCCATGTTGAAAGCCTAATTCAATGTGGCTAAAACAATCAGAAACCTTGTTTGTATATGTATGTGATTGGATTTGATTTGGGAAAGATATTGGGGAATCCAATTTTACTGATTTTGATTATTTCTCATTAATTGAAACTTGATTAGTTCTTGTTATATTGATTGAGGATGCATGGGTATTCTTATGGGTAGATGACTATGGTATTTCATGTGAATTTTGCCTAAAAATCAGCCCAATGGCCGATATGCTTGGAATTGAATTGACATGTATAAAGTCATATTTGAATTGTACTAGATTGTATTATACAAGTGTATTGTTGGATGTTAATGGATTTGAATGACCACATATCCTGATTAGGATTTGTGTTGAAGAAGTGAATCAAATGGGTCAATTAATCAATGTATACTTATGATTGATGAATGAAATGTGTGAAAATGGAAACTAGGGTTTCTATGTTTGTGAATAACCCTAATGAACTCTTGGGTCATGATTGGATTACTGAATGATATGATTCTTATGATATGTTGAACTAAGGAATGACTTCTTGAAAACCCTAAAAGTTTATTATTAAGAATATTATGAGTGATAAAGCTAGAACTTGTATATGATGTTGTAAATGTGATCAAATGTTGAAGTTGAAGGTATTAATACTTCAATTGAATATGATGAGTCTTATTAATATCATCTAAGTCTAATGCATTTGTTTTAGTATAATAAAGGATGATCATTATTGATTATGGGAATGACATTACTAGTCAACATCAAGGTACACTTATCTGAATATAAGAGACAATATGAACAAGATGTACTTAATGATGATTGCAAGATAAAGATGAAACTAATGAAGATAGTATGATGAAGTATTTTATATTTAAATTAATTACATATGGATTAACCCAAATTAAATAAAATATACTAAGAACTGTACTTTGATAAATGTTATGTAGAAGAGAAGCATTGTATGTAAAGTGAATTAAGAAAGATTGGTCCAGATAATGTAATGAACATGAAATGAAAGAAGTTGAGACTACTGAGTATAAAATGATGGAAAAAGATAGGAATTAATAAATGATTGTAAGAATGTAACTCTTACCCTAAAATGATGAGTTTGATGATGCTAGTGAATGATAATATCAAATGGGGAATTAAGAGATGCACATAACTGTAATTGAATTCAATGAAAAGATGAAAGTCAAGTATTTGAATTGATTTATAAGAATGTGTTCTTGAATTGTGAATTGTACTCTGAGAATGGACTAATAGTACAAACTTCAATTGATAGTGAACATGTGATGACTAGTAACCCCATATGAAGAATGTGAAATAAAACAAGAAGAGAACTAAGTCTGGTATGCATGTATATGCATGAAATTTATTGGCATCTATTCAGATTGGATGGAACATGCATATGTTGTATGATAAATCTATTCTGGGTATGAGGAATGATACATGATATCTATATGCTTTTACTGTTGCTAGTTTTAATGCCTCTTCTAATATTTGTTCAGAACTGTGCTATACAATGAGCTGATAAGATTTATGTTGATATGGAATTTAATATACACTCCTTACATTGAGAAACCCTGATAAGGGTAAATGTTGCATAATGAGATTATGTCTAGGGCTGAAAGCCCACTGATGATGATAAAACCCTGATGGGGTAAATGCTGGACAATAAGATTATGTCTCGGGTAGAAAGCCCACTATTGATGATTGCTATGAGTTGATGCAGAAGATAGAAATAATCATATTTGTTGCAATCTATAGACTTATGGTGCTTCTTGCTTTGATCATTGCCCTTATTGATAAACTTAATCTGTTTCATGTTATTATAGTTACGCGACAATACACAAATATGATGTATGATGTTTTGAATTCTTCTAAGATGACTGAAAGAGATTAATAACACGTGAAATGATTGAACATCTAGTTAGGTGCCCTGAACACCGTGAGTTTCCCCCGAGGACCACATTGGGGAAAAATGGATCTCCTTGTAGTAATCGATGAATTATGAGAAGGATTTCCAGAGTGTGGATCGAGACCTTAAAGGTTAGACCACTAGGATTTAGGAGTGAGTCATCTGGAGTGGCTCTGGCCCTAAATCTTTGCTGTGAAAGTCTATGTCCAGATGGAATAGACTCTGTTGAAATGAAATATGTGAAGTGTGAAATGAAAAATATGTGAAATACTGTGATATGTGATATACTGTTTTGCTGGTTCCTATCTCGTGTACCCGAGATGAGGACGTGAGCCTCTTTAGGCAACCCTGAGGTGGCCAGGGTCTGTTGTTGATATCTTAGGGTGGCCGGCTAAACCCTAAGATAGTGACAGTGAGTTGTTGACATGAGAATCAGGCGTGGCGACTTCTACTTGGTGAGGTACAAGCCAAGTAGTTTCAGGGCAAATGAATAAAAAATGATAAGCCGTGTAGAATATGATTTGAATGATTATTACATTCCTTGTAATACCACTTGATGATTTGTCATTGTTGATTATACTTCTTTTTGTGGAAAGTAATCATGTTGCTACATACATTTTCTATTTCACATTATGATATGTCATGTTGACAAGTTATAAATGATGGGATTCATATCCATTCTGATTATGAGTTGGATTGCTTACTATTTGATAGTATTTTTTGGTAGATATGTATTATGTGTACTTCAGCTTCAGGATTGTAGGATGTGTTCCTGGTCCGGCTGGTGGAGTGTCACAAAGATAATGTTATTGTTATGTATTGGTTCAAAATGCTTAGAACATGACTTATTACTCATGTAGTAAGATTCTTAGTCTGAACTAGAAGTATCTGTTGATTTGTTCATGTCCAGCTGGTGGAGTGTTACAAGGGTAATTTTATTGTTATGTATTGATTCAAAAATGCTTAGAACTTATCTTATTTCACATGCAGTAGGGCTCTTAATCTGAACTGAGAAGTATCTACTGATTTGTTCATAGACATGTTCTAAAAGATGTTTCAAGGTTATAATTGGTTCAAGTGATTGCCTTATCTGTTGGATTAGATTACCATTGCAAGATAGATTTGAATATAGAACTTTTTTCTATACTTTTCAGTATCTGCATGTTTCTTTTAAGTTTTATACTTAATATGATGCTGATGCATGTACCTAGCTTGAGTGGGAGGTATCCACTCACTGGGGCTCTATATGAGTCTCATGAGGTTGTTTCAAATGTTTTTAGGTTTAATGCTATCCAGCAGAGAGGTCACAAAATGGAAGATATAAATAGCATAATCTAGATAGATTAGAATGTCCCTGTACTCTCTCTTTCCCGGGATGGGTTGTAGATTAAGTTTGTTCATCAATGTACATGTATTTGATGTAAACTGAACCACATATGAGAACAAGATTTGATTCTAGATTTAATGGAGTTGAATATGATTTGTGATATCTAAATGTGATGTCCTTGATGTGACATTGATTTATGAGTTTGTGAAGAAAGAAAAAGGAAAAATTTATCTGTGTTTTTCGTATATTGTTCAATCGCCTTGGTCGAGAATTCATTGTTTTATTTCATAATCTGGGTTTACGTTTGGGATTATCTCTAATGGTTGGTATTTATGCTGATCAAAAGAGTGGGTCCCGACAATCATCCTCCTACTACTTCCACTTGCTGAAGCTACTAATACTATAATGACACCCTCCCCATGTTAGTCCCTATTCAGGTGGACTGAGAGTGCAAGGGAAATTACCTTCATTATAGGATCAAAGGTTTAGCAAATAAAAATGAAAAAATTAATATAAATTTCACTAACAAAAAAGGAGTTTGGTACAAGACTGATACAACATATTCCATTAAGGAATTACATGATCTAGACATCTAAAGTTGCAACATGAAAATGAAAGATATCTAATTATAACCTCCATGATTACATTAATGTCTCTTCATTTTGTGCCTTCTTTTTCTAGATATTTGGTTTCATCATACTTGTAGAATAACAGATTATCCTAAAAGGCCAACAAACAAAATAGTCGGTCAGTATAACAAGTTATACTGGTATGTGGGGGAACCAAAAGATTGCATCTAAGTGTAACAACCTAATCAAAACAATTATTGTTACAAAATAAAATATATTATTTTCTTCAAAAATTATCAACCTATTCTACTCAACCTCTGGGATACCCTCACTTAGGGTTTTTGTCCCTACAATGGAATGTAGGCCACCTCTCAATCTGGAGCCAGGTGCCTATGTTTGTAACACCCTTGACCTGGGTTATGAAGCAACCCTAGATGTTTGCCTAAGTAAAATGATTAGAACCTTGTATTAATCTTTTAAAAAGTAATTAATACTTAAGGAGAGCTCAAGTTTCAAGTTTGAGCCTATTCGAAGATTATTTGTGTTATATATGATAGTTTTGGTACACATTGCAATTTACCCAAAATATGGGTTGATGTGCAATTTACCACCTCTAGAGTGTCCCTTCTCTCTATTAGCATCATTTTGAGGAAAGAGAAAGGAGGGGGCTCCTTATTTGAATCTTGGTTGAGTGATAGCACTCTTGGCGGTGAAAGAACCAAAGGGTGATGAGTGTCTTGAACCCTAGATGGGGTTGTGTCAAGTTATGAAGTGTATATGGGAGTGCCTATCGGCTTGGAAGCCATAGAGGAGGTCCCATATCAGTTTAGTAACTTTTTGTAAGTATTCATATTGGGATAAGCACCTCAAGTAAATAAGCATATCGGTTTAGATGTTCCTTGAAAAAGTTGTATCAGTTTGCATATAAAGTAATATTGGATTGTGATATCTTGTCAAGCAAGCTACCCAATGGATTATATCTCATCTTTGGATTATTCTCATGAATTTTGCATGACTAGATAATTATGGATGCATGGAGTCACCATGCATGTACATGTGTCACCTAAGTGCATATGGTGGTGACACTTCACATACACACTCTCTCTTGAAACTCAACTATATAAGCCTCTCTTTTCACCTACTAGTGAAACCTTTCAGCTCACATATCATCCCTCTCTTTGTGGAGGACCATAGAATCTTGAGGAACATGAAGGAGTTAGATCATCAAGCCTAAGGTGAAGCCATGGTCATCTTCAACCTTGGGTGGACCATGCTTCTCAGATCATGGTTCCTTTCTTTCTTTTCTTCTTCACCAAGTATCTAACTATGGTATCTTATTTCATATAGAAGTGTTGTGATTGAGTCTTGGATTTATGATAAGTCACCCTCAAGCATGGGAATGTGAAGCTTTTGATCTTGAAGCTATTGTGCTGATCTTGAGGCGAGTTATATAACTTGAACTCAACTCTATTATTATTCACCTTTAATCATGCAATGCTTGATGATTCCTTTTCAATTTCGACTTCCCTTGGTTGAATGATGATTCTATGAGATCTAATGGATATATGGGGCTGTTGTCCATGAACTAGAGTGTTAGTGGATGAAGGGTTGGATCTTGAAGATGATGGAATCTCCCATGCACAAACCGATATTGGTTTAATAAACTCTAACCCAATATTAGGTTATGTGAGGGGAAAACTGATACACATGAGGTCCTAACCCATTACCAGTTTTCTACATGTGAAGGACCATCGTTCTTATAGTTGTCTAGCCTGTCACCTAAGGTTAATGATGGGGGCATGCCGATATCTTGAAAGTTGAGTGAAGATATAAAGTCAATAGGGCTAACCCAATATGCCCTAACCCTAACAACCCGACACACCTCTAACCCAACACAAATGTGATGGGCGACACACTCCTTGGAACCTTAGCCGACACACACAAAGTAATAGTGAGTTTGATACCCTAGAGTATGATATGGGCGACACACTAGATGATGGTATGGCTGATACACCAAAACATGGTGTGGCTGAAACACCAAAGTGAGGTGAAGATGATACACTAAGATATGGTGAAGGCGATACACCATGTTATGCTTATGGATGATATCACGTTAAGCACCTCAAAACCGATATCACCTTGATGTTCCATGGGAAACACAAGTGATAGTATCATGGGTGACACAAAGTGATAATGGTGTCTAAGTCGATACACCCCTAACCCAATATCAACTAATGGTGTCTAGGGTGACACATCCTTTGATGCCTTGATTGACAGACAAGTTGAGATGCATATGACGATATGCATAGGATGACATATGATACATAAGGCGACACAAGTGTATATACATATGGTGATACAAGTAAGATGCTTTAGGGAAACACAAAGAAAGATGCTTAGGACGACACAAGTGAAAGTGTCATGGCCGATACATGTGTCTAAACTGACACAAAGTGAGGAGTTGAAGCCAACACAAGTGAATGTGTATAGGTTGACACAAGAGTTAGTGTATAGGCTAATACACTTTGATGAGTGTAGGCTGACACACGAGGAGTATAATCAATTTGATACTTGATGACGTAACGAGATGGATACACTTTGATAAGTGTAGGCCAATACACTCTAAAGAGGGTTAAGTCAATACAACAAGTTAAGTTGAAACCATTATTCTAGTAAGGTTGAGAGAGGAACTTGTATCACTCGTGTTGAGAATCAATTAATGATAATTGATGATAGTAATCAAGTATGTTTGAATACTTATGGCAAGAAAATAAGCTCCTAGATGAGAGGAGTTACAAACTAGGGTTTGGTGGTTGAATACTATCCTAGAAACCCTAATAGGCTACAATAGAAACCCTAACCCTAATCATGAGTGGGTTGTAACTTGATTGAGTGATTATATGTGACACAATTGAATGTAAAGATAATGATATAAGCTTCTAGAGAGGAGGAGTTATGGTTTAGGGTTGGTTATTGAATATAACCCTAGAAACCCTAATCGGTTGAAAAGAGAAACTCTAACCCTAATCACAAGAGGGAGTGTAACTTGAAATGGCACGATGATAATAATCAATGGTTACAATAATGAAATCTTAACCATGAAGGAATTATGGATATATCCAAATGAGGGCTATAGTGGTTATAATCTAGTATAGATTGATTATGCCTTATGAGGCCTATGGAATAATTGTATCATAAGAAGGATGTGAATAGGTCTAATGACCTGACAGAGGCATATTGCCTAGTAAGGTGATGTAGTACTCAACGATGAGTTTACGGGATTGATATCCCATGATGAAAGTAATAGGGTAACACAAAGGTGTACCAACTATTAAAGAATCCTTGACAATCTGATATACCTTTCATACTTGTAACTCGATTGATGCTACAAGATGTTGTCATGCATTTAACCCATTACCTGGAAGAACGATCACATGATTGACAAAGGTCAATACTTGGTAGCATAATCCCAAGATTGATAAAGGTCAATACCTGGAAGTACAATCACATGATTGATAAAGGTAAATACTTGGTAGTATAATTACATGATTGATAAAGGTCAATACCTGGCAGTACAATCACAAGATTGGTAAAGGTCAATACCTGGAAGTACAATCACAAGATTGGTAAAGTACCTGGAAATATAATCACATGATTGATAAAGGTCAATACCTGGCAGTACAATCATAGGATTGATAAAGGTCAAAACCTGGCAGTATAATCACAAGATTGATAAAGGTCAATACCTATCAGTATAATCACATGATTGACAAAGGTCAATACCTGGCGTATAATCACAAGATTGATAAATGTCAATACCTGGCAGTATAATCACACAATTGATAAAGGTCAATACCTGATAATATAATCACAAGATTGATAAAGGTCAATACCTTCCAATATAATCATAGGATTGATAAAGGTCAATACATGGAAGTATAATCACAGGATTGATAAAGGTCAATACCTGACAGTATAATCATAGGATTGACAAAGGTCAATACCTGGCAGTATATTCACATGATTCACTGATATCATAACATGTCAATATGATCACATGATAAGATTGAGATGCTGGTATATCATGATTGATAAATGATATACATGTTCTTCATATTCCTTCTAAAAATATTGAATAACCTATTGGTCAGTCATAGATATCATATTTACTCATTTATGGGGATACCTTGCTAATGTTCAAATTATTATTGGAACTACTTATCATAGTTTCTTCTTTATCATAATCTTTGAATAAACAATTATATCTATGATTATAGTAGTTTTTCTGGGGAGTTATATCTCTCACTGAGATATGGATCTCACCCTGTGGGTTTCCAAAACTTTTTAGGTGGACGTGCATGAGGTAACAGAGATCGTGTAGCTGAGACAAGACAATAATAGGAACAAGACCTATAATTTTGAGGTGGTGTGCTATCAGATGTGTCTTGTTGTAGATAGAAGTCCTATGTGTCATCCCTATACTCTCAGGTCCTTGGGGGATAGTTTCATATCTAGTTTTACAATCAATTTGAGATTTTGGCTAAAATGTTGTTATTGCTAATAGTTTGCTCATGTACATGTTTTTGGTAAAAGCAAACTAATATCATATGAAATAGGGATGCTGCTGAGATAGCACATGTGTGATGTATCATGTTGTATATGATAGACTTTGGACCTTTCTGTAATAAATTTCATGGCAATGGATATTTATGAAAAATGGTTTTAATTTTTAGTGATTTTTGCTAATTTGCTGTTAATGGTAGTTTTCGAGTGATTTTGTGTGATGTTGTTATTAGTTTGATAGCAGTCGTCACAATGTTGTCCATCTCTCAATCTGGAGTTAGGTGCCATGTTGGTCTTCCCAATCTGGGGCCTGACCTCATATGACCTTCCCAATCTAGAGTATGGTCTAACCTTCCCAATTCTGGGCCTGGTCTTTAGTCATCACCATGAATTTTCATTTCCTTCCATTCATACCTCCTGAGTTGGTAGGTAGGGTTTAAGAAAGTTATAATCATAATTTGTGATACCCATAATGACTCTATAGATTGTAGAAAATAAATATCATCCAAGCATTTAATTTCAAACAATCCGGTAAAACCTCAGAAAATGCTGGGAAACTAAAGCGGTTAGTCATAGGCATAACCACATACCTATTTCAACAGTAACTTGAAGTCCAACCAAGATCAATCAGGAATAGACAAACAAGCAACCAAGCAATTTATCTTGAAAGTTAAAGCAATACACCAAAATATTATTATTTTATCCAAATCACCACTAAGACTAATTTGGGTCTTAAGTTAGGGTTTCTAGGTCAACTTAAGGGTTTCAGTAGGGTTTTGGCTTTCCAAACCCTAGTTACCACTTTTCATGACTCTTGGGTCGAAAAATTCTAATCTTATCATTATTTGCACTTTAAATCTCCAATAAAACACTAATTCATCAATTGATGGGTTATTTTTTTTGGTCGGTCTAAAAAGCGTGTTACTGATAACCAAAACTTGAGGTACATAAGTGCCCCTAAAAGAGTCTAATCCCTGATACACCAAACAGCTGGTTATCAAGGTACATAGACCATCACTCGGGGCAAAACAAGAAAAAAAACCCTCCAAGCAGCCCTTACAAACATACACAAGAGAACTAGAAGTCTAGCCCTAAGACATTATGAACACCCAATTGATGGGTTATTAAGTTCACATAAGTTCTAAGTTTCTCTTTTTCTTCATAAAAGACCAATATTTTATTATCAACATCAATTGGACTCATTAGGATCATCAAAACTTAGAACTTAGGGTTCTAGTTCATTAACTACATTAAAGTTGCTACCTTTAGGTATTTTTTGTATTAGAAGCAGATCTACACTTTTATCATATTTTTATTGCATTCCTTGCATACCCATGAGAAATTTTGAAATATAATATGTCTTGATATGATTTACCAATCATTAGTTACAATTTTCTCAAAATAAAATAAATTGACCAATCAGATGTGGCCACATAAACGATATTTACCTTTTCATTATTGTTTTTCTTTCCTTGGATCATTGATCTACTGGTGGATCCATTTATCAAAAACCCGAACCCAACACCCCTTTCTCCTTCACTCCGAACCTCGCGCACATGATCTGTTCATGTGATGGAATAGAGCACCATCACAAACAGCTTCTGGTGGCCACCCTCCCCTCCGAGCTCCCTATCGTGACACTACACCAGTGACCCTGAATCCTCTCACCTAACTTCCTTACTAGCATGCTCTCTGATGTGAAGAAAGCGATAGGCGACCTCTCCCTATCCTAGATAAGTGATAGATATATCCCAACAAATAGTTTTCAGACTTGTCTACCAGAGAGGGGAGGAACAGATGGTCAGACTGGTATTGGAATCGAGACTGATGAGGGATTCCTTCCAATTATATGGAGGGGTCATGGGACTTATCTAGATGGAGTAGGAGCAAGCCATTGGTGGACTGAGAAGGAAATAGATTCCATGTGTATCCTGTGTTGAGGGAAAAGAGAAGTCCTTTCTCCAAATAAATATTTTTTCTTTTTACAAAAACCCCAAAACAACAAGATAATTAAATCTTTTTTCTTGGTAACTCTTTTCTTATCAGATTTTAAGGAAACTTTCTATCTCTTATTGTCTTTTTCTTGGAAAAATATTAGATGCAAACTATTTGATCCATAACTCCATATTTTCCTTTTTAGCAAATTTTATATAATTACATATTTAATTCCCTAGATCACCAAATATCTTGGAAAGTTCTAATATTTCTTCCATAATCTTGTATTTTACTTATATTTCCTCTTAAATTAACTTGGTTAATTATTATGGGCAAGAAATACCCCATATTCCTATTTTGTTTCACAAGGACCTTTATGTGAATGAAACATATCTCTCTCACTTTAAGGATTTTTGTAAAATTCATATCTCTCACATTGTCTATCCTTTTTATCCAAAATTTTAAGGGAAAGTCCATAATGACATTATCTAACTATGGACAAACCTGGAGACTAAAAATCTAAAATAAAAGATGCTTTTCTTAATATACAAGTATTCTCCTTATAAAGCATATTTTAAGCATTAAAACACATCCCTTTCTCTTCCTTTCTTTTCTATATTCTTTATTTTGACTATTCTTCTTATTAATAACCATGTGAAACCGAAATCTAATCAATAGTGGCAATCCATACCACTTTCTAGAGAATTATACACTATTCTCTCAAGTACATTACTCATTATCCATTATCTTTTGCCTTTTTTCAAATATTGCATTTTCTTATTTTCCTTTTTCCTTTATTTCCATTATTAAATCAATAAAAATAGTAAGAAACCACGAAATCCATAATCTAAAGGAAATTTGCAAAGAAAACAATTCTTTAGAAGAAAAGCACACACATTTCCAATCAAGTCTCTTTTACCAAAATAATTGCATTTCATGTACATAAAGTACAAGTGAAATTGAGGTTATAACATTCTTCCCCTCTTATAGGAATTTTCTCCTCAAAATTTGACTAATCAAACAAACAACTCAGGATAGGACTTTTCCATGTCCGCCTTCAGCTCCCATGTGGCTTCATCCTCTCCATGATGCTTCCAAAGAACCTTTACCATCTTTATCTTTTTATTACTGAGCTCTTTCACCTTGGTATCCAGTACCCTCACTAGTGACTCAGGGTATGTCAGCCTCCCTTGGAGTTCAATAGGTTCAATGCTCAACACATGGCTCAGATCCTTCACATAGCACTTCAGATTGGATACATGGAACACATCATGCATCTTACTATATTGAGGGGGTAAGGCTAAACGATAAGTAGCTTCACCAATCCTTAATAGGATTTCAAATGATTCCACGTATTAGGGACTCAATTTCCCTATGTTCTTAGCTATAGCTCGGAGGGATCAGATTTTCATAAACACATGTTCACCCACAGTGAAGTACAAGTCAGTTTGCTTCACATAAGCATACGACTTCTGTTGATCCTGGGCTCTCATTAGCCTTTGCTTGATCAAAGTGACTTTATCAACATACAACTGCAGTTCTTCTGACCTCAATAGGGTCTTCTCAGTGACATCGTCCCAGTGAAGTGGTGACCGACATGACCTCTCATAAAGAGCTTCATACAGAGGCATCCCGATACTGGCTTGGCATCTATTATTATAAGCAAACTCGGCTAGGGGCAAGTACAACTCCCATGATCCACTCCAATCAAGCACACATGCTCTCAACAGATCTTCTAAAGTCTGGATTGTTCTTTCTGACTGTCTATTAGTCTGGGGTGATGGGTTGTGCTGAATTTCAACATCGTACCAAGTTCTTCAAGCTCTTACATCCATTTCCTCAAAGTGAACTTAGGGACACAATCAAAGTTAATTGAACTCAAAACACTGTGCAAGCAAACTATTTTCTTAACATATAGTTCAACTAGGTCTGCCTTGGTAGTAATCTTTAAGACAAGGATACATGCCGACTTAGTTGGATGGTCCACCACAACCCATATTGCGTTCTGACCTTTCTTTGTCTTAGGGAGACCCACCACAAAGTCTTTAGTGATATGGTCCCAATCCCACTCTATAATCTTAATTAGTTGCAGTAACCCAACTAGTTATTGGTGTCTAGCCTTCACCATCTGGCACGTGAGACAACTGTATACATATGATGCTATGTGTCTATTCATTCCAAGCTACCATAAATATCACTATAAGTCTTTAAAAATCTTCGTGATTCCAGGGTGCACGATAAACTTTGACTAATGAACTTCTTGTAAGATATGAGTTTTCAAGGGTGAATCTTTAGGAACCCAAATACAACTCTTGTATTCACCATTTACACCCATCAAGAGATGTGTCTGAGGTGTTTGCATCAAACACTTCCTCTCAACTAGCTCCGGTTCATCTAACTAGGCCGTTACAAGCTCAGCCTACAAGTTAGGCTAGGTTTATCTTTATTTGGTACCTCAACTCTTGCATACATTATTTTGATCACTAGAGTCAAACTTAACCTGTAAAATTTAATCTCCACTTGATAATTATATCCTCATCTAGAATTTCCAATTTGGTAATTACGTTGCTCACCTAGGTTTTCCAACCATTTATCCAATATTCTCTCTTAAGGGTGTGATAATACCTCGAATCCTACATTATCCTAAAATGATTTCAACTTAAGTGATTATTCCTCACATCATTTCCATTCCTAATATAGCATACGTATGTCTCCTCTCTCACACTCATAAAAAGATGAAATAGACATTTGACTGTAGTCCAAATGCAAAGCTCATCCCATTCCAAGAGTAGAGATGGTGCATCATACTCTACCAATTTTAATTCCATATTTAGGTTGAGTCATTCTCCGCATACCACAATTCCCTTAATTCTACACACACTTATAGGAAAATATACCTCAAAATCTTTGAGTCTTAAGATAAGTCCTATTTATGATCCTTAGTCATTCCCTCAAGGTCTCTAGGGTGCCAGTACTTTTGGGTTGATCTCACACTTATGCATCTAGGGAGTGCCTCTCACATTTACCCCTTGGGCCCCATGAACTCATGAACATGGCCAATCTCCTCACTCATTGACCTCAGGAAAACGTAGCTGTTACCTCCCGACCATATGGTCCTGTGCATGTAGGGAAGATCAACTCCTACTCCCATTGGTCTCATCCCTACTTGACCTTAGGATTGACTTAGGGTCCTACTAATATGTCATAACTTTATTTTATTTCCACCCACATTTTTCTTGCGGTTTTTCTAACACTTTGTGAACACATTATATACTTTAAAATTATTCCACCCAAATTTCCTTCATATCTTAGGACACAAAAAATTTTCCACTATTCCTTTCACTAGGTTCATGGAAACCTACCCCTCTGGCCTCGTCCCTTTCTGTCGATCACTTCCATGGTGACTTTTGTTCATGTCCCTTAGAGATGGTTCACATGGGTGCAAAGAGTCATACTCAAATTATGTGCTTCTGTGTTTCATACTCTTAATCTCTCTAGTTCTTAAGTGACCTTTAATGTTACCTTAATTCCTAAACTAATTTATCAACTCATTCCTTTAGGAAGGGTCCTTTCCCAGGACATGATAAAATTATTACTAGATAGTACCAAGGTTCAAAAAAACATGCAAAGGCAAAGTTTTATTATTACTAGAGAACACATCCCTTAGGCATATTTCCTATTTCCATTTCCTCATATTAGGCTGCGTTCCTTATTACCTGTTCATCCTAGAGTTAGCTAGTCACTTTCCTTTATCATTTTTCATGCATGTGGCTAACCAGTAGCAAGTAGAGAACTTATTTGATCATTTCTAAGTTTTTTATTACATCATATCCACTCATCATCTCTCAAGGTTAGACCCATTTCATACATACATATGACAACATGGTAAGTGCTAGACCAACTTGTGTGAGTGTCTCATCAAATGTATATCACAATCCAAGTGGGGTTTCCTTTAACCCAAAACTTGAGGGGGTGCCATGCTTAGTTTTTATGAACTCACTCAACCTTTTGAGCATTATATGCACCAAATACCACCACTTTCCCACTTTGGCCTAGGAACCTCAAGTTTACCTCCTTAGCATTGATAATCCAAATTTCATTACTCAGCCACTCAAGCACGTATCGAACCAAAACATGATACAACATTTTCTTCTCAACATTCTCTTTCATGTAAAATTTTTTTAGAGTCCTACACAAGGGACTACCAATCTAAGTATGAGGCTTTACAACATATTACCATTTTGTACCTTTCCAGGATCTTGGGACTCTTTTTTCTCACCTAGATGGTAGGTACTCATATCATCTACACACCTGTGAAAGGAACCTCCTGCTATGTCTCTAGGGTTTGGTCCTTCCAAGGACATCCAGGGTACAAAAATCCTCTAGGGATCATACATACAATAACTCAACTCATTCATACAGGGGCAATCCAGTTTAGGACATAGCACACAAATATCTCTTATAATTCCTCATGTCTTGGAGTATAGGTTCCCAACCTTCTCCTTTTGGGTCCCACTTTATTAAGAGTTAACCCTATAATAGGTCCTAGCTCCAGAGGTCCCCTCTTTGTAGACAAGGCTGAGGTTCCTACAGATTCACATCTTATTCTCACCTAGCCTTCCTTACATGATGAAGCATATATCAAATCTTATGTTTAACTTCAAAACTAAGGTCAAATTCTCAAATCCAAATGAGCTCATCATAAACCATATTATATCATTACATAACACAAAGCTCCTCATTCATTTCCTCCAGTATGCCTATCTCATAATCCAACAAGCATTACCCCTCTTGCTTAGAACCTATCCTGTTGCCAGCCTTGATGTCGCAGACTTCCACATAGATGCATGCCTATCTCCTCATATTTGATTGGGAACAAACTTGTTAGGGTTCCTACCTGGAGGAGTTTAAACTGTCTAATCACAACCAACCTTCCGATTTAGGGTGTTATCTATCTCATAGATCTTTTCTCCTTTTTAGGGACGACCCACCCTAGGTCGGGTCACCAAAACCAAAAGTTGCACTAGGGGTCATGCAACCACTTATTGACTATGTTTCACATGCATACTCAAGTCCTATAGGTATATCATGCATGCGTAACCTACATACTTACATGCATGGACAAACCAAGGCATCCAACTTATTGGGTTCTCTTTTTCTCTATCCACTACTTACTATTTATTAGGGTGGTGATATTATTTTCCATCTAATCTGCTCATACCCCAGGATTAAGGTTTTGCATTGAGGTTAGGGTTTACAACATGTACCTTAGGTTTTGTAGTTACCTTGACCCACTAAGGTTGTCTTCCTAACCAACCCTAATTTATCTAGGGTTTACCTTTATAGGGGAGAAGCCCATCCAACATTTTCTCTTTATCATTATGTAGAGTTTTATTATTTGGCAGAGGATGCATTAATCCCTAATATCCGTAACCCTAGTACTCAAAAGGGATAAAGAGAAAAAATACATGTACCTAGGGTTTAGGGAGAGAGGAGGGTAGAGAAGTGATGAAATTAGATGAGAAGTCATAGAGGTATGTTATTTTGAGTAAAGTCCTTTGACTTTGGCCAAACAGGAAGCATCGGTCCAGGAGTTCTCATAAGCAGACTAGTAGTGCGAAGGAAAATATTGCCAACCCCTAGATAGTGGTCCTTTCCAGACACCATTACCTTTGGAAAACACTTTAATGATTCCCTTGGGGCTCTACAGAACTTTTAAAATATAATAATTATTAGAGGTTAAATGGTAAACCAGCTTTGATACCAAATGTAACGACCCCCTCCCCATGTTGTCCCCTATTTAGGTGGACCGAGAGGGCAAGGGCCATTACCTTTATTACAATATCGAAGGTTTAGAAAATAACCAGAAATAATTAATAAATTTCACTAATAAAAAAGGAGTTTGGTACAAGACTGATACAACATATTCCACTAACGAATTACATGATCTGGATATCTAAAGTTGCAACATGAAAATGAAAGCTATCTAACTATAACCTCCATGATTACATCAATGTCTCTTCATTTTGTGCCTTCTTTTTCTAGATATCCAGTTTCATCATACTTGCAGAATAGCGGATTATCCTATAACGCCGACAAACAAAATAGTCGGTAAGTATAACAAGTTATACTGGTATGTGGGGGAACCAAAAAATTGCATCTCAGTGTAACACCATAATAACAACAATTATTGTTACAGAATCAAATTTATCATTTTCTTCATAACTTCTCAACCCATTCTACTCAACCTCTGGGATACCCTCACTTAGGGATTTTGTCCCTACAACAGACTGTAGGCCACCTCTCAATCTAGATCCAAGTGCCTATGTTGGCCATCTCTTAATGTGGAGTTAGGTGCCATGTTGGTTTTCCCAATCTGGGGCCTGACCTCATATAACCTTCCCAATTTGGGGCCTGGTATGACCTCATATGACGTTCCCAATCCGGGGCCTGGTCTTACCTCATATGACCTTCCCAATCTGGGGACTGGTCTTTAGTCATCACCATTACTTTTCATTTCATTCCATTCAAACCTCCAGAGTTGGTATGCAGGGTTTGAGCAAGTTATAAGCATAATTTATGATAGCCATAGTGACTTTATAGATTGCAGGAAATAAATATCATCCAAGCATTTAATTTCAAAAAATCTGGTAAAACCTCAAAAATGCCAGGAAACTAAAGCATTTAATTTATTGGTCATTGGCATAACCATATACCTGTTTCAACAGTAACTTAAATTCCAAGCAAGATCAATAGGGAAT
Organism: Alisma plantago-aquatica; assembly: GCA_963693085.1. Classification (NCBI taxonomy): domain Eukaryota; kingdom Viridiplantae; phylum Streptophyta; class Magnoliopsida; order Alismatales; family Alismataceae; genus Alisma; species Alisma plantago-aquatica. The sequence goes on along the minus strand of OY856413.1, from coordinate 517,094,829 downwards.
AGCCAAACAAGCAACTAAGCAATTTATCTTGAAAGTTAAAGCAATACACCCATATATTATTATTTTATCCAAAATATCATTGAGACTGACTTGGGTCTCAAGTTAGGGTTTCTAGGTCAACTTTAGGATTTCAGTATGGTTTTGTCTCTCCAGACCCTAATTACCACTTTTCATGACTCTTGGAATGACAAATTCTAATCTTATCATTATTTGCACTTTTAATCTAAAAAAACCCTAATTCATCAATTAATGGGTTATTAAGTTAACATAAGTTCTAAGTTGCTATTTTTCTTCATAAAAGATCAATATTTTATTATCAACATCAATTGGACTCATTAGGATCATCCAAACTTAGAACTTAGGGTTCTAATTCATTAACTACATTAAAGTATCTACCTTTAGGTATTTTTTGTATTAGAAGAAGATCTAGGCTTTGATCATATTTTTATTGCATTCCTTGCATTCTATTGAGAAATTTTGATATATAATATGTCTTGATATGATTTACCAATCATTAGTTATGATTTTCACAAAAATTAAAATAAACTAACTAATATATGTGGCCACGTCAGTGATATTTACCTTTTCGTTATTGCTTTCTTTCCTTGGCTCTCAGATCTATCGATGGATCCATTTATCAGAAACCCAAACCCATAACCCCTTTCTCCTTCACCTAGTGCCTCATGCGCATGCTCTATTCCTGTGATGGAATAAAGCACCATTGTGGATAGAATCTTGCGGCCACCCTCCCCTCTGAGCTCTCTACTGTGACACTACACCATCGACCCCAAATCCTCCCACCTGACTTCCTTTCTAGCCCGCTCTTTGGCATGAATCAAGGGCTAGCTGGCCTCTCCTTATCCTATCTAGGAGATAGATAGATCCCAACAAATAGTTCTCAGGCTCATCTACCAGAGAGGGGAGGAAGAGATGATCACACTGGTATTGGAATCAGGAGTAACGAGGGATTCCTACCAATTCTATGGAGGGGTCATGGGCCTTATATAGGCAGATGGAGTAGGAGAAACCCACTGGTAGACTAATAAGGAAACATATTTGGTGTATCCAGTGTTGAGGGAAAAGAGAAGACCATTCTCCAAAGAAACACTTTTTCTTTTTACTAAAAACCCAAAATAGCAAGATAATTATATCTTTCTTTTTGGTAACTCTTTTCTTATCAATTTTTATGGAAATTTTCTATCTATTATTATCCTTTTCTTGGAAAAGTATTAGATGCAAACTATTTGATCCATAACTCCAAAGTTTCTTTTTTTTTTTAGCAAAATTTAGATAATTACATATTTAATTCCCTAGATCACCAAATATCTTGGAAAGTTCTAATTTTTCTTCCATAATCTTGTATTTTGATTATATTTCCTCTAAAATTAACTTGGTTAATTATTATGGGCAAGAAATATCCCGTCTTCCTATTTTGTTTCACAAGGACCTTTATATGAATGAAACATATCTCTCTCACTTTAAGGATTTTTGTGAAATCCATATCTCTCACATCATTAATCCTTTTTCTCCAAAATTTTGACTAAAAGTCCATAAAGAAATTATCTAACTATGAACAAGGTTTCAGACTAAAAATCGAAAAGAAAAGATGCTTATCTTAATATGCAAGTATTCTCCTTATAAAGCATATTTTAAGCATTAAAACACATCCTTTTCTCTTCCTTTCTTTTCTAGATTATTTATTTTGACTATTCTTCTCATTAGTAACCATGTGAAATCAAAATCCAATTAACGGTGGACATCCATACCACTTTCTAGAGAATTCTACACTATTATCTCAAGTACATTACTTATTATCCATTATCTTTTACCTTTTTCTCAATATTGTATTTTCTTATTTTCCCTTTTCCTTTTTCCTTTTTCCTTAATTTCCATTATTGGATCAACAAAAATAGTAAGAAACCACAAAATCCATCATCCAAAGGAATTTTTCAAAGAAAACCATTCTTTAAACGCAAAGCACACAAATTTCCAATCAAGTCTCTTTTACCAGAATAATTGCATTTCATGTACATAAAGTACAAGTGAAATTGACGTTATAACAACTACCCCCAACTTCTATTGCTACCTACTACCTCACTGCTACTGTGAGGATGGCAAGACATGCTTCCCCTTGGTGCTTCTACTACAAGAGAGCCTAATGTTGGGATTGCAGGTCCAAGCTGAAAGCTTATTTCTCCTCCATATTCCCCTAACCCGTGCTTTAGCTGCTGGTGGCCTGGTTTGGTCCTTGGAAGTCTTAGCCAAGCTTATTGACTTTCAAAAGAAACAACTCTTTTTTGTCTCTCATTAGTGCAAATTTGCATGGAATTTGTCCATCATGATACTCGTCTCTATGAAGATTTGTGCTTGATTTTCCTTCAACAATCTTTGTAGACCTTTTTCTCTAGGGGCTCTGCCCATGACCTCCCATGAGGGGTGGCCTTCCCTCAACTCCCATCCACTTAGGGACAATATGACCCCCTAATTGGGGGGCCGTGCCCCTCAAACCTCTTGGTAGTGATACAAATTATTTTTCTGGAGCATTTCTTTATCATTGTCCACCCTAATCACTCTTGATTCTTTCTGTGGTTGGTATGAGGGGGAGAAATAGAGGAGAGTTGAGATGGAGGAGAGGAACATTATAATATGCTGTCTTATATTTTGGTTGATCTTTATACTCCTCTGGAAGAGTTTATTTACTTATATTATTGATATTCACATCTTGAAATTCTTTTACTGATTATATGCTACCTGGGGAACTTATTATCTGGATCTTTATGTCTACTACTTGCTTTTTCAAGCTGATGGTCTTATATCTAGCTATATCAACTCTAATTTCTTCTTTTTATCCGTTCTTTATTTGTATGTTGACATTATCCATGCCTTGTGCATGTTGAATTTCTAAACTATGAACCAACACTCTCTGGACTTTTCTTCTATGAACCAACACTCTCTAGACTCATGAACCATCCATCACTCTCTAGACTTTTCTACTATGAACCATCACTCTCTGGACTGGTGAACCAAAAAACTCTGGACTTTTCTACAATGAACCAACACTCTCTAGACTCGTGCACCATCGCTCTGCAGACTTTTCTACTATAAACCATCACTCTCTGGAGTCATGAAACAACACTCTTTGGACTTTTCTACTTTGAACCAACACTCTCTGGACTTGTGAACCAACACTCTGTTGACTTTTCTACTTTGAACCAACATTCTCTGGACTTGTGAACCAACACTCTATTGACTTTTGTACTATGAACCAATACTCTCTAGACTCATGCAAAAGACTCTCTGGACTCGTGAACCAACACACTCTAGACTATGATGATAGACACTATGATGAAGACTATGCCACCTTCTTACTGTTATTTACTACTACTCCATATGCCAAATATTTTTGATCAAGAAGCATCTACTACTTGATTGTGACCTGCACCTGTGACTTGTGACATACTTCAGATTCATATTCGACCAACTTGCATACCTACTTTGGGATATCTACTTGAGGGGGAATATTAATTGATGAGTGCTTTATTGTAATCTTAAGGGGGAGTGTAACATCCTAAATTGTAAATAAATTAAGTTTAGGGTCTTTATTGAAAATTTTCGTATGCAAGCTACCCAAATATTGTATACATTATTTGAAATAGGAAAGGAAGAGAGAGAAAACGAAATATGTCCCCTATTTTCTTTTCTTTACAATTAATTAAATTTAAAGGACAATTCATTTTATTTCACATACATTATGATATTTACATATGTGAGTTTTATGAAAAAAAGGTAAATAAAACATAAACCTAATAAGACAATAAGATTCTAGACTATCTAATTAACTTGTGGTCCAATTTTGAAGTTAATAGGACTTTTCTTGATCCTCCAAAAAAATTAAGGAAGTTTTTATATAGCTCAAATGGATAATTAATTAAATATTTGAATTACATCCTGATTAAAGATAAATTCTTGCTATTATATGTTACACATACACTTTTGTTTTTTTCACCTAAAGTCTGGTGTCATGCTATTTGATTTTGATGTGGAGTCAACATGAGCTATTGGATGCCCATCGTAGGGCTCTAGAGTCATCTCCTACCTTGGGTAGGAGACCAGAAATAAGCAACCAAGCCTCGACTCCTTCTCTGACCCTGATCTCTATCCATAGAGCCCCTCATTATGAAGTCTCTCCACCATCACATCCCATACGACACCTGAATCCAACCATCCCTGGTTTTAGGGGACTTCATGCCCTATCAGAGAAACTCCCATAAGGGCTCGAACTCCTCTTCCTATGCCAAGTTTACAGACAATCCAATCTTCTAGCACACCTATATACAAGGGGTCCAAAATGACCACCAGGCTCAGATAAACTCTCCTCTTCTTTCAATTCGATCTCTTATGTCCCGAGCCACTCTGGAGTTCTCAACTTTTGTTTTCAGCGACCCCCCTTCTATGCTGCCCTCTCCAAAACCAACACTAAAATTGATCCCCGAGTAAGCATCTCTGATCCCCTATATTTCTTTTTTGATCAACAATTTTCCATAAGGTATCCCAGACCATTGTGTTCTATAAGCTCACGTTCTGGCCGTCGCTGGCATTCTTTTCCATGCCCTTCCAATGTCTCTCACATCACATATAAAATGGATTTATCTTCTACATAAGACCATGAATGTTTTGCAAGTCTTATACGATGCTTTCAAGATTTGGCATCATAACTTTAGATTTTGACTTGCTTGCTCTATTCCTGACCCTGGTTTTGATCTTCATGAATCATATTTTTCTCGTCGGTGTTTCTACAAAGATCCCATCATGTTGGTTTTCACCCCTACCGGGTCTCTAGATCTGTGATATTATCCTACAATTGCCCTTCAGGCCAGTAATGGTGGCAGAGCTCTTTTGAGTTCTTGACCTCAAAGCAAGTCACAGTCAGGCTCGCTGAGATCGACTATGCCAGGGGTACCTTGGGATGCTATGGGTTTTCTTTGATCATGAACAAAACCCATGTTTTTGGTTGAAGGGTCTCACCTTTGCGGTGCCTATATCTCTGTGCGCTCAATGTTTGAAGATGATGAATTGATGAATCAAGGTCTCGATTTCACATTTTTTTCCCAGTTGATAATCTCCCAGTAGCACTTGATTTTGGGCAATAGTGGAATCACCATGTCTTATTGAGGGACCAAACATGAAGTTTGGAGAAGGGCTCACTCAATGCGGCCCTAAACCATTGGGCCATCTCACATGGGAAAGACCAGGGTGGGTGTGTTCCCATTAGAGGTGTTTTTGCTGATGTGGTTTTACTGGGCTTTCTCATTGGTCAATTATTCAGAAATTCATGGTAAATCAATGGCTTATCAAAAAAAATCTCTAAAATATGTTTTGGAAGGGTTTTTCCAAGTACAATGTAATTCAGTGTTTTCAAACCCTAATTGAATTGTCTCTGACCATGTTTCATTAAAGACCCAAATTGAGGTTTAGTATGTTATTTAAGGTGATAATTAATATAAATCATGTAATTTTAGGAACTTAGAATTGACTTGAGATCAGAGGGACTAAATTAGGATTTTCCTTACTCCAGGTAAGCGGGTCATGCCACTATGAATATATACTTTGGGTGAATTGCATATATGTATGATTTAGGATTATGCTTTAAAATTCCAAGTTAATGAATATAACTAAGATAATAATGATGGTTCTAATGAAAATCCATGATGTTTGTTATATTCATAAATGTTATCACTAATCTTCATTAGTTTAATGTTATGATCATGTAATCATTAAGCCATTGAAGAAAGAATCATGTAAATCATGTAATGTTAATTTCAAGAATAAGAGAAAGAAATCCCATGATGATTAACATAATGCAATTAAGTTGGAAATTGTTCCTCTTGATGTTATTTTGTCTTTATGGCATTGATGATCATTCTAGTGCAACTAGGATGAGCCGTAACTAACCTGATGAGAACTTTGGTGCAATGATTGGATCAGAACAATTTACATTGATGTCAAGATAAGAATGATGATGTTAATGTTTAAGATAAGAGAATTAAGTAACTTATTATATGCTTCTCGCAATTATGGGCCTTTATGGTCATTATGGGCTTCCTAGCAATGATGGGCTTTCTGATCATGATGTGCCCCATGTGGGCAATTTTTTTGGTAACTACATGAAATACATTAGCAACAACTACATTATTCCTTTTTACATCCTCTGATAATGCTTGTAGAATTTCTTGGGTTGGGTCTGTTGAACGATATATTTCTCCTGGTTGTTTTAGGAACCATTTGGCCAATTTATCCATTGGTATGTTGTCTTCTCTAAAAATATTATCCACAATAAGATCATGGAATCTTGGTTTCTCCCTAATTATCTTCATGATAAAAAGTTTGTATTTATGTGGACAAGAATGAGGCTAGTCCAGTAGCTCGACGACTACCTTTGAGTTACTACATACCTGGATTCTCCCACATTGTAGGTTCTAGATACCTTAAATACCCCTCAGAATTGCACTCATCTCACCTTCCAATGGATCTGCCCCATCATGTTTTTGGGAACCCCCCATAATCCAACTACCTTTATCATCCCTTACTATGAAGCTTGTGCATATCTTTCCTGATTGTTGATGTAAGGCTGCATCTACCATGACCTGAATCCACTCCAAAGGTGTAGGTTTCTAGATTTCTTGAGACCTTTGGTGTATGATGGAACTTGACTGCCGATGTATGATTTTGTTATGCATTACCTATGCTCAGATGTCCCACACTATATCAGTAGTAGGTCTCTTGACCCTTTCAAATATCCATGCATTTCTATTCTTCTAGAGCAACCAATAGGCCACCATGAATTCTATGTTCTTATCAGTTGATATATTTCTCTCCAGATTCCATTTAATCCATTCAGAAACATTCACCGAGTTGTCAAATGCATTTGTCAAGTTAGGATTGATTTGTTTCCAAACTTCTCTGGATATCGAACAATCTCTAACAATATGCAAACATGTTTCATCTTCCCTGTTACATCTGGTGCAAGAACTAGTTTTTGCCATCATTCTGAGTTTCCTCATTGTGTTTGTGAGCAACCTGTCATGTTGCAACAACCACATCAAAGTTTTGATTTGTTGTGGTACCTTCTGTGGCCAGATTGCATTCCAGTCTCCATTCGATGGTGTGATATTTGCATGGATTACAGATGCATACATATGCTTCATTGAATAGATTCCATGCGGGTGAGAGTTCCAATAAATGTCATCTTGTCCCCCTTCTAACACTGGTGTGGGCATTGAGCAAATAATATCAACTGAATCCTTCATGAAGTACTCGTTCAAAAAATCCTCATCCGACTTATCTTCTCCAATAGTAAGGCTGGAAACCTTTAGATTTTTTAGGTCATCCGAGATTAATATGCCTTGCTTGAGTATAGGTGTCACAACACTTCTCAGCCACTTATCTATCCACACCAAGGTAGCATTATTGTTGACAATAGATAATGGTGTGCTGGACTTTGCTTCCTGCAATAGAGATAAGATCCCCCTCATGTCATTGATCTTGCTCTTTGAAAATGATATGATCTTACATACTTGGCCTTGAACAACAATTTCCAAATAGTATCTCATGTACCCAAGAACCTATCAACCACTTTCTTCACTAAAGCATCATTGAACTCTTGAGAAGTTTAGATTCCCAAACCTCCTTCCTTTCTAGAGGCAGTAATTTTGTTCCAAGCCCTCATATGTGTCCCCTTTCATCTTCATTCCTTCCCCAGATGAACGTCCTTGTTATCCAATCGAGTCTATCACATATTGATATAGGTAGAGCAGATGACTGCATGATATGCGATGCCATCAGAGAAAGAGCTGAAGTAGCCATTGTGATGTGTCCTACCATGGATAGATTCTTACTTGCTTAAGATCTAACACTCTCTTGGTAGTTATTTACTAGGTCCAAATATAAAACTTTTGAATTTTGTATATGACCAATGGGGATCCTAAGATACTTCCCTATTTTAGTAACTTCAGGGACTTACAACTATTGACAAATCACTCACTAGGTGGAGTTAGGTGTAGCTTTGGAGAAGAAGACCACTGATTTATCCCTCACTACTTGTTGACCCGATGCTTTCTTGAACCTTCAAAGACATCTTAAAATACATTGTGCTTGTGTGACTGATACTTCCCCAAATAGTACCAGATCTCAACAAAAGTTGTATAATTGATATTTTCTTGTTTGTAAACAAAGTTGGCTTCCAACTCTTTGAGTTAACCTCATTCTAAATATCCTGGGTAAGCCTATCCATATAGAGCACGAAAATGTAAGGGTACAAAGTATCTCCTTGCTTTACACCCCACATTGGCTTGAACGATGGAAGTAAGCTTCCCTCCCAAAGGATTGAGAAATTTCTTGAGGTAATGACCTACATAATAATATTGCTTATGTTTTGTGGTATAGATGTTCTTTGTAGGGTGTCTTGGATGAATTCCCAGCTGAGCTTGTCATACACCTTAGATATATCGACCTTGGGAGCCATATAGCATCGTCTCGTGCCATCTTTCTCCAAGGACAGTTATATAGAGAGTGCATATAGTAACATTTCTTAATTGATTGATGTAATAAAAGCTAAAATGTGATGATAATTCTTAATGTTAAGTCATGTCATGTTTATTTCAGTACAAGTATATATGCTTACTTTTCAATTCTTACAAAATGTATAGTGCCACTTACTTATGTTTTTGCTTTGTTTCGCATGGCTATGGGATGATATGTCCCTAGATCAAGGATAAAGGGAGAACTAAAGTGAGCCCTTGAGTGTAGCTGACATCAAAGGAGACTCTAGTTGGTGTAGTGCCATCTACCACTCAATATATTATCTAGTCTAGTTGTTAGTTCATGCTTTAGATTTTCTTGCCTACATGTATTAGGTTTGAGGTCAAAATGAGGTAGTTTGTGTGTTCCCTTTTAAGAACATTGTAGAAGCTATATCTGCAATTAATGCTTGGTGTTTCTTTTATCTTGTTGCTATTTATATCATGTTTTGTGATGTTCTTCCAAGTTGAGTGACCTATGTTATGGACAACATAACATTTGCTTCCACTAGTATGTATGTACTTGGAGGGGCATTATAGGGAGAAATTTTTGTATGGGCTTGGTTATGCTTCTTTATATTTAGTTTGTCTCCCAATCTTAAACTTGAGGGGGCATATTAAAGAGTCTACTTAATTTAGTTAATTAAGTTATTTGAGTCTAATTGTATATGGGCCCAAGTGTGTCTTGTCCCATTAGGGTTTAATCTAAAGTCTATATGCTTCCCCCCTTCTTATATATAAAGGGTGGGGATTCCTATTATCAAATATATCACATAGCCATCTTTTCTTGACAACAACATCAAATCAGGAAAACATGAACCCTTTCTTATATATTCAAATAGTTGTACCCATACAACTACTTGTTGATTAGAAATATAAATAATCTTATTACAATTCATACTTACACATGATGAAAAGGAAACAACATTAGAACCTTAACTAAATACCCAACCATCTAAAAGAATGTAAAATTACAACAACTCTCTAACAAAATTACTATTTCAACATTTCATGTATTATTCTATTAGGCACGCCTTCTTATGTCATTATACCTATAAACATGAGGAACAATATATGAGACTCATATAGATACCATTGAGTGAAAAGCACCTACTCAAGATAGATAACAACTATCAATAGCAAACCGAACACAATTGAATAAATAATTGAAACACTGCTTATCCCTTCTTTTACATTTAAGAAGACTATTTTATCTTATTTACCTTACTAGAGACTTACTCACTTTATAATATTGGGAAGTATGAGTCTATCATATTTTTGGAAGGACTGGTCACTAATTGTCTCCTTGACTTGGATTCAATTAACATTTAAAAAAAACGAACCACACTCAATATCAAAATTAAAATAAATATAACAATGAAATCTAAATTTAAAGAAGATAACTTTGTTTATAGTACTTGATGCAAACTTACAAGCACATACATGACAACAAGGTTAATAGTATGTCCTCAATACTACATGCCTTGTTTACTTGTCTTACATAACGTTTCACCCTTACTGACTTGGATTACACCATCCAAGTCATGATAATATGTACTCACTCTAAACAACCTACCATACAAGTCTTAGGGCTACAAGTTCCCACTTAGGATATTTATGCCTCAACTTATTCAAGGTAACTTAAAATGTAGGACGAAGACCTACTTTCTAACTAAAACATCATACCTTCAGAATGCAAAATCGATCAAAACTTACAACATAAGTGCTATCTTAATTAGTTTCTAGAACACTTTTAGACCAGTGCACACCCCTTAACATTACATTCCTTACATTACTTGGAAGACAAAAATGAAGTTTCATGTTACTTTAATAAAAGTGTCCCTGACTCCTTTACTTACTAAGAATTAGCTTACAATTGGCCCTCATATGAAGGTACCACAAACCCCCTCATATATATTTTGATATATGACTTCAACAATATTATCATGAAAAATTGGGCCACTACAACATATCCCATTTTAGGCCTCATTAGTGCTCAGGGCAGCCTAAGCTATATGATTTATAATTTTTATAAAATTTTAGTCCTCCTTATTCATCTTATAGATTTTATCACAATTTAAACAACTTTATCTTAGTTTCATGAATTGGTTAATGGTTACTATCTTATAATCATTAAATAACAAACATAAAAGTAGAAGCAAATATAACTATACCAATTATAACAAGTTTTGACACCCCATTTTCCATCATTCATTCAAAAATGTAGAACATGTCATTTCTCTATCTAATAATGGAGTTCATTCCATTAATTCCATTTCCCCAATATTCTTCCTTCAATTAATCAACCATTTCATCCATTTTCCATAGCTTAGGGCTTTTATGCAAAAGGTATAATTTCTATAGACTTGAGCACAATTTACCCTTTAATTTATCTTTTTTTCATCCTTTTCCCATAAATTTTATGATGGATTTACCCTAAATAACACATTTAGTTTATATCCTATGGGTATTCAATGACCATTATCTTTATAAAATAGGTATCTTTTTTGATGAGAAGGGATACCTAATATTCAAGATTTACCCTCTTATCTTCCTTCATTTTTAGAGTTTTACTCAACATATGACTCCATTCCGCATACTAGTTTTATTTTCTCTAGAAGATTCCCCCAAAATCCAAAAATTCAAATAAAGAAATTATTTTTCTATGCCTAGAGACACCTAGTGGATCCCATCTTTCCTCCAGATGCCACGTGGTGGAACCATGTAAACTGACACGTGTTCGTCCGATGGAAGGTACCAATGCACTTATAGTTCTAGAATGTTCCAATAAAGCCCCAAAATCCTAATTTCATCCTATAAATCTTGCTGTACCAGCCATATCATTTTGCTCCTTTTGACTCTCCTAAAGCCAGAGAGACAACTACCCCTCTCTTTACATTTGTTCTCTTGAGTTACTAGAGGTTCCTTCCTCTAGCTCGAATGATTTTTGAATTCCGTTATGATGAAGTCTTGTAACCATTTAAGATTCAGATCTAAATCTATTTATTTTCTCAAAACTACTCTATTACCCATGATTGTTTAGTTGCTAAACATAATTGCTTAAACTGCTCATCCGTGTCAACTAAATGATCTAGAACCATCACCATGTGATTTAATCCAATACCTTTATTGATTTAATTGATCTAATATATTGAATCTTTCTCATATTAAATCACCTTTATTGCATCTTCTTTCATTTATCACACTTAGGTTCCAACCGCCCGAGATGGATCTCCTCTGTGGGAGATCCTACAATAATTCAGACCCCATTAGCTAAAGAATTATGATCTTTAGGGCAACGATGAAAAATCCATGTCCATCTCCAGACCCAAAGATCCACAAATAAAATACCACTCGCTTTACATGTTCTTGTGTTTGTTTCCTTTAGTTAAACTTGAAAATGGCATTTTAACTTGAGAATACAAAAATGTGCAACACTGATTATCCAGTGATGTGGGGTGCCTTACAACTTTCAGACTAATAATAAGATCATTGAATTCAATCTTTGGTCACATTTTCCTCTTCTATATCTGCCTTTGGGTGGAGTCAAATTTAGTATTTCTTGTGTTTTCCCATATATTTAAATGCAACCACTTGTTTTCCTTATCTTACTCATAAAACTAGGTGGCAACTAAGAGGTCGATGTTTTTATTGTTTTAATATATTTTATTGTTTTTTGAATTAGTTGTCTCATGATATCTTTCTGGGGGGGGGTGCAACAGATCTACTAGGGATGCTAGATGATCTGAGTTGATTTCCTTTTCTTGTTTCCTTGAAGTTAATGTTGGTTTAGGTTTCAATATTTTCTATTTTTAGTAGTAGTAGGTAATAGGGTAAGGGTGGCAGAACCAAAGATTTTTCCATCTGTCTACCTACTATGGAATCTTAGATTCTTCCAGAATCGAGAATCTCCATGATGGTTGATGCGTGTTTACTACACAAACAAAACACAAGTGCACGTATCGAAGTAATATATGCCTAAAGAGGCCCAAATATCGAACACAGGGAAACATGAGTCCAGAAACTACTAATAATAGTGAATTGATCAGCTAGACCTATGAAAAAGAGTGTTTGGTTGATTAATTAACTAAATTGCAAGAATGAAAAATAAAATTACCAGATGACCACAAAACGAATGGATTCCTTAGGATTATAGTTTCACTATGATTTACATTGCAATTAACATCATTTCATAAATATTTATTCCTCCTAACCTTGGATAAAGGGACCTGTAGCAAGAATTACTCGCTCTCATAATGTAATTCACTACCTAATGTAATGCAAACCCCAATCTTGTAGCAATTTAATTATTATTTAGGTTCTTTAATGATTTCTCTGGGTTATTCCCTTCACAACCATATGCCTTCTCTCAAAGCACGGTCTAAGATATGTAACTTGATGCATGGGTTTTGAGTCGCTTTGCCTATTTTATACTTGTTTTGTGCATTTATTAGTTAATTAATTGATCATATTTGCATAAATCATTATTGTTGGCATGTACACTCCGTTTGCATCAAATTATGCTTATTTATCATATTTACATGATTTTATGTATTCCCTAGCCATATACATGTTATTCTGCATTTTTAGGTACTTCATGTACAATGCAGAGTTGGTGCCACCGAGCATCACAGTCGGTGCCACTGAGATAGCAGCAGTGGCCGGGCAATAAGAGAATAGAAAACTCGGTGCCACCGACCCTCATTGTCGATGCCACCGAGATTGGTTCAGAGAGGCAGACCAAATATGCGCATCGGCTCAGTGCCACCGACCATCACACGTCGGTGGTACCGACTCAATAGGGCAAAGGCCACAACCCGAAGCAGTTGGTGCCACCGACTTGAGAGTCGATGCCACCGAATCTGCTAGAAATTAGCAATCCAATCAGATCATCCAGATCTGACGGTCCACATTATGTGGCACCGACTTGAGAGTCGATGCCACCAAATCTGCTGGAAATTAGGAATCCAATCAGATCGTCTAGATCCGACTGTCCACATTATGTGGTACAGTAAGTTGGCCTATGACCTAACCAAGGATAGCCAAACTGGGGAATGATCTCACGTTGTGCCACACACAACTCGGAGAAGAGAGAGAGAGAGAGGAGCACAGAGTAGAAGGACACAACCAGAAGATCCGAGCACCGCCGACAGATGATTTTGCTACCGGAAGACTACAGAACGTGCGTTTCTTAAGGAGGATCATCCAAAACATCTTCTCTCTAGGGGTTATACGAATTTCCTTGATGTTTCCCACATTTTTATCCTCTCTCTCCATGTATTCATAACTAAAAACCATGCAGGGATAAACCCCTCCTTTCCTTAGGACTCAGGAGTAGCCCGAGGAATCGTTGTATCAACTTTTGCATGAATTAATATAGGGTTCTCTTTATTCCTGGATATATAACTGTGAAATTGAAGGATCTATCTATGCTTGATCACCATTGGTAGAGTTTTAGACTGATAATTTCTCTGGAAGGAGGATTAAAGGTTAAAAAATCACAAGTTATACCCTTTCCTACACGTTCCTTGGGAAATGTAACGTACGGTTAGTAGAAAGAAACCCAGAGTCTTCGATAATACACCTAGACTAAGATATAAATTTCTACAGACGTGGAATTGGCTTAGATCTAGGTAGTGGATTGCACCGTGGAAGTGAGCAATTCTGACTATAGGCTTTGTATCTAGGGTAGGAGTAAAATCGATATTAATTTGGTAGAAATAAGATATAACGAGACCCAGTGGTGAAATCGGTAATCCTAAGGAATCAATCTCATTTGAATCAACCACCATTAATTTTTCCTTAATTTCCTTTTATTTTGTTTAAACACAAGCATAACTTTTTAATCGGCTTAGCTGATCGCACCATAGTTAGTAGTAGTCACTAAGACTACGTCTCCCTGAGTTCGACTCGGGCCTCAAATAGGCCTATATTACTCGACGTGTACACTTGCATTTATACGCACAGTTTTAGCGTGTCAAGTTTTTGGCACCGTTGGCGGGGAGACGACAAATTTTCAGCACTACGAGTGCTGCGGGCGGCCACTCTAGGCCACCTTTTATCTCTTGCAACTTTATTTTAATCATTGAAATTCATTGCATACATATAAGACACATTTTTTTTCTATTGAGTACCATGATTAACTGATTCTACATTTTTGGGTACTAGTACATGGTGCAAACACAAACCACAGACTACGGAGAATCTACACCAGAGTTCCCAACCACTAGTGAGGATCTACAAGGGTCTGTTGGAACCTTAACACAATCTCCAGTTCAAACATCTCCATCGGAAGACATACCATTGACACCCAGGCAACAAGTAATGGGCGACGGTAATCCAGGGGCTGAGAGGACAATATGGGAGATGATTAAGGCATCTTCCTCAGCTGCACATACAACACCTATCAAGAAACAAAATGTGAATGTAGCACAATACAAGATTGATCCAGGGCTCATTGCACTCATCAAGTCACAAGCCTTTTATGGGCACACTCATGAAGGCTCAGTGGCACACATCAATAACTTTGTAAAGTGTTGTGACATGGTGAAGGTGGATATGGCGGATAAGGCAAAAGAATGGCTGCACAACCTACTAAAGGAATCGATTGAGACATGGGATCAAATGATCAAGACATTCTTTGAAAGGTACTTTCCTCAAGAAAAGACAAACGAGATGGTGAGGAACATTCACAACTTCAAGCAACAAGCAGCTGAATCCTATTCCGATGCCTGGGAGCATTTTCAGAACATGCTCAGGAAAGTCCCTCACCATGGGATAGATTTGGAGAACCAAGTCAAGATGTTCTACTTTGGGCTCCACAAAAGCGAACGTGTCACCTTAGACAGTGCAGGAATGAGGTGCTTTCTCAACAACTCACCCTCTAAGTGTTAGGAGATTTTGAAAAATATGGCAAGGAATCATGCATGGGGTGATGAGAGAGATAATCTAGAGCAGATAAAAAGCATAGGGGAGTCTAAAGTTATCACCTCTTTGAATGAGAAGCTAGACTTGATAGCAAAGAAGCTTCTACAGAAGGATAATAACTTATCGGATGAGGAAGGACAAGTGAAGTATATGCGGAAGCAAGGATACAAGAAAAATGATTACTCATGGAGAAAGGATCCCAAGTTTTCATGGAAAGATCCAAACAACTTCCTACAGGACCCGAATCAACAGAACCAACACAGGAACAATCAGCAGCAGCGACCTACAACCGAGGAGAACACAAATGAAATCCTAAACAAGATAGTGAAACAAAATAAACAATTAATAAACAACTTCTAACGTGATCTCTAGAATTAAGGGGCCTAGATGAGGAGTTTTGAGACAACTTTGTCTCAGCTAGTAGCAGATGTGGCGGCTTTGAAGAAGCCTACACAACAGGGTTTTCTAGGAAACACTGACACTCCAACAGGAAACCAGCAGGTCAAAGCAATACTAATGTGAAGTGGGAAGAAGACATTGACTCCAAAGACTGTGGCAACTGAGGTGACCAAGCCTACTGACAGTGGTGACCTAGTGGCTGAGCTGGCACAAGTAGAAATGGAGGCAGGCAACATAGGGTAAGAATAGAATCAAGAAGATGAAGTGGAAAAGAGAACTGCATATGTGCCACCACATCAAAGAACACAGACGGTACCGGTTCCATATCCTAACAGCTTGAAGGAAACAAAGATGGATCAACAATTCCAGAAATTTCTAGATAGCTTTAAGTAGCTTTTCGTGAACATACCATTGATTGATGCGATTGAACAAATACCTTCGTATGGTAAATTTTAGAAGGATATCATTAATAAGAAGAGGATGATTCCAGATGCTGAGGTAGTTGTTCTGAGAGAGCAAGTCAGTGCTTTCATTTTAGGTACATTGCCACCAAAGAGACAGGATCCCGATTGCTTCAACATCACATGTTACATCAGGAAGACAAAGTTTGGGGATGCACTCTATGATTCAGGGGTGAGTATCAACTTGATGCCCTTATCTACCTTCAAGAAGCTTGGTCTCAAGATGTCAAGGAAGAGCAGCATGACAATCCAATTGGCAGACAACTTAGTGGTGAAACCGTATGGTATTTGTGAGGATGTATTTGTCAAGGTGGACCGTTTTGTTTTCCCTGTGGACTTTGTGGTAAAGGAGATGCAGGACGACCATGGCAACAAACTAGTATTAGGGTGACAATTCCAAGAAACATCTGACATGATCTTGGAGATGGGTAGAGGCCATTTGACTATGGGAATTAAAGATGACAGGTTTGAGATCAATATGCCAGATAATTCAAAATCATCCAAGGACCAGGAGCAATGCAATATGATGAAGTACATGGATAGAAATATCTCTTTGTTTTTGGGAAAAACATTTTTGGACATGGCGCATGTAATGACAAAGGTGGACAAGGGTACACTAGCCATGGACATCATGGAGAACACTAAGGTTGTCTCACTTGCAAGGCCAGTAGGGTATCTGGATGACTAAAAGGAGGAATTGGGTTTATCCACTATGGATGAGGATGGAGAGGACTCTCTAGTACAGATACATCCACAACTTCCGCTAGAGGCATGTCTAATGAACCTTATAGATGATTGTCTATGGAGTCAGTCACTAGAAAAATGTGCAAGGATACTGAAGGCTTTGCCTTGTTACTACACAAGACACTTTGAGGATTTGGGACCGCTGCCACCACCAATGGTTTCTTCACTCCTGAGCCCACTTGAGTTGGAGCTCAAGCCGCTGCCACCTCACCTGAAGTATGTGTTTATAGTAGCAGAGAAGAAGTTTTCGATTATCATATCTACATCATTGAGTGAATCGGAAGAAGAATAATTGATTACTGTGCTAAAGAGCGCACTTGAGTTGGAGCTCAAGCCGCTGCCACCTCACTTGAAGTATGTGTTTCTAGCAGCAGAGAAGAAGTTTCCGATTATCATATCTACATCATTGAGTGAATCGAAAGAAGAACAATTGATTACTATGCTAAAGAGCCACCGAGGTGCATTGGGGTGGACTGTGGCTGATGTAAAAGGGATCTCTCCTACATTGTGCCAACACAAGATTCGACTAGAAGAAGGAGCAAAGCCGGTCACTCAACCTCAACGTCGCTTAAATCCAATCATGATAGAGGTAGTCAAGAAGGAGGTAATCAAGCTACTGGCGGCAGGTATAATTTATGCTATTTCTGATTCCATGTGGGTTAGTCTGACACAGGTAGTACCAAATAAGGGGGGAATCACTATCACTACTAACTCCTCTAATGAACAAATAACCACTAGATTAGTGACATGATGGTGAGTTTGCATTGAGTATCGCAGATTGAACACCGCCACGCTTAAAGATCATTTTCCATTACCGTTCATTGACCAAATTTTGGAGCAACTCTCTAGTTGCTCCCACTTTTGTTTTCTTGACGGTTATTCGGGATATAATTAGATTTCAATCGAGCCTAAGGATCAGGAGAAGTCTACTTTCACCTACCCTTATGGCACTTTTGCATACCGGAGCATGCCGTTTGGGTTGTGCAATGCACCCGCTACTTTTCAGCGTTGCATGTTGATGATCTTCTCGGATATGGTGGAACAATGTCTTGAGGTTTTTATGGACGATTTTTTAGTCTATGGGGCATCTTTTGATGATTGTTTGAAAAATTTGGATAAGGTTTTGCAAAGGTGTGAAGACACACACTTAGTGCTTAATTGGAAAAAATGCCACATGATGGTTAGCGAGGGCATCGTGCTAGGACACAAGGTCCAACAAAGGATTGGAGGTAGATCCGGTTAAGATAGAGGTGATTTCAAAACTTCCTCCACCAACATCAGTGAAGGCAGTTAGGAGTTTTCTAGGCCATGTCGGGTTTTATCGTCGATTTATAAAGGATTTTTCAAAAATCGCTAAGCCATTGTCTGAGTCTTGGAAAAGAATGTTGAATTCAATTTTGATGAGAAGTGTTTAAAAGCTTTTGAAATATTGAAAGAGAAACTCATATCCGCACCGGTTGTGCAGGCTCCAGATTGGAGCCAACCTTTTGAACTGATGTGTGATGCATCAGATTATGCTGTAGGGGTGGTTTTGGGGTAGAGATTAAACAAAGTTCCTACTGTCATATACTAAGCATCTAAAACACTTAATGATGCACAAATTAATTACACCACAACTAAAAAATAATTATTGGCTGTTGTTTTTGCTTTTGAGAAATTTAGGCAATATCTTGTGGGAGCTAAGGTGGTGGTGTGGACCGATCATGCGGCAATTAAATACTTGCTGTAGAAGAAGGATGCAAAACCAAGATTGATTAGATGGATCCTTGTACTACATGAGTTTGACATTGAGATTAAAGATAAGGCAAGGATTGAAAATGTGGTGGCTGACCACTTATCTAGACTGGAGAGGGTAGATGAAAAAGATGTTAATATACCCATTCTAGAGACTTTCCCTGATGAACAACTGTTCGCCCTTAAGAAAAGGAACCCATGGTTTGCTAACATTGTAAATTATTTAGCTTTCAAGGAATTACCTAATGATTTGGGGTACCACGAAAAAAAGAGATTCTTTCATTCGTTGCGCTATTATTTTTGGGATGATCCTATTTTGTTGAGATAGTGTAGAGATAGAATATTGAGGTGGTGCGTACCTGAGTGCAAATATGAGAGTGTGTTGAAACACTCCCACATGCTACCTATAGGTGGGAACCATGCCAATTCTAGGACAGCCGCAAAAGTTTTGGAGAGCGGTTTATACTGGTCGACCCTATTCAAAGATGCATATGATTTTGTGCGTAGGTGTGACGCATGTCAGCGGTCAGGTAACATATCAAAAAGGCAGGTTATGCCATTGAATGTGTTTCAGGAAGTAGATGTATTTGATTTATGGGGTATTGATTTCATGGGACCCTTTGTGTCCTCTAACTCTAACTTCTATATCTTACTAGATGTAGATTATGTGTCAAAATGGGTGGAAGCAATTCCAACCCACACCAATGATGCCAATGTCGTATGTAAATTTGTCAAGGATCACATTTTCTGCAGGTTTGGAGTGCCAAGGATGATTATAAGAGATGGGGAACTCATTTCACCAATCAGAAAATTGGGACACTCTTAAGCAAATATGGAGTGACACACCATGTGGGTACACCCTACCACCCATAAACTCAAGGGCATGTGGAAATTTCAAATCGTGAGATAAAAAAGATTCTTGAGAAGACGGTGTCGTCTAGTAGAAAAAAATGGAGTGATTTTTTGGTTAACGCGCTATGGTCCTATAGGACTGCCTATAAAACACCAATAGGAGCTACACCCTTTAGGCTAGTCTATGGATGGGCGTGTCATCTCCCTGTGGAGTTAGAACATAAAGCTCATTGGGCGTTAAGGAGGCTCAATTTTGACCTTGATGAAGCATGTAAGATAAGGATGCCAGAGTTGAATGAGCTTGATGAAATTAGGATGAATGCCTATGAGAATTCGTGATTGTACAAAGAGAGAACTAAGAAAATACATGCCCAACATATAGCAAGGAAAGTCTTTTATCTGGGAGAGAATGTGTTGCTTTTTAATTCAAGGATGAAATTATACCCTGAAAAATTGAGATCTAGGTGAAGTGGACCGTTTGTAATAGAGGAAGTGTTTCCACATGGGGCTGTTAGAATCAAAGAAGGAGAGAGATGCTTCTCGTTTAATGGCCAAAGGCTGAAGCACTACTTTGGAGAAGACTTCAATAGGAAGGAGCATGAGGTGAAACTCATTGCTCCTAATTGATCTCAAGAATGGACTTGTCTAGCCTAGGACGTTAAACAAGGGTGCTTTTTGGGAGGAAACCCAACCATTAGGACATTTATTTCATTCCTTTACATTATTATGGTTTAGTACTTTTTAGTTTTTCATAATTTTTTGTAAAAATGATACCTTGACCCATTTGTTAAGTGTGCATGGCTGTGTAGGGTTGGTGCCACTGACTCCCAAGTCGGTGGCACTGAGATCAGGTCAGCGAGAGGGCCAATTCGATTGGAAAAAGTCGGTACCACTGACACCCCAGTCGGTGGCACCGACATCTCTGAAGAAAGTGTAGAATAATTCGAGCGGTTAACTGATAAGCCATCGGTACCACCAACTTTCAAGTCGGTGGCACCGAAAACTTTCATGCTCCAGGCTCGATGGGTGCATTGGTGCACTGAAAAAAACCCGAGTCGGTACCACTGAATCGTCACTCGGTGCCATCGACAGATGAAAACACTGATCTGTGGGTGCCTTCATCAATGACCTAGATACATCCATGATCGACGATCGGTAGCACTGATCTGCTGCAAGTCAATACCACCGACTACTTTGTCGGTGCCATTGACTGGTCGACATTCTGCTTATTCAAGATGGTGCATCGATAGATGTCGATGTACTAAGGCCACATATATGACCTAGAGTTAGTGCCACTGACTCTTCAGTCAGTACCACCGACTTTGCCACAGCAAGGCCGTGTAAATTCTATAAAAGGGGAGGTGGTGGAATTTTTCTCTCCACACCTTCAAGCACCAATCCTCCCCGTGTACAAGCGACTACTCCGAGCATACAGAAGCTACATTGAGCTCTATTTTCTCAACCTCCTTCCCCTATCACTTCAACATCATGGCAAGGAGAGCAGCTTCCACCTCAGTGGCAAGACCCTCTGGCGATCTGGCGCCATGACCCAAGATAAGTCACCCTTCGACGAAGGTGTATGAGGAGCTCACTAAGAGGCCATTCACTCCAACAAGATATGGAGACTGAAGGCTATTAGAGGACATGGGCTTCAACGACAACATGGCGGCTGTCCTTGAAGGGAAAGAGTTCGATGGAGGGTCCATGAACCCTATCTTCAGTGGGTGGCCAACATATAAGGAGATCGTGATCGAGTTCCTGGCATCTCTGGAGATATGTGTGGCTCCTGACCCAACACACCCAGCGCGAGGTGAGTGGAGAGAGGGGAAGGTGGATTTCCACCTTTATAAAACCAACTACTCCATAACCCTTCACGCCTTCAATGAGATCTATGGATGGCCTCATGTGCCATGCTGCTAGCCTGAGAACGTTGACTTCGATGCAATTTAGAAGGATCTCGTGACAGTGCCAGAAGGCTATAAGTTAAACTAGCACCACAACTCATTGGAGGACCTTGAGCACCCCTTTATTCGGGTGCTACACCACATGCTCACCAACACTCTCTTCACCAAGTCTACTCAAGGGCAAGTGAAGGTCCAACAACTAGACTTATGCTTTCTCTACCAGCTTTTGGAGGGGAGGCCGGTCAACTTTGAGGCCTTCTTCCTCACCCATGTGATGGTGGTGAAGCGAAATGTAAGGAGGACCACACCTATCCTTTTTGGGGGACTTATCACCCCCATTGCTCTCCACTTAGGTTTGGATCTCTCTACTCTTGAGCCTTTGCAGTCCAAGCTTCACATAGACCGCCTCCACTTTAAGTAGGCTGGTCTTATCATTGTCCAACACAACACCATCTTTGCAATCTATTCGGTTGGTGACAGCTTCTACGAGCATCAATTGCCTGATCCTATATTCAACATCAGGCAAGTTGATTACTATAGATGGCCAGACATTGATGACAAAGATGAAGAACAAGAAGGAAACGATGATGAGGACAAGCAGTCAGACGATGACGTGGAGGAAGTGGAGCCCACCATCCCCATAACGCATCGAGTTGCTCTGCGGAAGCATCCATGACATTATGCTACCTCTGCGTCTTCTGTCCCGCCACCCTCTTAGGAAGGAGAGGAAGCTTATTATGTGGCGGGCATGTATTCCATGCTGTAGGATATTCAAACCCATCAACAGTAGCACACTACATCTCTGGCCGGGATTCAAGATGTATAGGGTCGGTTTTACACCAACCGACATGCGATCTATGAGAACGAATGCCTTCTCTTGGACAACCAAGAGAACATGCATCAACACCTGCAGAGGATGGAGCACTACCAATAGCCATTCTGTGACCACTACTGGAGCCATGGATACTTTGGAGGCTACCCGATGCCACCAGATATGCCTTCTTCTGATCCGACTTTCTAGGGGATGTTTCCTCCCCAGAACCCTAACCACCCACCACCACCACCACCATATTAGTCGGGTATCTTTGTTCCATATCTTAAGTTGGAATTTTGACTATGAGGTCTTAGTCATATTCAAGCTTGGGGGGTGCTGGAACAACTTCTATCTTAGTTTTTTTCTTTCATTTTAGCATTTTGTTTTTATCTTGGTAAAATTAGTTTTTTTTAGTTTTTTTGCTTATGTAAGATCTACAGTCTAACTAGTGTAATTTTTGGAGAAGTAAATGCATAGTTTCATTTGAGTTTATCAATCTCTGGGGTTGGGTGCACATTAAAAAAATGAGCAAATTTCAAAATTTTTGTGAGCTTATCTTATAAGTAATTGAGTTGCATAACTGAGGACGTGTCTGGGTGAGTCAGTTGCAGGACATGAGGACATAAATGATCGTCTTAATTGCCTAATAAAAGTGATTGACAAGGTTGTTGAGCCTAAACTGACCAAACACTAACGTGACCTTAAACTAAAATTTAAGAGAGAAACCCCTTGATTACCCTATACATAGAGAGGGACATATGATTTTCTCTGAAGGTTCTATCTCTTAGTTGTGTGATCTCATCCACTGCATACATTCACTTTACACTCCACCATAATAATATTGAGTACATGCTATCATTCTTCCTCTTGATTGCATTTACATTGCATAAGAAGATCTTGCATAATAGTTGTTTGTTTTTGCTTGCATTAGTGAAAAATGAAAAAAATATATAGAAAAACACACATGCACAACAAAATTCTGGTGCATGTCATGTAGTTGCATAAAATCTTATTCATGTAATTTGCATATGCATTACAAATCATCTTGCAAATATTGTGTCTAGTCTTCTTCTCTAATATAAGAAGGTAGCGATTTTGCCCATACCCTTAAAAAAAGGAAGAGAAGCATTGACATAAATCAAATGTGTAGTGCAAGTGGAAGCCCAAAGCAATTCTATCATGTTGAAAGGGGGCTTGAAAAAAAAAGAAAAAAATAATAATTGAAAAAAAAGATTGAGTATAGTGTCAGAAAGTGAGGGAAAAAGGGCATAATCCTACCTGATCATAAGGAAGAATTAGTACATGATGTAGTTTGTAGATATTTCATCTTATTTTGAGATGAGATGATAGTTGCATGCATCATTCCACCTCAATGATTAGGCATTAGGAGCAGTCTATAAATTCTCATCATCATAGGTTCATCATAATTTTTGATTGCATGAATGATTTTATGTGCTCATGACTCTTCTACAGCCACCAATCTCGACCACCCATTGCTCTTATTGGTAGGCCACTCATATGATTTTCTCCTCATTCATTATCTATCAGGAGAACTACTTCCATGTAGATGGTAGGTAGAGAAAAGAGCAATGTAGATAGGAGATCACACAATGCATCAAGTATGAATCGAATGAGTCTATCATATTAATTGCATTAATTGATAGTGTTTCATTGATTGGGGGACAAACATGTTTTATAGAGGTTTCTGGTCTCCTAGATGGCAATTAGTGTTTAATGGTCAATGAGGGCCGGTATGAGGACCGAAGGTGGAGACTTTTTAGATGTACCTTATGCACTTATGTCCTTCAACTGACTTATCTCAATCGGATCCAAAGGTTTTGTTGCTCAAGGACGAGTAAGGTTTAAGCTTAGGGGAGTTTTATGCATGGGTTTTGAGTCACTTTTACATGCCCAATTTATACTTGTTTTATGCATTTATTAGTCAATTAATTAATTATATTTGCATAAATCATTATTGTTGGCCTGTACACTCTGTTTGCATCAAATTATGCTTATTTTATCATATTTACATGATTTTATGTATTCCCCGGCCTTATACACATTTTTCTGCATTTTGCAGGTACTTCATGCACAATGCAGAGTTGGTGCCACCAACCATCACAGTCAGTTCCACTGAGATAGCAACAGTGGTCGGGCAATAAGAGAATAGAAAATTTGGTGCCACCAACCCTCATTGTCAGTGCCACCGAGATTGGTTCAGAGAGGCAGACCAAATATGCGCATTAGCTCGGTGCCACCAACCATCACACATCGGTGGTACTGACTCAGTAGGGCAAAGGCCGCAACCTGAAGCAATCGGTGCCACTGACTTTTTCGGAAATCTGCAATCCAATCAGATCACCTAGATCTGATGATCTACATTATGTAGTACCGTAAGTTGGCCTATGACCTAACCAAGGACGACCAGACCTGGGAATGATCTCATGTTGCACCACACACAACCCCGAGAAGAGAGAGAGAGGAGCATGGAGCCGAAGGACACAACTGGAAGATCCGAGCACCTCCGACAGATGATTTTGCTGCCAGAAGACTGTAGAATGTGCGTTTCTCGAGGAGGATCATACAGAACATCTTCTCTCCAGGGGTTACACAAATTTCCTTCATATTTCCCACATTTTTCTCCTCTCTCTCCATGTATTCACAACTAAAAACCATGCGGGGCTAAACCCCTCCTTTCCTTAGGACCTAGGAGTAGCCCGGAGAATCATTGTATCAACTTTTGCATGAATTAATATAGGTTTCTCTTTATTCCTAGATATATAACTATGAAATTGAAAGATATATCTATGATTGATCACCATCGCTAGAGTTTTAGACTGATAATTGCTCTGGAAGGAGGATTAAAGGTTAGAAAATCACAAGTTATACACTTTCCTACGCGTTCCTTGGGAAAGGTAACGTACGCTTAGTGGAAAGAAAGCTAGAGTCTTCGATAATGCACCTAGACTAAGATATAAATTGCTATAGACGTGGAATTGTCTTAGATCTAGGTAGTGGATTGCACCATGGAAGCAGGCAATTCTGACTACAGGCTTTCTATCTAGGGTAGAAGTAATATCAATAATAATTTGGTAGAAATAATATATAATGAGACCCAGTGGTAAAATCAGTAATCCTAAGGAATCCATCCCATTTGAATCAACTACCATTAATTTTTCCTTAATTTCCTTTTATTTTGTTTAAACTCAAACCCAAAATTTTAATCAGCTTAGCTGATCGCACCATAGTTAGTAGTAGTCACTGAGACTACGTCTCCCTGAGTTCGACTCGGGCCTCACATAGGCCTATATTACTCGACGCATACACTTGCATTTATACACACATGTTTAGCATGTCATAACTCTATGAACTTTCCAACCCTGAATCCCTCTCTCAAAGCAATTAATGTTCTAATAAATCACCTATGGTGATCATGCATAAATAATTCATGAGGCAATCATAGAGATATGTCCTAACATTAAGAGAAATATAGATATTAATTCATAACATCAAGTACAATGCAAAACTGAGCTACTTTGGGGTCCTAAATAATAAAGGGGATGAACCCCGCAAGATTTCCATTGTCATACACATGGGAGAAGAAAATAAAAACACAAGAAACATTAGAAAACTAAAATTACCCCTAAAAAGATGGTCCATATGACTCTCTCTCTTGAACATGCTGATTTTCTATCCTCTGGCTACAAATCCGTCCACCAGAGGTGCCCGAATCACCCAGAACGTAGCTTTCTTCTATCCTTTCTTCTCTCCCGACTCTTGACTATCGTGAAATGGAATAGGACGTGATATCTAGGTTTGTCCACACTCCCCCTAGTCATAAGATTGACTTAGGGCATCATTAAGTCACGACCGTTGGATTAGCTATGATCTTTAATCTGACCTGATCGTGACAAGTCAATACTACCTGTAACAACCCTGACCTGGGTTATGAGGTAACCCTATTTATTTTGGCTAATAAAGTTTCTTGGAACTTTAATATAATCCTCTAAGGTGTTTTGTTATCATGTGACACACTCATGTTTCAAGTTTGGTCCCGATTGAATGTTGTTTGAGCAATTTTCCTTTGTTTTGGACCAAAGTGCAATTTACCCAAATTGAGGGGCTATAATGCAAAATGTCACATGTTGAACATGCCTCATGTGTTGTATCATAATTATTGAGAGACTGATGCAAGGTGGTGGCTTGTGGAAAGCCTAAATTCCAAGTTTGAACTTGTTTGTACAATGCTGGTACCTTGTGCACCAATTTTGGTACAAATTGTAATTTACCCAAAATATGGGGTTGATATAAAAATTACCACCTCTAGAGTGTTCCTATTTCCTCTATGTATCATTTAGAGGAGAGATAATGAATGATACACCATGTTTGATTCCATTATGAATGATGGTAATCTTGGTGATGAAATGACCAAGAAAAAGGGTTGAATTTGGAAGCTTAACTTGAGTAGTATCAAGTTGAAAAGCTTATATATGAGTGCCTATCGGCCATGGAGCCCAAGGAGGTGTTCCATATCGTTTTGTGAAATCTTGGAAAATTTCATATCGTTCAAAGCACCTCAAGGAGGTGAGGTATGACGGACAACAAGTTTCCGTAGAAAAAGTGTATCGGTTTGATTTAAAATAGTGATTAAACCTTGATGACTTATCCAAATGGATAAGTAATGGAAGAATTTGCATCTCAATATGATCCTCAATCATTTTGAAAGACAAGATAAATGTTGATGCATGCATGTACATGTGTCACCCATGCATGACACGTGGCACCTACTAGCTCAAAATGTTGACACCTCATTTTTGCCTTTCTTCATGACCAACAAGTATATATACCCCTAGTTTCACCCCTTGGTGCAATTTTGTGACCCTTACCACCCTACTACCCTAAGGTATCGTGCATAGAGCTCCCATATCATGAAGGGATGCTGTGGTATCGTGCATGGGCCTTGGGATATCACCCATAACAAGACCATATCGCCCAAGTAGGTGATATCGGCCATATAGGGTGATATCGGCCATAGAGTGAAGTGTTTTGACTCCAAGTGAGTGCCATATCGTGCAAGTGAGTATCATATCGTGCAAGAGGGGTGGCATGTCGTGCAAGAGCACAAGGGTATCGTGCATAGGTCTTGGATATCGGCCATAGCAAGTATATCAGCCATACCATGTTGATATTGCCCATAGCAAGTTGATATCGGCCAATTGAAGTGATTTTGGCCACAAGTGAGGGGGTATTAGCCACAAGAAAAGTTGTGTCGGCCAAGAGGAAGTCCATATCGCCCAAGAGTTGTAGGGTGTCGGCCAAGGGGCTAAGGAACTCAAAATTTAACCCTAAGGTAAGATATAGTTGTCTTCAAGCTTGAATTGAAGCATGGAATTAGGGTTATGATCTACCTTTCTTTTCTTCTTCACCAATTGCTTATCCATGGTGATTCCTTGTATATGAAGGAGTTGTGAACGAGCCTTGGACCTTTGATAAAGTCATCTTCAACCTTAGGAACATGGAGCTTTGGAGCTTGGATCTTTGAAGTGGTTCTTAAGACAGGTTATATAACTTGAACTCAACCATGTTATTATTCTTCACCTAAATTGTTATAATTAGTGAAATACTTTTAATACTGAAATTTCCTGAAATAGTTGATGAAATTATGAGTTCTAGTAGTTTTTTAGACCTGTTACCATGAATTATATCAGTTGGAACAAAGGTCTAGAACTTGAAGAAAATGGTGTCACTTTATAAAAGTGATATCGGGTTCAAGTATAAATACAAGTAGTTATAACCTGATATGGGTATGACTTGCCCGATATGTCTTATACAAGATGTTTCATGTGATGCTTGCATGATAGGGAGTCAAGTATAGACTCCATGCACGATACAAGATCGATTGTATACTTGTAAATTGACAAGAAACCCTAAATTGGGTAACCCGATATAAGTGAAGAATAACAAGTGCTATTGCATGATATGATCATATGATACATCATTGATACTTAGTATCATGAGGCCTACATGACTTTGTATGACATGGTTGCACGATAGGGTTGTACGATACACAACCCTAAACAATATGGTAACCCTAACCCATCATGGCTAACCCTAGATGGTGACTAGCCCGATAGGGTGATTGTATGTACTTCTAGCCCGACATGGTGATGGGTTGATACCTCATAAGTATCATGGGCGAAACATACATATATCTTGTGCCCGATATGAGGTCAAGAAGGTACCTCATGCCCGATATGGAGACAAGTGCAAATCCTAGCCCGATATGGTGAGTGTCTATACACCTACAACCCGATATGGTGAACATATGCACATGATTTAACCCTATACACCTTGTAAAGGTAAGGGCAAGACACTCTTAGGAGTGATGAGTGTAACACCAAGTAATGGTGTGGATAATACCTTGATAGGTGAAACACCTAGAGTGGTTGATAATGGTTAATCCTATATCAATAATGCCTTAACCCGAGATGAGTTCATATCATTAATGATGGTTGAATAATTCAATTGTGTGACTTATGACCAATACATTACATGATAAATGTGATGAGCTAGTGCATAAACTATTAGGATGGGACATACCCTAATACAAGATAAGTTGATGAACTTAAGTATGTTAAAAGTGATGAGGGAAGTGATACATCAAGACATGATAGATATCACATCCATCACTTCAAGGTTGATCTACCTTGATGCACCTTAAATCCAATATACTTGGATGAGTAACACATGAAGTGTGTTATGTCAATTGTTACATTGAGATGTAATAAGTTTAAAGCACTTTGATAAGTGTGGGCTAACATACTTTGAGAAAGGGTTAAGCCAAGTTAATAAAGTCTGATGTAATCATACCCTCGTAAGGATGAGAGAGGAACTCATACCTTGTGTTGATGATTCATTTAATGATAAATGATGAGAATGAATAAGTATGATTGAATACTTATGATATCAATGTTTGCTCCTAGATGTGTGGAGAAATGAATTAGGGTTTGATCATTGATAATATGATCTTGAAAACCTAAATGGTTAATAATGGAAAACCCTAACCCTAATGAAGGGTAATGATATGTAAGAGAAACCCTAATCGATAAGAAAGGGAAAACCCTAACCCTAATGATGGGAAGGTTGTATTTCTCTTATTGCATAAGCCTTGTAAGGCATGTTAATTACTTGTATAACAAGTATAATATGTAATGGCCTTGTGAGCCATGTGAATAAAGTTGTTGCCTAGTGAGAGGTGACAAGATGTGTAATGGCCTTGTGAGCCATGTGATAGTTTGTTGCCTAGTGAGAGGTGACAAGATATTTAATGAGCCTTGTGAGCCATGTGAGATGCTTGTATAACAAGTATCATGTATACCTTGGTCTGAGGACCCAGAGGTAATAGTTACCTGATAAGTGGTAACAATGTTCAGTGATGATCTAAGGGTTTGAATACCTAGATCCAGTAATCATGATAATGATGATGTGAAGGGATGAGAATTCCCAGTAATATGATTAGGGACTGAGATCCCAAGTATCATGTGTTTAAAAGAATTGGACAAGTACGTGATAGATGTATTACACCTTTCTTTGTAGCTTTTGTTGTGTTTGATAAAGATAACTTGTTTGATGCTAAAAGAATGATGTAATGCACGTAATATATCACTAGAAACTATAAAATATTGCCCTGACCATAGATCCATCAGTGTTAGAACTTGCTGATGGTGAAACGGGTTGCTCCGCGGCATAACTCGGAGTGCATACTTTTGAGTATGTGAGGGCGTAAGTAGGGACGATACTGTGTGATCCGATCCCCTTACGATCCCAAAATGAATGGGGATTTGGCTATATGCCCTATCCTGGCTCGAGTGCGACTTCGGTCGTAGTCTCTGTGTTGAGCAAGGTGAACTGGCCCGTGGCTCGGAGTATGGTGCTTGTGTTACCATGACTTAGACTGGGGACGGTTGCATGTAGATGTTTCCCCTAAGAGAGTGCAGTTGACGCTGTAGCTCTAAGCGAGGATGCCTACGTACCCTGGCAAAACTTGTTAGCAGTGACACGAGATGTCCTGCATGTGGTCTCGTACTGACCGAGACGGTCTGAGGTCATGGAAACCGGCTCTACCATTGACCTTGTATGGTACCGACTTGTGAGAAGTTTGTGGTCGGTTGGAGATGGCCAGGGTATGCTCCATCTCCTCAGGACATAAGTGTGATTGTAAAATATGTTCAGCCGTGTAGTATATCTGCTTAAGGATCGAATACGAGAAACATTGCTTGATGCACAATACAGTTATACATTCTAGTTGATAGATGTTATTTATGTTTCTTTACATTCCTTGCAAAGCAGATAGATGAATTATAATCTACCATGAGTAGATGCAATGTTCTCCTTATGAAAGGAAATTACTTCATTCTGTTCATATAGTGAATTATCCTGCTTGTTAATATAAAAAGAACCTCTGCTCAGTTTATAAATGCTTAATTTGTGATAATAACATGGTCGGCAGAGAGTTATATCTCTCGCTGGGACAATTACAATTGTCTCACCCCTGTGGGACCCAAATTTTTAGGTGGACGTGCACGAGGAGGTGAAGACCTTTCTGCAGAGGAAGAACGATAGCTGAGGCAGCAGTGACAGCTCAGGTTGAGTGTACTATCTGTCATGTCTTGTAGATATGAGTCCTATGTGTCGTCTCTGTACTCTCAGGTCCTTGGAGTTGGTTCGTACTGGTTTTATGATCAATAAGAGATTTTGGCTTACGCGCCTCGAGGTTTTATGTTGCTCATGTATAGTTTGGTAAAACAACTGTTATATGTTATTCTCGAGATGAGATGTACTAGATATGTACAATGGGAATAATGATGTATATAAGGTTTTGGACCTTTCAGTAAGAGTTTTCCTTGGAATGGATCTCTTTGAAAAATGGTTTTAATTTTTAGTGATTTTTGTTAATCTGCTGTTTATGTTTAATTCCACTTAATTAGTAACGATTTGATTATCGATCGTTACACTACCGATAGGTTGTCGGTAGTACCAAGGCCTTCTTAGTTTCGAGATCCTTGGTGAACTATCAGTACTACTAACATAGTGTTCGATAGCACCAATATTACTCCTGACATCTCCTATTGAATTTCCGGTTCAAGTTGGTATCACCGACTTGGGCGTCAGTAGTAGTGAGATTCTTGGATTCATCCCTGCTCATTTTCTTCCATTGTTGGTACCACCGACAGACTTGTCAGTAGTAGCGAGCTAATTCAATTCTTGTCAATTTTCCTAAAATTTAACCAGAAAGAACAGAATCTCTAAAAATAAAGATAAGTCAATATGGAATAGTAAAAATAATTAATATTTAATGCAATTAAGTGTCACAAGCCAATAATGATAAATCACAGACAAATAATATCCAAATGAGGAATAAGTGCACAAAATACATAGTAAAATAGCTTGTGAAAAGCAACAATTATTCAATGCATCAAAATTCCCTAAGCTTAAATGTTGCTCGTCCTCGAGCAACACACCCTCAAATCTGTTTGAGATACATCAAAAAAAGGACAAAGAATATGAAATTCCCTTCTCAACTACCTCCACCTAGCGGTCCCAAACCGACCATAATTGACCACTAAACAAATAACTACTCTTAAGTGACCAAATATATTCATCTAATATGTCTACCCTTATATCAATGAAACACTCTCAATAGAGCTGTTAATATCATAGTCAATCAGGCATTCACTTGGTGCATCATGTGACTCCCTATCTACATTACTCTTTTTGTAACTACCTACTAATTGGAAGCAATTATCCTTTTAAGAATGAATGAGGAGATCAATCATATTTGTGGCCTACCAATAAGAGCAATAGGTGGAATGATGTAGTGGCTTATGAAGAATCACAAGTAACTTTGAATCATTTATGCAAAAATAAACATGATGAACCTACAATGGAAGAAGTGAAATATGCATAAATCCTAATGCCTACTATTATGGGTGGAATGATGCATGCATTAAAAGGCTCATCTAATTGATGAGAGTGAAACAAAAGAATACATCATGTAGATGTTTCACTCTATTTGAAGAAAAAAATCAAAACTAAGTTCAGGGCACCTTTTCTCCCCCTTTATTTCATAATAATATTTTTTTATTTTCCTTTGTTCATTGGCTCACTAGTTTAGCATGATTGAAGATTATTCTCAGGATTCACTATAACATCTTATTCATTTTTTTCATTTTGATTTTGAGGGGTATGGATGTGTATCCTTGCACTTTATTTTCAAAAAAAAGAAAACAAAACATGGGTACATGATGTGGGAATAAATGATGCAAAAGATATGCAATCTACATGGGTTTGTTATGCAATTAAATGATATGTACAAAAGCTTCTTTTTATTTTCATTTTTCTTTCATTTGTAACTAATTCCCTAAAAGGAAACCAAATATCATGCCACCTATCATGCTATGAAATGCAATCAAGAGGAAACAATTCAGGTTACTTGATTATCTTTAGGTGGTGGATCAAATGAATGAAAAGTGTATGGAATCACAAGATTAAGAGACAATGCCTATTTTAAACTATGATATGTCCCTCTAATATTGACCCGTGTATTGTGTAACCTTGGGATTTCTATCTAAAAATTCCATTTAAGGTCCCGTTAATTGTTTGGTCAGTTCAAGATCAAATCCTATCACCATCCAAAATTCATGGATAATTAAGACTTCCATTCATATCAAATGTCCTTAAGCTGACTAACCCATACACTTCCTCTAGGTGACATTGATGAGTATGTAGTAAATAGGTTGTACATGTTTTCCAGGATTCTGTTCTTTTGTGTGATTAGCTTGATTGCTTGCTTGAATTGCTTGTTTGGATTGGACTGTGTTTATTTCTTGTGAAATCTACAAAATAGGTATGTGGTTATGCTTATGGCTAATCACTCTATTTTCATGGTGATTTCCGAGGTTTTATCGGTTGCTTAGAAATAACTGCTTGGTTGACTTTTATTTCATGACACTGTAAAGTGACTATGACTATCACCATAAATATATGTGCATGACTAGCTCAGATCCTAGTCCTCCTCAGTAGCTTTGATGATCATGAGATTGATGACCTAGTACATGGTCTACCCTTGGGGTAGGATCTCTAGGTTATCATGAGTCAATGTGTTGGTCTACTCTTGGGTAGGACCATACGACTACATAGCCCTATGTAGTGATCTACTTGTAAGGTAGGATCATGGGGGTTATTTGAGATCTACCATATGAGAGAGGTAGTATCCATGTCCACTACAAGGACAACATAAAGGCAAGGATAAGTAGGGATTGAGTAGTTATGCTTAATACATAAAGTTTGATCTGTTAAGCAATAATTTGATTGCATTATGTTGTTATAAATAGTTGCAAGATTTTGATTCCCCCACATACCAGTATAATTCATTTTACTGACTGACGTTTTGTTTGTCGATATTTTAGGAATATCTAAAAATTGGAAAAATAGTAAAGTGGAACTTGTGAAGAATAAAGTTAAATCATAAAGGCGGATTTAGTTAGATAGAACTCTACAGTGGGTAGAAGTTCCAAATTCCTATTTTTGAAAGGTATGCAGAAAGTATTTTTTACCCATTTTAAGCTTAGTTATGGTAGAATTTATTAATTATTTTTGATTATTTACAAAACCATTGATCCTATTTTGGGATAGTGACTCTGACTTCTTGGTTTTCCTTAATTGGGGGTTACCAGGAGGTGGGGTCATTACAGTGACACTGCCTTAAGAAGTTGCAACTAAGCCACATAGTTTTTTTTCTTTCAATTTTTGAATTTTATTGCAAAGAAATAGAAGAACACATTCTATGATGACAAGACAGAAATCATGCTTCTACTACTCCACAATTACACTAGGTAGATGTGGATCCTATAACCCAGAATAATAAAACAAAAAAGTAAATAAAAGATAGAGCTGTTCCAACACCCCCCAAGGTTGAACTTGACTATGTCCTCATAGGAAGAATCCAATCAAAGAGGTAGAATAGCGGTACCATATCAAAATGGCGGTGGTGGTGGCATGTTTAGATCGTGCATTTAGAAAGTGCACTGGAAAGTTGGGGGTTTCTATGCATATCTAGAGGCCGTGGGTAGTTGCCAACATATCCTTGGCTCCAATAGTTGTTAAAGAATGAGACTGGTAGTTCTCCATCCTCTATAATAGAGTATGCATGTGCTCCTGGTTGGCCTGAACAAGGTGATCATTCTAAAAAATGTCCTACTGGTTCTGATACAGTCGTCCTCGAACAACTTAGATGCCCGCCAATGTTGCTTTTTGTTGTTGTTGTCCCTACTGTATTTCCTGCTGCATCCCATATTTACCTGCCGTGGAGTATGGGTCATCATGCTGGGTAGGTGATGGAGTAGTGGAGTTGGAAGCTCCATGTCTTCTGGATGACTTGTAGCTGACCCACCTTTGTGTGAACGACATGGTTGCCTATTCTTCATCATCATCATCATCATCATCATCATCATCATCATCATCATCATCATCATCATCATCATCATCATCATCATCATCATCATCATCATCATCATCATCATCATCATCATCATCATCATCATCATCATCATCATCATCATCATCATCATCATCATCATCATCATCATCATCATCATCATCATCATCATCATCATCATCATCATCATCATCATCATCATCATCATCATCATCATCATCATCATCATCATCATCATCATCATCATCATCATCATCATCATCATCATCATCATCATCATCATCATCATCATCATCATCATCATCATCATCATCATCATCATCATCATCATCATCATCATCATCATCATCATCATCATCATCATCATCATCATCATCATCATCATCATCATCATCATCATCATCATCATCATCATCATCATCATCATCATCATCATCATCATCATCATCATCATCATCATCATCATCATCATCATCATCATCATCATCATCATCATCATCATCATCATCATCATCATCATCATCATCATCATCATCATCATCATCATCATCATCATCATCATCATCATCATCATCATCATCATCATCATCATCATCATCATCATCATCATCATCATCATCATCATCATCATCATCATCATCATCATCATCATCATCATCATCATCATCATCATCAAGGTTGACCTTCTCTTCCCCTAGGGCCAAGAATGCCCAAAGGACGTAGAGGTTTACCATTTGAACCTTCCCCTGCCCCTGCATGGACCTGGAAAAGATTATGTTGGTGAGCTAGCGATGTAGAATCTGAGTAAATGGATGCTCGATGTCCATGCTGGAGTTCTTGTGGCAGCTAATTGTGAAGCCACATGGCATGCCCGTCAAGAGCCTCCATGGCCACGAGTAGTCGAAGTCACTGGTGGTGTAGCACACCTCCTTGTCTGGCCACCCGTAGATGGTATTGAATTACTCCAATGTCAAATGAGGAGGGTTGTTGAGAAGATGGAAGCGCACCAACCTTCCTCCCATCCTTCCCCATGCCCGGGGATGCAACAGACTTCCAAGGATTCTAGGAACTTGCAAACGATCTCTTGGTAGGTGGGCCAATCACCAAAGAAAGGGTGATCGCCCACCATTCCTGGCCAGAACAAACATGGATAAGGCTCTCGGTGAAGCCTGTTGTGGCAAGGAAGGAATGGTTGCCACACCGTGTCGGGATCAACTCCCTCCTCATCAGGGAGGCATAGATATTCCTTTGGTCTTTGTTATCGTGAGTAATACATGCCAGCTTTGGCACCATCGCGGTGGCTCCTGCTGCTAAGGAAGCGGTCCTTCATGCCACCATGATCCAGAACAAGAAGAGATGAAGGAGAAAGAGCTCGGGGAAGACTCTGATCATATGGAAGATCTGACACTACTCTGCTTGTAAGGAATGTGATGTGGGTGTGGTTGAAACACAACCCACACCCTTTCTTTTATAGCCTTCTATCTGCCTTTAAACCCCATGTTGGTACTACTGATATATGTGTTGGTAGTACCGACTCCTCCCCCACGATCTAGGCAAAGTCGATATCAAGCATTTATACCAATGCTTCTCATCTGTCTATATTGCGACACACATATTGCCATGTCTTGGTAGTACCAACACCCTTTGATAATATCAATTTTTGAAAGTGCGCGTCGGATCGGTACTACCGACCTTTGCATGGAGATGATCTGGATGTTTGATTTGTGCATCCACAAATTCTGTGTTTTTATGAGTCGTTACTATCGATGAGTGTGTCAGTACTACTGAGCTTCTTTTCTATCTCCCCTTGTAAAAGACGTCGATACTACTAACTTTGTTGGTCAGTGGTACCAAGTCATTAATAATCTTGATACTCTCAAAAGGCCTCTTGGTATCTTGAACCTGGAGTGACATTTGAGTCAGTGGTACCGAGCCTATACAGTGAATGTAGCCTGTCTCTACAAGAAATCGATGCTACCAACCTCCTTGTCAGTAGTACCAAGAGAAACATTAGGCGTCCCTATTGGAAAGCATCGATACTACCAAGTTGCTTGTCAGTTGTTACGACCCCACCTCCTGATAACCCCCAATTAAGGGAGACCAAGAGGTTGAGCCGCACCCATTAATCTCGGATCAAAGGTTCGACATATAACCATGAATAATTATTAAATTCTAACAGACTATACTGAAAATGGTAATAAAATTTTTCTTTGCATACCTTGAAAAGTTGGGAACTATCTTCTAACCTCAACTGAACTATTCTATCTAATTCCTCCTTGTTCTTTAATTCTTTAATTCACAAGGTGTCGCTTTATTGTTTGTACTTTTCATTGTACCTAAAACGCCGACAAACAAAACGTCGGTCAGCCGAAGCGGGTATGTGGAGGAAACAAATAATGTTCAACTATGGTAACAATATAATCATTCAATTAATCATTTAACAATCCAGATTACATTTTAAGCCATACAACTCAATCCATACATATTCTCGAACTCTGGGATGTCCCTGCAGTGGACATGAATATCACCTCTCTTTTAGGTAATAGAGTCTCATGGCACTATCCGAAGATAGCCCAATATCTAACTCATTATGACTTGATGGTCCTACCTCCATGGTAGCCATGTACTAAGTCAACCATAGACCTGATGAACCTACCCAATAGGTAGCCATGTACTAGGTCATCCATAGACCTGATGGACCTACCCAATAGGTAGCCATGTACTAGGTCTTTCTCTAACCTGATGGACCTACCCATAGGCAGCCATGTACTAGGTTAGCTATTATGCCACAGAGAGAACCATGATCTGAGTTTGTAGGCATATACTCTTTGTGATAGTCATAGCCACATTATAGTTTGCATGAACTAAATAAACATCCAACAGTTTATTTAAAGCAACCGGTAAAACATTCGGAAATCACCGTGAAACTAGAACGGTTATTCATAAGCATAACCACATACCTGTCCAGTAGATTTCTCAAGCTAATATCAATTCCAACCAAGAAAGCAATCCAAGGAAGTAATTCAACCACATATTCAAGAATCCTAAAAAACACATGTATTCCATTTACTACACACTTTATCAAGATTCTTTCTATCCAACTTGAAATCGCTTCCTAAGGTTTCTGTATCCATTTTAGGGTTTCGTTTTTCATTTAGGGTTTTCCTTCATCCTTTACCATATTAAACCCTATATTTATGCCATTACTCACAAACCCTAATTATCTCATCTATTCTTCAATATTAAGGTTATCTTAACCAAAATATAATCCTATTTTCATATTATAGGCACATTAATCATCAATTAAGCTTCTTTTTCATTAAAGCTACTATTTTATCCTTTTAATCCATAACGAGATCATTATCCGCATCAATCATCAATTTCCAAGTTCATTAGGGTCAAATTAACTATGAACTCATTTGTCATAACTCTACCTTTTATTCATGAGAAAACCCTAATTTCTACCTTTTGGGTTTTTATCCATACTTAGGAACTTTTATATTCAAAATGGATTTAGAACATCATAACTCTATCCTATTCATGGATTTGCACAATTGAGACCATTAAAAGGCATATTATCCCAAATTAGGGTTTCTAATCCCATTGATGTAAACTTAGGTACATGAAACTCTAAATTAAGACAATTATGTATAAAGATCATCCTTTTAGATTCAAACCATCCTTTTTATCATTAACATGCTAATACCAACTTTAATCATCTATTAAACCCTACTTTAATCATACCAAAATAGGGTTCTTTAAATATTAATACATTAAAGTTTATATCTTTCATTACTTTTCGAATTGCATAAGGAATTAGGCTATAAAACTATTTTTAATGAATTCCTTGTGTTCTCCTGATCAAAAATCATTTATAACTTGTTTTAATCCGAGCTACGGTTAATTATTTATGAATTTTGCATGAAAACACTTACTTGACCAATCGGATGGCGCCACATCATCCAGCTCATGCAATGCAGATTGCTTGAGAATCACAACCGAATTACGGTTTTGCCCTCGACTTAAAACTCAGTTCCTTTGACCCACGGAGGGAAATTCCGTCCAATCAGGCCTCCCCTTTCTTCTTCCTCATGATCCGGCTGCTGCTTATGCCGCAACAACCCTAGCTGCGGCTGCGGCCTTCTCCTCCCTCTCCTGGACCTCGTCGGTCTCCGGAAAAGGGTCCCGGACCTCCCCGCACCTGGGGCGCCGCCCGATGTCAGCCATCAGGGCTGTCTTCACACCCCACAGGCCGGCGACTTGTGGCTGCCCTGCAGGTCGAGCGACTGCTACTGCACCTCGTCTAGGGCCTGGGGATGAAGGCTCTCTTTCCCTTCAGCAACATGGGGTATTAAGCTTCCATCACGAACCCTCCCTGGCTCCTTGTTGTGCTTTGATTGTACTATTTTTCCTTGATTAGGGTTTAGAACATAAGGAAGTATGAAGAAGATAATGAAGAGGGTGGGAGACGTGAGATCTCTCTGGATTCGCCCCCAAGTCTCACCCCTTTTATAGCTGAAGCCAACGAAGCCCTGTGGGGACTTTCCATTAGGAAAAGAAGTCCTTCTTCTAATAGAACTCATTTTCCTTCAAAGAGAAGCAATTCTTCTCTCTCTCTCTCTTTCGGTATCTCCTATTGCTTGGATATTAGGAATTCGAAAATCCCTCTTACTTATTCTCTCTTTCCTTACTTTTTAATCCATTGACACAAAATTCTATTTCTTTTAATCAAAATCACTTTCTTTTTAACAATACCTCATAATTCCTTAATAATGCATTATATTATCCTCTTATTTTGCCTTTTTAATATTTTCTCTTTCTTTCCTCTTTATTGGGACTCCTTGGATCCCAAGGCACTCTATTATTTCGAAATTCATTTTATTGGAATACTCCTTATCTTTCTTAATGCACCTATATGCATTATTTCACATTATCTTGCTTATTTCTCATTTAAATATTCCTTTTTGAGAATTTCTTTTTATTTCTCTTCTATTTTCCTCATTGACATTCCTTTTATCATTAGGAAACCTTGGAACACGAAATTCCACAATGGATCACCTAATTATACCTTTTCCCACTTATTTCCAACATTTTCACATTATTTTCAATTTCTTTCTCTAATAAAGAAATACATAGTTAATCTTTTCTTTTTTCTTATTGCTTTTCTTTGCAACTTTAGACTCCTTGGAACCCAAGGAATCCAAGAGGCACGAAATCCCTCTTTGGATTTGCCTTCTAGAGGTTTCTACATATTTCTTTTCTTCAGAATTCAATTATCCATTTACTAATTGAATTTCCTTGTTATTTCCTTGTTATTGGGCCCAATAGCCAATAAAGCCCACAAATCAAACAACAAGGCTATTTTAAACGAAATCCAATTATTCAAAACAAATCACATCATTATTTGTTCAATTATCCTTAATATGAGAAATTGCATTTCTCACCAATTGAACCCAAAAATTGGGGTTGTAACATCCTTCCCCTCTTATAGGAATTTTGTTCTCAAAATTTAAACAAGCAAACAAACAATTCAGGATAAGACTTTTCCATGTCCATCATTGGCCCCTATGTGGCTTTACCGTACTCATGGCGCTTTCACAGAGCTTTATCATCACATATTCTTTTCTCTGAGTTCTTTCATCCTGGCGTCTATAAACTACACAGGTGACTCAGGCCATGTCAGCCTCCCTTGGGGCTCACTAGGTTCATTGCTCAGCACATGGTCGGGTACCTCACATAGTGCTCTAAATTGGACACATGGAAAACATCTCCCATTAACTCTATCCTGAGGGGTAGGGTCAAACCTAACCTTCTCCACCCATCCATCTCTAATGGACTCATGTATCGGGGACTCAACTCTCTTAGTTATAACTTAGAGGGGTCAGATTTTCATGTCACATAATCTCCCACAGTAACTTGTATGTCAGTCTACTTTGCATCTGCTCATGACTCTCATCGTCTCTAGGCTACTTTCAGCCCTTGCACGATCAAAGTGACTTCATCTACACGCACTGGGGGTCCCTTTTTCTAACCATCATGTGGTACTTTTCTAACCATCATGTGGTCCTTTCACCAACATCACCTTACTGAAGTGGTGACCGACACAACCTCCCTTACAGAGCTTCATATAAAACCCGATACTGGCTATGGTGATCAATGTCACATCTTTCATAGGACAAGAACTGTCTCTAGATATCACCCTGA
Source organism: Alisma plantago-aquatica (assembly GCA_963693085.1). NCBI lineage: Eukaryota > Viridiplantae > Streptophyta > Magnoliopsida > Alismatales > Alismataceae > Alisma > Alisma plantago-aquatica. Next base: position 517,053,718 of record OY856413.1, on the reverse strand, counting down.
ACGAGCATACATGCCCTCATCAGACCCGTTAGTCTGGATCATACTATCCATAGTTAGGGGTGATAAACTATACTAACATAGAGTTCTCAATGTACCTACTTCCACCTTTTGGAAGGGAACCTTTAGTTCAAACTCAAGAACCTTTGAACTCGCTTCATGGTGTAGTTGAACCATCTGTAACATACTGAATCTCAGGGTCTTCCCTGCAATTTACCCACTTTTGAGATTTCCTTTTCCTTTTAGTCCATTTGGACATTTTCCACAAATTTCCCATCCTTTTGGATCATTCTTGGACTCCTTGTGCAATTTGAGCACAATCTGAGGTTGAAATCACTATTTACCCTCATTTATGTAAATTGAAGGGTGTTTGCACAAATAACCCACATTAGGGGATAAGTTAGGGTTAATTATGTAATTTTGTCTTTAATGGGATTATATAGTAGATTATATTTATTTGGAGCTTTTTGGATAAATATATTATTATTAATATGTATTTGAGTTCATATATGTGTATATTAACCTTTATTGTTTCTCTCTCCTCGAAATATGATTTTAGTTCACATTAATATGTTATTTTGTTGAGTAATGATTATTTGTACCCTAATGTGTTTTATATCTCGAGATTACTCACATGTTTCTCATTAATAAGCTTTTTCATATAATTCCTTGATTTTAATATATTATTATACTCTTTTATGAGCCATATATTTATTAAGGGCCTTATTATGCATTAAACGAGAAAGTGATTGCATAGCATTGTAATATTCGTCATTATAAGCCTATGGTTCAATTTTGGCGTTATTTGGAGTTGATTTGACCTCTCTAATGCATTTTATAAGCTTTTATTATAGTGTGTTATAATAATTGAATCGATTTCATTAATATCCTCTGTAACGCCTAAAGTTGGGTCATTTATTTGGCTGTCACGCGCCCCCTCCACCTGCGAGCCATCCGACGGCCGGATTAGATCTCCGCTTTGATCGGACGATGCGGAGCTCGTCCCCTACCTCCGTTCAGCTGTGCAGACCTGGCCCCTGATCCCCTCCGCGTCGTTCTCACTCCCTACTCCACCGTTACTCGTGATTCTTGTCCCTTTAGCTTCGGCTCGCGACGATGGTTTTAATGAGCCCTAGCTCATCGTCTCTATCGCTCTGTACACGAAATGCCCAAATGAGCCTCTCACCTCCTCTCCACCATGGAAGCACAGAAGCCAGCCTCGACCACCCCAACGCCTATATAATGATGTAGAAACAACCCCCGGGCTCCGAGCCTTCCATCTCTCCCTCCAATTTCTTCCCGTTTGCCCCCGAAGACCCCAACCTGCTCAAGGTGGATCTCCGACGAACTTGGACCTACTGCTCACATCTCCGGCCACCCCCGTTCGATTAGTTTTGCGGTGAGCTTCCTTGACACCTGTTCTTCGTTTCCGATGTATCCCTTCGCCTTGTGACGCCCCCGAACGTCGGGTCCTGTAAGTCACCGTCGAGCTCAGCCGGCGCCTGCCATTTCTGAGCTTGGATGCTTCTCCACCCTCGCCAACGCCTTTCTTTGTCTTGCCTCGAGTCCGCGAGCACGTTCCTAGCCTTGGTCGAGACCCTTCTAGTTGGTTTTGATGCTCCGATTCGCCGATCTCTCTTTCCCCTGTTTCGGCCAAGTTGGGCCTGCTTTCTCTACTCTCGAGCACGCGTGACCTCGCTTGTTGCCTCCCTGAGATCGTGAGACTTCAGGGAATAGATTCCCGGTCTCAGCTTGGGACATACCCGCAAGGAAGCGGGCAGGAGCAATGGAGCCAAGCTCCAGGTTGCTCCCTCGCCATGGTCGAGGAAGGAGCAATCAGGCACAGGCAAGGACCAATGCACCCCTGCCCTTGCCATGGGCCTTTGCTTTTGGGCTAGGGTTATTTTCGTCTTTTCACACCCCCGGTTTCTTCTTTCTATCGCAAAGCAATTGATCTGTTCAAATGACCTAAATGCCCTCGTCAATTTAATTGGTTTGATTTAACAAGCAAGGGTATTTTGGTCCTTTACTCTGTTATTTACATCGAATCCTATTTTTAGTTAAATATATGTCACACTATGGTTTTACTAATTTCTGATTGGTCAGGTTTACTTAATTCATAGTAAATCGATCCTTTGTCAGAAAAATATGAATAAATAGTCGATGGAAAGGATTTTTAACGTAGAATTTGATTTTATGGTTTTTGAGACATGATTTGGATTCCTTTTCCGAAGTTTGCTTTGATTGGCATTTTTAGTAGGTAAATGTTTTAAAATACATAATTAATTCATTTTAACTCTGTTTTGTAAAATAAAATATGTTTTCTTATTCGGGAGAATATGACTAATATTTTGGGCTTGGTTTTGAACCCTAAATCGTAGTTTTGTAAAATTAGGGTTTTTCTTATGATTTATGTCTTTATATATATTAATACATGTGTTATGTTTATAACTAGGATTATGGATGGTTTGCTATCTATTTGGTGGATATGATGGTAATGTATATATCTAAGGTATGTGCAACCTATTTTGTATGTGAAAACCTATTTGAGTATGCAAACAACTATGATGAATGTGTGGAATATATAATGTGCAATACACCTACTCTCAGTTGGGATTTTATCCAACCCCACTCATTATTGTGCTAGCCTGATTATCCCTCTAATTGCATTTATTGGCTCTTTACTTATTTTATGCCATTGGTCTCATTCAATTGAATCATGTGAATCATTCTTCTACATATGTTGCCTCCTTTACTTGGAAATGCTTAATCTTGTTTTTGACTATGTGGCTCATCCTTTTGAGATATTTGGAAACATTGTATAATGTTGTTCCTTGTTGGCTCCTTTACTTGTTGGAATTCTTGTATAATGATGTTGCCTATGATGGCCTGTTGATTGAGATTATTTATTTGGGTCTTATTCCCAATGCTATGTTGCATCTTGTTCTACTTTTCACTATGCTGCCAAGTGAATGTTTATGCATGATATAGTTATTGGCCAATTGACAATGTAGTGTACATGAGTACAAACCACCCACAGGGCACTGAGGTTTTAGTCCTCCTACCGGGCACTGGGGTTTTAGTCCCCCTGCCATTTTATATATTAGGCACTGGGGTTTTATTCCCCCTGCCACTTTTTAGGCACTGGGGTTTTAGTCCCCCTGCCATTGGTGAGGTCCGGTAGGTGCCTCACCCTACATTGAGAGGATGTTGAGTCATAATTTATATTCATGCAAATGTGATAATTGTTGATATTTAAATGTGGCAGTTTCTCTCTCTCGTATTCATATATTTGCCTCATTTCTTTTGAAATCTCTTATTGTAGAGAATCTTTGATATTGCAAAGCTTTATATTATTATTTGTCCTATTCCTTTTTATTAACACATACCTTTTATCTTTCTCTTGCTGGATGACCCCAACCATCCAGGATAAGATCAGAGTGCGCATGGAAGCTTGGTGAATCCAAAGCTAAGGATAGGATAAGAAGAAAGGAATATATAGCTTGAGTGATCATGTTTGCTTTTATGTTATATAGTTATTTAGTTTGGAGACAATGTTGTATTAGTCTAAGTCTTCCTCTACCTAGATCCTTGTAGTTGCTTGTATAAAGTTGTACTCCCATCTGGGAAAATTTTATAATGTACTCTTTATACATTTTGAATAAGTCAAGATTTAATTCTTCCGCTGCCATACTTTTGGTGTTTTTGTTTATCATGTTTTTAGTAGAGACTTTGGGTCTTTACAGCATGGTATCAGAGCATCAAGGTAGTCAGATTCTTGACTAGTTCAAAATTGTCTCCTATATAGAACCCTTACCATATATAGTTCCTTTAGTTAGTTTTTCACCTTAGAGTTGACCTATAAAGAATTTTTGATTTAGGATCATAATAATTTCATATTAGAAATAAAATTTGTCAACTTTTTGGTGAATTGTCTAATTGAGTAGCTATTAGAGCAAGAAGTTGAAGTGATGGTGTCTAGAAAGGGTCAGAGCTTGGGGGCTGGCAATATTTTCCTCCGCCCCACTAGCTTGGTAACGAGGACTCCTGAGCTCATATGACCTGGCCTGGCCTGATCTGAAACGGACAGCTCGAAATAGTCTACCTTTAGACATAACCTTATTGTTGAGTAACCTTTATAACCCTTATATGATGATTTGATTTATTTTCTCAATATAAAAATCATCTTGTAATCCCTAAGTACCATATATGAGTCTTAGATTCCTATGTTTAGGGTTTGGTGTACCCTATGCCCTATGCTATACCTTGAGTTGGAAGATAGAGTTTAGGAAGACTTTCATGTTGGATGTTATACCCTTAAAGTAGTTTGACTTAGTCAACCCTTTGAGTGGAAGAGTAGTTTTAGTACCTTGATAGATTTTAGGGTTATTGATTTCGAGGACGAAATCCTCTTTAGGGGGTTGGAGTCCCTCAATGCCTTGAAATCAAGAAACCCTAACTCCTTAGACATGGGAATAGAGAGCTTATGTGTTTAGAGTTTAATAAACCTAATATGATTGTAATTCATCTTGTTTGCTTATAACTAATGGATAAGTCATGTAATCCATATGCTTGAACCTTAATATATTCTTGATGCACATAATCATTAATTATTCATATGTGGATATACATAGTTTTGAGTAAGTCACCCTAATGATAAAATGTGTATGATACACCCTAAGGATGCCTTGATATGTAATGGTCATGTTGACCTAAACCCTAAGATGTAATCATATAGCCTTGACAACATATGTACATATATACCCTTCATGCCTTTCATGATACTCTAGTGACATTAGGCGTCATCACATGATATACCTTAATGCATGTAAATCACTTAATCATATTTGTGACCCAATTATCAACACATGTTAGGCATAGCACCTTGTTGACTAAAATACATCTCATTGATCATCTTATTGGTTTATGAATAAAATCAGTAATAAGAGGATGCGTAATTAGATTCATATAATGTGATGTTAATTCATAGTAATTAGTGTTATAAGAGATAATGATTAGTGATGTCATGGATATGGGCATGTAAGGTAGCGTGACAACATGTAGCTTGGAGATAAGCCATATACCCTTAGACCTGTTATTAGGGTAATAATTGGTTGGATGATATTATATGGCATAATCCCACATGTTGTAGTTAATGGATAATATTGAGTTATTTAGGTTCGTGACCTAATGCATTAATTGATGTTGAAATGGCTTTGTAAACCCTAATTGTGCTTAAAACCCTTGATGAGGGAAATACACATGATATATTATGTTGAGTTTGATAAAATAATATAGGTTTGGTGGAAACCTTAGTAGCACCTCACCTATGTAGATTTTGTGATGTGCCCTAGAGTAAGGGTTATAATCTAGTTGTTTATGGTTGGGATGTTACACACTCACCCTCTCTTTCCTCTTGTTGAGATTTCGGGGACGAAATCCTCTTTAAGGGGTGGTGTGCTGTAACATACTGAATCTCAGGGTCTTTCCTGCAATTTACCCACTTTTGAGCTTTCCTTTTCCTTTTAGTCCATTTGGACATTTTCCACAAATTTCCCATCCTTTTGGATCATTCTTGGACTCCTTGTGCAATTTGAGCACAATCTGAGGTTGAAATCACTATTTACCCTCATTTATGTAAATTGAAGGGTGTTTGCACAAATAACCCACATTAGGGGGATAAGTTAGGGTTAATTATGTAATTTTGTCTTTAATGGGATTATATAGTAGATTATATTTATTTGGAGCTTTTTGGATAAATATATTATTATTAATATGTATTTGAGTTCATATATGTGTATATTAACCTTTATTGTTTCTCTCTCCTCGAAATATGATTTTAGTTCACATTAATATGTTATTTTGTTGAGTAATGATTATTTGTACCCTAATGTGTTTTATATCTCGATATTACTCACATGTTTCTCATTAATAAGCTTTTTCATATAATTCCTTGATTTTAATATATTATTATACTCTTTTATGAGCCATATATTTATTAAGGGCCTTATTATGCATTAAACGAGAAAGTGATTACATAGCATTGTAATATTCGTCATTATAAGCCTATGGTTCAATTTTGGCGTTATTTGGAGTTGATTTGACCTCTCTAATGCATTTTATAAGCTTTTATTATAGTGTGTTATAATAATTGAATCGATTTCATTAATATCCTCTGTAACGCCTAAAGTTGGGTCATTTATTTGGCTGTCACACGCCCCTCCACCTGCGAGCCATCCGACGGCCGGATTAGATCTCCGCTTTGATCGGACGATGCGGAGCTCGTCCCCTACCTCCGTTCAGCTGTGCAGACCTGGCCCCTGATCCCCTCCGCGTCGTTCTCACTCCCTACTCCACCGTTACTCGTGATTCTTGTCCCTTTAGCTTCGGCTCGCGACGACGGTTTTAATGAGCCCTAGCTCATCGTCTCTATCGCTCTGTACACGAAACGCCCAAATGAGCCTCTCACCTCCTCTCCACCATGGAAGCACAGAAGCCAGCCTCGACCACCCCAACGCCTATATAATGATGTAGAAACAACCCCCGGGCTCCGAGCCTTCCATCTCTCCCTCCAATTTATTCCCATTTGCCCCCGAAGACCCCAACCTGCTCAAGGTGGATCTCCGATGAACTTGGACCTACTGCTCACATCTCCAGCCACCCCCGTTCGATTAGTTTTGCGGTGAGCTTCCTTGACTCCTGTTCTTCGTTTCCGATGTATCCCTTCGCCTTGTGACGCCCCCGAACGTCGTGTCCTGTAAGTCACCGTCGAGCTCAGCCGGCGCCTGCCATTTCTGAGCTTGGATGCTTCTCCGCCCTCGCCAACGCCTTGCTTTGTCTTGCCTCGAGTCCGCGAGCACGTTCCTAGCCTTGGTCGAGACCCTTCTAGTTGGTTTTGATGCTCTGATTCGCCGATCTCTCTTTCCCCTGTTTCGGCCAAGTTGGGCCTGCTTTCTCTGCTCTCGAGCACGCGTGACCTCGCTTGTTGCCTCCCTGAGATCGTGAGACTTCAAGGAATAGATTCCCGGTCTCATCTTGGGACATACCCGCAAGGAAGCGGGCAGGAGCAATGGAGCCAAGCTCCAGGTTGCTCCTTCGCCATGGCTGAGGAAGGAGCAATCAGGCACAGGCAAGGACCAATGCGCCCCTGCCCTTGCCATGGGCCTTTGCTTTTGGGCTAGGGTTATTTTCGTCTTTTCACACCCCCGGTTTCTTCTTTCTATCGCAAAGCAATTGATCTGTTCAAATGACCTAAATGCCCTCGTCAATTTAATTGGTTTGATTTAACAAGAAAGGGTATTTTGGTCCTTTACTCTGTTATTTACATCGAATCCTATTTTTAGTTAAATATATGTCACACTATGGTTTTACTAATTTCTGATTGGTCAGGTTTACTTAATTCATAGTAAATCGATCCTTTGTCAGAAAAATATGAATAAATAGTCGATGGAAAGGATTTTTAACGTAGAATTTGATTTTATGGTTTTTGAGACATGATTTGGATTCCTTTTCCGAAGTTTGCTTTGATTGGCATTTTTAGTAGGTAAATGTTTTAAAATACATAATTAATTCATTTTAACTCTGTTTTGTAAAATAAAATATGTTTTCTTATTCGGGAGAATATGACTAATATTTTGGGCTTGGTTTTGAACCCTAAATCGTAGTTTTGTAAAATTAGGGTTTTTCTTATGATTTATGTCTTTATATATATTAATACATGTGTTATGTTTATAACTAGGATTATGGATGGTTTGCTATCTGTTTGGTGGATATGATGGTAATGTATATATCTAAGGTATGTGCAACCTATTTTGTATGTGAAAACCTATTTGAGTATTCAAACAACTATGATGAATGTGTGGAATATATAATATGCAATACACCTACTCTCAGTTGGGCTTTTATCCAACCCCACTCATTATTGTGCTAGCCTGATTATCCATCTAATTGCATTTATTGACTCTTTACTTATTTTATGCCATTGGTCTCATTCAATTGAATCATGTGAATCATTCTTCTACATATGTTGCCTCCTTTACTTGGAAATGCTTAATCTTGTTTTTGACTATGTGGCTCATCCTTTTGAGATATTTGGAAACATTGTATAATGTTGTTCCTTGTTGGCTCCTTTACTTGTTGGAATTCTTGTATAATGATGTTGCCTATGATGGCCTGTTGATTGAGATTATTTATTTGGGTCTTATTCTCAATGCTATGTTGCATCTTGTTTTACTTTTCACTATGCTGCCAAGTGAATGTTTATGCATGATATAGTTATTGGCCAATTGACAATGTAGTGTACATGAGTACAAACCACCCACAGGGCACTGAGGTTTTAGTCCTCCTGTCGGGCACTGGGGTTTTAGTCCCCCTGCCATTTTATATATTAGGCACTGGGGTTTTATTCCCCCTGCCACTTTTTAGGCACTGGGGTTTTAGTCCCCCTGCCATTGGTGAGGTCCGGTAGGTGCCTCACCCTACATTGAGAGGATGTTGAGTCATAATTTATATTCATGCAAATGTGATAATTGTTGATATTTAAATGTGGCAGTTTCTCTCTCTCGTATTCATATATTTGCCTCATTTCTTTTGAAATCTCTTATTGTAGAGAATCTTTGATATTGCAAAGCTTTATATTATTATTTGTCCTATTCCTTTTTATTAACACATACCTTTTATCTTTCTCTTGCTGGATGACCCCAATCATCCAGGATAAGATCAGAGTGCGCATGGAAGCTTGGTGGATCCAAAGCTAAGGATAGGATAAGAAGAAAGGAATATATAGCTTGAGTGATCATGTTTGCTTTTATGTTATATAGTTGTTTAGTTTGGAGACAATGTTGTATTAGTCTAAGTCTTCCTCTACCTAGATCCTTGTAGTTGCTTGTATAAAGTTGTACTCCCATCTGGGAAAATTTTATAATGTACTCTTTATACATTTTGAATAAGTCAAGATTTAATTCTTCCGCTGCCATACTTTTGGTGTTTTTGTTTATCATGTTTTTAGTAGAGACTTTGGGTCTTTACACCATCTCTCTCATGGGTAGTTCAACTAGATCTGTCCCTTGACAGAACTCTTTATTTATTATGTCATCTAGGTAAGGCGATCTACCATAACCCATATTGCATCTCGACCTTCCTCGATCCAGGGAAGACTTTTCACAACATCCATAGTGTTGAACTCTCATCCCCTCTCAGGGATTCTTTTGTCCTCCATATCGATACACTGGGTTACTGGGGTTCGTCCTTTACCTCCTGGCTTGCATGGCCATAAACCACATGCAACTTCACCTTTAAGCGTCCATAGTGTTATTGCCATTTACCATGGTGTATGGTGATCTTCAATCATGATTTCATGTACGTCATGATTCCTCAAGATCGATTCCTCAGACACCCTAAACCACTCTAGTCGGGGTTTCATCACCTTCTTTTCCAAATAAGTGCATCTGAGGTTCTACCACCATCCTTTCATTGCATCAAGGACTAGACTGGCTAACCAAACAACCATTAAGTTTCCAATGTATCTTGTTACATCTGAGTGTTATCCAAACACCCCTCCTTTTCAAACTTAGGGTTAGCCAAACAACCTCTTCTAACTTCTAGTCAAACAAGTCTTAACCAGAGCATTCATTATCACCTCTCATCCTTAGGTATTAGGTAACATTGAAGACATACACTTCCATGTATTTCACTTATCATCTCACCTCAAACTATATGTCTATCTTCATTAAGAACACTCTCTGATTTCATCATCATGGTGACCAAACTCAACCTGGTATAACTTGAAAGTTCTACATAGCTCATTATAGAAACTTCCTCATAAGGGGACTACCTCATTCCTCTTAGTGTTTACAAACCATCCATGTATCATTCACTTTACAAGGGTAGATATCTTCTCTATCCCCATTTCTTGTGGCAACGCTCCAACCTACAACATCTCTTATCCTTGGTGTATGACATGCATAATGTCCTATCTCTCACCCCCATAACAAGAGGAAATAAGCATTTGGCTGCAGTCCAAATATAGAGTTCTTCATGTTCCAAGAGTAGAGATGGTACATCTCACCTTGCCATTACACCTTTAAATCTAAGTTGCAACGTGCCACATATGTTTCTTCATCACAATCATCATGATATCAAACTAGTCTTGCACCTACTGAGGTTTATATCCTTGGTCATCTTCTCTAGGTATATAGGGTACCGACTCTTTTGGGGTCATCCCTCTTCCCTTATGCATCAAGAGAGTGCCCTACTCATCTGCCCTCTGGGTCCCATGAGTTCATGAAGGTGATCAATCTCCTAACCCATGGCCCTCAGACAATGATAGCTGTTACCTCCCGACCCTATGGTCATGTGCAACTGGGGAATTAGGCAAATCCTACTTTCATCGGTCTTATCCCTACCTGACCCTAGGATAGACTTAGGATTCTCAATTATAGTACATGTTCACTTAGAACCTTACCCAAGTCTTCATCATCTCTCTTTCTGCATTTATGGGTTGGCTTTCATCCTTTCATCAGAATCATGGCAACCTGCCTACCTCGGTCAAGCCCCATACTGGTTACCTCCATGGTAACACATTCACATGCAATAGAGATGGATATCTATGGGTCTGTAGATTCAATCTTATACTATGTACTTTTCACTTAGCTTCTCAAGATCCTATGAGACTTCTTTAGGTTACCTTGAACCAACAAAACTGATATACACCCTTCCAAAGGGGTCCCTCTCCCAAGATGGGAGGAAAACTATCTCTAAGGTCACAAAAGCTCTTAGGTCCAGGGTTTACATCCACCCGAGCCTACTTAACCCTAGCAAGCCATTAAGGCACGAGCAGATCACTTACTGTACCATGCTAGGTCATACTTGTCCTCTTTCCTCAATGTTAGATCAAGATCATACCTTTCTTAATTATCAACCTAGCCGTGAGGGGATCATCACTCACATCTTAAAATTTAGGGGTTCCCCTTTTACTCTATGCATGAGTATTACCATGATCGCTTCTATAGGGACTCAACTTCTCATCATGAGCATTAGGTATACCACTTCCCCTCTTAGGCCTAGGAACCCTAGGTTCACTTTTAGGTGTCAAACTGCATGCTCTATCTCTTAACTACGAACCAAGCATGCAAAAGGTATGACATGCACTTCTTGTCATCCTTCAACTCGAGCAACACTTAGGGTTGGGTCCTCCTTAAGGACAACCAACAAGGTACAGGGCCTCATAACCTGCTACTAAACCTTTCTAAGTCTAAGGAACTCTTCTTCTTACCTTATAAGGTAAACATCTCTACCATAGGCACGTAGGCACCAAATGCTTCATCTTCATTTTCTAGGGTTGGTACCTCTAAAGGCAACCAAGATATCATCAACTTTCAGGGATCGATCATGAGGCAACCATTATCATCCATTGTTCAGGGTTTTAGGCTTCCAACCTTTTTGCTGGGTTTCCTGCTCTCTCTAGAGCTAACCCTACATCCAACCTCATCCTTAGAGGTCCTCTCTTCATGAAGGATCAACCTCAAAAGCATGCTCTACATGGGTGAAGCCTAGGTTCGAACTTATGGTTGCTCAAGATCATCCATAACCCTTTATGCTCCATCATAATTCCTTATCCAGGGTTTCATCCTATCATCAACACTATGACGTGCCCTAGGTGCTAGCTATGCCTTACTTGCACAAGTCCATAGGGTTTCTATGATCCTTCACTAACATCATCATCTAAGGAACTATCCTTTACCTTAACATGAACGACCCTTCCCAGGGTTGGGTTGTGCTAGGTCACCCATGGATCCTATGGCATCCCAAAGGCATGTCCTTTCAAACACCTGGTCCAACTCATCTCTCTCTAACCTTCACTTAGGGTTAGGGTTAGCATCATCCTCTGAGGATGTTCCAGGTCTCTACTTGAAATGGAGATCTCTATCTCCAAGGCTAACTTATCCTCCTGGCCCGAAGGTCTAGCCTCAGGTCTCTTATGAGGACATGACATCTTACGTCATACGGCCTAAGCATGTATCTATTATTTATTTTGCACTGAATATATTAAGCTTATGTCCATGACATTTTATTTACATGCCTTTTATTAAGTTATTGGAGGATTTCCTTAAACCTTATTAACCTTATCCATACCTCAAGAGGGTGAGGAGGAGAAAGAAAACCTTAATCCTTTATGTCCTTATCAGAATTTTGTGATGAGAAGGGATGAATAAGATGAGAAGTCCTAAAGGTATCTTATTTCGATTCATACCCTAAGACTTTGGCCAGGCGGTCACACGGGTCCGAGAGTCCTCATATTCCGACTAGCGGTGCAGAGGAAAATCTTGCCAGCCCCCGGTCGTGATCCCTTTCTAGACACCTCCGTCTTTCGGATACTCCTCTAATAACTCCCTTGGGTTCTATGGAGTTTGTAAAATTTAATAATTATTAGTGGTTAAATGAGGAACCTATGCTCTGATACCAAATGTTACGACCCCACCTCCCGATAACCCCCAATTAAGGGAGACCAAGAGGTTGAGCCGCACCCATTAATCCCGGTTCAAAGGTTCAACATATAACCATGAACAATTATTAAATTCTAACAGACTATACTGAAAATGGTAATAAAATTTTTCTTTGCATACCTTGAAAAGTTGGGAACTATCTTCTAACCTCAACTGAACTATTCTATCTAATTCCTCCTTGTTCTTTAATTCTTGAATTCACAAGGTGTCACTTTACTATTTGTACTTTTCATTGTACCTAAAACGCCGACAAACAAAATGTCGGTCAGCCGAAGCTGGTATGTGGAGGAAACAAATAATGTTCAACTATGGTAACAATATAATCATTCAATTAATCATTTAACAATCCAAATTACATTTTAAGCCATACAACTCAATCCATACATATTCTCAAACTCTGGGCTGTCCCTGCAGTGGACATGAATATCACCTCTCTTTTAGGTAATAGAGTCGCATGGCACTATCCGAAGATAGCCCAATATCTAACTCATTATGACTTGATGGTCCTACCTCCATGGTAGCCATATACTAAGTCAACCATAGACCTACCGAATAGGTAGCCATGTACTAGGTCATATATAGACCTGATGGACCTACCCAATAGGTAGCCATGTACTAGGTCTTTCTCCAACCTGATGGACCTACCCATAGGCAGCCATGTACTAGGTTAGCTATTATGCCACAGAGAGAACCAGGATCTGAGTTTGTAGGCATATACTCTTTGTGATAGTCATAGCCACATTATAGTTTGCATGAACTAAATAAACATCCAACAGTTTATTTAAAGCAACCTGTAAAACATTCAAAAATCACCGTGAAACTAGAACGGTTATTCATAAGCGTAACCACATACCTGTCCAGTAGATTTCTCAAGCTAATATCAATTCCAACCAAGAAAGCAATCCAAGGAAGTAATTCAACCACATATTCAAGAATCCTGAAAAACACATGTATTCCATTTACTACACACTTTATCAAGATTCTTTCTATCCAACTTGAAATCGTTTCCTAAGGGTTCTGTATCCATTTTAGGGTTTCGTTTTGCATTTAGGGTTTTCCTTCATCCTTTACCATATTAAACCCTATATTTATGCCATTACTCACAAACCCTAATTATCGCATCTATTCTTCAATATTAAGGTTATCTTAACCAAAATATAATCCTATTTTCATATTATAGGCACATTAATCATCAATTAAGCTTCTTTTTCATTAAAGCTACTATTTTATCCTTTTAATCCATAACGCGATCATTATCCGCATCAATCATCAATTTCCAAGTTCATTAGGGTCAAATTAACATATGAACTCATTTTTCATAACTCTACCTTTTATTCATGAGAAAACCCTAATTACTACCTTTTGGGTTTTTATCCATACTTAGGAACTTTTATATTCAAAATGGATTTAGAACATAATAACTCTATCCTATTCATGGATTTGCACAATTGAGACCATTAAAAGGCATATTATCCCAAATTAGGGTTTCTAAGCCCATTCATGTAAACTTAGGTACATGAAACTCTAAATTAAGACAATTATGTATAAAGATCATCCTTTTAGATTCAAACCATCCTTTTTATCATTAACAGGCTAATACCAACTTTAATCATCTATTAAACCCTACTTTAATCATACCAAAATAGGGTTCTTTAAATATTAATACATTAAAGTTGATATCTTTCATTACTTTTCGAATTGCATAAGGAATTAGGCTATAAAACTATTTTTAATGAATTCCTTGTGTTCTCCTGATCAAAAATCATATATAACTTATTTTGATCCGAGCTACGGTTAATTATTTATGAATTTTGCATTAAAACACTTACTTGACCAATCGGATGGCGCCACGTCATCCAACTCATGCAATCCGGATTGCTTGAGAATCATAACCGAATTATGGTTTTGCCCTCGACTTAAAACTCAGTTCCTTTGACCCGCGGAGGGCAATTCCGTCCAATCAGGCCTCCCCTTTCTTCTTCCTCACGATCCTGCTGCTGCTTGTGCCGCAGCAACCCTAGCTGCGGCTGCGGCCTTCTCCTCCCTCTCATGGACCTCGTCGGTCTCCAGAAAAGGGTCCCGGACCTCCGCCGGACCTCCCCGCACCTGGGGCGCCGCCCGATGTCAGCCATCAGGGCTGTCTTCACACCCCACAGGCCGGCGACTTGCGGCTGCCCTGCAGGTCGAGCGACTGCTGCTGCACCTCATCTAGGGCCTGGGGACGAAGGCTCTCTTTCCCTTCAGCAACATGGGGTATTAAGCTTCCATCACGAACCCTCCCTGGCTACTTGTTGTGCTTTGATTGTACTATTTTTCCTTGATTAGGGTTTAGAACGTAAGGAAGTATGAAGAAGATAACGAAGAGGGTGGGAGGCATGAGATCTCTCTGGATTCACCCCCAAGTCTCACCCCTTTTATAGCTGAAGCCAACGAAGCCCTGTGAGGACTTTCCATTAGGAAAAGAAGTCCTTCTTCTAATAGAACTCATTTTACTTCAAAGAGAAGCAATTCTTCTCTCTCTCTCTCTCTCTTTCAGTATCTCCTATTGCTTGGATATTAGGAATTCGAAAATCTCTCTTACTTATTCTCTCTTTCCTTACTTTTTAATCCATTGACACGAAATTCTATTTCTTTTAATCAAAATCACGTTCTTTTTAAGAATACCTCATAATTCCTTAATAATGCATTATATTATCCTCTTATTTTGCCTTTTTAATATTTTCTCTTTCTTTCCTCTTTATTGGGACTCCTTGGATCCCAAGGCACTCTATTATTTCGAAATTCTTTTTATTGGAATACTCCTTATCTTTCTTAATGCACCTATATGCATTATTTCACATTATCTTGCTTATTTCTCATTTAAATATTCCTTTTTGAGAATTTCTTTTTATTTCTCTTCTATTTTCCTCATTGACATTCCTTTTATCATTAGGAAACCTTGGAACACGAAATTCCACAATGGATCACCTAATTATACCTTTTCCCACTTATTTCCAACATTTTCACATTATTTTCAATTTCTTTCTCTAATAAAGAAATACATAGTTAATCTTTTCTTTTTTCTTATTGCTTTTCTTTGCAACTTTAGACTCCTTGGAACCCAAGGAATCCAAGAGGCACGAAATCCCTCTTTGGATTTTCCTTCTAGAGGTTTCTACATATTTCTTTTCTTCAGAATTCAATTATCCATTTACTAATTGAATTTCCTTGTTATTTCCTTGTTATTGGGCCCAATAGCCAATAAAGCCCACAAATCAAACAACAAGGCTATTTTAAATGAAATCCAATTATTCAAAACAAATCACATCATTATTTGTTCAATTATCCTTAATATGAGAAATTGCATTTCTCACCAATTGAACCCAAAAATTGGGGTTGTAACATCAGTGGTACTGAGCTGATAAATCTCACACATTTAAATCAATACCCATTATGTTGGTGCCACCGACTACATTTTGGTAGTATCAACTTTTGTACTTCCTGCACACCAAATAAAACAAATCAAGGCACCCTTTTTACATTGAAAAATATAAAATGCAACTAGTACAATCTAAGCTCCTAAAATGCATGTAAAAGAAAAAAACAAAGTACAAAAAGTAAAAAAATGGGTTGCTTCCCAACAAACACCCTTGTTTTATGTCATAGGATCGATGATCAAATCAAAAAGGAATTAGTGAATATTAAGGAGCTTCAACTCCTCTCCCTCATGTATTAAATCTCCCCCAAAATAGTATTTCAGCCACTAGACATTCACAAGAAATGGCTCGGCCCCATTACTAATTTCCAAGGCTCCATGGGGAAATGCCTTAACCAGAACAAATGGACCACTCCATCTAGACCTTAGTTTCTCGGGGTGCAATTTCATCCTAGAGTATATAGAAGCACCTTCTATCCTGGAGTGAACACTCTGTGCAAAATGTGGTAGTCATGAAAAATATTGGTTCTTTCCTTATAGATCCTTGAGCTTTGATAGACATCTAGCCTGTTCTCATCCAATTCATTGAGCTCCAACATTCTTTTCTTCCCCGCATCATCCAGATTATAATTCAACTTCCTCAAATCCCACCTAGCTTTTTTCCCAATTCCACAGGTAAATGAAATGCTTTTCCATAGACCAACCTAAATGGAGTTGTTCCTATAGGTGTTTTATAGGCTGTCCTATATAACCAAAGAGCGTCATTTAATTTCATGATACAATTGGTCCTATTTGTTGAGATTGTCTTTTTCTAAAATCTTCATGATCTCCTTATTATACACCTCAACCTCCCCCTGAGTTTGTGGGTGATATGGGGTTATACTATGTGCCTCACTCCATACCTGCTGAATAAAGCTCCAAAATTCTTATTAGTGAAGTGAGATCCCCCATCATTGATCACTACTCTTGGCATCCCAAACATGCAAAAAATATGGTCTTTCACAAATCTGCATACAACTTGAGCATCATTGGTGTGGGTTGGAATTGCTTCCACCCACTTAGACACATAGTCAACTGCAAGCAATATATATATATATATATATATATATATATATATTGGAATTAGAAGACACAAAAGGCCCATGAAATATATTACCCATAAATAAAAAACCTCAACTTCTTGAAAAATTTTTAGGGGCATTTCATGTCTCCTCGATATATTTCATGCACATTGACATGCATCACAATTTTGCACAAAATGATAAGCATTTTAAACACCATTGGCCAATAAAATCCACTGTCTAAAACCTTTACCGCTATCCTTGATCTAGCATGGTGTCCCCCAGTAGGTAGGGAGTGGCAATGTGCCAAGATACTCTCCATCTCACACTTAGACACACACACTTCCTCAAAATCCCATCCCTACATTGTTTGAGCGAAATGGGGTCATACCTCACATAAAACTTCAATGAATGGTGGAACTTTTTCTTATCTTGATACCCCAATCTTCTGGCACCTCACCCCTAGCCAAGTAGTTCAAAATGTTTGCAAACCATGGGTCCTTACTTTTCATGACGAATAACTACTCATCTCGGAATTCCCCAACTATGGGTATCTCTAGATCCTTTTCATCTACTCTTTCCAGCCTAGACAAATGATGCGCTACCACATCCTCCATACCTTCCTTATCCTTGATTTCTATATCAAATTCACATAGTATCAAAACCCATCTTATCGATCTAGGTTGGCATGTTTCTTTTGCAATAAATACTTTATTGCTACATAATTGGTCCACACAATAACCTTTGCCCCAAATAAATACTGGAAATTTTTTTCAAAAGAAAAAACCATTGCCAACAGATCTTTTCAGTTGTTGTGTAATTAATTTGGGCATCATTTAGGGGTTTCAACACATAATTAGTAACGATGGGGTTTTTGTCCTTGTGTTGCCCTAAAACAGCCCCTACCCCATAATCCAATGTGTCACACATTAGCTCAAATGGTTGGCTCCAATATGGAGCCTGAACCACAAGTGCGGAGATCAATTTCTCCTTTAACACCTCAAAAGCTTTCAAACATCGCTCATAAAAATTAAATTTGGCGTCTTTTTCCAACAACTCGGAAAGTACCTTTGCAATTTTTGAAAAAGCCTGTATAAATCATCGGTAAAAACCAACATGTCCTAAAAAGATCCTAACCCCTTTCACCGATGACGGTGGAGGTAGCTTAGAAACAAGTTCAATTTTAACAGGGTCAACCTTCATTCCTCTATTGGACACCTTGTGTCCCAAAACTATCCCCTCATTCACCATCATATGGCACTTTTCCCAATTCAACACTAGATGAGTGTCCTCACACCTTTGCAAGACTTTGTCAAGACTAGCAAGCCAGTCTTCAAATGAATCTCCATACACTAAAAAATCATCCATAAAAACCTCGATACAACATTCTACCATATCAGAGAAAATGGCAAGCATACATCTATGGAAAGTAGCCGGTGCATTACAAAGGTCAAAGGGCATCCAACGATAAGCAGACGTTCCATAAGGACAAGTGAAGGTAGACTCCTCTTGGTCCTACGGCTCGATAGAAATATGATTATATCCAGAATACTCATCAAGAAAACAAAAATGAGAACTGTTAGGCGAGCCGCTCAAGAATTTGATCAATAAAGGGAAGTAGAAAATGATCCTTAAACGTGGAAACATTCAAATGGCCACGCCACTTAGTTACCAATCTAGTAGAAATCAATTCACTTGCTGAGTTCGTTGTGATCCTAATTCCCCCCTTCTTAGGAACCACTTGGGTTGGAGTAATGCAATTTGAATAAGAAACAACATTGATTATACCTACCGATAGAAGCTTCACTACCTTTGTCATGATCGGATTGAGACACCGTTGAGGTTGTACCATCATCTTGGCTACTTTTTCAATTTAGATATTATGCTGGATAGCCTAGGAGATCCTCTTAATATCTTCATCAGATGACCCGAATGCTTCCCGGTGGTTCTTCAGCCCCACGGGCAATTGCTCCTCCTGATGGATGCTCAATGAGGCTGAAATGATGAATGAAAACTTCTCATTTGCTGCAAAAAACATGTACTTCAGATGCAGCAACAATGGCTTCAACTTGAGTTCTGGAGGACTCTACAAAGATGGAATCAATGGTCGTGGACGAGGTCCTAACTCCTCATAGTGCTTGGTATAGAAACTTGACAATGCCTTAGAAAACAAAACACACTCCTCCAAAGAACAACAACGAGTGTAGCCATCCACCAAATTCATGATGCATGCCTCTAAGAGTAGTTGTGAGTATGCTTGAGTAAGAGTGGAAGATGCTGCCTCTTCATTTGTCATTGGGACTTCCTCCTCCTCTTCATCATCATGATACTATACTTCCACTATCAATGACACCTCCTTGGTGTGCTCTGTGATGTCCACTTCCAAGGTGACTTTATGTACCTTTGTCATCACATGAGCCATGTCCAGAAATGGCTTCCCTAGAAATAGGGACACCTCTCCTTATAAATGCTGCAACATATGACAGTGTGCCTTATCACTAGCCGAATGTGCAGAATCAGGCATCTTGATTTCAAAATAGTCATCCTAAATACCCAGTGTCAATCTTCATCTTCCCATCTCTAGGATCATATCTTCCATAGCTTGAAATGGCCTCCTTAAGAGTAGTTCATTGCCATGATCATCCTGCATCTTCATGACTACAAAATCTATTGGAAAGACAAATTTGTCAACCTTGACTAAAACATCTTCATAGATACCTACTGATAAAAAAATCTTCATGGATACCATATGGCCTAACCACTAAATTGTCTAGTATCTCTATTGTCATATTTCTCTTCCTAGATTCTTTCAATCCCAACTTCTTAAAAGTGATCAAGGGCATGAGATTAATGCTTGCCCCTGAGTCGCATAGAGCTTCCCAAACCTAGTCCTGCCGATGTAACATGGTATATTGAAAAAACATGTATCTTGCATTTTCTGTGGAAATATCCTCTGAATGAGGGCACTAACTTCCTCTCTCAACACCAATACATGTGAATTGGCTATACTCCTCTTCTTGTTGACGACGTCCTAAAAAAATTTTCCATAGGATAAAATCTACTCTATTGCATCAATACGAGGGATGTTGACATGGAGTTTTTGGAACATGTCTAGAAACATCTGAAATTTCTAGTCGACCTTATTTTCCATCAAGATATTTGGTAAAGGCAATGGGGTCACCAAGTTCCTTTGGTGAGGTGGAACATATGCCTCCTTCCTGTTCTCCTTTGTCTATGATGCCTCTTCTTCAACTTGTTTGTCCTGTTCTGTGGTGTCCGACTCAAGTGGACCAGTAATCAACACTCACCTACTTTATCATTTGTCTCTGGAGTGATCTTTTGTTCATCCAACAATTTCCTACCACTGCATAGTAACACTGCCTTCACCTGCTGATTGTCAGATGGTATATCAATATCTCCTAGGAATCCATGCTAGTCTAGTTTCTTCAAGGAACCTACTTCTGTTTCTATCCGATAGATCTGGTTCTCTATGCTATAGATATATTCTCCTTGATTCTACAAGTCTCTTTGTGTTTGGCCAATGATTGCCTCATTTTGACTAACCAACTTTCCTATCATGTCTTCTATGTGGTCTTTCTTAATGGGGCCCCTTTCTTGCTGATACTGCTGCTGTGCCCCGCCTTACTGTGGCATGGCCTGTTGTGCTTGAGATGGGTCCTGCTAAAAGTTTTTGGGATCCTTCCAAGAGGATCTAGGATCCTTCCTCCATAAGTAGTCATTGCCACCCATGTATCTCTACTGCTGCATATACTTGCATTCTTCTTCTTCGCCTTTAGATAAATTTCTAGTTTTCTGATCTAACTTCCTGATAGTTTTGTCTAACTTCTCAATCAATGCCATGATGATTTTAAACTCCTCGATGCTTTTAACTAATGCTGGGACTTTTGTTTCCTCACCCCATGATTGATTTTTAGCCATGTTCTCCAGTATTTCATGGTACCTGTTTGCTTTATTGTTGAGAAAGAATCCTAACCCTATGCTATCTAGTGAGGTTCTTTCTCCTTTGTGTAGCCCATGGTAGAAGGCCTTTGCTTTGCTGTAAAGATCAATCCCATGGTGAGGGACCTTCCTCAACATGTTCTAGAATCACTCCCATGCCTCTGAATATGACTCTTCTGCCTTCTACTTGAAATTATAGATTTTTCCTACTAGCTCATTTGTCTTATGGGGTGGAAAATAACACTCAAAGAAGACATCTATCATCCAATCCCATGTTTCTATTAACTATGGAGGAAGGCTAAGAAACCACTATTTTGCATTATCTACCAATGAGGAGGTAACAACTTCAAATATATCACTATAGATGGAAGCATGTAAATCTTCATCACATCACAACTGTCTACAAAGTTATTGATGTGTGTCATGGGGTCCCCCATACTGTGACCATGGCGTGCCTATGATTTAACCGACACTACCTGGTCTTGGTCTATCTTGTAAATGCCCACATTAATGGCATGCCTTCTGATTGGCCCCAACTGAGATGTAGCAAAAGATGCCTTTATCTTCTCCCAGATAGTCTGCACTTTAGCTACTGCATTACCATCACCCATTTTTAGCTATTTTGGTTGCGTTGCCTGTGGTGGTGGAGTTGGGATGAGTCCTCCCATAGAATCACCATAGTCCCTTTCTCTGGGCAAGAATTCCTCCTGGAATGTACTTTGTGGAGTTGACCCTCCGTAGTCAGTGCTTGTTGTCTGCACCATGCACTAGTACATGCAGATAGTAAGTTCTATGTAAGTATTGAATACTAGTGATTGATTGAATAATAGATTTTTTAGCTTTAGTTTAGTGAAAAGAAAAATAAAATTTGTGGCCTAGAGTGTCAGGTCACAATACTCGTAGTGCTGGAAGCACAGTTTCCCTGAAAAAGATGCCAAAAACTTGATGCATATTTACTATACTTACGAAATGCAAGTGCACATATCGAAGTAATATAGGCCCAAAGAGGCCTAGATATCAAACACGGGGAAACATGAGTCCATAAACTACTACTAACAGTGACCCAATTAGCTATACCTATGGAAAAGTGTGATTGGTTGATTAATTAACTAAATTTCAAGAATGAAAACTAAAATTATAAATTTGTGATCACAATATGAATGGATTCCTTAGGATTACAGTTTCACCATAGTTCACATTGCAGTTAACATAATTTCATTAATATTTATTCCTCCTAACCCTAGATAAAGGGACCTGTAGCAAGAATTACCTGCTCTCGCAACATAACTCACTACCTAATCTAATACAAACCCCACTCTAGTAGCCAATTTAATTATTAGTTAGGTGATCTAATGACTTCTCTAGGTTATTCCCTTCACACCTATAAGCCTTCTCTCAAAGTGCGGTCTAAGCTATGTAACTCTATGACCTTTCCAATTCTTAATCCCTCTCTCAAAGACATTAACAGTATAATAAATCACCTATGGTGATCAATCATAGATAACTCATGAAGCAATCATAGAGATATGTCCAGAATTAAGAGAAATATATATATATATATATATATATTAATTCATAACATCAAGTATAATTCAAAACTGATCTACTTCAGGGTCATAAGGAACAAAAGGGATTAGCCACTTATAATTTCCATTGTCATACACATGGGAAAAGAAAAGAAAAATGTGGGAAACATTAGAAAACTAAACTAACGCCTAAGAAGACATTCCAGATGACCCTCTCTTGAATGTTCCAATTTGCTATCCTCTGGCTGCAAATCCATCCACTGGAGGTGCCAAAATCACATGGAACATAGCTTTCTTCTCTCCTTTCTTCTCTCTTGGCTCTTGGCTATCATGAAATGGAATAGGACATGATATCTACGTCTGGCCACACCCCTAGTCATAAAATTGACTTAGGGCATCATTAATTCATGATCGTTAGATTAACTACGATCTTTAATCTGACTTGATCACAAAAAGTCAATATTACTGACAGGGTATCAGTAGTACTGAGGCCTTCTCAGCTTCATGATCCTTTCTGAACTATCAGTACTACCAACATAGTGGTTGATAGCACTGAGATTTCTCCAGACATCTCCTATTGAATTTTCGGTTCAGGCTGATACCACCGATTTAGGCGTCAGTGACACCGAGATTCTTTGATTCATCCCTATTCCTTTTCTTCCATTGTTGGTACCACTGACATACCTACCGATAGTACCAAGTTGATTCAATTCTTGTCAGTTTTCCTAAAATTTAACAAGAAAGAACATATGCTCCAAAAATAATGACAAATCAATATGGAACATTAAAAATAATGAATATTTGATGCAATTAAGTGTCACATGCCAATAATGATAAATCATGGACAAATAATATCTAGGATGAGCAATAAGTGCAGAAAATACATAGTAAAATAGCTTGTGAAAAGTGACAATTATTTAGTACATCAATGGTTTTATATTTTTAGGTTACCACTACCCATCTTCTATTAGGGTTTATGGTTATTACCTTTTTTCTTTGATTTGTTCTTATCATTAGGGTTTTGCTTCCGCTTCCTAATTTGTATTTGATCACCACTTACCAATTAGGGCTTTGATTGCCACTTCCTAATTAGGTTTTGCTCTCTGCTTCCCCAATTAGGGTTTATCTTCTGCTTCCTAAATAGAATTTTCTCCCAGCTTCCCCAATTAGGGTTTTGATTCTACTTTCTAATTAGGCTTTGCATGCTGCCTCCTAATTAAAGTTTTGATTGTCACTTCCTAACTAGAGTTTTCTCTCCACTTCCCTAATTAGGGTTTCTCATATGCTTCCTTTTTAGGGTTTCTCCACTCCTTCTGTTTTTGCTAAAAAATGATAATAGTGGTTTTTTATTTGAGCAAGGTACTTTCTTTCCAAATGATTACATTTTTTTTGAGGGAATTTCCAAATGATTACATTATTGGTTGCATGAACGGTTTTGTTTTAGGAATGGGATTACATAAACAGATGGGGATTTTCTCCTATTCTTTACCCTCCATATCTTGATGTCTTGGGATTGCACCAAAAAATGTAAACTCAAGGGATAAAAGGGGAAATTTAATCTTCTACACATGCTTCTTGAAATTGTTACTTGCTTTCTAAATCCTATGATTGTTGTTTGCTACATGCTTTTAAGATTGTAATGACAATTCATAGAATGTACATGGTTTACTAACAACTTCATGTGTTGGCCAATGACCTCAAGAAATATCTAAATGGATATCAAAGAACCTTCAATCAAGAATCTTTAATTAACAATCTTTTCAATCTCAACAATGTTGAACAATCTTTTCAATCTCAACAAAATTTGAAAATATTTCAATCTCAACAAAGGTTGACCAAACTTTTCAATATCAACAAAGTGGAACAATCTTAACAATTTCAACTAATTTGAACAATATTTTCAATATCAACAAAATTTGAGCAATCTTTTCAATTTTGACAAAGTTTAACACTCTTCACAATCTCAATAAAGTTTAACCCCTTTTCAAACTTGGAATAATCTCTTCAATATTCAAAAAGTTTGACCAATCTTTTCAATTATAACAAATCTCGAACAATCCTTTCAATCTTGACCTATCTCAAGGATAAAATATGCTTCAATATATTCAAAAACATTATGAAAGCAATCTTTCAACCAATTTGACAACCTATCCAACCAATCTCCCAACGTACCCTATGCCGATAGGCTGTCCCAGTTCCATCAGGGTACCTTACCACAATTTCATAGCCCACACCCCACATTTATGCTGCCAAAATTTACCCATGCACCTTATTTCACTATGAGGGGTTGACCTTCATCTTTTCGGTGTCCTAATTTGCACCAAAAGGCTACTAAAATTAGCTGTTTAACATCTAGAAATCCCTCCAAGATCTTTTGACTTGATCCATACAAAATGGCTTCCCGATTTAGGCCTCTTCTTCTGAGGCACTACCCACATTTGCATCCTTTAGTACCTACCAAGGACTTCCAGAATTCATCCAAAAACTTTGAAATTCTCTTCAGTTTTGAACCTTGATCATAAATGAGTCTAAAGGATGCTCAATTATAGAATTTTTTTTATCAAACACGTTTTAACATCTTGTTTCTAGACTTCAACCTTATGTTAAACGTTGCTAAATTTTATATGCAAGCTATGTGCCTTCATGAGTAAATCATATCAAGCTTCATATCATACCTACGTCTTAGACCAAGTACTACCTCCTTGGAGGACACCCCAACTTGGCTAGATGCCTTCAAGATAAATGATTATGCCATAAGGATACTCAATTCTAGATCTTCAATCTACCTTTTAACTCACAATTGGACTCATGGTTTGAGTTTTTTGTTCACATCCAACTTAGATAGATCTTCCAACTCATCTGACATGTCACCAAATAGAACATGGTATAACCATGTCCATCAACCAATGCACCTGGACCATGACCTAAAATTGGACCATTATGCTACTTTCCCTTCCTCTCAGTCATGGACTATGACTTATAATAGACCACGACCCACTTTAGACTTCCCTATCCATGATGTTAAGCCTAAAACCTAAAAAATATCCACCCCTTTATTTCATTACCTTTCTCCCAATAGAGGCGTGGTTCCAGAGAAAATGAATCAAATTAGGAATAATAGGATGCTAAGGATCTTATCAAGGGCCCTAAATAACCTAGAGCCCTTTGAATACCAATTCCCTGGGGGGAGTATGTGGTTAATCAACTACAATCACTAGCCTTAGATAGGATACCTTAACCCTAACCAATCACCTGGAGCCCAATATTACCTTTTACTAAAATAATTCTCTCAGGAACCCTCCCCTGAGAAAATCCATATCCCATCAACCCAAAAAAATGGATGATTACTTAACAACAATCACTGGCCCAGAGCTAGTCACGTTGTCCTCAGTTGTCATCCTAAATTTACCACCAATTATCGTGAAACCATTCAACTCGCATTGTCATGGGGATAATAGGTACATCTCATGTAAGAATTGGAGGAATCCTTCTATCTCATCCAAGCTACGAGCATGTACAATTTATCAACCATTCAACAATAAATATATTTGTAGAAGTTGTCCACTCAAAAAGATAGCAGAAGACCAAAGAGTATCCTTTCGACTCTGCTAAATAATGGGTAAGCATTTTTTCTCTTCATATGATAAAATGCGTGCAACATGGCTCATCTTGATAAATTACTATCCACACTAAACCATGTGTCTGAACCTCAATGATCAATATTTTAAGTCATCATGGGAGCTAAAATGAGTCTCTGTTTCACATGATCTTACAAGTGATCTATTGATATGGCTGGGTCCAACAAGGTAAACCAACAATTTGAGCTGGGTGCTAAAGGATGTAGTGATAGTAATAAGAAAGACAAACCCATCAGAGGAGAACATCCCAAAGAAACTACCTAGGTACTAGAACATTCAACCTCCCCAGAGGTTCCACAATAGGGTATCCCAAAGCAGCCAATCAACATCCCCTATATCCATCTATACAATATTAATCCTCTGGAGGGTATGTACCACTCAGGAGCTTCAATTCAAGGCACTCAATATACCATCCCAACAACACATTGTTTTCCATGTAGTGTATGAACTCTTATCTACACACTTCATGTCCATTCTATCCTGGGCCATACCAATATCCACCACATATGAATGGTAGTTGGTACCAATACCTCCTAAGTCAATGACATCCATTCCAATCCTAGAAGGCGATGCCAAAGTGGAGAATAAGGGAGATGAGGTGAGATCACAAGAGGTAACTTAAAATTCACAGAGAAGGGCAATGCTTCTGAAAGTATTCAACATACACAAAATGGAAATGCCACTACTCACCATTAATTGCTCGTACAATCCATAAGGCTCGCACCACTTCTTTACATGGTGTTGCCAAAAACAAGCAAACCACCAATAATACCAATTGTTTTATTTGAAAAAATGTAGACCATCCCAGAATATGACATTGTAGATACCTTGATGTTCAAGATCATCATAATCTCAAATAGTTAGAGAGGAATAAGGATGGAGGAGAAACCTTCATCAACTTTTTCCATTTCTTGGATGAAAAATTACCTGATATTTTGACATGACAAAGTTCCATAAGTACTTGGAGAATGGAGATCAGATCACCCATATCAAGTCATCATGTTCTGACATGGTGAAAGTACAAGAAGATGACAAGGTCTCAATCATTTTTTTTGTTCAAAATCTGATAGGCCCCACCCTAGAGAGGTACAACAAACAAGGTCTGACAACACTTACTCCCCAGGCACAATTGGTAGGGAAGTGTATCGACCAATATGGATGTAATCTGGATGAATATCCAAAGTAAGAAGGATTAGGAGACTCTACAACATAAGACGAATGAAAGCTTCTTTGAATTTTTTAAGATATGGCAAGAGCTGGAAGCCTAGTTAGAGTTGAAGCCCACCTACAAGGAGGCACTTGACGTGGTGATAAGGGCAGCCTCAGATGCACTTACAACACTATTGTCCTTGTAAAGGTACAACACATCTATAAAATAATTCAAGTCGAAGTTCATATTGAGAACTCCATGAAGAGATGGGTATTCAAGAACATAAGTATCACCCTTCAACATAAATCTACATTGACAACAACAAGTCAGAAGCTAAAGTGGACAAAGACTAAGGGTGCTGACTCAACAATGGGATACATTCTAATTCTAGTTAGAAACAATAGTGGAAAGTGACAACAAAAAACCATCCAAATAGCTCTAACTCATGCACAATAGTCCAAAGAAACATCATCACTATGGCACTACAACAACAATAGGCCCAAATTGCATGACCTAATGCCCAATATTTCCAACCCAAATACATACCACCACAATACGAATATTAGCCAAACCAGTTTTATAGGTACGTGACATGACCATTCCAGCCTCCTATATAATAGCCCATTGTAAATAGCCCACCACCACAAGGGGATGCACACTCAATAACCCTAATGGCAGAAGAGACACAAAACCTAAAAGGAAGTTCACTCCCTTTAGAGATTTTTTCAACACTATTCTACTCACCATGCAACATCTTATGAACTTTATCCCAATAAGGGGGCCGTCAAATCCCTTACACAAGAGCCATAAAACCAATGTCCACTATGATTATCATCATACCAAAGGGCACAAGACAAAGTCATGCCTTACTCTCAAGCATGCTCTATAAGATATTATTGAGCTAGGGCAGGTCAAAACAGACGCACTAGAGTATAAACTATTGCCATTTAACACTATGACAACCATCTTGCTACTTGAAGACCAAGTTGTGGGACCAATCCATCCTTCGAAGAGAAACCTCAAAAATTGGTGTCAAGGAGCCCATATCATTTATACTATCTAAGAGAAGAATCTCATGATCCATGAAGTTCCTAAACCCATGTCTATACAAGTTGTGGCCCCAATCACATCAGTGGAGATTTTCCAGTCCATGGAAAAAGTGAAGACAAAGGTAATTATCTTTGAATGAGTCCCTACGAATGCCTCAAAAATAACAACAAAATAATCAAATGGGGTAATCCTCATTCTCACAATCAACATGAACCAATTTTGTCCTACTCCTGGACTCATAATAAACTAATCCATAAGGATCATAAATTGTTCAATTCTTGAAGGAGCTTGAAGGATAAGTAGTAGGCATGATGCAAAGCTCCACCATGAATAGGGAGTCCATGGTTAAGAACCTTGAAGGTGCCCATGTCTCAAAAGGGATGAAGCTAGAAGCACTTACTTTTACCACATGGTTGATTACAACTTAACACTTGATATGTTTCTTTGAAGAAGAATACCTGAGGGGGAAACCATAATAGGCCATTAATTATCAGTCATATACAAAGGTCCCAATATCCCTTCTTGCTTCATTGACAAAGGGGCATGCCTTTATGTGTGCCCCCTTAAGATGCTCATCAATCTAGGAAAAGATTGATACATGCCGTTTGCACACCACTTCACTGACATTATTATCCTAGAGTTTATTCCTTTTTTACTTTCTAATAAAGGCTAGTATAGAAGGGTCGATCCCACTGGAAAACATATTTAAGATTCATTTTCTTTTTATCCTGATTGATTTTTGAAATTATTTCTTTTTGGTGTTTTTGGAAGATTGACAGAAAATAAAGTCCGATTTTGAGGGGTTTGATTAAGCCAATGTAAGAAAATAAAGTTCAAGAAGAATAAAAGATTACACTTAACAAGAAAAAGGAAAGATTAAACTAAGAAATAAAAGTACATGAAGAATAAAGTAAAAGTTAGCACATAACAAAAGATTATCTAATAAAGAATAAAATTTGTAAGAATTAAAAGAAGTGATTGAAACAAACGTTGAACAACAATTAAAATCAGATGGGGAAAACATCGAGGGTTTAGGGGTTTTTACCACCTTAGACAAAGAAAAGATCAAATCAAGAATATATGATAATTAAAAGATGAAAGTGGGTATGCAAATTATTCGTAAATAAAATGCAAAAGTCAAACGCCATATGAACCCATTGGTCCTGGCATTCACGTTTCATAGTTCATCATCCCAATGAGGATTTTTCTACAGTTGCTTCCAAATCTCCATACAAGTGGTTTAGTTGTTCTAAATTTCATGTTCACTCACATCTGCCAGAATTAACTTGCAATAAAAATGAGAGAGCACTTCATCTAAAATCGATGATTATCTAAACCAAAAGCCATTCATATAAGAAAATCATAAAAAACCAAATCCGATCAACACAACAGCTAAGAGGCAATTCTCCTTGCCTCGATAAGAAACTACTTGCTACTCATAGCGAGGATGGGAGAAATAAGGAGAGAAAGAAAAGAAGCCATAGACCGCGATTCCAGAATCTTCGAAGAATCCAAGGCGGTTACAATTATTAAACGACTTGATTGCTTTGTCTCCCGCTCCAAGAAGAAAACATGAGAAGAAGAAAGAGAAAAAGAGGGATCTAAATGTAGAAGAAAAGAACCAACTTTATTGCTTTGAATGTAAAGTTACACTAGAATGAAAAATAATTGACTTTCACTACTAATTGCATACAAAAATTGGGACTACAAACTAAGACTCAATTACAACTAAGACTCGATTTACAACTAAGACTCGATGATTTTTCTTGTGGAGTTCCCCCTCCTTTTATAGGGGAAGGAGGGGTGGAGAATCCTGAAGGAGGGGGGATAAGGGAGTGATGGGTGCTAGAATGTTCTATTTATGGGAATAATTTCCTTTCTCAATAGAAAATAAAAAAAATCATCGACTTCTTTTGACCCTTCAAATTATGACTCTCTCTACAGATTCCTGTTCCCGAAGTGTTGTGTGTATTTCAGATGGTGATAAGCTTTAAAATGCATCTAGAACTCACTTTTCCTGTAGGCCTTTGAATTTTCTTTCCATCTCATATTTGAACATTAAATTCTGCTTTATGATGTGAGAGTTATACTTATTTTGGTGCAATGTATATATTTAAATCGGCACTGCGGGAAAACGATCATGCACGTTCACTGGTTTGTTTGACAGTCACATGACTACAAAAGTCATCAAAGTCATCGGGAGATATATTTTTCCTGTAGCAATTGAAATTATCTTTTCAAAACATATCTAAATCCCAAATTTGGAATTTTTATGTGGGACTTATGACTATTTTGGTGTCGTCTATACATAAATTTCAGGAACTGGGGGAATGGTGCAAAATATCTTCTTGGAGAAATTTATGATTGGAGTGATTAGAACATTTTCCTACCAAAATCTAACCAAATATAATTAAAATTACACATTAAGATAGAAAATCCAAAGTAATACAATTAATTATAAAACTAATAAAATAAACAACAAATCAATCTTAAAAAGATATCTAAAAGATGTAAAAAAAGGATAAATACACATTTATCAAAATACCTTATACTAGAATCTTTGCTTGCTCTCAAGAAAATAAAATCACAAATAAATCTAATTTATACTAACAACATGTCCATCCTCACCCTCATAGCCATCACTTTATTCCTTCCATCCAAATTTGGCCGAGCAACCCTATCTCATAAAACCACAAAATTCTATATTCCCTATCAAAAACAAATATCATATCTTGTTTCTAAATCAAGACTTTGTAGAAAAACAAGCTTCATCTTACTTTTACCTTGACACTTTTGTTTATGTTATTGTAGTTTTGTATGTGAGTTGTTTCACAGGAACATGATGAAATTTGAGGGATGTGATAACTAAGTAAGAAGTGACGATCCCTCCTCATTTCAACTTGGAATATAATTGGTTTGTGACTTCATTGGTTACAAATTATTTCTTTTGCTCTTTTGGCATCTTTTTGTGGTACACCCCTTTATGGGGTATGGAATTTTTGATATGGGAAGAAGGCCATCACAGACTAGATTTTTTTTTGGTGGTGATTCTTTGCTTCTCTTTTTTAGAAAAAAATAAGGGGGGGGGGACAAAAGGTGTCCTTGTACTTATAAAATCACACTTTTTTTTCCTTTTTCAAAAGTGTCATTATACCAGATTGAATATTCCAGTCAATCACATTATACAAGATTTATATCTAGTTAATCCATAGTTTAAAATTAGAGAAAAATTGTGTTTGGTTTTGATTATTCCATACGACTCACCAACTTCTCCAAGGAGTGATGCTATTTTGGGTTCCTAGGTGACATGATGGTTTCAGACATGGCAATTTGTAATTTTTTTGCAAATGATTTACTAAATTCAAGGGTTACAATGATAAACATCTATTTATATTTGGCCGACTAGATAAAGACTATTTTGCAATATAATAAATAAAACATGACCGATGAGATAATGGCCATGAACAAAGAAATTATATGCAAAACAATTATAAAGGCAGAAAAAAAATCCAAGAATAAAAAAATATTAGGGGGTGGAATAGAAACATTCCACCCACCTCCACCTCAGACTTAGATTTTTTCTCATCTCGAGAAAAAACAAAACCCGAGATGGAGAGAAGAGAAGAGTGAGGATTTCTAGGTGGCCCTAGTAGCTCGAAGAACGTCCAACTAAAGGGGATGTGTATGAGGGCTATGACCTTCACCATAGGAGTTTCTTAGTGTACCCGATGATAGGGTAGTCATAGAAGCTTAGTGGGGTGTTCATGTTTTCTTTCACCTTGCATTCCCTCCAGGAATATCCAAAAATCTTCCTTTGATAGCAAATGATGTGTTGAATATGGACATGGATTGGGGGAGGTTGGCGGGTACTCGATGGGTAACACATGTAGTGACAGATTTGGAAGATCGGACGGAGGATTTGGACTGAGTATCTTTTTCTCACCTGAATCAACATGTAATGGAGAGGGTGCCGGTATTGGAAGAACTAGTTTTTCATCTGGGTAAACAATCACATGGGGCCGTATGTCTTCCAGGAGGATTATGCAACAAGGTGCATCCAAATCCTTTTCCCCATAGATGGAAGCTGGTTGATTTGGTGTTGACAACTTGTAGATGATATAATTGTCATCATAATGATCAAAATTGATTACTCCGGGTTGTTCCATCTCAGTTGGGGGATTCTCCATCTCTACATCATTAAAAATTTCATCAATATGGATGTATATGGAGTCATTGAGGTCCTATACTATGCTGTAAGGGAGATCTGATTCCTTCATAGAACATATTCCCAACTCAATGGGCTCAGAAGGGATCACCTCACAATATAACAGTGGCATGTAAGGTTTTGCGGAGGTGGAATTACCTCATCAGGTTCATCAACATGTGGAATAATGGATGGTTGAGGAGGAATATAGATCTCTTGAAATGGAATACCTTCCTCATGAGGGTTGGTTGCTTCAAGTGTTGCAGACATAGAGGGATGATCTTGTTGTAGTAGTTTTTCATATTGAAGTATCAAAGCCTCTAATGGAGAGGTCGGGTATTCCTCATATGAAGGCTGATGTTCGTTGGTTAGAGCTGACTCAATGGAATCTGACATCAATGATGTAAACATGGGATAACCACTACCATCATCAGGGAAAACTATTTTGGGTTGCTCTAACTCCTCTGGGGGTCTTTGTGATTGGGATTCTAGTAGGTTGGCTATCAAGGCTTGTCTAGTTTCTAGTTTTGCTTGCCCTTTTGCTACCATCTTCTCTAGGGCCTTAAGTCTCTCTTCTTGTAGGGGAGTGAACTGAGTTTCATAACTAGGTTCCCCAAAATTTTGTCCATCCTCACCATACCCACCCATAATGATCTTGGGCATGATGCTCAGCA
The DNA here is from genome assembly GCA_963693085.1 of Alisma plantago-aquatica. Taxonomy (NCBI): domain Eukaryota; kingdom Viridiplantae; phylum Streptophyta; class Magnoliopsida; order Alismatales; family Alismataceae; genus Alisma; species Alisma plantago-aquatica. Next base: position 517,020,540 of record OY856413.1, on the reverse strand, counting down.
TGTTTCTTGTGGCATTTATCCTCATAATAATCTTTTTAAGATAGTGGATTGTAATTTCCATTGCATCCATCATGGTGGGAAGATTCAATATTACAAGGTGTCACCGAATCACGGGGGAACATATTTGGAACATTTGCGTTTTGGGACTAGGATTTCAACAAAGTGGCTAACAAGGTTTGTCTTGTTATGGACCTAAACTTCTCTTCTTGCTAAGGATTATATTGGGTATCATAAATAGGTCCATTTCCCCCCAAGTTCTGTTGGTCATACCCTCCAAAATTATGTTGATCATACCCCCCTCAGAATATGGATAGCAAGGTTCCCCATAATGTTTCTTAGAAAAATATGGATTCACGTTGTACCCACTAGGATGAAAGGGCTCGTAAAGAGGGGTGCAATGGGATAAAGTTAGAGAGGCAAGAGATGCATGGTGGTAAAGACCACAATAGTAACATTGTGGGGGATATTGGGATACCCACTACATTTGAAAAGTTCTTCAAAGATATGTCAATCAATGCACGAGAGAAGAGAGATTACAAGATAATGGGTTAGTCAAAATTCTAAAGAGAACTAAAAATTATAAAGCTAAAAAATTTATGAAATAAGCTAAAATTACAAAAAAAAACTAGAAAGCTGTTTGCTTGAATGGAAACTTAGCAAAAAAGAGGAGATACACTTCCAGAATGGTGCTCGAAAGGAAAAAACAAATTACAAAAATATAGAACAAATTATAAAAAATACTAAATTTATACAAGTTAATGAGTAGGAAACAATATTATACAAGATATACAAGCAACCAAATCTGAAAAACAACCGTGCAGTTGCCGACAACGATGCCAAATTGATATTTGTTGTTTGCACACCAATTCACTAAGATTATTATCCTAGAGTTCAATCCTATTTTACTTTCCAGTTGAGTCTAGTATAGAAGGGTCGATCCCACAGGACAACATTTTTAAGATTCATTTTTTTTATCCTGATTGATTTTTGAAATTATTTCTTTTTGGTATTTTTGGAAGATTGACAAAAAATAAAGTTCAATTTTGAGGGGTTTGATTAAGCTAATACAAGAAAATGAAGTGCAAGAAGAATAAAAGATTACACTAAACAAGAAAAAGGAAAGATTAAACTAAGCAAGTAAAGTAACTGAAGAATAAAGTAAAAGTTAGCACAGAACAAAAGATTATCTAAACAAGAATAAAATTTGCAAGAATTAAAAATAAGTGATTGTAACAAACATTGAACGAACAATTGAAATCAGATGGGGAAAACATTGAGGGTTTAGGGGTTTTCATCACCATAGTCAAATAGAAGATTGAATCAAGAATATACGATAATTAAAAGATGAAAGAGGGTATGGGAATTATTCATAAACAAAATGCAAAAGTCAACCTCCACATGAACCAATTGGTCCAGGCATTCACGCTTCATAGTTCATCATCCCAATGGGGATTTTTCCACGGTCGCATCCAAATCCCCATACAAGTGGTTTAGTTGTTCTAAATTCTGGGTTCCAAGGTCACACCCGTCAGAATTAACTTGTGATAAAAATGAGAGATTTTTCTCAATTTACAAACTAAGACTCTCTTACAACAAAGACTCGATTTACAACTAAGACTCGATGATTTTTCTCATGGAGTCCCCCCTCCTTTTATAGGGGAAGGAGGGGTGGAAAACCCTAAAAGAGGGGAAAGGAACAAGGTAGCGGTGGCTGCTGGAATCTACTGATCGGGAGAATAATATCCTTCCTCAATAGACAATAAAGAAAATCATTGATTGCCTTCTTTTGACCCTTCAAATTCTGACTCTCTCTCCGTAGATTTTCATTCTCAAAGTTTTGTGCACATTTCAATTGGTAACAAGCTTTAAAATGTGCCTGAAAATAAACTTTTCTTGTAGCATTTAAATTTCCTTTCCAGTGCATATTTGACATTAAATTCCGCCATGTGATGTGAGAGTTATGCCTATTTTGGTGCAATGTATATATTTAAATCAAGCACTGTGGGAAAACAAACATGTACGTTCACTGGTTTGTTGGACAATCAAATGACTACCAAAGTCATCGGGAAATATATATTTCCTATAGAATTGAAATTAATTTTTCAAAATATATATAAATTCCAAATTTTGAATTTGTATGTGGGAGTTATGACTATTTTGGTGTCGTCTATACATAAATTTTAGGAACTGCAGGAATTGTGCAAAATATCTTCTTGGAGAAATTAATAATTGGTGTGATTAGGACATTTTTCTAAAATAATATATCCAAACTTAATTAAAACTCCACATAAAGATAGAAAATCCAAAGTAATACAATTAATTATGAAACTAAGAAAATAAACAACAAAATGATCCAAAAAATTCTAACAGATGTAAAAAAAAGATAAATACACATTTATCAGAGATCCTTTGAAACTACAACAAATAATAAAAAGGCAACATCCTTTGATGGGGTGCTTAAAGATGCCTAAAGAGAGACCACAATTGTGATACAAATTGGGACATAAATTCTCTTGGTCTTTTTTGTGGTCATGAAGATACACCTATATTCCAATATCCTCCTAGACATGCCTTGGATTCACTAGAACCAGATGGTCCCATTATCACTGAATCATAAGCTCAAATATTGGCTAGAGCATGATATTTCACCATCCATTTGACAACCCAAATCACCATATCATTCATAGAGGAAGACAACCTCCAGAGTAGGTTTGAGATGCTTCACATTTTCACCATTAGCTGCATGCCTCTGTTGGTAAGGTATGCCCATAGAGCCAACCATGTGATGATTGACATGGCATATACATTGAAGGATTTGATTAACACTTATAAAGGCAAGATTCCAATTCATTATGTTTCATTCAGTTGTGAGATAATGAGGAAACACTATGAATCTCTAGAGAATACTATTACTCAATGAAGTATGTCTTGAATTATTAGCCGTTTGGAAATGAGAGCATACAGATATTAAGAGTACATATATATATTCTCATTATGTCCCTAGTCGGTTATTACTATGGAAGGTAGATAGACACCAATAACACATAAGACTGGAGTGTGAGTTGGTTGATGACTGAGTCTGACTAAGTCATGATATGGCAATATCAAACCAAACATAGATACATGTTAGGGAACAATGTATCAGACATACCGACCTTGAGAGTGACACAAAACCATCATATGGTGACCGGCCTAAATCACACGTCCAAAATGGAGCGAATCTAGAGTAGTCAGACTCTTGAATTTATAACCTGACACTTAGGCCCCCACAACTATTATATGGGTTCCGATGTAGTAAATTGGGGTCGAACCACATGGACAAGGTTGGCAAGTGCTAAGGACGTGTATCCTCACACTCCTACACCCCAAATAAAAAGGATGGATTAAGGTAACGTTCCCTAAGAAACGATGATGCTCAAGATAAAACAAGGAAAAGCAAAAGAAAGAAAATAAAACAAGAGTACAAAGTCAAACAAGAAGTAAGCAATAAAAGTATGGAAGGAAACTTGGATCGGGTCTCACCTACTAAGATATCTCACCAACATGCAAACTCACGCCCCATTGTATACCTTTATCAAGATTACAAGTAATCATCAAATATGTCTGTTCCCTCCTCTCTCGAGTTTAGGATAGATCTAGATTATAAGGTAGCCTCTCTCTCGAGATGACAACTAAACAACCGCGAAGCAATCATATGACCATAAGCTTTAATACTATAACACTTTCATGCATTCATACTACTCCATAACTCTGGATAATATTAGTACTACTCTTTCAAGGCACCAACCATCATACATCACAAGATTGTAGCTAAGAATACAAGTGAAGCATTAAGAATAAGAGTATGGAGATAATCTTGATAAGAGCATATATATATTCAAATTGAAGTAAGAATATACATGTTGGGAGAGCCTTAGTGGCTACTCCCAACCCAAGTTAAATGTTTAGCCACACATGTTAATGAGCAACATAACGGTGTCACAGAAGGGTGGATACATCACGAATAATAAAGAGGTGGGGGGGTACAACATGAGGGAGATTATAGATCTAGAGAAGGGAGAAGGCAATACATCAACTGTACATCTTCAGATCTAGATCTGGAGCAGCATGGATGATGGCAACTCCTTCCTTTAGAGAAGAGGATGACATATCTTATCTCTCCTATAACTTTCATCTTTAGAGGTCTAAGACCAATGGAATGAACGTGGATGACTCTGGAGTTTGGCAGCACTTTGTGGTCCTTGATTATTGATGCATGGGTTTTTAGTCATTTTCATAGGCATATTTTCATTGATTGTATGTGTCGATTTGTCATTTATTTGATTAATTATGCATGGAATGCTATCAATGGAATGTTCTACCTAAATGCATCAAATTATATGATTTATACTATTTAAGATGGTTTAATACTTATCTCGAGCATTTATCCACGTTCTTGTACATTTTCAGGTAGAATCGAACTTTACAGAGTCGATATTACCGACACTACAAGTTGGTGGTATCGACTTCACATCAGTATTGGACCAGAAAAGACTGACACAGACTTGATACTATCGACACTCAAAGTCGGTGGTACCGAAGCCTCGCCAGTAAAGCACAAGGATGAATTGTGGAAACTCAGTACTACCGAGTTCACAAACTGGGTACTACTGAGATGGCATCGGTAAAGTAGTTCTCAGGCAACCTAAAGAGCCAGTGCTATCGAGACAAGTCGATAGTATTGACATTGTTATGAATTACAGCTACTGTAGGAACTCGGTACCACTGAATACCAAGTTGGTACTACTGAGTCTGCCCGATTAGGCAAATATGAAGATAGCGATATAATCCAACGACTGGCATTATTTTGTACCGTAAGTGACTCCTATGACCTAAGGGGAGTTCGACCAGACCAGAGGAGGCATTCATTTTCCATTACATAAGACCAAGGAGAGAGGAGAGAAGAGCAAGGAATCAAAAGCTTCACCTGGGACAATCCGAGCACCTTCAGAAGGCAAATCGACAACCCAAAGACAACTGATTGCACGCATGACGTAGGGGATCATCCAAGATAGCTATTCTACAGGGGTTACTTAGTTTTTCTATTGTTTCCCACATTTTTCTCTTTCTCTACCATGTATTTTTCAATGAAAACCATGCAGGGATAAACCCCTTGATTCCTTAGGATCCGGGAGTAGCGCAGATATGCATTGTAATTGATTTTCATGCATTAATAATCATCTTTGTCCCTATTTTCTGGATATAAATCTATGAAGTTGTCTGGTTCTATTTATGCCTAATCAACATAGATAGATTATTAGACCCTTAATCATTATTGGAGAGAGGTTAATGGTTGGAAAGCATAGATTTACCCGTTTATTGCACCCCTTAGGTAAGGTGGAGAATAAACGGGAGGAGAAACCCAAAATTTAATCATAAAGTACCTAACTAATCAACCAATTGCTATGGAAATAGGATTGGCATTAGAATAGGTAGTGAACTATGCCGTGGGAGTGGGTAGTTCTGACTACATGCTCTTTATCCATGGATAGGAGTAATAGATATTGGTGTGTGGAATGAATTGCAATGTTATCTGTGGTGAAACCATAATCCTATGGAATTCCCTAAAATCTGAGTAATTTAATTGTTAAGTTTATTTTGTTCCGTTATCATTTCTTCTCAATTAAACCAATTCACTTTCACCGGCCTAGCTGATTAGACCATATTTAGTAGTAGTCTTCTGGAGAACATTTCCCTGTGTTCGACTTGGGCCTCAAAAGGGCCTATATTACTTTGATATGTTCACTTGCGTATAAGGCACGATAAACACGTGTCAAGTTTTTGGTGTCGTTGTTGGGGAAACGACAACATCCAACACTACGAGTGCTGTGGTCGGCCACTCTAGGCCAACCCTTTTTATTATTATTTTTATTTCACTTAAAAGCTGAATCACAACATCATTATTGCTTCTAGCTCTACTACTATACTCTGACAATTAATTTGCTACTTTTAGGTACTGGTGTATGGTGCATACTCGAGCCCATGATTATGGAGAGCCATCTTCTCTGGGTTTTGGGCAAGCAGAACTCCTTCACAGAGAGTGGGAAGTTGGAAGGTGTGTGGATAGATTCAACCAAACTCCACCACCTCCACCTCCACCTCCACCTCCACCTCCACCTCCACCTCCACCTCCACCTGAAAGACCTGTAACACCAGAAGAACTTGAGTCAGCAGAAATGGCGGATGGAGCATAAGAACAGACAATAAGGGAGAGGATCGGAGCCTCTTCCTCAACAATTAAAAAAGGACCAATAAAAAGACAAGCCATCAATGTGGGTAGCTACAAGATTGACCCAGGGTTGATCTCTTTAGTCAAATCCCAAGCTTTTCATGGCCACAGTTCTGAAGACCTGATGGTGCACATCGGTAACTTTGTTAAGAACTGTGATATGGTCAAAATAAATAGAGTGCCGACGACTGTCATATATCTGAAGCTTTTCCAGTCATCTTTGGCAGACAACACAAAGTCATGGTTTCATAATCTTGATGATGAATGTATCAAAATGTGGGATCAGATGATCGACGCCTTCTTCTAGCATTACTTTTCCCCACAGAAGACAAATGACTTGGTGAAGAAGAACCATAATTTCATACAACAAGACGATGAATCCTATTATGAAGCACGGGAGAGATTCCTGAATATGCTGCAGAAAGTACCTCATCATGGTATTGATCTGTTGGGACATGTAAAGATCTTCTATTATGGTCTACACAAGTGAGAAAGAAATACACTTGACAATGTAGGATCATGGTTCTTCCTCAACAACAAACCCGCCCGCTGTCATGAGGTATTGAAGAATATGTCAAAAAATAAATCACGGGGTGATGAGAGAGAGCTTCTAACAACTATCAAAAGCATCGGCAAGTCCAAGGTCATCTCTGCATTAAATGAGAAGCTGGACCTAATTGCTAAAAAGTTATGTGTCAACAATAGACCACCTTCAAAAGAAGAAGATGAGGAGTGTAAGTTTGTGTGCCAACAACAACAATATAGGAGCAATGACTACACATGGAGGAAGGATCCTAAGATTTTTTAACAAGTCCCATCTCAGACGCAACAACCCAAGCCATAACAGTTCGGTGGCCAGGCACAATATCAACAAGAACAAAAGAAGATTGACCATATTGAAGAAATGCTTGGAAAGCTAGTCAGTCAGAATGAAGTGCTTATTGGTCAAACTTAGAGAGAACTCCAGAACCAAGGAGCACAGATCCATAGTATAGAAACTCAGATGTCTCAAATAGCAGCGCATGTGGGTACTTTGAAGTAGCCAAACCAACAGGGGTTCCTAGCTAATACTAACATGCCTTCTAGTAATCAACACGTCAAGGCAGTCCTACTCCACAGTGGTAAGATGTTGTTGAATAAGGCACCGACAGACACAGATGTAGGTGAAGCTACATGAACAACAACTCGGACTATGACAACAGATGTAGCTAAGCCGGACATGCCGAGATAGGAGAAAACAACTGAAGAGCACACTAATGAAGTGGAGGATACTAGATTAAAAACATATGTCCCGCCTTACCAGAGGACACAAGTGACTCTAGTGCCCTTTAGAAACAGCTTGAAGGCAACCAAAGTAGACCAGTAGTTCCAGAAATTCTTAGAGGGCTTTAAAAATTATCTGTCAATATTCCACTCATTGATGCAATTGAGAAGATACCATGATATGGAAAGTTCTTGAAAGACATCATTAATAAGAAGAGAAGGATACCAGAGGATGATGTGGTAGTGTTAAAAGAGCAGGTGACTGCTTTTATTCTGGGTACACTATCTCCTAAAAGACAAGATCCTGATTGTTTCAATATCATGTGCTTCATAGGAAGGACAAAGTTTGGTGAGGCTCTATGTGATTCATGGGCTAGTATCAACCTCATGCCTTTGTCAACTTTCAAGGAGCTAGGTTCTTATGGAGATGAGAAAAAGTGCTGTGACTATTGAATTGGCAAAAAACTCTATGGTTAGGCCATATGGCATTTGTGAAGATGTCATAGTGAAAGTGGATACATTTGTTATTCCTATGGATTTTGTGGTAATGGAAATGCAGGATGATAAAGGCAACAAACTCTTGCTAGGTAGGCCATTGCAAGCCACTACTGATATGATTCTGGAAATGGGAAGAGGACATCTGACCATGGGCACTCACGATGACTGGTTTGAAATTAAGATGCATGAATACTCAAAAGCAAGAGGAGATACATCACAGTGTAACATGCTGCAGTATAGGAGGGCAAGATTTCTCTGTGCCTGGGGAAGCCATTCCTTGACATGGCATGCATGATGACCAAGGTGGATAAAGACACTTTAGCAGTTGATATTATTGAAAACACTAAGGTGATCTCATTAAAAGAAGCTATCCGTTACCCAGATGATAGAGAAGAAGACTATGACCCTGCTACCATAGAGGAGGTCAGTGCTGATTCCCTGATGCAAACATATCCACAGTTACCCTTGGAAGCATGTTTGATGAATAAGGTAGATGACAACACACATAGCTGCTCTCTGGAGGAGTGTGTATTGATGTTGAAGGCAGTACCCTGCTATTATACAAGATATTTTGAAGATTTGGGACCACCGCCCCCACCACTGGTTCCATCTTTGCTGAGCCCAACTGAGATGAAATTGAAGCCGTTACTGCCACATCTGAAATATGTCTTCCTAGCTATAGAAGTGAAGCTCCCAGTGATCATATCATTGTCCTTGAGTGGTGAAGAAGAGGGACAATTGCTTGCTGTGTTGAAGGACCACCGAGCTACTTTTGGGTGGTCTATAGCGGATATCAAAGGAATCTCCTCAAGTTTGTGCCAACACAAAATCCAATTGGAATAAGGAGATAAAGAAATAGTTCAACCTCAGCGGAGACTCAACCCGATCATGATTGAGGTAGTGAAGAAAGAAGTGGCAAGCTCCTATCGACAGATATCATTTATGCAATTTTAGATTCCATGTGAGTTAGCCTGACTCAAGTAGTTCCTAAGAAAGGGGGGATCACTGTTACTATTAATGCAACTAATGAGTTGATTTCAACTAGGTTGGTGACGGGGTGGCATGTATGCATATATTATTGACGTTTGAATGCCGTCACTTTAAAAGATCATTTTTCATTGCCTTTCATTGATCAGATTTTGGAACGACTCGTCATTCGTTAACATTTTTGCTTCCTTGATGGGTATTCAGGTTATAACCAGATTTTGATCGAGCCAAAGGATCAGGAGAAATCTAATTTCACCCGCCCTTATGGCATGTTTACATATAGACGGATGCCATTCAACCTTTGTAACACCCTTACCACCTTCCAACCCTGTATGTTTTCCATCTTCTCAGACATGGTAGAGCGGTGTGTGGAGTAGTTTATGGATGATTTTCATATGTATGGGGAGTCATTTACTGATTGCCTTTTCAATTCAGATAAGGTTTTATAAAGGTGTGAGGACACTCACTTAGTCCTAAATTGGGAGAAATGTGATATGATGGTGAGTGAGGGCATAGTGCTTGGAAACAAGGTGTCCAACAAGGGTATGGAGGTAGACTGAGTTAATATAGAATTCATCTCCAAAGCTACCTCCACCGACATTAGTGAAGGGAGTAAGGAGCTTTTTGGGATATGTTGGGTTTTACCGTCATTTTATCAAAGAATTTTCAAAAATTGCTAAAACCTTTTCGGAACTTTTGGAAAACGACGCGGAATTTTCTTTTAATGATCGATGCTTGAATGCATTTGAAATACTAAAGGAGAGTCTTAGCTCTGTGCCTATTGTCTCGACTCTTGATTGGAGACTACCATTCGAGCTGATGTGTGACACATCAGACTATGCTGTGGGAGCTGTGTTGGGTCAACACAAAGATAAAGCTCCTACAATCATATATTATGCGTCCAAAACTTTGAATGATGTACAACTTAATTATACAACCACATAAAAAGAACTCTTAGTGGTTGTTTTGCATTTGAGAAGTTCCTCCAGTACCTAATGGGGGAAAGGGTGACCAACCATGTTTCCATCAAATACCTATTACAAAAGAAAGATGCAAAACCTAGATTGATTAGGTGGATTTTATTGTTATAGGAATTTGACATAGAAATTAAAGACAAGGAAGAGGTGGAAGATTTGGTAGTGGATAACCTATCTAGGCTGGAAAGGGTAAATGAAAAAGATGTAGACATCCCTATTGTTGAGGATTTTCCAGATGAAAAACTTTTTGCTATCAAGACTAAGGATCCTTGGTTTGAAATATTGTTAATTGTTTATCCAACAAAGAGATACCTACATATTGGGGGTATCAAGAAAAGAAGAGATTTTTCCACTCATTGAGGTTTTACATCTGGGATGACCTGATTCTTCTTAAACAATGTAAGGATGGACTTTTGAGGAAGTGTGTACCCAAGTGTGAGGTCAAAAGTCCATCCTCGGGTACACACGTCCCTGGAAAATGGCATGCACGTACATACATAATCACACTTCATTTTGTCACACTACCATTATTTACCTACAAGAGGGAATCACGATAGCTCTAGGACTACGACTAAAGTTTTAGAGAGTGGGTTTTATTGGTCAACATTATTTAAAGATGCATATGATTTTATTCATCATTGTGATGCATGTAAATGCACAGGTAACATTTCTAAGCGACATAGATTCCATTAATGTGTTTCAAGAGGTTGAAGTTTTTGATATTTGTGGCATTGATTTCATGGGACCATTTGTGTCATATAATTCTAACCTCTACATTTTACTTGTGATTGACTATGTATCTAAGTGGGTGGAAGAAATTTCAACCCGCACCAATGACGCTCAAGTCGTGTGCAGATTTTTGAAGGATAACATTTTCTATAGATCTGGTGTCCCTTGACTGATCATTAGTGATGGTGGATCACATTTCACCAATAGGAGATTTGGAGCCTTACTGAGTAAATATTGGGTGAAACACTGAGTGGGTACTCCTTACCACCCACAAACACAAGGCCAAGTTGAGGTGTCCAATAGATAAGTGAAGAAGATCTTAGAAAGGACTGTATCCACTAATAGGACAAATTGGAGTTTCGTTCTTAATGACACTCTGTGGGAATATAAGATGGCTTATAAATCACCTATAGGGACGACACCTTTTAGGTTGGCTTATGTACGTGCATGCCATTTTCCAATAGAGCTTGAGCATAAAATGAAGTGGGCATTGAGAAAGTTAAACTTCGGATTGGATGAAGCAGGTAGCAAAAGACTTTTAGAGCTGAATGAACTAGATGATCTTAGGGTGGATGCATATGAAAGTTCTAGAATTTATAAGGAGAGGAAAAAGAAGATTCATGATAGGCACATCTTGAATAGGGTGTTTCTTCCAGGATAAAAGGTTATCCTTTTTAATTCCCGACTTAAGTTACATCCAAGAAAATTGAGGTCCAAATGGAGTGGATCATTTGTGATTGAGTAGGTTTTTCCCCATGGTGCTATGAATATTTTATATGGGACTAGGTCATTCCTTGTTAATGGCCAAAGATTGAAGCACTACTATGGTGGGGAAGTGGAGCAGAGAATAGAAGAAGTGCAAGTTATTGAAATACATTAGATTCTTGCTCCTAGGAATGTCTAGTATAGGATGTTAAACAATGGCACTTGTTAGGAGTCAACCCAACCTTATGTTCTCTTTATTCATGTTTATTTTAGAATTGTAATTGTCTTTTTATTCCTACTTCTTGAAAAAAGGTACCTTGACTCGTTTGTGGAGTGTGTAGATATTTCCCAGGTCATTACTACCGAGTCACCAAGTCATTAGTACATAGATTACATCAGCAAGTCCCGTACATAAGAAGGACAGACTCGGTACTATCGACTCTCCCAATTGGTACTACCAAGTTTCTAAAGATTTTTGAGTGCTAAACTGATAAGCACTTGGTGATATTGACATTTGATTCAGTACTACCGACTTTTTGGTGCTCCCAAATTCAGAACACCGAGACAAAAATTCAAAAGTACCGAGCTAAAATTGCAAACTCGGTACTACTGACATTATAGTCAGTAGTACTGATGCATGATGTCAACAATCTGTGGATGCTCGATTCAACAACAGATGTGGTCTTCATTGCACAGTCGGTAGCACTGATCCACAAATCATGTCGGTACTACCAACTTGGACTTGGTACTACCGACTCTGAGCGATCCGTACTCGAGGCATCATCAAACGTCAGTCGTCGATACATCCGATCCATGGGTTTGTGCTTGCAACTCAGTACTACCGAAACAAAAGTCGATAGTACTGACTCTGCTTGACTCAACTATATAAGGAGGGGTGGTGAATCCATTTTCTTCACACCACTTCCTCCACTTATCCTATAACTCAGAGCAGAGCTATACCGGGCACTGACATTCTTCACCGAGCCGACGATATGCACTAAGCCTCTCTTTCCTCATCCTCCTTCTTACACTAGCATCATGGCATCAAGGAGAGGCCCTTCTACATCGACAGAGCAAGGTGAGCTGGTCCCTCGACCAACACACATCTAACATCCATCCTCAGAGATCAAGAAAGTCTATGAAGAGTTGCAGATGAGACGATGGTGCCAACGCGATAAGCGAGCGGGCTTCACTGACAACATGCGATGGGTGTGTCAGAAGCAGCTAATGGAGGGAGACAATCCTTTCTTTAGAGACTGGAAGACTTACTCAGAAATCATCCTTGAGTTCTTGGCATCACTAGAGGTTCTTGTCTCCCCCGAGCAATAGTTAGGAGGCGAACGGCGGGAATGTAGATTAAGTTTTTGCCTCTTCAACAACAACTACTCCATCACTCTGTGGGCCTTCAATAACATCTACAATTGGGCTCACATCCCAGAATGCTCGGCCCCTTTTGATTTTGACTTCGACTTGGATTGGAAGCAGCTGACTGAGGTGAGAGAGGGCTTTCACATAAGTTGTCATGTCAACTCTGTTACTGACATCGAGCATCCCTTTGCTTGAATCCTTCACTGCCTCTACACCAACACCATCTTTGCTCGTTCTGGTCAACCTCAAGGAAAGGTTCAATAGGTGGACCTCTACTTCCTCTATAGGCTATTGGAGGGAGAGACCATCAACTTTGGAGCCTTCCTTCTTCTCCACATGATCTCAGTTCGGCGCAACGTGACATGGAAGGTGCCAATTGTATTTGGGGGTCTCATCACCCCCATTGCGCTACATTTCTGCCTCAACTTGTCTATCCTTGTGCCAATGAAAAATACAAAGAAGCTGGACCTCTTACACTTTCGTTAGGTGACCATCCTCGACTTCCATCACAACGTGCTATACGAGACTTGCACACATTGAGGAAAGTTCTTGGAGCGTAGCCTCCCCGACCCCATCTTCAACCTATGAGGAGTCACCTATTTTCAGTGACCACTGGATGAGGGGGAGGAAGAAGATGCACCCAGGGCAGTAGCTCTGGATGATGGTGAACAACAAGATGATGATGAATTTGTGATGTTGAGGAGGTCACTATCCCCATCACTCAAAGAGTGGTCCCGTACAAATGGGCCTGCACCTATGCTACCTCGACTTCTTCTTCCCTGCCCCGTTCTCAAGAGGAGAAAGACCTATACAACATGGTGGGTATGTATGGGATGCTGCATGAGATCCAAACTGGACAATAGCAACATCAGGAAACGCAGGTAGGTGTGCAAGAGATCCAAGGAAGGCTTTACCAAAACCAACATGCGATATATGAGAATGAACGCATTCTCTTGGACAACCAAGAGAATGTTCACATGCACCTGCATTGAATGGAGCAGTACCAACAACCCTTCTTCGACCACTACTAGAACTAGGGGTACTTTGGAGGGTACCCACAACCACAACAGATGCCACCGTTGGATCTATCTCTTCAGGGGATATTTCCCCCTCATGACCCCAATATGCCTCAACCACCTCGTCCATTTTGAGAAATGGTACCACTATTCCACCTCTTGAGTGTGAGTATTGACTATATGGACATAGTCATATTCAAGCTTGGGATGGGGTGCTGGAACATCATTCTATCTTAGTTTCTATAGTTTTTATTGCATTTTTATCTTAGTTGTTTTATTTTTATTTTATTTTGGTTTATGCATTGTTAGGATCTACACCTATATAGTGTAATCATGGAGTAGTAATGCAATGCATGGTTGCATATGTCGATTCATAGGTGTTAGTGCAAAGAAATGGTTGTGTCTTTATAGCTTAATTTGTGATATCTTTGTGCAACATCACTGGAGGAAGTGTTTGGTTAAGTCATCTCTAGGATATAGTATATGAATGAACATCTAAATCAAAATGGGAAAGTGAATGAAGATGCTGTTGAGCCTAAGCTGATCAAACCTTTAACAAGATCTTAAATGAAAATCTAAGAAAGAAACCTTAAGATTACCCTATGCAGAGGTCATTAAAGAGGGACATATCATAATCCTATGAAAGGCATTTTCTCTTAGTTATGTGATTCCATCCATCTTTTCCATCCAATTTTGACTCACCACCTCAAGATGAATGAGTACTCCAACTTATTTATTTTGATTTCATTACATGGCATGAAAGTTGACATGATAGATTATCTTATCCTTACTCGCATTTGAAAAAAAAACAACACAAAGTTTGCATTTTGTATGTACGAACAACTTTAGTGCATACCATCTTAGTTGCATAGAATTTGCATGTAGATTACATACATTTCATCACATTCATTCCTTTTTGTCATGTTGATTGGAGTCTCCATTTGTAAAGACTGAAGCAGGGGCATACCTCCACATAAAAAAAAAGGGTATGAAGTGAAATCCCGAACATAACCCAATCATGCCAAAGATAAGAAAAAATATGGGCTAGAAGAAAAATAATCTCAAAATTTCTTAAAGAGAAAGTATGTCCCTGAGTCTTCTTGAAGAAATGAATTAATTCATATGACACATTTGTTTGTTTTGATGATCTCATTTTCTATTATGATATAGCTTCATACATGCATCATGTGTCAAGAACAAAGAGAAAAAGATAGTAGGCATTAGGTTTCATGTATAATATTCTTTTCACTCATGTAGGTCATCATTCTTTTTGCATAAATAAGTTGGATGTCCTTGTGATTCTTCAACTGCCACCCATCTCATGTCATTAATTGCTCTCGCGGTAGGCCACTAAAATGATTTATCTCCTCATCCATTATTATAAGGAGATCTACTTCCAAGTAGTCTGTAGTTAGGAGAGAGCAATTTAGATTAGGGAATCACATAGTTCACCAATAAAATGCCTAAATAATTATGATATTAACTACTTTCTTGATTGTTTTCATTGATAAAAAGGTGGACATCTTCTTTAGAATTTTTTGGTCACTGTAGAGTAGTTATTGGTTCAGTGGTCATTGGAGGCCGGTTCAGGGATTGTTCGATGGACATGATTAAGAAAATAGTTCATGTGTTATTTCCTTTTGCTGAATTACATCAAACAAATCCAAGAGTAGTGTTGCTTGAAGATGAGCAACATTTAAGCTTAGGGGAGTTTGATGCATGGGTTATTAGTCATTTTCACATGCATATTTTCATTGATTTATGTGTCGATTTTTCATTTATTTGATTAATTATGCATGAAATACTATCAATGCTCTGTTCTATCTAAATACATCAAATTATATGATTTTTACTATTTAAGATGGTTTAACACTTATCCCCAACATTTATCCACGTTCTTGTGCATTTTTAGGTACAATCGAACTTTACAGAGTCAATACTACTGACACCACAAGTCGGTGGTATCAACTTCACATCAGTACTAGACTAGAAAAGATTCGCACAGAATCAATACTACTGACACTCAAAATCGATGGTACCAAAACCTCATCAGTAAAGCACAAGGATGAATTGTAGAAACTTGATACTACCGAGTTCAAAAACTCAGTACTACCGAGATGGCATCAATAAAACAGTTCTTAGGTGACCTAAAAACTCGGTGCTATCAAGACAAGCCAATAGTACCGATATTTTATATGAATCGTGGCTACCCTAAGAACTCGGTACTATCGATTACCAAGTTGGTACTACCGAATCTACCTGATCAGGAAAATCTAAAGATAGCAATCTAATCCAATAGCTGGTATTATTTCGTACCGTAAGTGCCTCCTATGACCTAAGGGGAGTTTGGCCAGACTAGAGGAGGCAACCGTTTTCCATTGCATGACACTACAAAGAGAGGAGAGAAGTGCAAGGAACTGAAAGCTTCACTCGGGACGATCCGAGCACCTTTGGAAGGCAAATCGACAGCCAAAAGATAGCTGATTGCACGCACGACGTAGGGGATCATCTGGACCAGCTATTCTATAGGAGTTACTTAGTTTTTCTAATGTTTCCCACATTTTTTTCTTTCTCTACCATGTATTCATCAATGAAAACCATATAGGGCTAAACCTCTTGATTCCTTAGGATCCGGGAGTAGCCCATATATGCATTGTAACTGATTTCCATGCATCAATATCATCTTTGTCCCTATTTTCTAGATATAAATGTAACAAGTTGTCTTGTTCTATTTATTCTTGATTAACATAGATAGATTATTAGACCCTTAATCATTTCTAGAGAGAGGTTAAGGGTTGGAAAGCATATATTTACCCATTTATTACACCCCTTGGGAAAGGTGGAGAATAAATGATAGGAAAAACCCAGAGTTTAATCATAAAGCACCTAACTAATCAACCAATTTCTATGGAAATAGGATTGACATTAGAATAGGTAGTGAACTACGCTACATGAGTGGGTAGTTTTGACTACAAGATCTTTATCCAGGGATAGGGATAATAAATATTGGTGTGTAGAATGAATTGCAATGTTTTCTGTAGTGAAACCATAATCCTGAGGAATTCCCTAAAATATGAGTAATTTAATTGTTAAGTTTGTTTCGTTCCGTTATCGTTTCTGCTCAATTAAACCAATTCACTTTCACCGGCCTAGCGGATTAGACCATAGTTAGTAGTAGTCTTCTGGAGAATGTTTCCATGTATTATACTCAAGCCTCAAAAGGGCATATATTACTTCAATACGTTCACTTCATATAAAACACGGTAAACACATGTCAATTATTTGATTATTTGACGAGTGGAGGCGGGGGTCTATTTATAGATGCTATCCATTGACTTAACTTTTGGCCACGGTCACGACACATGGGCTGGTCACATCCTCCATCACGGCCGTGGCACTCTGGGGAGTTTGCCTCAGTCATGGGAGCGGTCTCATGGCTGTGACAATCTACTTCTTATGGTCATGGTACCTCAGTCGCATCAGAGTCCCATCCAATTACGAATGCTTAATTTCAGTTGGAAGGGGGTGCGCGGTCAAGGTGTGGGATCACAGAGCAGAGGCTCTGTCACAGTCGCGACGTTAGTGGATTGTGTAGTCACAGTTGTGACCCATGTCGCGGTCACGACATAGCATGAACCTGCACTGAGTAAGAAATGTATGAATTCAAGATTTTGGCACTATGGTACTCAAATGAATAGAGAAATCCATAAATGTTATGCTAGGATAGGAATAAAATATATGAGAAAAGTTCACAAAATGAGATGTTATCAACTCCCCCAAACTTAGAACTTAGCATGTCCTTAGGATAATGGGTAGGATGGAAATCATTGAGAGATGATATATGGATACATTATTTTTAGAAAACACACCATTACCGAGTTATCTCATTCTTACAACAAAACTCTCGTGGTATGCTTGGTTTGAATCTTGAAATTCTATTCCCCCCTTTCACATCCAGAGTTGCATGACTTTGAGTCCTTGCCAATGCCTTTTGTACTAAAGGGATCTCCCTCTTAATGACCCCCAAACTCTACGCTAGGTCACTGGATATCCTTGTACATCATCCCCGTGAGGGGTAGCTTTCATACCCTTCC
Organism: Alisma plantago-aquatica; assembly: GCA_963693085.1. Lineage (NCBI taxonomy): Eukaryota > Viridiplantae > Streptophyta > Magnoliopsida > Alismatales > Alismataceae > Alisma > Alisma plantago-aquatica. Next base: position 517,002,635 of record OY856413.1, on the reverse strand, counting down.
CTTATTTTAGTTGAGCCTATACTAATGTGGTCAGGTAGGTTTTAGGCTTTAAGTGTTTTTCCTACACTCCTCAATTTCCCTCACCCACAGGCTGTCGTAAAGACAATGTTTCTCCAAGGGCCCCTGATGTTAAGTTTGGTGGTTGCTTGGGAGTGGAGGTGGGTATACTTGGCTTCAAGATTCCACTTATGGGCATGATATATCTACATTCACACGTGCATCAATACACCGGCTGTGTGAGATCCTTCAACATCTTTTAGGCACAACTCTCATAATTTTTTTTCTTTTTGGCTTTCCATATCTGCTCTCATGCTTGGGGAAAGGGTTTTGAAGGATTTTCTAGGCGGCCAAGCCTCTTTTCATCCCAAAGAGGGAATAATTAAAACTAGAAGGGGCAGCTGTTTCCTTCTCAAGGGAGGTGAAGACTTTCTAGCTAGAATTGTTAGGTTGGGGTGATTGGTCGGGAGTATGGCTAGTAAAGTCCTCCCATTTCCAAGGCTTCCATAGATTTAGGATTGTTCCATTCATGACGGTTTGCCGTAAGAATGAGATAAAACCGTATTGTTGGGCCTCTTACTTTTACTTTTATGTGTATTGGTAGCTCATTTGAACCTCTCTAGAAATGATTTCACTACAATATACATCAGGCGGACTGACAAATCTAAGTATAGGACAAGTTGGATGATAAAGAGCTAAGCAAAAACTGTGAACTATAGCAAAATTTTTGTTTTTGAGACTTTCAAAAATGTTTCAAAATCTCCTATACTTAATTGTAGTAAGAGTAAGGATATGTACAAGCGGGAGTTAAATTTTAGTGACAAAATTGTAACTCTCACTCCCATTTATAACTCCTCCCCCAAACTTATCATTCACCCCGACCCAAGGTGTCAAAATTGGAGTTATAGGTATAAACGGGCTTTCTTTATTGCTGCTGGCTATTTGTTGTCGCCCATTTTGATTCTAGGAGCATGCTGGCATATACTCCGCATATTGGGTGCTATTGTTCATGCTGCATGCTCTCCACCTTCATATTCATTGTGGAAAGGGTGATCATCCAAGCTAAACAATAGATTCTACAATCATTTGACAGTGGTACTTGTTGTGGGCTTTTATGGAAGAACTGCATTTTTATGAAGTCTTTGCCTTCTTTATGCTTGTACCCTTTTCCATGATTTTTGATCATTTCGATAATTGCTTCAACATACATGACTGCCTTCTCTTTTGTAGGTGTCTTTGCAGTTGTGACAACCTAGTTTTCTATTTCATCAAATTTCTTCACACCTTGACAAGTTTGACACTCAGTTATAATTAATAACCTTTGTTGCCTTTGATTTGATGAAAGTGAGTTACAATGTACTCAAGTGATGCATCAAAACTAATTAGATGACACAATGTACCTTATTTGACTAATGATGAGGCTTTGTTACACCATGGATATGTAATACCATTGTTAGTCCTCACTATGAGTCCGATTGTATCCTAACTTCAATTTCATGTTATGGGGCTTGATGCCATGGTTCCAATGCATCTTTCCTTTCCCAATTTGAAGTTTCCATGAGGGAAATGGACCCATTTGCAAATAAGACCTAATTTCTAACCCTTTTGTCCAATTATTTTGCTTTAGGCCGACTAGAAACCAGGCCCAATCAGCCAATACCCCTTTTCCTCACCTCTGTCATCTACCCCTCATGCACGCAGGGTCGTACGACCACCCAACGCCTCCCATGCTACCTCTCTTCCTCTCCTTTTCTCCTTCTCTCCCTGCCTTCTCACCTTTTTGGCCACTTGACCAGCTGCGGCTGGTAGTGGGGTGCCAATCATAAGGATAACCCAACTGGCCACCTCCACCACCATGCTCACCCACCTAAACCCTAAGATAGACCCCCCGCTTCCTCTCCTCCTACATAAACCCCTCTGATCCATTATTGCTAGGTTTATGCTTCTCCTCCATAGTGGTAACATCCTCTTCCATTCTCTTCTCAGCACTGCCAGTTGCTCCAGGGTTTTAAAACCTAATGTTGTCTTGAAGGTGATGGAAGGAGTAGCAACATAGCAGATTGGGATCTCTCATTCTACTCTATCTTCTCTCCCTCTTGTTGTTTTGGCCTGACAAGCCACTTCGGCCTCGAGGCCACTTTGAATGCTGTGTGCGAGCTGCTGCAACGAGCAACACTGCACCTACACCAAGAAGTCAATGACCGGGTTGTGGAGGTTGTGAAACTTCCAGTGCCTTGCCATGCCACCCTCTGTAGGCTCCCTTTGGCCCAAATTTGGAGCAGTGTTGACTCCACAGGTTCCCCTCGAGTCGGTCGACCCTGGGTGTGGCCATGCAGCGTTCGCGGGCGTCTTTGCCCGACTCCATCGAGGTTGATGTTGGGCAAGTCTCAAGTTCATGCCTCTAGCAAGAAGATGAATGAAGAACCCTCACATGGAGAGCCAAGGGCTTTGACCACCTAGATGGGAGTCTGAGTCCGCGAGGGATGAGTGGGGGGGAGGCAATTAGCACATGCGGATCGCTGATAGATGTCACCGAGCATCCTGGAGCAATGAGCAATGTTTGGAGCCGAGAATGAACCGCCACCCAACCTGACTGAGCATTGCAGAGTGGTGAGTGGTGAGAAGTGAGCACGAGCCTTAGGGGTGAGCATCTGCATGATCCGAATTGGACGACTAGATGAATCACATAAATTTTGGTAACACCCCTTGTAACATCCCTGACCTGGGTTATTCTTAACCCTAGATGTTTTGCTAAATAAAGTTGATTATATGCTTTCTCTTATCTCTTGAAAAGTAATTAAGGATCAAGAGGAACTTATATTTCAATTTTAGTCCTTTTTGAATAATGTTGAAACAATGTTTTGTTAGTTTTGGACTAAAGTGCAAATTACCCAAGTTGAGGGGTTAACTTGCAAATTGTACATAATACAATGTTCCTCAGATGTTGAAGCATCATGGGAATGAGTATGATGCAGTAGTATGGCTTCTACAAGCCTGAATAACAAGAAAGAGCATGTTGAGCAATGTTTGTGCATTAAAACCTAGTTCTGGTGTAATGTGCAATTTACCCAAAATCTAGGGTTCAATATGCAAAATACCACTTCAAGAGGGTCCATCATGATTCTTGGCATCATGTAGAGAAAATAATTTGAGAGGGGCGCCTCATTTGAATCATTTTGGAAGAGAGAGAATCTTGATATTAAAATAATCAAGATTTAAGCATAATGGAACTTCATTTCGATTTAATGCAAAAATAAATATATTAATTGGATTGCCCTTCAACCAAAATTGTGTTGGTTTAAAATCAACAAGTGTGGACGTCCTTGTGCCTTGCAAAGGCAATGAAAATATCTACGTGAGTGGAGAACCCACTCACATTAAGAAAAGAAAAAGAAATATCCACTATCTTATGGATATTAGTATTATATGGGTTAAGGTGCTTAATTTGCTTTTCCTTTAATTCATGGATAATGAAGAGGAATAAAAGGAAAAGGGAGTTGCCTTCATATACAAGGGAAAGAGGGGAGTATGTGGCATGATTTGGAGAGTTGAAGGATTTGCTTTCAACTTTCTCTCTCCTTCGAATTCCTTTACAAATACTTCATTTTCCACTCAACCAAAGATCTTTTTTTAGATTTTCTTTCTCCCTTGCCTTGGACGAACTCAAGGGGACTAAGGAGAAACAGGAGGACGAACTCCAACCTGTAGGTAAGCTCCTTGATAATTTTCAACCATGATTCCATGGTGGAAATCACAAATCAATGCTTGATTTCTTCTTATCTTCACTCCATCTTCAATTCTATTCATTCATTTTCTCTCAAAGCTTAAGGATGATCTTGGGATAGTGGAAGGTGTTTCTTTCACCATTAAAGACATGGAGGTTGAATCTTTGAAGCTCAATTGAAGGCGGGTTATATAACTTGAACCCTTGAATGTTATTATTGATTTCATACCTCTATCAATTGTTGATCCTTTCTTCATTCTTGAAAATTTATTTGATTGATTGATGCAATCACCATGAAAATCACAGAAAGCTTCGTGGGTTTATAGCTTGATGTTGATGACATCATCATAAGCACACAGCTCCCCAAATATCTATTGCAAACAGTTTCAACAATATGGTCCAATCGATTTCACCAAACCATTTGGTGACCAAACGGTTTGCAAACCGTTTGGAGTGGTTGACCGAATGGAGGGGGTTGACCATTTGAGGGTGGTTTATGATGTGTTGAATAATGATCTAATAGATTTAATTGATTGGTTTATAAAGGTTCTATGAGTGGATAACCTACCAATTGCAAGCCCTAATCGGGTTGAGTGCTGAAATTCTCAATTGATTGATTTAATTTTTGGGTTGACTCACCCAAACAGTCTCAAGACTGTTTGGAGGTCACCCAAACGGTCTCAAAACCATTTGGAGGTCAACCAAGACCGTTTGGAGGTCTATGGTGGTGTATTATTAGATGGTTGAAGATCCAGTGATATCAAATTGAAATATAATCACTAGCTCAATTGCTGATCGATTCAATGATGCAAACCCTAATTGATTTTCACAAATTTCAATGATGGGATGGGTCAAACGGTCTTAAGACCGTTTGGAGGTCATCCAAATGACCTCAAGACCGTTTAAGGTCAGGTCATGTCATGGTTTGATGATGATCTAATGATTTCAATTGAATTAGTTCCACAATGTCAACCATTGATGGTTCCTCGATTTTAAAACCCTAATTGAGGGTTTCTTGTGTGTAAACCCTAATTCAATTGGGTTCAAAACCTTAATTGAAGGTCCAATTGAAGGGTATGCCGATACAACCATTTTGTTCAAATGATAGATGGTTCATTTGTTCAAATGATAGATGGTTCAATTAAAGAATAAATCATTAGTTCAAATGATAGATGGTTCAATGATTGAAACCTTGAATTGATAAAGTGATGGAAGACCTTTTTGGTCCATTCAGTTTTGAGAGGGAGTTGGGACCAAACGGTCTTAAGACCGTTTGGAGACCCAAGTGGTCTCAAGTGTGAATTGTCCATACGGTTTCATTATTGTTTTGCTTAAACGGTTTCAAACCATTCAATGTCTGAGTGACCAAGACCGTTTGGGGTCTAAGTGACCAAGACCATTTGAGGTTCAATTGGTCAAATCATTTGGACACCTAAGGTGACTAAAGTTCAATTAACTAATTGATTATTAATGATGTAAATCAAAGGTTATTACAATGGTTGTACCTTTGAGGTACTAGGGTAATTAGTACCTTTTTGAGTGGTTAACTCTTGATGCTTATGAAAGCAATGATTTAATATGTTGTGACAACCCTTCATTCAAGTTGATTGGACCTAATCTAATTAAGATTGAAGTAATTGACATCCTAGAGAGGATGAGAGAGAGAGAGAGGAATTCCTACATGAATGACAATCATGTAATGGTTAAACCTCAACACTTTCAACATGAATATAATAATTATTCAGGGTATGATCCTTTGTAAAAAGATCATGAAACCTAATTGGGAAGGTTGATGAAACCCTAATAAAGGGTGATGACATATGAAACCCTATTTAAGGGTGATGTCAAGTGAAATCCTAATTTCAGGTAATGCTATGTGAAACCCTGATATGGAAGGATATTATGTGAAACTATAATGTAGAGTGATATTATGTGAACCCATAAATATGGGAGATGCTATGTGAACCTTAATTTATAAACATGGAAAACCCTATTCCTAATAATGGAATAGTGATTAATATATTGATAAGTGTAACACCTAAAGAGGTTGATAATGGATATCCTTATATCAATAGTTCCTAACTCAAAGATGAGTCCATATCATTATCAATGGTTGTAGTTTCTAAATAAGTGACTTATGACTAATACATTACATGATAAATGTGATGAACTGGTGTATAAAGTATTAGGATGGGAAATACCCTAATACAAGCTAAGTGGATGAACTCAAGCAAGATAAAGGTGATGAGGGAAGTGATACATCAAAATATGATAGATATCACATCCAACACCTCAATATTGATATACCTTGATGTATTTTAAATCCAATATATTTGGATGAGTGACACATGAAGTGTGTCATGTCAGTTGTTACATTGAGATGTAATGCACTTTGATAAGTGTAGGCTAACATGCCTTATGAAAAGGTTAATCCAAAGCAATAAACTTTGATGCAATCATATTCTGGTAAATATGAGAGAGAAACTCATACTTTGTGTTGATAATTCATTTAATGATGAATGATGAGAATAAATAAGTATGATTGAATACTTATGTTATCAATGTTGGCTCCTAGTTGTGTGAAGCAATGAAATAGGACTTGATCATTAATAATATAATATTGAGAACCTAAATGGTTATTATGGTAAACCCTAATGGAGGGTGATGATATGCAAAAGAAATCCTCACCCTAAAAACGGGAATAATGGTATTACTTTGTGATGTATGGTGATGATATGAAAGCATTATAATTGTTATCATGAAGTACTAACCATGCAGGTATCATGAGAAGATAAACATAGCCAGGTTTGAGCTATGATGTTTGTTTTTATTAAAGTTGTTAATGAGACATAATATGCCTTGTTGCCTACAAAGAGGTAACAAGAGGAGAAATAAGCTTTGTGAGCTATGTAGAATGCTTGTGTAGCAAGAATGATGATTACCTTGGTCAGATGACCTGAAGGTATTAAGTTACCATTTAAGTGGTAACAAGTATTCTATGATTAACTAAGGGTTTGAATACCCATATTCTATAATTATGATGATGAACTTGTTAAGAAATGGAAAGGTACTTGATGAGATGAGGGATTAAGATCCCAATACTCTGCTGAAAGAGTATGGCTACAGGCCATGACTCCACAAAACAATGCCATGCATAAGCTATGTGATCTAAGCCTGAAGAGAGTATATGCTGCGACTATCACTCTATAATGAAGATGTCAATATATTATGGAAAGCTAATTGCAGTTTGACACATGATGTGTAAAATATAATCAGCCGTTTAGTGTATTTGCATAAAGTTGAAATATGAGAAACATTGGTTGATATTATCCTGCTCAGTATAGTAGATAAATGTTATACATGTTCTTCATATTCCTTATTGGATAAGTGACATGCTGCTCTATCAGGTTATAGATGCAATGCTTTAGATAAGAATAATGTTCTAATCTGTTAGACAATGAATTAACTGCTGTTAAACAATTATGATTCCTCTGTTTAGATTTATCTTAATAAACTGCAATAATAATGTATATGGCGGAGAGTTATATCTCTCGCTGGGGCAATTTACAATTGTCTCACCCCCATGGGAACCACATTTTTAGGTGGATGCAGATGAGGAGGCAGGAATCCTTCAGTAGGTGAGGGACAACAACAATAGCAGCAGGGACAACAGTGAATGCTCAGGTGGAGACACTGGCTGATATGTCTTGTATAGATGTACATAGAGTCCTATGTGTCGTCTCTGTACTCTCAGGTCCTCGGAGTAGTAGTTAGTGATTTTGAGATTTTGTCTTAGTGCCTCAAGATTTTATACTACCTATGTTTAGTTTAACAGAGCAGTTGATGCATGTACTTCTCAGTAAAAGATGATACATGGCACATACTTGTGAACCAATATGTAATTAAATTACTCCAGTCCTTTATGAAAGAGTTTTCCTATGTGTGGACCTCTCTATAAAATGGTTTTAATTTTTAGTGATTTTCAGTAATCCACTGCTTAGTGATCGCTTCCGCTAAGTTAATAACGTTTTATTCGAACGATGCATCACACCCCTCCCCCTCTCTAAAGTTCTATATACAAATCTTCTAAAATTGATAACTTGTTCATCCCTTTGCCAAATGAGGCATATAATATATGATTTTTATTCCTCTCAATGAGATCTATCTATTGGGACTAGTTTCATGAGATAATTCTGCTCGTAGTTCCACCTGTGAGCTAAAAATGATAACTTTAATGCCTTTTTGCATGTTTTGACCTATGTTAGGTACACACTTTCTCTTTTATGCATCAAAACTCTACATTAGACGTATTTCAGCTACCCTACTCTACCTTAGACTTGATTAATGTTTTGGATCATCTTGGTGTAATCCTAATGGCCATCATTGCCCTAAAATGTGGTGTTTATGTACTTAAATGATTGGATCCTTGATTCTTGTTCTAGATGGATTCTTAATGTTTAACTCCCCATGTATACCTTGCAAATAAGTCCTTAAATGATTTGTTCACAAATTTCTATGTAGCATACTCAGGAAAACTTGTTGACAATATGTAACACCTAGTGTGACTATTATGTACATGTTGCTTGTCTAGAATCTAACCTTGCTAAGAACATGATCTAATGCTATACATGATATCTTGATGACTAGAAATTAGTAGATTAACATACTATAACCCTCTATTTTGACTTCATCCATGCTATTACCCTAATGATCCTATGACTTAGAAACATGACCCCATTACACATGTTTGATCTAACATGTTTAGTTGTGAACTCACATGATTAAACCATGATGATAACCTAGATCTCATGCTTCCCCTACATCTAAATCAGACTTTACCTCTATCAGGAATTACTCATGATGTGGATGTATCCCCTAGACCTAAGGTGATAATGTGACTTATGAACTATGTTGAGTAATTGGATGCACGTATGGTACTTTGAACCTAAGTTGATCTACTTAAAACCTAGGTCTAAGGGAACATCCACATGAATTGTATGATACTAAATTTACCAAAACCCTACTGATCTAGGACCCACTATTATGTCTTTTTACATCTTAGGTCCACTTGGGATGGACTACCTATGGGAATCTTAATCATGGGTCATAACTTGTACTCTACTCAAAAGGTACGTTTTCCTTTTGACTCTATAATGATATTGTCTTGCTTGTATGTATGCTCATATAAATGCTTGGCTACTTACTTACATGGTTGATCTATTATTCCTATGATTACTACTTCCATGCTTGAGTAATCTACGTTGATAAACCTTGAATATAATATACATAAAACCATTATGCAACCTAATGTTGACATAATGGATAAAGGAACCTAAAATGTGATTTGTATAAAATTATGTCGTTAAGTGGTTTATGCCTTGTTTCTACTTCTTTCTTATATGATGTTTCTAGCCAAGCAACTTTTATTATACTCTTACACTATTTACATGCCTTTTCATAGCGTACTTAATGCTTTAGCATTAACATGTTTTGTTTGTCAAAGTTTTAGTTGCCAAATGAAGATTTACTACGCTCAAGGCTCATTAATCTACAAAACGAAACACTAATGGGTTAGCTTGAAGTAGAAATGGGTACATGCTTTGCTATCTCTGATCTCCATGTTTAGTATCTTGTTGTTACTTCTTTTACATATATATTTCCTGTGTGAAACTATGTGCCAATTTATGGATTGGTGCCCAATCCCTACTGCCACTTACTCTATAGTTAGTGGGGGTAGGTGGAGGGTAACAAACAATTCCGTGACAAATGGTATCATATCCATACACATAGGCCTCTATATATATTTAAGGCATAACACATCTTAAGAACCCATGTAGGACTAAAATCCTTTCCTTAAAGTTTAGAGAGTCTTATATCATCTCATCTCTTCTTTAAGGATCACCTAAGCCACCCAAGTAGATGATTATTAGTTAGTGTTCTCATCTTCTCATGTGGTTCTCCTCTCAGGACTATGAACCACATGATCTCTTCATTATGGGTAGCTTATGGATAGGGAGACAAAAATTCATTTGAAACGATGGAAGATGATTAAGATGACGATATGTCCTTAAATTAAATACCCTATATGATGTAAGAAATTACTCTTGATAGTGAGGTACTTATTCAAACTCAATGATACCAAAATAGATACAAGTGCTTCTATGTTTGAGGTAAAACCTTGTGTTATTAAGATAAGATGGAACTCATGTTTTTCACCTCATGTTTGACGAGGTCCCTATTGATTAAACCCATTTTTCTCTATTGTTGATTAAACCTCAAAACATACTAAGCTAACTATTCCCCCTGTTAGATATGTACAATGATCACCCCACGAAGTGACCATGTCATTGGAGCCTTAGATTATGATGTGTAGACTTGTTACAAGAGGAAGATCCCCTATTAACCGTTACTCCATGTGTAGGCTCAATTTGAATAATATGATGGACCTAGATGTCGATCTCACCCTATTATGCTCAAACTCATGGGATCCCAATTTGAATTCTCAATTACCTAATTATACCCTTACCTTGATCTTGAACATAGGGGAATGAAATACGACCTTGAGCTTGCAAAACCTTGAAATTTGGTTTCCCTGTTACGATCTTGATGTTTGACTCGTGGTCTTATGAAATATGATTTGATAGTGGACACTCACCTTATTTGGATATTCTTGGTGACTAATAAATAATGTGCACTATTGTTTTAGAGTAGGGTAGAAGTAAAATTTCTAACTCCCCTAGCCTATGTCACATCTTCATTATGACTACTCTAGATGATCATATTGTTGATTATTCAGAGCCCATAAAAGTAACCCATTCCACACGATTTTGATCTCTTGACCTAAGACTCAAATGTGCCAAATCCATAATGATATTGATGCTCAATCTTGAATCATGTTTTGAAGCATGTTGATGATGACTATAGCCTGTAGTTGAAATTTCTAGAAATATTTTAGTCTAGATCCTTATCTAACCTTGAATGTCACCTAAAGTTTGAAGGATTAAGTATCCAAAGAATGAAAGCACATATGTTGAGTATAATTTGTTGGGCCTAATAATGCCATCTTTGAGGGATGTAAAGAGAAGTCACTGAGGAAGTGTCTGGAAGTAGGTGACCTAGCCCAGGAGGGAAGGTCACCAAGAGGTCAAGCCTAGGAGGGAAGGCTAACATAAAGACCAAGCCCAGGAAGGAAGGTCTCCAAGAGGTCAAGCCCATGAGGGAAGGCCAACATGAAGACCAAGACTAAGAGGGAAGATCACCAAGAGGTCAAGCCCAGGAGGGAAGGCCAACATGAAGACTGAGCCCAAGAGGGAAGGTCTCCCAGAGGTCAAGCCCAGGAGGGAAGGCCAACATGAAGACCAAGCCCAGGAGGAAAGGCCACTGAGAAGACAAAGCCTAGGAGGAAAGGTAGCCATGATCCCAATGCTGGGACATAAAGTAAATGATGTGCACACTAAGAGATGGAGAACATCCAAGTTAAAGACTTACACAAAAATTAATGTACGTGAATAATGTAGAGAAACCCCAAAAAGAATGTGTATGACATCTCAGTAAAAACCTTAGTAGGGGTAGGTCCCTAAGCCACCCCTAAGGTATAAAGTGGGGATCTAAACCCTAGATCAAGAATGATTTGTCAAGAATGATTTGACCTATGAATTTGAGGTCCAAAATTTGACTCTCAATATCAATTCATGAAATCTTGACTGATGATCATTGACCTTGTTTTGAATCAAATCTTGTGATCACCCTACTAGAATCTTGATATCACCCTCGATATATGATTAATGACTCCATGCTCTCAAACCTCAAAATTTGAAATGATGAATATGCTAACTCTCTCAATTCATGACTTAGGGTTAAGCTCCATGTAGACTAGGGTGGGCCTTCCATCGATTTTGAGCACAAAATCATGACATTGAAATATGATGTTGGTATTGAATTATTGAAATATTAAATCTCAATAATGAACCTCACCTAGGCCAATGTAGATGCTAGAACCCTAAATTTTGGGAATGAAAGTCATGTCTACTCTTGAACTCTATTCGATTGAGCAAAAGTGTAATCTCTTCAAATTGGTAGTCTATATGACAATCTCTCAAAATATGTGACTCATGTAATGATCTTTCCCAATTTGATGATCCATGTGACTATGATGCTCAATTTCTCAATTTTGGAATGAGATTGATTAGATAAGTAGTGATGATACCTTATGGGATTGTGTGATGATGTTGACATTGAATATGAAATCTCACATCTTGACTTGTGGATTGATTTAAATTTTGGAGACAAATTTTTCTTTGTGACAACCTAGTTTTCTATTTCCTCAAATTTCTTTACACCTCAAAAATTTTGATACTCAGTTACACTCAATAACCTTTCTTGCCTTTGATTTGATGAAAGTGAGTCACAATGTACTCAAGTGATGCATCAAAACCGATTAGATGACACAATGTACCTTATTTGACTAATGGTGAGGCTTTATTACACCATGGATATGTAATTCCATTGTTAGTACACATTATGAGTCCAATTGTATCCTAACTTCAATTTCATGTTGTGGGGCTTGATACCATGTTTCCAATGCATATTTGCTTTCCCAATTTGGAGTTTCAATGATGGAAATTGACCCATTTGAAAATAAGACCTAATTTCTAACACTTTTATCCATTTATTTTGCTTTGGACCGACTATAAACTAGGCCCAAACGACCAATACCCCTTTTCCACACCTCCGTCTTCTACCCCTCCTGAACGCAGGGTCATACGATGCCCAACGCCTCCCATGCTGCCTCTATTCCTCTCCTTTCTCCTTCTCTCCATGCCTTCTCACCTTTTTGGCCGCTTCACCAGCTGTGGCTAGTAGTGGGGTGCCAACCAGAAGGATAAACCCAACTAGCTACCACCACCACCATGATCACCCACCTAAACCCTAATACAGACCACCACTTCCTCTCCTCCTACTTAAGCCCCTCCATCCAATGTTTCTAGGTTTAGCTTCTCCTCCAAAGTGGAAACGTCCTCTTCCATGCTCTTTTTGGCTCCGCCAGTTGCTCCAGGGTTTCAAACCCTAATGTCATCTTGAAGGTGACAGAAGGACCAGTAGCATAGCAGACTGGGATCTCCAATTCTACTCTATCTCCTCTCTCTCTTATTTTCTGGTCTGACGAGCCTCTTCAGCCTCAAGGCCACTTTGACTGCTGTGTGTGAGCCGCCGCAACGAGCAGCGCTGCACCGGCACCAAGAAGTCAACGACCGGGTTGTAGAGGTTGTGTAAATTCCAGAGCCTTGCCATTCCCCCTCAGTAGGCTCCCTTTGGCATGAATCTTGAGTAGCATTGACTCCACAGGTTCCCCTTGAGTAGGTCGGCCATGGGTGTGGCCGTGCGGTGTTTACAAGCGTCTTTGCCCGGCTCCATCGAGGTCGATGCTAGGCAAGTCTCTAGTTCACACCACTAGAAGGAAGATGAACGAAGGACCCTCACATGGAGAGGAAATTGCTTTGATCGCATGGCTGGGAGTCTGAGTCTGCGAGGGCTGAAGGGGGGGCAATCAACACCTGCGGATTGCCGGTAGACGTCACTTAGCATCTTGGAGCGACAAGCGATGTTTGGAGCCAAGAATGAACCACCACCCAATGTGACTGAGCATTGTAGAGCAGTGAATGGAGAGCACGGGACTTAGGGGTGAGCATCCATGGGATCAGAATTGGATGACTGGATGAATCACATAAATTTTGGTAACACGACTCCCCCTATCTCTAAAGTTCTATATACAAATCTTCTAAAATAGATAACTTGTGCATGCCTTGGCCAAATGAGGCATATAGTATATGATATTTATTCCTCTCAACAATATCTATCTATTGGGACTAGTTTCATGAGCTAATTTTTCTTGTAATTCCACCTATGAGCTAAACATGATAACTTTAATGCCTTTTTGCATGTTTTGACCAATGTTATGTACAAGCTTTCTCTTTTATTCCTCAAAACTCTATGTTAGCCGTATTTCAAAAACCTTACTCTACCTTAGAGTTGATTAATGTCTTGGATCATCTTGGTGTAATACTAATGGCCATCATTGCCCTAAAATGTGGTGTTTATGTGCTTTATGATTGGATCCTTAATTCTTGTTCAAGATGGATCCTTAATGTTTAACTCCCCATGTACACCTTGCAGATCGGTCCTTAAATGAGTTGTTCATGAATTTCCATGTAGCGTACTCATGACCACTTGTTGACAATATGTAACACCTAGTGTGACAATTATGAACATGTTGCTTCTTTGGAATCTAACTGTGCTAAGAACATGATATAATGCTATACATGATATCTTAATGACTCCAAATTAGTAGATTAGCATACCATAACCCTTGATTTTGACTTGATCCATGCTATAACCCTAATGCTCCCATGACTTAGAAACATGACTCCATTACACATGTTTGATTTAATATGTTTAGTTGTGAACTTGCATGATGAAACCATGATGATAACCTAGATCTCATGCTTCCCCTACATCTAAATTAGACTTTATCTCTATCAAGAATTACTCATGATGTGGATGTATCCCCTAGACCTAAGGTGATAATGTGACTTTTGAACTATTTTGAGTAATTGGATGCACGTATGGTACTTTGAACCTAAGTTGATATACTTGAAACCTAGGTCTAAGGTAACATCCACATGAATTGTATGATACTTAATTTACCAATACCCTAATGATCTAGGACCCACTATTATGTCTTTTTGCATCTTAGGTCCACTTGGGATGGACTACCTGTGTGAATCTTAATCATGGATCATAACTTGTACTCTACTCAAAAGGTAAATTTTCCTCTTGACTCAAAATGATATTGGCTTGCTTGAATGTATGCTCATATAAATGCTTGGCAACTTACTTACATGGTTGTGCTATTGTTCCTATGATTACTACTTCCATTCTAGAGTATTCTACATTGATAAACCTTGAATATAATATACATAAAACCATTATGCAACCTAATGTTGACATAATGGATAAAGGAACCTAAAATGTGATTTGTATAAAATTATGTTGTTAAGTGGTTTAATCCTTGTTTCTACTTATTTCTTATATGATGTTTCTAGCTAAGAAACTTTTATTATACTCTTACACTTTTCACATGCCTTTTCATAGTGTACTTAATGCTTTAGCGTTAATATGTTTTATTTATCAAATTTTTAGTTTCCAAATAAAGATTTTCTGTGCTCAAGGCTCATTAATCTACGAAACAAAACACCAATGGGTTATCTTGAAGTAGAAATGGGTACATGCTTTGCTATCTCTTATCTCCATGTTTCGTATCTTCTTGTTACTACTTTTACATATATATTGCCTGTGTGAAACTATGTGCCAATTTATGGATGGGTGCCCAATCCCTACTGCCACTGACTCTATAGTCAGTGGGGGTAGGAGGAGGGTAACAAACAGTTCTGTGACAAAAGTAGTCATGTTGGTGCGTTTGTTTAGTGCAAACGCTACATCAGAACTGTTATATAGAACTTCATTCCTTGCTATAATACTGACTACTAGCAGAGTCTAATGATTATCATGCAGGATGGACATGAATATATAGTCAGGGAGAGAGGTTGCCATGCATTGTAGTAGGTGATCTTTTTTGCTGGACCTTTTGTCTTTCAATATATCGTCGACTAGGAGGAAATAATCCATGTGCACATTTGGCATGTTGTCGCTCAGTAGTGATTGGTAGACTGACATAGTGTTTACTGAAAGGTATCCTCCTATTTTCAAGGTATCTCTGAGGCCGTCCTTTAGTACATAGATGTTGTACCTTTCAAAAATTACTTCGGTCGTGGCGTCACCTTCCTTTAAGCATTTCATTATTAGATGTAGAGATTTTAATGATAATCTTTCACAACACCATCTATCAAATTCCTGGATGGTTGACATTATCTCTCCTGCTAGCCCATCAAACTTTATTTCTGGCATATCATCTTCCTTTATATCCCCTTCTTTAGGCTTGTGTTTTTCTTTTTCTTTTTCGGCTTGGGCGGTGGTTTCTGGCTTGCTTTTAGATTAATGCTCTACTTTGTCTGGAGTGTCTGCCGCTCATCCTTCCTTCCAAGCATCCACCCCAGTAGCTTCATTTGGATCGACCCACATGGTTCTCATACGTTTCCTCCAAGTTTTCTTTTCAGGTAGGGGTGTTTCAGAGTGAAGTCTACATGGTATTGTGTCTGAGGGCATAGCCGGGTCATTGAAGAAGCGGTGATCGTAGGTAGAATCCATTGCATAAACACAATGTAATCCGTGTAAGTCTTCTGTGTAGAGGTCTTCTAGCGGGATTCCTTTGTTGATGGCTTCCATCATTCTTAGCACTATGAAAGAGTCCCTGTGTTTTCTTGAGGGGCCTTTTTGTAGATAGAGAACTCTTTCCATATCCCCTGGTGTCAGTCATCTACTGTCTAGATAGTATGTTGCAGATGTAGCATCACTTTTAGAATATCTCTTAGGGCCCGATTGGGTAAACCCATTTAGATTACATCAGCATTTATCAGTTATGGGATTTGAACTCAAGCAATTAACAAATACCTGAACTCCAAATTACATTGTTTGGAAGACATTGAATTTGCAAATAAAGTGATTATGACTACTAACATTCTAATTACTTTGTTTGGTAAACCATGTTATTTTAAATATAGATTTTTAACTAAACCAATCATTCAACTAAACTTCCCATGCATTTAACCAACGTAATACAAATTAGTATAGTCTTCTCTGTGTGAGAGTTTGAAATGTGATACCTCAATACAAAATCAACCACTCTACCATTCAACACAAAAGTGCGTCACATTCA
The DNA here is from genome assembly GCA_963693085.1 of Alisma plantago-aquatica. Lineage (NCBI taxonomy): Eukaryota > Viridiplantae > Streptophyta > Magnoliopsida > Alismatales > Alismataceae > Alisma > Alisma plantago-aquatica. The sequence goes on along the minus strand of OY856413.1, from coordinate 516,986,082 downwards.
ACCACATGAATAAGTCCAACCATAGATTCAAGCATTGTGTTCCATTCATAATTTAATAAACAAAAACCAAAGCAACATTAGTAAGCTACGACCATTACAGAGAAGTTGAACAAAAACCATCCAATCTCATTTCTCAATGTCACTGTGCGTATGTTGATCAAAAGGAGCAGGAAATTTTAGCAAACATGTAACGACAAAGTGAATGTAAGGAGGAAAGAAAGCAAAAAATCATTTTGCTTATGCTAGAACATCTTTGCCCTAAATGCAGCGTGAGCCTTTCACCCACAATTCTAAAGATGGTGACAATCACTCCTCCATAGAATTCCTCACCTACCACTTGGTCATCTCCCAGTCCATGTAATACGACAAGAGTGCCTACGTCACATCAAGAGTGAAGAGTGAAAAATTTGCACTCCGACAAAGAAAGCACCGAGCTTCTCAAATAAATCATACGTCCAGTATGGCCCAAGCATTGAGTACAACCTCATCGTCGTACTGACTTCTTGGAACACTTGCCCTACTCTTCCAGCCCTATCATCCATCTGCCAATTGCATCCTCCATCTCTGACTAGAAGCTGCCGCCAAAGCTCCTGGTGGAAAGATCTCATGAGAACTTCTAGATTTCCATATCACAAAGTAACAACCTCTGCCAGATCATCATCTCCTAGTATCCACCAGCATGGCATCATCACCAGATGTGTAGATATGAGCTGACGCATCTTGCTGTTATGACGGTTGTTGAAGACATGTACCGCTGTTGAAGACCTTTTCTTCTTCTTCTTCAAATCTGAGACGACACCCTCTCAAGAATTCTTCATCAGAGCAACACCTTCTCCTTCCTGGACACGACACCGGATCTAGACACTAAATATGGTTGATCCTCCATCAAATCAATACCACCTAGAACCCAAATATAGAAGCAAGTATTGGGAGAGGAATTAGTAGGGTCTCCAGCAAAAACCCATGGATATGGAAGGAAACGAGAAGCGGTGAGGCGGGGGGGGGGAGGATGGAGAACCACGAGAAAGGGGTTGTCGGGGTAGGGTTTTGAGGGATAAAGGGGGTATCATGATAGGGTTTTGGGGGAGAAAGGGAGTGTCGAGGTAGGGTTTCAAAGGGGAGGAGTGGCATGGAGGAAGGAGGACATGAGAGGAGACAGTCAGTGGGTGAGAAGATGATCGAGGGAGGAGGTGATCGGGGGCGTCGGGAGAGAGACGATCGGTGAGTCAGGGCAGAACCCTCACTGGATGGATTCCAAATCACACCAAAATTGGCAAACCTTGGGAGGTCCATCGAATGAATGGGGGGCAAATAACTGCACTTAGACTATGACACTTGGAAAAAACACGTACTATCCAAACAACATAATTATCAATGTGGCAGTTAGAATACCAAAATAGAATACAATACCGTCTGTAATTACCTCACCCAAACAACCCCTTACTTCCTTGTTTTTGTAAATTAAGGAAGTGTTGTCCAACTCATATGCACATCAATTGAACACTATTGTACATCACTCATATAGGTTGATGACAATGAGGGCCTAGCACTTGACATTCTGTATAGGCATAACTAAAACTTTGTTTCAGCTCTACTCATGACCTATTGTAGTTCTTTTACATCAGCAAACTCAAACTTTTAATAAAAAAGCTGCCCTTCTAGATGCATGGTACTGTTGAAGACAGGTTGTATATTCTCAGGGTGTAGAAATTCTTCCAAGAGTTGCACATAGTACTTTAAATAGCTTTATGTGTACTCCTACTTTCTTTAGGAAGATTCCTCTGAATTGGTCCCTATTGAGCGACCTTCCCTTATTGTGGTAAAGTACAGCCATGCCTGGCAGATCATCATCGAGTATATCTGCTAAGACATGGACATCCCTGCATGTGATCCTGGATAAGGAGGCCATGTCCATGTCTGCCATTTTGTAGGATAGGGGGGGACACCTAATGTTTCAGTATTAATAGGTGTGCACTACTTTCTGACCAGCTCATTTGTGAAGGAGGCAAGACTGCCTTTGTCATCTTCCAAGGTTCCATCTCCTGTTGGCTGCATTGTTGAAGGTGGTACTGCTGAGGTAGGTAGTCATTTCTTTGCATCCATCTACACCTGTTTGGCCACTTGCTTCACATTGTTATCAGCTATTTCTCTAGTCAACACTTCTAGGAGCCTATTTTCCTCGGATGGCTTCTCTAGTTCTATTGCATTGAGTGCAACCAACATTACAACCATCTTGCCATCATAGACGGTGTCATTATGCTCATTATGTGTAGGATCCTGTAGGAAGTCATCATAGATGCCCATGCTGAAAGTCATGTCATCTAAAAATTTGTTAACATCCTTCATCTCTCTTGACGTGAGCTCTTTCATAGTAGTGCTTTCCTCCCTAACGACAACTTTATGTCAGTGCTCTTTAGATATAGCTTTGTCATCGTCTAGGTTGATGTTAAAATCAAACACTTATACTAAGGTGCTTGTCTTTTTCTTGGCGACACCTTAGTGATCATCTGGTTTTAGCGGCACCTCTTTCGTAGAAGGTTCCTCCCCTCGGGTAGGCTTTACGTTGGCGCTTTCCTCTTTTGAGGCTATGGCTGCACCTACTCATCCTACATCATCATTGTATTTGTATGGGATAAAGGGGCTTGAGGAAGCTTATGATGTGGATGGGCTGGTTAGGTGCCTTGACTTCTTTCTTTGTTGCCATCCGTCCATGTTCTGGCATTCTACAACTAGCTTTTGGCGTTCTTCTTCTAAGCATCAATGTTCCTTCTTTATGTCTTCTAATGCCTCTTCGTACCCCCTCCACATCATTTACTTATCATCCATCATGGCATCCCTTTCTCTTATGAGGTCTGCCATTTCTTCTGTCAATGACTTCAGAGCTCTCAACATCGTGTTTTGGTTGCTAATGACCTCCTCCATGAACTGAGGGAGTGCCTCAGTTCTCGCTCAACTTAGTTTTGACCTCTATGCGGTGGTCTTCTCCAGCAAAGTGATATTTTCTTGGTAGCCCCTATTATTTATTTCTTCATTAGGTTGGTCATCGACCTCTATCGGATTTGTAGGTGAGGGTAGACTTGGAACAATAGAGGTGTATATAGGTTTTTCCCTGCACTTCCTTATTGCAAGATTCTTCCTTTCTTTTGGCTTTTGCATCTCTACCTCTGGTGTTTTGTCTCTTAGACTCTCCTCACTAGTAGGTGATAGGGAGTCTATGGCTTTGCTTATGACACTAGAGTGCATTTTATCTACCTACTCTTCTGTAGGCCATAGCTTATGGGTGTCATAGTATGCCATCTTGGGTAGGGGAAGTAAGACTTTAGAGAAGCTCTATTTGTAGGAGATCTTACTTCCCCTCTGTTCTAGGATGCCCGTGTTATCAGGGACTTGATATCTATCTTTGTGTGTCCCTTGGTGTGCTTATATTTCATTATCTGGTCGGTATCCATGAAATGATAAACGATGTGGGTGATTTAGCATCCCATGCATGATTCTTTTGCTTGATTTGCTTCCTTTCCTACAACGGATGACAACCTTTCTATCACTAGTCTTCTGATGTTTCATGGTTTATTTTTTAGCATGGACCATATTAAGAATAGTTCTCCTTTGGAAACTCCTCCAATTTCTGATCTCATGAAGACTGTATTGGTTGTTATCTTCTGCATCACTCTGATGAAGTCAGAAGTGATGAGTGTCACCTTTTGAGTTTTTCGAGCTGTGCTCATGTTATCTTGTCAACTTTTCCCACATCCTGTAGCTGCTGTAGCCAACAAATTCTTTCTTTCCTGGCATAGCTGAGTAGGCTTGTGCTTCTTCTGTTGTCTTTGTGAAGATAGCATTGAGGATGGATTTAGTAATTACATGAGTTTTGCCCCCTATCCTCACTTCAAGCTTGAAGTCTCGGCTACCTTCCTTGCATTTGACATCACTGACAGGTAGTTTCTCTAGTGACATCATGAATTTTGTCTCCAGTTGAGTGAGAGAAGGAGCTTCTGATGTACATAGGGTACGTAGGTTGTTCCCTTCCAAGAAATTTATGACCCTATCGTAAATTCCCATCCTCTTGAAGTCATCGACATCTAGATACTGTGTCGGCTTGAAGCTTTTGGTCTTCTTTACCCAGTCAAAATGCGACTGGTGCACTTGGTCTCTTGGTATGAACGTTGATGTCTTCTTGTTTGTGGTCTCTTGCTCTTTTTCTCTGACCACTTTGAGGTTGTCTTCTTTTCCTAGACTCTTTGGTTTTCCCACGGCCGCCAATTTTCTGTTTTTGGTGTCGTTGGTATCCAACTTATGTTTCCCCAATTTCTTGAGTTCTCCTGTAGATGGTTGGTACTTAGAGGTCTGTATCTGTGACGTCTCCTAAGATTCTTTAGATTCCTCTGGCGTCTCGTGGGCCAGGATCTACTCGTACTTCTTTTTCATTAGTTGCAGTTGAAGCTTCTTCGTTGGCGAAATGCCGGGGTGATCTTTCAAATCTTTAGTTATCTTTTCTAGGTTTTCTTCAACACCCATCTGGGAAGTAGCCTTCTTCGTCATTGTGTCATTAGTTGAGGTTGACATTCTAAAATTTCAAATTTAATTTTTTGTCAGCAAGATTGCAATTATAATTTATTTATGACATTAGTGTTCATTTCACTTCTAATTATTTTTGCTTGATATTGCCTTTTGAAAAAGCACATTCATCTGAGTTGCCGCAACCGCAGAAGAAGGTGAAGATAGTGCTGCAACCACAAAGGGAGACATAACCTCGGCATGCAAACAACAAGGAAGGGGATATGTCACGGTCGTGGCGCTCGTCGAGACCACAACGAATATCATGCCTGGTTAAGAGAAGCAACTAGAAGTAATACTAAGGAAAGGAAGGGCACCACGACCACAACCATCGCCGTGACCTTAACCATGAAGATAGCCATGACCATGATGATCATAGGAAAAAGGGTGCCACAGTCATGGTAGATCCTTCCATCTAAACTTAGTTGTGATTATGGTGCCAACTCAAAGGTGGACGACAAGGAAATCACAAAACATCGAGAAAAAGAGAAATAGGAAAAGGAGCCAGCGAGACAACCAAAACTTTGGAAAAAAGGGAAGGGTCTACGACGTAACGCAGTCGACGTATGATTGGGAAACCATAATCTAGGGTTCAGGGGTGGATAATTGAGAATAACGGCGATGAAGCACCGATAGAGAAGAAATAGGAAGATTGGTAAATAAGGAGGGTGTTCGATACCTTTGTGGAGCTAGGAGAATGAGAGAGATCAGAAGGTTAGGTAGACAGGGGTGGAGATGGTGCAACCACGACGAGGGGTCACCACGGTGGCACTTTGGTTCACTGGAACATCCTTTGGTGCTATAGCATTGTCAGGTTCTTGCATCTTCACGGTTCTTCGGTTAGGGCTTCTCAAATGTTCGAGAATAAAAAAGTGAGTAAAGAATAGAAACGGTGTCAAGAACACCCAACTTTTATACTTGGTGGATGACGCGGCTGTGTCTATCATCGCGATTACAACCAGGCAGGTTGCCACGACTGTGACCTCAAAACATGTAATTCAGCAACCGCGACTGGTGCCGTGACCGCGATACACACACAAAAAAACATTTTTGATAGAAACAAAGATTTTAAACTAAAACACCCGCCTTGTAATTCATTAAAAACCCATGTGAAGATATAGCAAGTTACTTACTACACTACACCTACTTTAGAGAGGGAAAACCAAAATACCTAGATAGAGAGAGAGAACATGGATATATATGTACATAACTCTTAGATTGAAAGCATGAGCTAAAGGAAAGCATGAGTTATAAAAGAAAGTAGGAAAAAACTTGGGTTGCCTCCCAAGGAGTGCTAGTTTAAATTCTTTAGCTCAACTTTCTCATTCTAGTTTCATCCTCCTTCAACTGGTGTTGGTATTGACTCATATGTTTCATTTGTTGTATGACTGGGTTCCCCCAAACGTAGCTCAAAACATCTTACAAAAGCCTTTTCTTCATAGTACCTTTTTACCCTATGTCCATTCACTTTGAAAGGGCTAGTCTTGTCACTGGATATTTCCATCATTCCTGATGGGTACATTCTTACCACAAAAAAGGGACCAGACCATCTTGTTTTCAACTTCCCAGGAAACATCCTAATTCTAGAATTAAACAAAAGAACTTTGTCTCCTTCATGTACATCCCTGTTCTTCAGGTGGGCGTCATGCCATACCTTAGTTCTTATTATAAATCCTTGAATTCTTGTAAGCATTTAGCCTCAACTCTTCAAGTTCCTAAAGTTGGAGAAACCTTTTCTTGCCTGCTTTGTCAAGATCCTTGTTCAAAAATATGATAGCCCAAAGGGCTTTGTGCTCTAATTCGACATAGAGATGACAATACTTCCCATAAATAAGTCTGTAGGGTGTGGTACCTATAGGCATCTTATACACTGTGTGGTAAGCCCATAACACATCGTCGAGTTTCATAGACCAATTCTTCCTTATATGACTTACGGTCATTTCTAGGATCTGCTTGATCTACCTATTAGACACTTTGACTTGTCCTGATGTTTGGGGATGGTAGGGTGTTGCAACTTTGTGTTTTACTCCATACTTCTTCAAATGAGCTTCAAATTGCTTTTCCCTGAAGTGAGACCCCCTGTCACTTATAACAGTGTGTGGGACCTCAAATCTCAGGAAGATAGTTTTCTCAAATAATTTGATTACTGCTTTGGAGTCATGGGTCTGGGTAGCAACAACCTCTACCCATTTTTAGACATAGTCTAGAACGACAAGAATATTTTGATTCCCTTCAGATGATGGGAAAGGTCTTGTATAATCAATCCCCCATACACCAAAAATTTCAACTTCCTCCCAATCGGCCATGGGCATCTCATTACTTCGGCTGATGTTACTGGTGAGTTGGCACTCTTTGCAAGTCTTGACAAATGACATAACATCTTTGAAGATAGTCGGTCAATAAAATCCCGACTGTAGAACCTCCACGACTGTTCTTTCTCCCCCATGGTGACCCCCATAAGGCGAGGAATGACATTCTTTAAGGATTAGGGGAACTTCTTCTTTCAATACACAATGATGTTAAAGATTGTCAGAGCATCTTTTGAATAGAAGGGGATTATCCCAGTAGTAATTTTTTAGTTCAGAGAACAACTTCCTTTTCTGATTATAAGTGATCTTAGGGGGTAACTGCCCATAGGCTAGATAATTGCAAATTTTAGCAAACCAGTGTATGCTTGGTTCAACCGAATGAGCCATGAAGAGAGCTTCCCCAGTGTAGTTATCATTTACAGGTAGCTTATTTTCTTCATATAAACTATCCTTGACAAGTGTTCTACAACTACATTCTCTTTTCCTTACTTATCAATGATCTCATGGTCAAATTCTTGCAGTATTAAGGCCCATCACAGTAGTCTGAGCTTTGTAGCCTTCTTCTGCATAGGTATTTATAGCTCTATGATCAGTGTATACTTTTACTTTTGATCCCACCAAGTATGACCTGAACTTATCAAAGGCAAATATGATAGCTAGCATTTCCTCTTCTATGGTGGTATAGTTTACTTATGCTTCATCCACTGTTTGGCTTACGTAGCAAATCACGTGGTGCCTTTTGTCCTTCTTCTGTCCTAGGAAAACTTCGATGGTGAAATCACTGGCACATAATTTCAAATGGAAGCTCCCAATCTTGCGCTTGCAAAAATTGGCGTTGTTGTCAAGGCCTTCTTAAGGGTCTTGAAGGTGTCCAAACATTCGCTAGAGAATTCAAATTCAACATCTTTAATCAGTAGATTTGAAAGGGGCTTAGCAATCTTTGAAAAGTCTTTTATGAATCATCTATAGTATCCTACATGCCCTAAGAAACTCCTTACTCCCGTGATAGACTTAGGTGGTGGAAACTTGGATATGGCCTCAATCTTACTTAGGTTAGCCTCTATTCCTTTCTTGGAAACCTTATGTCCTAAGATGATACCATCTTGGACCATAAAATAAAAATCTTCCCAATTCAGAACCAGGTGCTTTTCTTCACAACGTTGATAGACTAGGGATAGATTTTTCAGACATCCCTCAAAATCTTTCCCATAAATAGATAAGTCATCCATGAATACCTCCACTATGTCTTCTAGAACGTACAAAAATAGAGATATCATGTAGCATTGGAAGGTTGAGAGTGCATTACACAACCCAAATGGCATTCTTCTCAAATTGTACGTGCCATAGATATAGGTGAAGGTTGTATTTTCCTGATCATCGGGATGAATCGATACTTGATAGAATCCTGAATACCCATCTAGGAAACATAAGTAATAATGATATACTAATCTTTCTAGGACTTGATCGATAAATGGCAAAGGAAAATGATCTTTTCTTGTAGAAGCATTCCATTTCCAATAGTCAATGCACATACTCCAACCTATTACCGTTCATGTTGCTATCTCGTCTCCATCCTCACTTCTTATCACTGTCATTCCACCTTTCTTGGGCACCACATGAATATGGCTTACCCAATTGCTGTCACTTATGGGGTAAATGATTCTGATATCCCACAGCTTAATCACTTCTCTCTTCACATTTTTCTTTAGCATTTGATTGAACTACCTTTGTGGTTGAGCTAGAGGTTTAGCCTTTTCCTCAAGATTGATTCTATACATACATAAGGTAGGACCGAGACCTCTTGATGTCCTCAACCAAATACCCTATAGCCTTTCTATGTAATTTGAGTTCCTCTAGCAACCTTTCTACTTGTTCATCTATCAAGTTAACATTAACAATTAGAGGATTCCTCTCCTCATCGTTGCGGAATTCATACTTCAACCCTTTGGGATGTGGTTTTAATTTTGACATTGGTTTCAGTGCTCCCTTTTCTTCAGGGGTTTGCTCAAGGGATGCATACTTTGCAATTTTGAAAGTTTCTTCTTCATTATTACTGAGCTCTTCTTCAGGTTGATTTAGGTAATCTAGAATTTCAAGAACTTATGGGTCTTCCACACTAGGGTCGAGGTTATTCAAGGATTGCATAAGAGGATCGGCAATCGCCTTATCCTCTTGTACTTCCTTAGAGTATTGATTGTAGTTATCCATGAAGTAAGCTAACTCAAAGAGAGATGTTCCTCTCATAGAGTCTTGTACTCGGAAGTCGATGTGGTCATTACCAACGTGCAGAGTAATATTTCCTTCTGTTACATCTATTAGAGCCCTTCCGATAGCTAGGAAAGGTCTTCTAAATATCATTGGACACTTTGGGTCCTCAACTGCGTCAATCACCACTATATTGCATGGTATGAAGACTCGCCCAACCCGTTTTAGGACATCCTCTACTATTCCCAAGGGTCTCATAAAGGTGTAGTCAGCTAATTCGATTCTCATACCCATTTTCACCATATACGTTAATCCAAGCCTTTGATCCAGAGTCAAGGGCATAAGACTAATTCTTGCACCTAAATCGGCCAATACCTTCCTCTCGACATTGTCTCCAACACAAAAAGAGATGTTGAACGCCCTTAGATCTTTCTTTTTGGTAGGTAGCTCATCTTGAACGAATGCACTCAACATTTTTGCCAATTTTATAATCTCGACATGATCTATTGTTGTTCCCTTTGTGATCAAATCTTTAAAGAACTTTGCATACATTGACATCTCTTAAATTGCATCGAGAAATGGGATATCTTGGTGTAATTTCTTCATTGCTTACATAAACTTCTCGTATCTCTTTTTTAGATGTGCTTTGATCAATTTGTAGGGAATTGAGACTCTTGGGGCATAGGGATTTCTTTGCGTAAAAACTTCTCCCACATGATCTGGGTTCTTGACCCCTTCATCCTTCTTCTTTCTGTGATTTTCTTCTTCTTTTCCATCCTCACCTGATCCTTTTCTTTTAGATTCATCTAGCATAATTACCTTCTCAGATTGTGGCTCACTACAATTTCTTTCTTCCTTGGTGCTGTTAGTACCATGATCTTCCAACGTCCTACCTGATCAGAGAGTGGCCATCTTCTCCATCTCTGTATTCAATGAAATCTTTCCCAAAGGGTTTTTCTCAAGTTTCGCTAATTAGGAAAGTTGTTGATCGATTTGCTTTTGATGGGTTTGCATATCCACCATATGAGTTTGTATTGTGGTTAACACTCTTGAAGTAGTGATGGAACTTTGGGCCAGCTGGTCATTCCCTGAAGCTTGACTCTTTGCAAAGTCGAACAATTAAACAATCATGTCCGGTTGGTTGCCATCCTTGGTTTGACTCTGACCCTAGCCTTGTCGGCTTATATTTTTATTTTGACTCTGATAGATATTTTTATTCATCTCATAACTAGTAGTTCTAGTATATTGAGTTGCTCCTCCATTTTTCTCAAATCCTGGAGACGGTTTAGACAAATTACTTAGTTGATGAGTGTTTTCAGCATCTTCTTTGTTGTGTTAATTGAATCCAGGATGGTCTGGTCTTTTGAAATTGGCATAAGAGACATTTTTGGTCTCTTCTTCGCTTTCACTTTCTTTTCTCTCTTCCGTCCATGTATAGATACAATTGTCAATTCCATGCCCTCCTTCGCCACACATAATACATTTCATGACTTTCTCGATGTGTTTCTTGCCCTTGCCCCCAGTGTCTTTTAATTGTTTAACATCTGTACCAATCTTCTAAATCTGAGATGTAATGGCTTCCAAAGCCTTGGATTTGATTGATAGTCCTTCAGAGCCATCCTTCTTGGCCGAACCTCTATCACTTCTATCATATTCCATGCCTGCATGTAATGCAACCATGTTATCGATGACTTTCATAGTTTTATTCAGTTTCTTTCCAAGAAAATCACTTCTGGCAGTTGCATTTAGTGAATTCTATTTCATGGGGTTATCCCATTGTAAAACGTTGTCACTAGGAATCCCTTATAGTAGTTATGGTGGGGACAATCTCTTTGGTATTCTTGAAATCACTCCCATGCCTCATGGATATTTCCCCAAGTTTTTGCGCGAAAGAAGTGATCTTTTGCATATTTTGAATAGTTCTCTCGGTGGGGTAAAATTTAGTGATGAAAGCATCCACAAGGGGTCTCCACCCATCTATGGACTGGTGGGGTAAGTTAAGGTACCAGGACAAATCTTTATCTTTAAGAGAGAAGTTGTATCCATTGTAATATATGACTTCTTGAGGAACTCCCCTCATCTTGATGGTATCATAGATATTTTTGTAGGCATCAAGATGATGGTAAGGATTCTCATTCTCTAAATTCCCTCAAAAGGGCTTGTTCTAGATCATCAATATTATGACAAGTTTCTGATGAATCCAAATTCATCATGATTTTCAGTCACCATTTTGGGCCCAATTTGACTAAATACATTTGATTTCATCTCCTTAAATCTTACAATGTGCAATTTTGCTTGGTTGATCAGATTATCAAGTTATTAACTAGTTTTATATGAATTTCATGTAGATCATGTAGGTCAAGGTGAGGTTCAACCATCAACTAGAACTCACATTCACTCAATATCCTCTCAGCCACAGTCTTGACCAAACGGTCTTGATCCATTCAGTCTGCTCAATCGATCTTGACCATTCAGTCTCGATCCAAAATAGTTTCATTCATTTAGTTTTGACCTCTCAGTCTTAGCCATTCATCCACACGATCTTGATCCATCGATCCACCCTCCTTGCATACGATCTCAAAACTGTGTGAAGCTTCATGGCCTTAAGACCGTGAGGAGGCAATCGGTATCCAAACCGATCAAGCACCCTATCCAAAACCATTTGGCGGCACACAGTCTCAAGACTGTTAGACAAGCAAACCATGAGACCCTTCGGATGAGCAAGACCGATCGAAGGCAGCAAACCACGAGAAACCAAGACCATTTGGAAGTGAAGACCGGTTGGAGTAGAGACCGTTTGGAAGCCAAGACCATTTGGATGGAACACAGAAACCACTAGGGCATCGACCGTTTCCAAAACCAATCAAGAGCAAACGATCTTCAAGACTGTTTGGACACCGAGACCGTTTGGACGCCAAGACCAGTTGGGAACAAGACCGTTTGGGCGCATGACGAAACTGTTGGAAGCCAAGACCAGTTGAAGCACCGAGGAAGAAAGACCGTGAAGATAAAGACCGATTGGAAACGCTGACCGTTTTCCCAGACCATTTGGTTAGTATACAGGACCGTGAGGATATTAATCGGTCTCTAAGACCATTTGGATGAGAGTCCTCAAACCATTAAGAAAAAGCAAACATTCTTCGAAACCATTTACACTCAAGACCGTGAGTGGATTCATTACCTGCTTGCTTTTATCTTGTTCTTCCCTATGTTGCGAGAACTTCTATATGTAGGGTAGAATGTCAATTAATGAGGTTGACTCCCAAACTAGAAATAGAATGAGATTACTTGAGGTCGTAGGTGTATGATCCGTGAGGGACAAGCAATCTAGCCCACGGTGATTCTTCTGTGGGCTAAACATCCCTCAGGGAGGGCCACAACTTCAGTTGGATATCTGCATCTTCATTGTTAATCGTCGATGTTTGCTTATAGATTAATTGCTTGCTTGCTTGTCGATTAGCACGGTTGACTCCCTGACTAGAAATAGAAAGGGATTCCTTGAGGTGGTAAGTGTATGATCTGTGAGGGGATGAGCCATCTAGCCCACAGTGATGCTTCTGTGTGCCTAAACATCACTCAGGGAGGGCCACAACTTCAGTTGGATATCTATATCTTCAGAATCGTAAGTGCATGATCTGGATAGTGACGAGACATCTGATGCCTAAGGTGATGCTTATGTGAACCTAAACATCCCTCAGGGAGGGTTCACAATAGTTCTATCTGGATAGTTATATCTTTCCTGGATGTTTGATGTTTGGATGTGTTTGCATGTGTAGTGGTGGAGAAACCCAGTACCATCCTAGCGATACCATATCATTAATCTAGATCAACTTTAATTCTGCTCTTTATTTCCTTGCAATTAGTTTAGTTAAACTTAAATCAACCTTTGTTCTAAATATTAGCCTTACTTGAACTGGACTAGACTAATAACGATTCTTAGAAACATTGTCCTTTGGGATTTGATCCTTAACTATACTATGATAAGACCCGTCCGCTTGCGGGTAGTATTATTGCACAAGGTTTTGGTAAAAGCTCAGAGATTTCAACCCCAAGTGAATTTGTTAGTACGATAATAAGCCACGTCAAATTCTGGCACTGTTGCCGGGGACAACAGAATCAATTAGTCAAATCTAGTTCTTTTGAGGCTAATCTAGGATTTTGCTTTTTCTTTTGATACAATTGATCATTCACTTGAATTCGGTTATACTCCATCAATCTCACTTCTAAAAATTCTTTCCATCCCAGGTACCAACAAAGACTAGTGCATGCACCACTCAAACAGTCCCGGTCTCACCGCTAGCTTTGATCCTGAGATAGATAGAACTTTTCGTCGACAGAACAGAAAGAACCAAGCAAGGATGGCTCAAGAGGAGGAAATATCCCAAAGGGTTGCTCAAGCCCTTAATGCACAAAGAGAAAGGCTTATGCAAGAAGCCAGAACTACAGTTGAAACAGAGATCCGAGCAGCACAAGCAGCAACACAAGCAACACAACTGTAGAAAGACCTTAGGGAGTTCTCCATCCCTAAAGCTGCTGACATTCATCACCCAGTACGACCTCCTCCTATCAATGCTTCCAACTTTGAGATAATGGCACATTGGATCACCTTGCTTCAAAACAGTCCATTCTATGGTAAGCAAGGAGAAGATAGACAGGAACATCTCCTGAGGTTTATTGATCTATGTGCTATGACAAAGCAAAATGGAGTCACAAATGATGCCATCCGACTTCGTCTCTTCAAGTATTGTCTTGCTAATAGAGATATAAGTTGGTACAATTCCTTGCAATGCGAACCGATCACTACTTGGGAACAACTTGAAAATGTCTTTCTGGAAAAATTCTACCCTCCTTCTCTCACATATGAAATTAGGGGTCAAATAACAATGTTCACTCAGGTCCCTGGAGAATCCCTTGCTGAAGCATGGGAAAGATACAAAGAGATCATGTGCAAGTGTCCACACCATGGCATACCTAAGAATCAACTCATTGAGATCTTCTATAGGGGTGTGGGTGACGACATCAAAAGATTCTTAGACTCCTCGTCTGGAGGAAACTTTATGCGTCAGAGTTATGACAGCGCATGGAAGGTTGTCACCCTTGGAGCTGAAAATCAAGCTAATTGGGGTAGATCTGTAGGCAAAGGAGTGTTGAAGGTGGCTATGGATGAAGCTACCCGTGAGTACAAGTATATTGCCGAGACCCTTAAACTCTTAGTTTCCAAGCAAGACCATAATGAATCATCTCTTGCTGCTTATGAAAGATGACACTCGCTCCCACAACAACAAGAACAAATCAAGTTAGCTACACTGTTCTGCGAAGCATGTAAAGGCACTAATCATTCTATGCTAGCTTGCAATGTTCTTTATGATGTTGTTCTAAGCAACATCTATGGCCAAGGAGATAATAGTCAAATGGAAAATATGAATGCTGTCAACACCATCCCTGGTCAAGGATATTACAACCCGAATCAGAGTAGGAACCATCCTGGTTTTCAATATGGAAATCCTTCAGGAGAGGAAAACTCACGACAACTTGGTTCAAATAACCAGCATCGAGGCCCACCAGGATTCCAGTAAAACCAACAAAAAAATTTCGAGAATCAAGGGAAATTTAGGGGTAACTTCCAGAATAGGAACTACAACAATTATCAGAATAATTCTCAGTTCCAGAATCCAAACCAAGTCCCCTATCAACAACAAGGACAGCAAGCTAGTCCCATCTCTCCTTATGACAAGCTGTCAACCATTGAGAAGATGCTACAATCACAACAGACTATGATAGCTAACCAGCAAGCCCATCAGAAGGCTATTGAATCTCAACTAGCTCAACTTGCATCTAGCATGAAGCCACATGCTGGAACCTTTTCTGGCCAACCAGAGAACAATCCTAAGCACCCAGAACAACTGAAGGCTATCACCACTAGGTCCGAAAAAAATTATTCTGATCCTCCCATCGAGACACCTGAGTCCCAACCAAAAAGGACAGTAACTACTGATAAAATGGACAAGGCAAGTCCTGAAGAACCTACTGTTACAGAAGCTAAAGAAACACCTGAGACGGACGTGCCAATATACAAGCCTCGTATACCTTTCCCAATTCGATTGAGGACGACAAAGCTTGACACTCGATTCAACAAATTCAAAGAAGCTATGAAGAAACTCCATGTTGATATACCCTTTCTTGATGCAATGGCTGAAATACCAGCATGGACAAAGTACTTAAAGTCTCTCTGTACAAGGAAGTATATAACTGAAGAATATGAGATAGTCAAGTTAGCAAAAACCACTTTCGACAATATTCAGAGCAAGATGCCAAAGAAGCAGAAAGATCCAGGATCCTTTGGGACTTCATGCCATGTCGATGATTCTTCATGTAAGAAAGGATTGGCCGATCTTGGTGCTAGCATCTCTATCATGCCACTTAGCCTTTGCATGAGGCTAGGGTTTTCTGAATTTCTCCTGACTGGCATGACCATACAACTTGCAGATAACACTGTAACTCTCCCCTTGGGAATTATTGAAGATGTACCTGTCAAGGTAGGCAAGGATTCCTATGTTCCATGCGACTTTGTCATCATGGATATAAAAGAAGACGCCGGATATACTCTCATCTTCGGCCGTCCATTCCTTGCCACTGCAAGAGCTATGATTGATTTTGAAGCAGGAACCTTGTTTCTCAGACTAAGCCAAGAAACTCTCGAGTTCAAACTTTTTGAAAGTATGCGAAGACCAAGCATGGAAGAAGAAGTCTACTTGATTGAGTGCATAGAGCAGATGTCACTCCTCATGCAAGAGGATTATGAACAAGAAGATCCTTTAGGAATGGACCTTACTAATCCGAATGTAGAAAGTTCAGTTAACGAACAAGTAAAAAGTTGTGTTCGCCACCTCGATACTGCTGAAGAAGATCCTGAAGCCAAAATTGAGGAACTCAAAGCTGTGGATGTTATTGAAGAAACATGTGAGAAACCACAAGCTCCTGAAATGAAACCCCTACCTGAAGGATTGAAGTATGTGTTTATAGATGACCTTAAGGTCTACCCCATTATCATAAATTCATATCTAACAACCAAACAAGAAGATAAATTCCTAACAGAATTAAAGGAAAGAAGAAAAGCCATTGGCTATAAGATGAGTGATCTCACCGGGGTGAGTTAGGTGCTTTGCATGCACAAAATCCCCATCATGGAAGATCACAAGCCAATCGTGGAACATCAAAGAAAGCTTAATCAACATGAAGAAAGTAGTCCATCGAGAAGTCATTAAACTGCTCACTACTGGAATCAATTATCTGATATCTGACTCGCCATGGGTGAGTCCCGTGCATGTTGTCCCGAAGAAAGGTGGAACTACTATGATACGGAATGAAGACAATGAACTCATCCCCACTCGAACAGTCACTGGGTGGAGGATGTGTATTGATTATACAAATTTGAATAAGGCAACCCGAAAGGATCATTTCCCAATGCCTTTTCTTGATCAAGTCTTCGAGAGGTTGGCTCACCAAGAATATTTCTGTTATTTTGATGGTTACTCTGGATTCTATCAAATACCTCTACATCTAGATGACCAAGAGAAAACAACTTTTACTTGCTCGTTTAGAACATATGCCTTTAGAAGGATGCCATTCGGCCTCTGCAATGCGCCTGTAACTTTCCAACGTTGCATGTCGACTATATTCGCTGGCCTCACTAAATCTATCATGGAAGTTTTTATGGATGATTTTTCTGTATATGGAGATTCATACGACTCGTGCCTAAAGCACATCTCCCTTGTACTTAAATGGTGTGAAGAAGAACATATTGTGTTAAATTGGGAGAAAAGTCACTTCATGGTAAAGGAAGGCATTGTCCTTGGCCATAGAGTCAGCAGTAGAGGGATCGAAGTAGATAGAGTGAAAATCGAAGTGATTTCCAAACTCGCTATCCCGATAAATGTAAGAGAAGTTCACACTTTCCTTGTGCATGTAGGCTTTTACAAGCGGTTTATAAAGGATTTCTCTAAGATAACCAAGCCGATGATGAATTTGTTTCTAAAGGACACTGGTTTCCATTTTGATGAAGAATATGTCAGGAGTTTCAATAACCTGAAGCATGCCCTTACAACAACACCCATCATTAGAGCTCTCGATTGGGATCACCCATTTGAAATTATGTGTGATGCTAGTGATTACGGTGTGGGTGCTGTTTTAGGCCAATGTATAGAGAAGAAACATTATGTAATCTACTATGCATCTAAGACCCTTGATGAAGCTCAGAGGAACTACACAACTACTAAAAAGGAACTCCTTGCAGTTGTGTATGCCTTTGACAAGTTCAGATCCTATCTCATTGGTTCAAAAGTCATTATCTATACGGATCATGCTTCTATCTGTTACCGCCTGGCAAAGAAAGATGCTAAGCCCAGGTTGATTATATGGATTCTCCTCTTACAAGAATTTGATATGGAGATAAGAGATAAGAAGGGTATAGAGAATGTTTTGGCAGACCATCTCAGTCGTATTCACACTTTGGAAACTGAGAAGATCCTGATTAATGATTCTCTTCCAGACAACCAACTAATGAAAGTTTCAGAAGCTACTCCTTGGTACTCAGATTATGTGAACTACCTTGCCACCAGTATCATCCACCCTGAATGCACCTACAATGCACTGAAGAAATTCATGCATGATGTAAAGCAGTATCACTGGGATGAGCCGTATCTCTTTAATCTTTGTGCTGATGGTCTCTATAGACGTTGTATCGCTGATGGGGAAGCCCAAATCATTTTAGAGCAATGTCACTTAGGCCCAGTTGGAGGCCATAAGAGTTCTAAGATATCTTCTTTGAAAGTTTTACAATGTGGTTTCTTTTGGCCATCCATATCCAACAATTCCTACAACTTTATTCTATCATGTGACAAATGTCAGAGAACGGGTAACATAACAAAAAGAGATGAGATGCCACTTAAGCTATGGCCAGAAGTTGAGATTTTTGATGTTTGGGGTGTGGACTACATGGGTCCATTCCCATCTTCGCATGGATTTTCCTACATCCTGGTTGCGGTAGATTATGTCTCAAAATGGGTTGAGGCCATACTGACCGTCACTAGCGATTTCAAACCCGTCATCAAGATGTTCAAAGATATTATTTTCCCCATTTCTGAGTCCCACACACTGTGATATCTGATGGTAGATCTCAATTTTTAGAAAGAAGTTTTGAAGCCTTACTGAGGAAATATGATGTAACACACAAGGTAGCCTCACCCTACCACCCCAGACAAGTGGGAAGGTAGAGGTTTCTAACCGTCAACTCAAGGTTATCTTGGAAAAGATAGTAGGTCGCAACCGAAAAGATTGGTCAGTGAAAATCAATGATGCCTTGTGGTCCTACTGAATTACTTTTAAGACTCCCCTTGGAAGCACACCATTTCGATTAATCTATGGGAAGTGATGCCACCTACCTGTAGAACACGAACACAAAGCATGGTGGGCAATAAAACAACTGAATATTGATATGATGAAAGTAGGCCAAGCCAGGATTCTGCAACTCCAGGAGCTAGAAGAACTCCAAATGATAGCTTATGAGAATGCATGAATCTATAAAGAAAGCACAAATCTTTGGCACGATGCTCATCTAAAAAGAAAGGACATACAAGTAGGAGACCAAGTTCTATTGTTCAACTCAAGACTAAAGTTATTCCCAGGAAAACTCCATTCTCACTAGTCTATACCTTACATCATCAAGAGCATCTCCCCACATGGTGCTTTCATTTTATGGAGTGAACAATCAGGAGCATTTGTGGCTAACAGCCAATTCTTGAAGAGATATTTTACCTCATTCGACATAGGCACCGAAGCAATTATGGATCTTACCAATCCAACGTTTCCTCTAGAAAATTGAAGGACTCACGTCAAGCCATCAGCATAAAATAAAGGCACTTGTCGGGAGGCAACCCAATCAATAACTTCATTTTTAATTTTAGTTTTGATTTAGAAAATTTCCTTAATTTTGTGTTTACTTTTTAGAAATTTTGCACTAAATAAAAAAATCACATCATGAGATGCTATCTTGAGTTCTGATTAGTCTTCATTTTTGAGATTTTCAGATGAAGGATACACGCTGATTGGAATGCAACCACATCTGGTGGTCCAATCGGCATGAATTTTCCCCTCCATCTCGGATTTAGAGTTTGCTCGGGATGAGAAAATTTGTAAGTTTGGGGTGGAGGGTGGGTGGTACGTATTTCACTTTCCACCTATACCCATTCATTTCAGACTTAAGTTTTCATCGTTGCAATTTTGATCAAAATTTTTAAGTTTTTAAAGAAATTGAACAGAAACTTGATGAAGTTTTGATGCTTTTCATTTCAATAATATCCATTACCTAGTTGGCTAGTTTTTCTCTCCATGTTTTTTTTGCATCATTATACCCTCCTTATTCAAATCAGATCCTCAAAAGGGACAATTTCTAAAATCTATCCTATTGATTGAAATCATCTTGTGAAGCTTATGAATCCTAACATCATGATCCTTCTGTAAAAATGGCAAGTGTATGTCGAACTGATAGGGATCAAACACGTCATGCTTCCTAACTGATAAGTGGAACAATAACATGGAATATCCACCGGATCCTCATCAAGTCATTATTTGAGAAGAGTACGATAAAGAGAACGACCCGGTGTACGGAATTATAAATCAAGTTGCATTCTGATCTGAACTCTCTTCTACACTTCTTCCATCATCTTCATATCCCTCCGTCCATCAAAAATAAACAAAAATAGCCAAAATAGTGCCAAACCCTAAGTTCGAGGTGGCACGCCACTTCCCTCTATATCCACTTCTTCCACACCCCTCACAAATTAATAGGGGTGTACCACAAAGAAAAAATGCCAAAGTGCATACAAATAAATGCAATCTCGAGTCGAATAGAGGAGAGTTTCGCACAAAAAATGCTATCAATGAAATTGCAATCATAAAATAAAAATCTTGAGTCGAATAGAGGAGAGATTTATTTCTTCCTTCCATACCACCATTCACTCCCTTTTCTACCTAATGGCACAATGAAAGCCTCCACTATCTTGAAATACACCAGTGTCAGATCAGGTGCACACTTGTTGTTCTGCGGGTATCTCTGGACTCTTACAAAACTCTTAGAAATGCTTGTTGTTGGAAAACGTGAGGAGGAAGTGAGGTTGGAAAACAAACTCAGGAACGAAGATATGGTAAGATGTGTTCAGTGATCTCAGGAAGTTGAGATGCTTAGTTATACTGAACAGAAAGGAAACAATCGCGATGTGAAGAGGAGGCAACCACACGAGTTGAAAGTATTCATTTGGCGACTATTTCAGGTTTTGTGTTAATTGAGGATGAGCAACGTTTAAGTTCGGGGTTCTGATGAATCCAAATTCATCATGATTTTCAATCACCATTTTGGGCCCAATTCGACTAAATACATTTGATTTCATCTCAAATCTTACAATGTGCAATTTTGCTTGGTTGATCAGATTATCAAGTTATTAACTAGTTTTATATGAATTTCATGCAGATCATGCAGGTCAAGGTGAGGTTCAACCATCAACTAGAACTCACATTCACTCAAGATACTCTCAGCCACGACCTTGACCAAACGGTCTTGACCAAACGGTCTTGATCCATTCGGTCTGCTCAATCGATCTTGACCATTCGGTCTCGATCCAAAATAGTTTCATTCATTTGGTTTTGACCTCTCGGTCTTAGCCATTCATCCACACAATCTTGATCCATCGATCCACCCGCCTTGCATACGGTCTCAAAACTATGTGAAGCTTCATGGCCTCAAGACCGTGAGGAGGCAATTGGTCTAACCACCGATCAAGCACCCTATTCGAAACCGTTTGGCGGCTCACAGTCCCAAGACCATTAGATAAGCAAACTACGAGACCGTTCGGATGAAAGACCGATTGGAGGTAGCAAACCACGAGCAACCGAGACCATTTGGAAGTGAAGATCGGTTGGAGTAGATACCGTTTGGAAGCCAAGACCGTTTGGATGGAGCACACAAACCGCTAGGGTAGCAATCATTTCCAAAACAAACCAAGTTCAAATGATCTTCAAGACTGTTTGGACGTCGAGACCGTTTGGACGCAAAACTGATTGCCCAAGACTGTTTGGGCGCATGACGAAACCATTAGAAGCCAAGACCGGTTGAAGCAGCGAAGAAGAAAGACCGTGAAGATAAAGACCGATTGGCAGTGCATACCATTTGCCCAGACCATTTGGTCAGTATACATGACCGTGAGGATATTAATCGGTATCCAAGACCATTTGGATAAGAGTCCTCAAACCGTTAAGAAAAAGCAAACGGTCTTCCAAACCGTTTACACTCAAGACCGTGAGGAAAGGACCGTTTTCCCAGGATCATTAAGACCCAAACCGTTAAGGCCGAGATCATTTGGAGGCTGAAGACCGGTTAGATGATCAAAACCGATCAGAGCAAGAGGGTTTGGACGTGAGTCCTAAACCATTAAGAAGAAGCAAATGGTTTTCCAAACCATGTGAAGTGGACTCACACCAAAATCGTGAAGACCCCGACCAGTGCCTATAAATAGGATCACCAGGGTCCTCGTTTGGGGGAGGAGCTAAGGACGCCGACAGACTGCCTGAAAGTAGGTTCAGCCCAAGTACATCCACGCCATTGCCACTTCACCTGCTGCTCCTGCTGCGAGCAAGGAGGTCAAGATGAGAAAGATGGTGGAGAAGAAGATCTGCCCAGTCATCTTTGGTGGTTCTTCCTCCTCGTCCAGATCTGCTCTGACACGACGTAAAATACCACATCATCTTCACCGAGCTATGACTACCTTTTGCATCATGCTCATGGCGGAACCTTCCCTCTCTCTTGTTCTTCTTGTTTCTTGCATCATGAACGAGTAGTTCCTTTTTGCCAGGGTGCGGGGACTAGCTCCGCTGCCCATGCAAGCATGCTCTCTTGTTAAACATTCCATTACAATGTATATAACTTTTCATTTCCTTGTTAATCGTTAATGTTTGTGGATTGATTACCTGCTTGCTTTTATCTTGTTCTTCCCTATGTTGTGAGAACTTCTATATGTAGGGTAGAATGTTGATTAATGAGGTTGACTCCCAAACTAGAAATAGAATGGGATTCCTTGAGGTCGTAAGTGTATGATCTGTGAGGGGACGAGCCATCTAGCCCACAGTGATGCTTCTGTTGCCTAAACATCCCTCAGAGAGGGCCACAACTTCAGTTGGATATCTGTATCTTTGTTGTTAATTGTCAATGTTTGCTTGTAGATTAATCGCCTGCTTGCTTGTCAATTAGCATGGTTGGCTCCCTGACTAGAAATAGAAAGGGATACCTTGAGGTGGTAAGTGTATGATCCATGAGGGGACGAGCCATCTAGCCCACATTGATGCTTCTGTGTGCCTAAACATCCCTCAGGGAGGGCCACATCTTCAGTTGGATATCTATATCTTCAGAACCGTAAGTGCATGATCTGGATGGCGACGAGACATCTGATGCCTAAGGTGATGCTTACGCAAACCTAAACATCCCTTGGGGAGGGGTTTACATCAGTTGTATTTGTATAGTTATATCTTTCCTGGATGTTTGATGTTTGGATGTGGTTGCATGTGTATTGGTGGTGAAACCCGGTACCATCCCAGCGATCCCATATCATTAATCTAGATCAACTTTAATTCTTCTCTTTACTTCCTTGCAATTAGTTTAGTTAAACTTAAATCAACCTTTTTTCTAAATATTAGCCTTACTTGAACTGGACTAGACTAACATCGATTCTTAAAAACGTTGTCCTTTGGGATTCGATCCTTAACTATACTGTGATAAGACCTGTCTGCTTGTGGGTAGTATTATTGCATGAGGTTTTGGTAAAAGCTTAGGGATTTCAACCCTGAGTGAATTTGTTAGTGTGATAATAAGCCACGTCAGTTTCAACTCAAAATTATCCTCATTGATGTGTGGTATGACAATTGGGCATCTTGACTCGTTGGCTCTAATCACAAATATCTCTCTAAGAGTTTTCTCTTTGTCATCATCTTCACCCTCACTGTCCTGGTTATCATGTTCATGTTCATTATCACGTACACATTCCTGGTGACTCCTATTGTGTCTTCTATGGTGGTTATGGTTGTGATGTCGATCTTCCTCACACTGCTCTTCCCTGTGGTGATGAACATCTGAATGGTGGTCTTTTCTTTCTTCTTCCATCTCATGTGGCGGTTGATTGTATTGAACCCTTGAATTTCAATTGTCCCCAGTATGACTGTCGTCCACACGAGGTAGCATGACGACTTGAAGTTAAAGTGAAGAATTGAATAGATTTACATCCGTCCAGGTTCCCTGAATAAACCGCACAGTTGAGTTAAAAATCCAGACGTGTTGAACTATTCTATGTAATCGTAGGGTAGCAGTTTTAAAGTTTTTGTGCAGTAAAGATTATGGCTAAGCTTGAGGCACATGAGTATAGAGAGTAGACTCGTGTTCTTAATAGTACCATTTTTCCTTGTCACCGACAATTGCATCAAAAAGTTGACCGGCCTAAATTGCACATCCAAAATAGAGCAGATCTATAGCAGTTAGACTCTTAAATTTATAACCCAACACTCATGCCCCCACAAATATTATACGGGGTATGATGTAGTAAATTAGGGTCAAACCACAAGTACAAGGTTGGAAAGTGCTAAGAACATGTAGCCTAACACTCCTACAGCTCAAACGAAAAGGATGTAGTAAGGTAACATTCCCTAAGAAATGACGATGCTCAAGATAAAACAAGGAAAAGCAAAAGAAAGAAAATAAAACAAGAGAACAAAGTCAAATAAGAAGTAAGCAATAAAAGTATGGAAGGAAACTTGGATCGGGTGTCACCTACTAAGATCTCTCACCAACATGCAAAACTCACAACCCATTGTATACCTTTATCAAGATTACAAGCAATAATCAATTATGTCTATTCCCTCCTCTCTCGAGTTTAGGATAGATCTAGATTATAAGGTAGCCTCTCTCTTGAGATGACAACCAAACAACCACAAAGCAAACATATGACCATAAGCTTTAGTACTCCAATACTTTCATGCATTCATACTACTCCATAACTCTGGATAAGATTAGTACTACTCTCTTGAGGCACCAACAATCATACATCACAAGATGGTAGCTAAGCATACAAGTGAAGCATTAAGAATGAGTATGGAGATAATCTTGATAAGAGCATAAATATATATATATATATATATATATATATATATATATATATATATATATATATATATATTCAAAGGGAAGCAAGAATATACATGTTGAGAGAGCCTTAATGGATACTCCCAACCCAAGTTAAATGTTTAAGCACACATGTTAACAGGAAGCATACGACGTTACCGAAGGGTAGATACATGAAGAATAACAAAGAGGTAGGGGGTACAACATCAGGGAGATGATAGATCTAGAAAAGGGAGAAGGTGATACACCAACTGTACTTCTTTAGATCTAAATCTGGAGCAGGTGTGGATGATGGTAACTCCTTCCTTTAAAGAAGAGGATGACCAATCTTCTCTCTCTTCTAACTTTCATCTCTGGAGGTACAACACCAATGAGATGAATGTGGATGACTCTGGAGTTTGGAAGTACTTTGTGATCCTTGATGATATGATGATTTGACGGGTAGAGGTAGGGGTCTATTTATAGACGATGCCCGTCGACTTAAATTTTGGCCACGATCGTGATGCATGGGCTGGTCACGTCCTCCATCATGGTCGCGGTGCTCTGGGGAGTCCTCCTCAGTTGCTGGAGTGGTCTCGATCGTGGCTTATTTTATGGTTGCGACAATCTCCTTCTTACGATCGTGATACCTCAGTTGCAGAAGAGTCCCATACAATCACAATGCTTTATTTCAATTGGAAGGGGGGGAGGTCGAGGTGTGGGGTCACAAAGTAGAGGCTCCATCACAGTCGTGATGTTAGTGGATTGTGTAGTTGCGGTCATGACCCATGTCGCGACCACGACATAGCATGAACCTGCACTGAGTAAGAAATGTATGGATTTAAGATTTTGGCACTAAGGTAGTCAAACGAATAGAGAAATCCATAAAAGTTATGCTAGTATAGGAATATAACATATGCAAAAAGTTTACAAAATGAGATGTTTTCATATGGTAAGTCATAGTCAGCTCTCATAGTGAATGTGGTCATTGTGATTCTAAGGACTGAAATCACTGCACTAGTCACATGTTGTTTGGTATGCTTTGACATCATCAAATGCAATCTTGAAACATGGGTTGTTATAACAGTGATGATTGGGAAACTTTGACACATGGGGATAGCTATGAGTGATAGATATGGGATTTGTCCCTCCTACTAGAGTATGATATCCTGGCCACTTGATAAGGGGGACTGAGAAATGCATGCGCATGCACATGTGAATCAATATATGATATTGAGGTCACATTATCTCAAACAATCTATTCTTGGTTCAAGGAACATGGATTGAATGTTGACAGTGTGACCATCCATGCCTCGAGTTCATCCTGGATATCATTGACAAAGGAATTATACAATCACTGCAACACCTTACATAGATTGTAGGTTGAAGTTGTTCTCCATCTTTCCATTCACTTGAATAACACTAATGTGTGACTAGGAACCACTCTCTAATTGTTATGTCATAAGTTAGTTATGCACATTCACTGCCCACCTGATGTGAGACATATAAGGTCACCCACATAGGAACTCATATTGTAGAGGAGTTTATCTTGAATGATGATTGGATTGATTACTAAAGCGTTAGGTATTCAATTCACACAACAGATCAATGGATTGGCTATATGGACTCACAAACAACCATATCACTGAGTGGGACGGCCATTTGGATAGTTAGATGGGTGTCTCAAGTGTTGAGAAGGCCACTTGGGTTGTCAGGTTGATCAGAGCTTGAATTGGCCAAGTTCTTCCCTTAAAAGACCGATTAATGTGATTGAACCGACCAACTCATCTCAGACTCACCAGACGGCCGTATGGCGAGCGAGATAGGAATCTCACATAGTGAGACAGATCGGTTGGGCCAAAAAAATATGCTGCATGTTTCCCAAATAGTTTTGATTGCATAATAGTTGTGGTGCAAGGAATTAATATGTGATATTAATTGGAACCAAAATTTCCAAATTTGTGTGCAGTTGGGAAACTGCCAGACTGTGAGATTACTGTATCGGTTGATTGGACGACCATCTCGGTCACCGAATGGCTATTTCGGCTATCACAGGTTGTAAAAATTCAAGATCTTCCAGTCCCTTCCACTCCCGCACAATCCCGTACATACTGGGAATCCTGACCTTGGCCCCTACTATAATTAGAGGCGTACTGAGGGCTTCCTAGAATACAACATAGACAATTGAGAATTAGTTCCTCTAACAACGGTTGTCCTCTCTAGTTGTAGTAACGGAGAGAGCCCAGGCAAGTCCTACCTGACAGGGAGGGATAGCCAACATGAGAGAACAACTGAGAAGTTGTTGTTGTGGGAGAGCAGGTTGGTGACTAGTACACCAATCGAGAGGGACAAATCCTTCTTGTTTATTTTTGGTGAAAGACATGAGTTCTAGTTGGTCCATGTGGACTATTCTAGAGGTAGGAGTCCCTTGGTTGTTGCTCAGAGAGCAAAGTCAACCTGCAGTCCATGGTGAGACCACTGGATTCGCTGCAAAGGTTGAGTAGACAGCTCATTCATGGTGAAGATCAGGAGCTGCAAAACTACTGTCCAAGAGAAACTAGTGAGTAGTTGCAAAGAAGTGAGTTTTGTCATTGGAATTGCTCCCGAACCAAGTATAACTCGCTAAAACCATCCTTCCTATTTCAAAGTAGTTGACACAATCTTGCTATTATGGGAATACAAATAGATATTTTTTTTGTTTTCTCTGCTATGCTCTGTGCCCATATTTCTCAACAGTGGTATCACATCCATGTCAATTTATAATGTTTAAGGATAATCGATATGATCAGATTTTTAGTTTAATCATTTACTTATTTCATACGATGTAAAATTTTGAATAGTTTCATATGCGTAACCGATCAAAGACCACATAATCCCATATATATATATATATATATATATATATATATATATATATATATATATATATATATATATATATATATATATATATATATATCTGTGTGTGTGTGTGTGTGTGATATATATGCAATTTACATGTATTACCCTAAAAGTGGTTTTGACGGTGGATGTGTAGAGTGGTTAGAGACAATACCAAATATCCGTGTGTGGTTGGATGGTTTAGTTTTTGTTTATCTCACTCTACGTACTGAGCCTCTACCTCCCTCCTGCCAATGTAAAGTTAATGTTTTCCTACCTTTGCTCCCCTCGAATGTAACTCGAGGTTTCTCTTATTCAATGTAATAAAGTAGTAATAGGATAGTTTCTTTTCTTGCAACGATGAAGAAGATGATCATAGCCGGTTGAGACGACCAGTTTGTGAGATGAGCCGATCGTTTGGAGGACAACGGAGGACAAGATGATGGAATCAGGTGACCACTTGGTGGGCCCAACCAACAATTTGGAAGGAGACCAAACATTAGTTGGATAGGATGCCATTTGACTGTCTCAGTGGGCTCAACTGACCGTATGGAAGAAGTCCAAACATAGGTTGGACCAGTTGACCAACCAACCAGCTAAAAGGCAAGATGACCGATTGAAGGGTTGAACCGATCTACCCAGATTGGCAAGCACAAGTATACACCAATAGCAGGTTCATGCATGTAATGTGATGATTGACAAGTGGTAGTAAATTCTTGTGGCTCCAAGGAATTACAAGTAGACATGACCAAAACCATTGCCTTTTAATTTATATTGCATGTTTACGTTGTGGGATATAACATGTATATGATACATACTATACATGTGGTGATTGGATACAATATATGTATATATAATATATATAAAATCCCTCAAATCAAATATTAAGTCTAAGATTCTTTACAATAGCAATACACACAAAAAACTAGTTCGACTAAGCATAGGTTACGCTAAAGCATGGTGTATCGTCTACCTTGTGGAAGTGTGATGGCAGTAATGTAGGTTCTGCTAAAGCGGGGTGCATTATTATCGTATTAGCTATTGGATTAGACTTAATTGGTTATTCTCAAAGCGTCTGGACCTAGAAGCATGCATATGATTATGGCAAGGAGTTGCACATATCATCTATCTAAGAGTTGCATATTATACAATTGGAATTCTTACTTACCGTAATGGTTGATTATGGACACTGGTGTAGGCAGGGTAATAATTGAATCATTTTGGATCTTGGCTCATTAGAAAAATATTCACTGCAATTTTCCAAATTGATACTTGAGGGTTATCAATTTGAACAAAATGATGAGAATGATAATGAATTAAAGACCTACATATTATCACCCAAATTTAATCAAATAAAATCAAAAATGAGTTTTGACAAAACTGGAAATTCTTTTGTAGAATCAAATGGAAACAACAAACAATGACTTTTCTCTATGATCAGTCCTTGAGAAGGACAAAATACTGAGAACAACTTCCATGAATGGTTCAGGACATTGAGAATTGTTCTTTTACATGAGCGCAAGCTCTATGTCCTAGAAATACTAGAACTAGAGGAACTAGCTGAAAATGCTCTAAGGGATGACAAGGATGCATATAAGAAGCATACTGAAGATGTTGTGGATATCAAATGTCTGATTCTATGCTCCATGAACCATGAGTTCCAAAGTCAACATGAGAACATGGGGGTGAGTGATATGGTCACACATTTCGAGAACATTTACCAAGATCAGGCAAGACAAGAGAGATATGATGTTTCTAAGACGTTGTTCAAATGCAACATGGTAGAATGAGATCTAGTAGGTCCTCATGTACTCAAGCTCATTGGGTATGTGGAGAACCTAGCTAGACTAGGATTCCCCTTGGGTCAAGAGTTGGCCACTGATGTGATTCTATAGTCTATAATAGAGTCATATAGTCAGTTTGTCATGAACTACAACATGAATGACTTTTACAAGCCATTGACAGAGTTGTTGGGAATGTTTAGAACAACTGAGACACAAATAAAGAAAGAAAAGCCCAAGTATTTGATGATAATCAACAAGACAAAGGGGAAGTATAAAGTCAAATACAAATCTAAGAGAGTTCTATAGCTAGCTAGAAGCCCAAGTCTTCAGATCTCAAAGCAAATGGAGGTGTGAAGAAAATAAGAGGCAAATGTCACCGTTGTCAGCAGCCTGAACACATAAAAAGGAATTTCCCCCTCTGGTTTGAGGAATTAAAGAATAAGAAGGATGGCATTGAGGCCTCCAATTTAGGTATAAACATTATAAGATAAATTTGATTACTTCTTAGTTTTTGTATGTGATACCAAACATAGATCTGATATATTGATGTGTGGGATCTGACAAGAAGTAAAGGCCTTCATGGAAGGACACAAAGATGGACAAGGTAGAGCAAGAGTTGCAAACACTTTAGTTTACATTGAAATTTATCTTAGCCAAATGGGCATGTAATAGAGTTATTAGAACTGCTATTTTATTATGCCAAGAAAAAGAAACAATTTACTTTAGAACATCTTGTATGACAAGGATGATATATCAATAAAGTATGAGATTATTGTTTTTCTTTCAAAAGTTATGACCTTGCATGGCAATGCCCAAATATCTTATGATCTTTACTTTGAAATAATCATGGATAAGTTTTATAATGTTAATACCAAAGGATTGTAATTGATGACTCAAGAACTATCATTGCCAATAGTCACCTTGGATGTATATATAAGAAGTGCATATTGATGCTGATCTAGACTCCCTTGGTTATTGAACCTAAGGAAATATGCAATTATTGCTTATACATAAAGTGACATAACATCCTTCACTAAATGTAGTGGGAGGATAAGCTTTCCATCAGATCTCGTACATGTGATGCATGAAGATCTTTTGGAATGATTGATATAAATAATTGCTTATAGATCATTCCCTTTACTGGTAATATGATGATATGTACTCAGCAAAATAGAATCCCTTGAAGTGTTGAAGGATATTATAAATGAAGTATAACTTTGATTAAAGTATAAAGAATGTTTGATGAGATCAAATATTGAAATACTTTGCATCATTACCATGAGTACCTTTAAGAAAAGGATTGTGATAAGGTATCATGAGTACCTTTAGATCATAATGAGTCATGATTTAATTATCAATTGAACTAATATTCTTATATCCTCATAAATATAAAGCTATCACTAAATAATGTACCGTCTGAATGGTTTATAAGACATCATATATGATATGATTTGGGAATGTCCCAATATGTTTAAAAGGATTGAAAACTATATCAAGAAAGTAGTTTCTTGGAAAAGGTTTATCCAGAAATCAGAATTGTTGAATGTTAATATTAATCCCAATCCAATAACAAAAGTGTTTTTTGATAGGATAACTGAGTTCGTACAGAATCAGTGGAAGCAATTGTAAAACTCAAAAATGTTCGAGATCAACAAATAGGTACAATGAGAACTAAGAGAATCACAAGTTGTTGTGGAATCTCAGGTTCATCATGTAACACAGAAGTGAATAGTTCTAGTAGAACACATCTGAGACTGGAGGACTGCGAATTCAACAATTTAGATGGGTTGGTCATAATAGGATGAGCCAACTAGTCAACTAGAAGATACTTCTGAGTAATATGGGATCCATGTAAAAAAGCAAGGTAGGACCTTGATAGTGCCACCTAAAGGTTAATACCTAAGGGGTGCAGTAGGGTCTTGTAGCAAAGACCTACGTGGACAACATAGGAGGAAAAATTAGTTGATTAAGTTTTTCAAATCTGTTCATGTTGTTGAACATGATAGAAATTTCTTTACAAATTGTCATGCTTGTTGTCCTAGTTGAAATAGACTTAAAGATTTGGCATATGAAGATAAAACCAAATTCCTTAATTGGAATATATTAGAGTATGTGAACGTGAAACAACCTAAAATGTTTTATAACTTCAAGAATGCAAATAAAGCCTATGAACTACAAAGTTCAATCTGGGATTGAAACAAGCGGCTCAGAGAATGGATCTTTCACTTGATAAGATAGTCAATGATTTTGATTTGAATAAAGATAAAAGATGAAAACTGTGATCACAAAAGATTTAGTGGGATCATATGTGTGTATTCCACATGTGATGAGGAATAACATCTCAGTATTATAAATATTGAGAACTGACATGAAAAACCCCTTCATCCTTGAAAATTAAGTGAAACATCTTATGAGATAAGGATCAAGATCTATAGAGATAGTTCTTGAATGTTTCACAATGGAAGATTCAATACAATAGAAAAATGTTGAAAGAGTTTGACATAGATGGTTTCAACGAGAGATAATCTAGATTTGTATCTCATGAACCGTATGTTCCAGTTCTTGTGAAGAATGGAAATTTCATGAATAAGATGCCATAGGCTATATCAATGGATCTATCATGGATGCTTTAAATGTACATATCCCATATAATCTTGTATGTACTGGGCATGAAAAGATGATAAGTGATTTCCAATAAGGGTTATTGAAAAATAATTAAAAGATATCCATCAATACTTGTGATTTACTTAAGGATAATGTTGCTCATACATAAGGATATCAATGAAAGGAAGAGTTGAATGTAAAGGGTTACATCGATTCAAGCTTCCAAAATGACCAAGTGATCGTAATAAAATATCTTTGCTTTTAAAAGAGAAAAGAATGTTATTAGTTGGAAAGGTTCCAAACTAATAGCAATTAATGGCATTCCA
This sequence comes from Alisma plantago-aquatica, assembly GCA_963693085.1. Taxonomy (NCBI): domain Eukaryota; kingdom Viridiplantae; phylum Streptophyta; class Magnoliopsida; order Alismatales; family Alismataceae; genus Alisma; species Alisma plantago-aquatica. The sequence continues at coordinate 516,954,227 of OY856413.1, read as the reverse complement.
CAATAGAAGCTGAGTATACTTGTGTTGTGAACACAGAGTGATACTATATCAATCTAAAAGTTCATATGATGAACTTATAGATGTTCCAACCACTGATGACTCAGTAGAAATACTATGACAACAATGGAGCTAAGTGTTAGGCAAGGAACATCAGGTACCATATTTCAATGGTTTCATCTCAAAGCAAAGATATAAGAAACATGCAATATACTGACTAAATAGCAAGTTGTTGCTAGCCCCTTGGATAAAGCACTTGCACAGCAGAAGCATGCTGGACATGTTTAGGTCACTAAGGATGAAATCTGTTGGTGATTGGATCTAAGTGCAAGTGGGAGTCTATTGGTAAGGTATGCCCATAGAGACAAGGATGTGATGATTGACATGACATACACCTTAAAGGATTTGATTAATACTTATAAAGGCAAGTTTCCAATTCATTTTGTTTCATTCAGTTATGAGACAATGAGGAAACACTATGAATGTCTAAAGAATAATATTACTTAATGATGTATGTCTTCAAGTATTAGCCTTGTGGAAATGAGATCATACAAATGTTAAGAATACATATACATATTCTCATTATGTCCCTAATCGGTTGTTACTGTGGAAGGCAGATAGACAACAATAACACATAAGATTGGAGTGTGAGTTGGTTGATGATTAAATCTCACTAAGTTATGATATGGCAATATCAAACCAAGCACACAGATACATGTTAGGGAACAATGTATCAAACAAAACCACCTTTAGAGTGACACATGGAAACCATCATATGGTAAGTCATAGTCATCTCTCATAGTGAAGGTGGTGATTGTGATTCTTAAACTTGAAATCACTACACTCGTCACATGTCATTGCATATGTCATCAAACGCAGTCTTAAAACATGGGACACTATAACAATGATGATTGGGTGATGTTGACACATGGGGATATACTGTGAGTGATACATATAGGATTTGTCCCTCCTACTGGAGTATGATATCCTGGCCACTTGATATGCACGTACACATGTTGATCAATATATGATATTGAGATCACATTATATCATACAGTCTACTCTTGGTTCAAGGAACATGGATTTATTGTTACCAGGGTGACCATCCATGCCTCGTGTTCAACCTAGATATTAGTGATAAAGGAATTATACAATCACTGCAACACCATACACAAATTGTAGGTTGAAGTTGTTCTCCAACTTTCCATTCACTTAGGTAGCATTGATGCATGACTAGGAACCACTCTCTGCTTGTGATGTCATAAGCTAGTTATGGACATTTACTGCCAATGTGATATGAGACCTATTGGGTCACACACATATGAACTCATCTAGAAGAGGAGTTTATGTTGAGTGTGATTGGATTGATTACTAAAGCATTTAAGTATTCAATTCACACAACATATTGATGGATGGGATGACTAGACTACCAAACGACCATCTCACTGAGTGAGACGGCTGTTTGGGCAACCAAATGGGTGTATCAAATGTTGAGATGGCTGTTTGGGTTGTCAGGCTGATCAAAGTTCAAATTGGCTAAATTCTGCCCTTGAACTGATTGGTTCAATGTGATTAAATTGACTGGCTCATCTCAGACTTACTAGAAGGCCATCTAGGTGAGTGAGATGGGCATCTCACATGGGTGAGATGACTTTGTTGGTCCAAACGAACATTCTGGTTGTTTCCTGAATAGTTTCGATTGCACAATACTTGTGGTGTAAGGAATTAATATGTGATATTAATTGGAATTGAAATTGTCAAATTCATGTGTGATTGGGAAACTGCCAGGCGACCGTCTGGCAGTGCAAGAGGACCATCACGATGTTGGATCTAAGGGCTCTAGAGGGGGGGTGAATAGAGATACACAATTTCTCAAAAAACAAATTAGACCATCAAACTATATCAATTTTAGAGCAATAGCTATATGTCAATTTGAAGTCCTATCTAACAATCATAGCAAGGATGAGAGAGATTGATATCAAGCACTTGAAAAAAGGTTGTAGAGTGGCTCCACACTTCAAACTAGAAGTGAGTCAGTCCACTACCTAGAGAGGTCAACCTCTAGGACTTTGCAAGTTCTTTTCTCTATATTATCACCAACAAGAGTTACAACAAAAGACCACCAAAGGACTTACCCATCCAACAACAAGGATATCTCCACCTTAAAAAGGAACTTACCCACTTAGCCTGAGTCTTCAGCCTTCACCAAGGTCTTACCCACTCAAGCTCAAGTCTTCTGCCTTGAAGGACTTTGCTTCTCCTCTTGGATCTTTAGCCTTTGCCTTCTCCTTCACTTGGATAAGATCACCACCTCTTCAACCACCTTGAAGAGGACCAACTACAACTCCTTCTTCACTTCATGGAGCTTGCTTTAGCTTTTCTTCATGAAGAAAGGGGATAGGGAAGTGGTGGAAGATTGGGAACTTTACATGCACAAAGGTGGAGCTCTCTTACAAGAAGCCTAACTCACTCACAAATCACAAAATGAAGTGTAAACTAGAGAGAGAAAGGGGCTAAAGGAGTAGTAGCACATTCAACTATAGCAAGGACCTTGAATGTAGTGAATTTGCAAACTTGGAATGAACTCTAAGGGGTACTATTTATAGCTAGGGGTGCTCCCTTGAGTTGGGGAACACTTAGGGTCGAAATATAGCCATTTTCCTTAAAGAAACAAATCTATTTTCACCTCAAACAAGTCACCAATGGTTATAATAACTTTTTCTATGTTTTTCATACAGTGCATTCAGTTGAGTTTCAATAGAGGTAACTTGACCGATTGACTAAAAGGCAAACCCAATTTTCAAACTAGTGGTCAAGTTTTTTTGGGGGAACTCGACTGATCAGACAAAATTTCATTTGGTCAGAAGGTCGTTCGGTCGAGTTCTGTGAATGCACAACTCGATCGATTGCTACTTTCAGAAAATCAATCCATGGGATCGGTTGAGATTGAAACTCGACCGATCAGCAGCCTATGATTGATTTTTTAATATGGCTAAAAAGTCTTTAAAACTTGGTATTAAGTATCCCACATATTTTTCTCATCTTAGTTACAAGTCATATCATTAATACAACTGATTACAAAATTCTTCTAAGGTAGTTTGAAGGGATTTCCTTATAAGCACACTTTCATTGCATTTGACTTGAAGTTTGACAAGCTAGGGCTTGTGTAAATTGATCCTTTTCATGTACCTCTAGCCTGCAATCAATCTTGAATACACATATTAGATACATATGAATGGAATGGTTAAGTCATTATCAAAATACGAACAATGTATAACCTCTAGGTCAACATTCTCCCCCTTTTTGACAATGACAAACCATTCCTCAAACATATTGAAAATTTTACCTTTGCCTTTTGAATTGGGGGGGGGGGTTCAAGATTTGATCAATGTGAATTGCTCTCCCTAAATCTATGCTTACTTTAACCTGCATAGTTAGTCTATCTACACAAAGCAATAAAGCATGCATGTACTATATAGTCCTTTAGCAAGTCACATAATAAAGCATATAATGAACAAGAATAGGATCACATAGGTAATAAATATCAATATGGTTGAGTTTCAAGATATTGAATTTTTCTCCCCCTTTTAACATTATTAAAAAGAACGGGGCGGGGGGGGGGTAGAAGAGCATATATGCAGGACTTATCCAAACACAACCAAGCAGATATCCAAACATGCTATCAAAAAAAAACATACATCAAACAGAGACAAGAGAACCAAACATGCTAAGTCATAATCAAAATATGGTAAAAAAATGGCACCAACTCATAAAATATAATAGATCAAAGAGTAAGAGTGCTCATAGTATGGATTACAACCCATAATGCAAGTTCTCATAAAAACAACTACAAGCCAAAAGTGACGAAAGCTAAGGATAAAATAGTACAGCTCAGATCATGTGCCCAGATGTTTCTAATACAAAATAGCCTAGAAAGATATATATGATCAACACACTAGACTAAAAACTAAGAACATCTAGACATCTAGGTCATCTATATCTACATCATCCACATCATCATCATCCTCGACATCAGGCTCGTAGTCATCGTCTCTGTCTGAAGGTGTAGCAACATCACCTTCATCACCAGAGTCACAACCAGAACCACCAGATCCATCACCATCGTCATATGCAGCACCAGCATCAGCAACAACATCAACAATCTCATCATCAGCCTGGTCAGGCATCTCCTCGTCAAAAAAGGACCAAAGCGACGATCATGCCAATGAGAATTCTACTCATCCCAAGTCATACCAAAAACATAGAGCTCATTGGCCTGAGGGAAGGAAAGAGAAGAATAGCCAAGACTGGCAAGAAGAGAGGCCAAGGGGCTAGCAGGCAGAGGTAGGATGAGTGGAACAGGTCCACCAGTAGCAAAAGGTGTGGGAGCAGCAGCGGAAGGCTCATGTGTAGGTGGAGGGGCAGGGTAGAAGTGATTGTATGCATAGGATGCATACTCACTACCTGGGTATTGCTGGCAGGTGGGGTATGGGTGTGCATAGGATAAGTTCATGTTGGACATAATTGAACATAAATCCTGGTGCAGGTGCTCCTGGACCTAGAGGTTGTATGAAGGGTTCATTGGACACATAGAACAAGGCATTACTAGGTTAAGTAGGCTGACGAGGTGGAGGAGCACGAGTTGAGGTAGAGGCAGGTGTAGCTGAGGAAGAGGCAGAGGGTGAGGCACCAGGTGTGGTGGAGGAAAGGATAGGTATAGATTTCAAGATAGTGGTCTCACTGATACACACTCCCTTCCTGGCAAGTCTTTAGTGGAAGTCAGAGCAGAGTGATTTCTCAGTGGCGAACTGGAAAAGACCACATATCAAGGTAGGGTATGGAGGATGGGTGCCATGGGTGTTCATGCCAGAGTTGAAGTAGGTCATGTGATGGAGGATGTATCTAGACCACTTGACTCTGACATTCTCTAAGATGCAGTACATAATCACCGTAATGTTCTCTACAATATCCATTTGGTTTTTTTTGGGGTGGATGTTGCAGCTGACCACTAGGGCTAATATATGCTTCTTGAGATCTAAGGAGGAGGAGGGTATGTTGCTCTTCTTCTTATAGAGAACCTTAGGTTTCTTCAAGTAACGATGGATATCGTATTTCTTGTAGAAACCTTCGGGGTCAAGCAGGTCAAAATACTCACGATAATCCTTATGCCAGGTATCATTCACATCGACTCCTAAAAAGAAGACATTCAAGATATCCTCCAAGATTTGGAATTTCTTCCTGGCTATCATAGAAGTAAGGATAACTTGAGTATTGGGAGGAGGTACAAGGGTTTCATAATTCCATTGCAAATTTGCATAGAATTTGTGAATGTCTTTCGTGCTAGACATTAAATTGTGAAAGCACTCACGCTCGACACCCACAGTAGATAGGTGATGAACAGAAAGCAACTTAGCCACTTGATTGATGATATCTTGGTGCCTAGGTCTAGGCTCAAAAAGAGCTCGAAAAGGAAAAGGACTCCATGGAAGAAGATCCTTATACCGATTAACAGCCTCATTTAAGACAAAGAGGGTCTCATAAAAAGGAATCATGTGAGAAGATGAGGAGGAGGATGGTGCATTGCTAGGGGCAACTCTCTTCCTTCTATTTGAAGCCATAGAGGTGAAAAGGAGAGGAAGAAGAGATCAAAGACACCAAACACACCACCAAATCATTCACACACCTAGGTTAATCTAGGGGGAAGGTCTAGGAAGGTCTCCCTAGGTCAGATTAGGGCTAGGTAAGGGAAGGGAAGGTCGAGGGTTGAGAGCTTAGGGCTTGAGAGAGTGGAATCAGTTGACTTTTCTCTAGTTGAGAGGGAGAATAGTTGGCCGAACCCAACTTAACTTAGCTTCATCCCGACGATCGGTCAAGTTCTGTGAAGTGGAAACTTGACTGATTAGCCCTTTTTAAAAAATCTCTCGACCATTAATCGATCGAGTTTTCCCTGGGGAAACTCGATCGATGGTCAACCTGACCTAAAACCATCAAAATAAATTTCTAGCCATTTGAGTGCTAATTAAATTTATTTTTCAAGTCCATTATGTATATTGAACATACTTAGGCACATATTGTTGGTATGTATGCCCTGAGAGCCAATCATGGGATGATTGGTGGGATACATTAAGATTGATTTGATAAACATCAAAGGCAAGCTTCCAATTCTTTCTGGTTCAGTCATATGAGATAGTGATAGAATAGATTGAATGTCTAGAGAATGACAGTACTCAATGACGTATGCCTTCAGGTTCATGACCTGAACGATGAGATCATACAGATGTTAAAAGTTTGTACATTCTTGTTATGTCCCTAGTCGGATGTCATTGTGGAAGGTAGATAGACAACAATGACACACAAGACTAGATTGTGGTGTTGGTTGATGACAGAATCTCATTAGTCATGATATAGAGATATCAAACCAAACACATAGGTACTTGTTAGAGAACAAGTGTACCGGACAGACCCACCGTGAGTTTGACACATGGAACCATGACATGGTAGTCACAGTCAGTACTCACAGTGATGGTGGTGAGTGTGATTCTTTGACCTGAAATCACTACACTCAACACATGTCGTTGGGCACACTTTGACATCATCAAACGCAGTCCTGAAACATGGGTTGTTATAAAGGTGATGATTGGGTGGCTTTGACACATGGGGCTTTTGAGGGGTGAGTGATAGATATGGGATTTGTCCCTCCTGAGGGAGTTTGATATCCAAGGCCACTTGATGAGTAGGATTGAGATAGGCGTGCACACACATGTGTGAATCAGTATGTGATATTGATGTCATACATATCTCGTTCAATCTGCTCTGAGATCAAGAAAGTGAATGAACGTTGACAGGATGACTGTTCCATACCTCGAGTTCATTCAGGATATCAGTGACAAAGGAATTATACATTCGCTGTAACACCATTCACGGATTGTAGGATTGAAAGTTGTTCTCCAACTTTCTACTTTCACTTGGGTAGCACTGATGTGTGACTAGGCACCGCTCTTTGCTTGTGAAGTCATAAGTGTTATGGACTTTCACTGCCAATGTGAAATGGACCTGTAGGGTCAGACACAAAGGATTTAACCTGGAGGAGGAGCTTTGTCCACAAGCAATGTTTAGATTGATTACTAAAGGAGTTTAGTAGTTCAATTAAACACTCAATCAATTGATAGCTCAATATCATATTGTTCAAGGTGTTGGACACATTGATTGGAGTATCGGATTGATTGAAATCGCAATTGACTGATTCTGCACAACTTGTACTCCCAACCGATTGGTTCATGTGATGAACCGGTCGACTGAGGTTGCTGAACCGGTCGGCTCAAGTGTTGAGCCGATCGGCTCAAGTCCAGGGTGAACCGATTACTTCAAGTGTTGAAACGATCGATTCAACTGGTGCAACCGAGCAACTTGGGAAAGTAAGATTGGTGAGAATTTTCCTTGCGTTTCATTTGCCCAATTTGATTGGAACAAGGATTGGTATTCGATACCAATTAGAAACAAAAGAAGGAAAGTCAACCGAGAACTGGTCGGGACCACGAACCGACCGGTTCAGAAAGTGAACCGACCGGCTCATGGGTCCCAACCGATCAGTTGAGTGTCAACCGACTGGCTCAGATCCCCAACCGACCATTTCAGAAATGAAACGATCGGTTCAGGTTGCGAGTTGGTTGTTTTTGTGGAAAATCTCAAACCCTTCTACTCATGCTTTTAGTCCTGCATTGCTCGGGATGGAGAACCCTGTCCCATGAGTCTCCTATATATAGGGGTATTGGGGGCTTCTCAAAGTACAACTCAGTGCAACCAGTTGCTCTGCAAAGTTGTCGTTCTCTGGTTTTGGTAACTGAGAGAGCCCGAGCAAGTGCTACCCGCAAAGGGAGGCGTAGCAAGGGAAAGACAACTGCAGTTGCAACTGGAGGCAGGAGAGTGTGTTGGCGACTAGTACGTCAACAGGAGGGTGTGACTCCTTCCAATTCCTTGTAGGACAAGGAGTGTGGAGTTCCAGGTGGTCCGTGTGGACTACTTCAGAGGCGGGAGGTTTCTGCCGCTCAGGATGACAACTGTCATCCGACAGTCCGGTGAGATCAGGAGTCGTCAGTCCCGGTGTTACCAGGAGCTGCACAGACACCGTCCAAGACCGGAGTTGAAGACCGCGCAAGGTGTGAGGTATTGTCGCCGAGCAAGCCTCGGGACAAGGTATGAGTCTACAAACCATCCTTTCCTATTATATAGACGTTGACGCGTTTCCTTGTTCCGGGTTTGGGGGAGAAATTTTTTGTTTCTGCTACCTTCTCTGCCTCCCCTAAAACCCAACAGTGGTATCAGAGCCACATCAACTGCTCTATATTTTGGGAATATCGATATGATTGATTTTGGTTTTTCACCTTTATTTATTGCATACGATGCGAATAAAATTGGCTTTATGCATGTCCAATCCTAAATCCACAAATCCCAAATACATATATGATATGTATTATAAATGCACTCGATACGCGTCGCCCTTAAATGAGTTATGTGGTGGATGTGTAGCATGATTATGGCCTATAAACCCCTATATCTGTGTGTGGTTGTATGTGGCTGCTTGCATCTCAGTCTGCGCACTGATTCCCCTTCTCCTATTCCTGATGTAACTCGAAATAATTCGAGAATTCTTTTCCTATCTTTGCTCCACCCAAATGTAACTCGAGGTTTCACAATTAAATTGTAAATAGGATAGATTTTATTTCCTGTTATGTTGAAGAACGGAGGCCATCCTGACGACAGCTGAAATGATCGGTTCAAGGCGTGAACTGATCGGTTCAAGGAGTGAGTCGATCGGTTGATGACCGGTTTGAGGAGCGAGACGAGCAGGTGGCGGCCATGAAGAGATGCACGATGACCAGGTGAACCGATCGGTTGGAGGAGCCAACCGATCGGCTGGTGGCACACAGACGACCAGGCCAGGACGAGCAGTCATTCATATGATGAGTTGATCTACTACGAAGGCAAAGCACATAGTTCATCTTTTACAGGTTGCATGTGATGTAGACCTAGATGACCGTGATTCCTCTTGGCTCGAGATATCACATTAGGATGGCCATAATCATCGCTTTTATCGTTTTGCTTGTTTTCTGTGGGATATAGCATGTATATGATACGTACTATGTATTGTGGTGATTGGATATGTATATGTATATAAAAACCAAATCCCTCATTAAAATATTAAGTTTTAGATGCCTTCCAAATGCGACACACGTGAAAAGCTTGATCGACCAAGTGTGGGCACACCCTAGCGTGGTGCACCGTCTATCTCGTGGAAGCGTGAAGGATGAATGTGTGGGTCTGCCCTAGCAGGGTACATATTCATCGTGTTTGCTTTGGGTCAGACTTAACAAGGTGACCTAGATAGGATCTAGCACCTTGAGGCATGGAGATGATCATGGCAAGGAGTTGCATATGACATCTTATCAAGAGTTGCATATGATGCAATTGGCAAGAGTTTCCTACCTGAGAGATCTATGTTGTGGGTGACAGCCCTAGCTGGTCCATGACTTAGAGGATTTCAGGATCTTGCCCACTAGAAGGTTGTACGCTGCAATCTTCTGAATTGATGGTGAGGGTTATCAATTTGAATTAAAATAGTGGGAGCGATAATTAATTAAAGGCCTAATTTTATCGTCAACTTTTTAAATCAATCAAACAAGCCAAAAGAGTTTTGGACTAAAATTGCATATTTTCCTTTTTTTGTAGTACAAATGGCAACAAACAACAATCACTTTTATTTGTGATCGGTCCTTGACAAGGACAAGCTAAATGTGACAAACTTCCACGACTGGTATCGGACGTTGAGAATTGTTCTCACTCAAGAGTGTAAGCTCTATGTCCTGGATACTCCAATTCCAGAGGAACCCGCTCCTAATGCACCAAAGGCAGAAAGAGATGCTTACAAGAAGCATTTTGATGATGTCATTGATGCAAAGTGCTTGATGTTGTGTTCCATGAACCATGAGTTGCAGAGTCAGCATGAGAACATGGGTGTCATCGAGATGATTCAGCATCTCAGGGTCATGTATGAAGATCAAGCACAACAAGAGAGATACAATGTTTCTAGGGCGCTGTTCAAGTGTGTCATGAAAGAAGGAGATCCAATTGGTCCTCACACACACAAGATGATTGGGTATGTGGAGAACCTGCAGAGACTGGGATTTCCACTGAGCCAAGAGTTGGCTACTGACGTGATACTGCAATCATTTCCAGAATCTTACAGTCAGTTTGTGATGAACTACAACATGAACAACTTTGATAGGCCACTTTCAGAGTTGTTGGGCATGTTGAGGACAGCCGAGATACAGATGAAGAAGGACAAGCCTAAGTCTGTGATGGTGATCACAAGAAAGAAAGCCAAGTCCAAGCGCAAGGGCAAGGGCTAAGCTAAGAAAGGTTCTGATGCTAGCCATGAGCCCAAGTCGTCTTCAGCTCTCAAGGCCAAGGGAGGCGTGACCAAGAAAGGCAATTGCCACCATTGTCAAAAGCCAGAACATTGGAAAAGGAATTGTCCTCTCTATCTTGAAGAACAAAAGAAGGAGGCGACTAATGTCTCCACTTAAAGGTGTCATGAAAGTAAACTTGTGACACTTTTTGAGGTATATGATACCAAGATGTAAAGTGTAAAGCACTCATAATTGGGGCAAGTTTTGCCACCATAGATAGGAGTACTTTAGTTTATTTTCAGCCTATAAGGCATGTAATACAGTTATGAACTACTATTTCATATTTTCCAATAGATAGAAACACTTTATTTTTGCATATTGTATGACAATGATGGCAATTAATAAAGTGATGTTTCAATTTATAAAGATGTGATATTTGTGGCAATGCCTTGTTTATCTTGTGATATTTGATATGCATAAGATAAAATGATACCTAAAAGTTATTGATAACTCAAACAATCAAATCAAAATCAATCATGAGAAATTCATTTCTAGTTTCCATGTGTTGGATAAATCTAGACTCTTTTGGTTAGAGAACCAGTAAGAGACATGAATCTCTTGTACATGATTAATCAATCTTCACTTATGGTAGTGGGAGAATGATTATCCAATTAGGTATAATACATGTGATGTATTTACATACCTATTGGAACAAATGATAATACTTCAAATGGTATTTAGAAACATACCAATATGAATATCTTGAAGTGTTCAAGATTATCATAGATGAAGTGTAAATTTGGTAAAGTGTTAATTCTTGATGAGATCAATGAATAAAATACTTAGACCAAATGTTTGAGATCCTTATGAGTGATTATGATAGTGTATCATAGTGAACTCATGATTAAGGCATGGTGATGTCTAAATCAAGAAGGAATCATACTCTAAGGAGTTAGAGATTGATTATCGAATAAATGAATTCTTCTTAATAAAAGAATACCCCACACTAATAAAAGAAATTAAGAATCACAAGGGTTGTGAGTTCTTATATCCTTAACAGATACACCTCAATTATCTATGTGATGAGTTCTTCATGTGATGAGTCAACTATCTAGATGAATATGAGGAACCGAATTTTGAGTTATGGTTTATGACCATTACATCCTAAATGACATCCATGTGAACCATAAGGTATGACCTTGATGGTAGCACCCATTGGATTAAATCCATAAGTGCAAATGAGTCTTAAGTGTTAAGACACATGGATAACATTTTGAGAAGGATGATGCTTGTTGCAACTTAATGACTAAGACATTTGGCATATGGATACTAAAACCGCATTCCTATGAGGAATAAAACAAGGATGTGTATGTGACACAACCTATAAGGTTTATGAATCCACTAATGCAAATGAAGTCTATAAGTTACAATGGACTAATCAATGTGATTGATTGAGTACAAGCAACTCAGAATTGGATCTTTACTTTGATGATATAGTCAAAGGGTTTGACTGATATGTCAAAGATAAAGAAGGATCTGCGATTTAGTGGGAGCGTGTTCGCATTCCACATGTTGATGTGAAATGGAAATGTTCTAGAATGGAAATCCAAAAGTGGAAATTATCTTTAAGGAAGATAGGGATGTTTCCTATGTGATAGGAATAGAGATCTATAGAGATAGTTCTCGAAAACCTCTTGACCTGAAAAGAGAAAGCATACATTGGCAATCTGTACTAAAGAGTTCAGTGTGCACAGATTCAGTGGGAGAAAACTTGTCCATGTTACATGGAGTTAGTATCCCAAGGCCAAGTGTCCAATTCTTATGAAGAATGGGAACACTAAGAATAGATATGGATCTATCATGTATGTAATCATCCCATTATCTTGCATGTATCGACATGACAAGAACAAAATGCATTCATCATCTTGTATGTATGACATGGCAATATGATGTGCTCATCCTGATAACTCGTATGTGGGACATGACGAGTGGATGTCTGTCTATTTCCAGTAAGGGTTACTGGAATACCATGAGAACTTGATAAGTACTTGAGAAGTACTAGTTCTATGGAGATAAGGAAGAGTTCAATGTAAAGAGTTACATTGATGTGAACTTCCGAAAGGATAGAAAATTAGTCGCAAAATATATATAGGATATATAAAAGTGAAAGTTTGTTGATAATTGGAAATGTTCCAATAAAACTATTTAAAAATAAATGTCGAGTATCTATGTGTCAGAGAACAGCAGTGGATACTATATGGATCTGGAAGTTCATGAGATGAACTTATAGATATTCCGCTCATTGATGACAAATCTGGAATCCTTGATCATGCAATGTGGCTAAAGGTTAGCAATGGAATACTAGATTGCATATTACGGCAACTCCATCTCATACGTGTAACATACAGTGAAGAGATGAGAGACATGCAATTTATACTGACTTTGGCAAGGTGTTTCCATTACTCACTATGTTCGCACAAGAGCACAGTAACATGTGGGACATGTTTGAAGATCACTGTGAATATGATTCAAGGGTGATTGGCTCGCAGTACAAGTGGGAGTCTGTTGGTATGTATGCCCTGAGAGCCAATCATGGGATGATTGATGGGATACATTAAGATTGATTTGATAAACATCAAAGGCAAGCTTCCAATTCTTTCTGGTTCAGTCATATGAGATAGTGATAGAACAGATTGAATGTCTAGAGAATGACAATATCAATGATGTATGCCTTCAGGTTCATTTCTTGAATGATGAGATCATACGGATGTTAAGAGTTTGTACATTCTTGTTATGTCCCTAGTCGGATGTCATTGTGGAAGGTAGATAGACAACAATGACACACAAGACTAGATTGTGGTGTTGGTTGATGACATAATATCATTAGTCATGATATAGAGATATCAAACCAAACACATAGGTACTTGTTAGAGAACAAGTGTACCGGAAAGACCCACCATGAGTTTGACACATGGAACCATGACATGGTAGTCACAGTTAGTACTCACAGTGATGGTGGTGAGTGTGATTCTTTGACCTGAAATCACTACACTCAACACATGTCGTTGGGCACACTTTGACATCATCAAACGTAGTCCTGAAACATGGGTTGTTATAAAGGTGATGATTGGGTGGCTTTGACACATGGGGCTTTTGAGGGGTGAGTGATAGATATGGGATTTGTCCCTCCTGAGGGAGTTTGATATCCAAGGCCACTTGATGAGTAGGATTGAGATAGGAGTGCACACGCATGTGTGTATCAGTATGTGATATTGATGTCATACATATCTCGTTCAATCTGCTCTGAGATCAAGAAAGTGAATGAACATTGACAGGATGACTGTTCCATGCCTCGAGTTCATTCGGGATATCAGTGACAAAGGAATTATACATTCACTGTAACACCATTCATGGATTGTAGGATTGAAAGTTGTTCTCCAACTTTCTACTTTCACTTGGGTAGCACTGATGTGTGACTAGGCACCGCTCTTTGCTTGTGAAGTCATAAGTGTTATGGACTTTCACTGCCAACGTGAAATGGACCTGCAGGGTCACACACAAAGGATTTAACCTGGAAGAGGAGCTTTGTCCACAAGCAATGTTTAGATTGATTACTAAAGTAGTTTAGTAGCTCAATTAAACACTCAATCAATTGATAGCTCAATATCATATTGTTCAAGGTGTTGGACATATTGATTGGAGTATCAGATTGATTGAAATCGCAATTGACTGATTCTGCACAACCTGTACTCCCACCGATCGGTTCATGTAATGAACCGGTCAGCTGAGGTTTCTGAACCGGTCAGCTCAAGTGTTGAGCCGATCTGCTCAAGTCCAAGGTGAACCGATTGCTTCAAGTGTTGAAATGATCGATTCAACTGGTGCAATCGAGCAACTTGGGAAAGTAAGATTGGTGAGAATTTTCCTTGTGTTTCACTTGCCCAATTTGATTGGAACAAGGATTGGTATTCGATACCAATTAGAAACAAAAGAAGGAAAGTCAATCAGGAACTGGTCAAGACCACGAACTGACCAGTTCAGAAAGTGAACCGACTGGCTGATGGGTCCCAACCGATCGGTTGAGTGTCAACTGGCCGGCTCATATCCCCAACCGACCATTTCAGAAATGAAACGATCGGTTCAGGTTGCGAGTTGGTTGTTTTTGTGGAAAATATTAAACCCTTCTACTCCTGCTTTTAGTCCCGCATTGCCTGGGATGGAGAACCCTGTCCCATGACTCTCCTATATATAGGGGTATTGGGGGCTTCTCAAAGTACAACTTAGTGCAACCAGTTGCTCTGCAAAGTTGTCATTCTCCGGTTTTGGTAACTGAGAGAGCCCGAGCAAGTGCTACCCGCAAAGGGAGGCACAAAAAGGGAAAGACAACTGCAGTTGCAACTGGAGGCAGGAGAGTGTGTTGGCAACTAGTACGTCAACAGGAGGGTACGACTCCTTCCAATTCCTTGTGGGACAAGGAGTGTGGAGTCTAGGTGGTTCGTGTGGACTACTTCAGAGGCGGGAGGTTTCTGTCGCTCAGGAGGACAACTGTCATCCGACAGTCCGGTGAGATCAGGAGTCGTCAGTCCCGGTGTTACCAGGAGCTGCACAGACACCGTCTAAGACTAGAGTTGAAGACCGCACAAGGCGCAAGGTATTGTCGCCGAGCAAGCCTCGGGACAAGGTATGATTCCACAAACCACCCTTTCCTATTATATAGACGTTGACTCGTTTCCTTGTTCCGGGTTTGGGGGAGAATTTTTTTGTTTCTGCTGCCTTCTCTGCCTCCCATAAAACCCAACACATATCACTCATCATTGTGTATATTTTGCGATAAAATATGCATTTTTGAAAAATACCCAACGACAAGAGAAAAACAAGGCAAAAAATGAAATGAAAATACAATTTTAAGCATATTAGCAAGCAAAGATGATCAAGACAGATGCAAAACATATAGGATAGATGACTACTAGCTAGAAGGCATATCATATTAAGCAATTTTTATCTAATAAAGTTAAATTTCTCTCTAGCTAGAGGTTTAGTGAAAATGTCCGCCAACTAATTTTCCGTATCCACATGCATGATATAAATATCATTCTTGGCAATGTGATCACAAAGAAAGTGATGGAAAACCTCTATATGTTTAGCTCTACTATGCAATATAGGATTGTAAGACAAGTTAATTGCACTAGTATTATCACAATAGATAGGAGAAGCATCAAAATGAATGTTAAAATCTTATAGCATTTGCTTCATCCATAGGACCTGGGCACAACAACTCTTGGGTGTAATGTACTCGGCTTCGGTGGTTGATAATTCCTCAGTGCTCTATTTCTTTGAGAACCAAGACACAAAGCATGGTCCTAGGAGGAAACAAGTGCGACTTGTGCACTTTCTATCAATCAAGCAGCCTGTATAATCGGCATCACTATAGGCAGTAAGAGTAAAGTCCCTTGACTTGGGATACCATAGTCCAAAATTTTGGGTTTTGGCTAAGTACCTTAGAATCCTCTTAACAACTATAAGATCATATTTCTTAGGATTTGATTGAAATCTAGCACACAAGCCTACACTAAACATTATGTCAGGTCTAGAGGTAGTTAAGTAAAGTAAATTTCTAGTCATACCTATATAGAGCTTCTCATCAACCTTCTCACCTTCTTCATCTTTATCAAGTTTGGCAGTGTTTGGCATGTGTATCTCCATCGATTTGGTGTTCTCCATCCTAAAGTGCTTAAGTAGTTCACTTGTATACTTGCCTTGGTTGATGAAGTTCCCATCTTTTGTTTGCTTGATTTGAAATCCGAGGAAGAATGTGAGTTCACCCATCATACTCATCTCAAATTCACTCTACATAAGATCACTAAATTCTTTGCAAAGATCAAGGTTAGTTCCATAAAAGATGATATCATCAACATATATTTGAATGATGAGAAAATTGTTAGAAGTGTGTTTTAGAAATAAGGTAGAATCCACTTTTCCCATGATATAACTATGATCTAACAAAAAGTTCTTTAATTTCTCATACCAAGCCCTTGGTGCTTGTTTGAGTCCATACATAGCTTTTTGCAACAAAAAAACATGGTTAGGTAGACTAGCATGTTCAAAGCCTGAAGATTGTGCAACATACACTTCCTCCTCAATCGTACCATTCAAAAAACGCACTTTTAACATCCATTTGATACAAAAGAAAGTTTTTATGACTAGAAAAGGCAAGAAACATACGAATGGACTCAAGTCTAGCTATAGGTGCACATGTTTCATCAAATTCAATACGTTCCTATTAATTGTAGCCTTGAGCCACTAACCTTGCTTTGTTCCTTACCACTTTGCTGCTTTTATCCAGCTTGTTGTGGTAGACCCATTTGGTGCCAATGATATTTCTATGACTTGGTCTTGGGATAAGGGTCCAAACTTTGTTCTTCTCAAATTGTTCCAGCTCCTCTTACATAGATAAAATCCATTCTTCATCCCCAAGAGCTTACTTGACATCTTTAGGCTCTAGTTGCGAGATGAAGGTGATGTTGGCTTGTTCTTTGTTGAATGCAACCCACATCTTCACTCTTTCAAATGGATCACCTAAGATCAGCTCCTTTGGATGATTCTTTGCAAACCAGGGAGTTGGATCCTTCTTTTTATCATCTTTATCTTATTCTTGAGCAGCCACCACTTTTCCCTTTTGGGTGATGTTGAGTTTTTTAAGGATAGGAATTACTTCACCTGCAACATCATCATTTGGAGCAATATATTTGGGAATAGAGGGGTTAGTCTCAATAAACTTTACATTAATAGATTCTTCTACCTTAGAAAGATCAATATTAAAAACTCTATAAGCCTTGCTAGTAGTGCTATAGCCAAGAAAGAAAGCCTTGTACGGTTTCAGATCAAACTTATCAAGAGAATCTTTCATATTCAAGACAAAACAAGGACATCTAAAAACATGGAAAAACTCGATAGAAGGCTTCCTACCACACCATAGATCATAGGGGGTTTTCTTAAACGAAGGATGAGTAAAAACACAATTTTGCACAAAACATGGTTTACTAACAGCTTCATCCCAAAACATCTTAGTAGTATCATACTCAAGAAGCATGGTCCTAGCCATCTCTTGTAAATACCTATTCTTCCTCTGTACAACCCCATTTTGTTGAGGTGTTCAAGGTGAAGAGAAGTTGTGTGCATAACCTGATTCTTGACAAAAATGCTCAAAAAGCTCATTTTCAAATTCTCCCTATGGAAACAATCTGACAAGAGGCTTCATTCTCGACTCGTTTAAAAAAACTTGAGAAAACATCTAGCGTATCACTTTTTGAAATGAGAAAGAAGGTCCAAGTATATCTAGAGAAATCGTCGACAACAACAAGGCAATACTTGGAACAACGAAGTGATTGCATTCTTATTGGTCCAAATAGATCAATATGAAGAAGCTCAAGAGCTCTCTTAGTGCTAAGGACTCCTTTGGATTTGAAGGAGGACTTGGTTTGCTTTCCTTGTGTACAAGGTTGGTATTCCTCATCCTTTTAAAATCCAATTTAGGAAGTCCCTTGACTAAGTCCTTTTTTCTCAACTTCTTTAATTGATGCATATTTACATGACCAAGCCGGCGGTGCCAAAGAGAATTATCATTTGAGTTTACTACTAGACATCTACCAACCACATGCTTAGTAGAGTTAAGAACAATAACATAAAAATTACCACTTCTAGTTCCCTTATATATAACTTGGTAGGTGATGGAATCTAGAATCAAGCATTCACAAGAAGTAAATAGCACAAGGTAACCATTATCACAAAGTTGACTAACACTTATTAAATTGTGATGTAGGCTATCCACAAAGAAAACATTCTTGATACACAAGGATTCACCTACATCACCCACACCTTTGACTTTACCTTTCTTGTTGTCCCCAAAGGTAAAGGATCCTCCTTTCTTCTTTGTGAAATTGTTGAAATGGCTTATGTCACCGGTCATATGCTTTGTGCAACCACTATCAACAATCCATCTATCTTTTTCCTACAAGAAAGGAGAACGTCAGTTCCCAACTCAAACTTTGGGATCTGGCATTACCTTGGGGACCCATTTCATCTTTGGGTTGGTCCCCTTAGGCTTGTAAGGACAATAAGTGGAATAATGATCATCACATTTGAAATAAGAACAAACCATAGGATTTTTAGTGCCTAAAGATTCCCCTACAAAGAAAGAGATCTCCTTGCTCGATTTCTTACCTTTGGCCTTACTCTTGCCCTTTGAGGCTCCCCCGACAAATCCCAAACCACTAGTACCACTTTGTTTAGTAGAATAGTCAAGGATTTCATTTAGGGAGTTCTACCCTTTGAGTAATTTATACAGGGATGCTCTCAATCTATGGTTATCATCATTCAAAGAAAGAATAGTAGAAGATAAACTAGCTAAGTCATCCCTAGCCTGCACAAGATCAGCCTCCATACATAAAGCTTTAGTAAGATATGAATCCTTTTCAAGAGAGATAGAAGCAACATTAACACTAGGAAACAAAGATCTAGAAGATAGATCATTTACTTGACTAAGAAACCTAGCATTTTTTTATTTTATCATTTGAATCACTTTGAGATAGACATCTCTCTCTTCTCTATGAGCATCAATAAGCAACTTAAATTCAGAATTTTCAGTTTTAAGCAATTCAAGTTCTTTTAGGCAATTTTGGTTCTCTTCCTTGAGATTTTCAATGTTCTTAAGGTAGATACCATTCTCAACTTCAACCCCATTGTATTAGAGTTCAAGATCAAGGTATTTCCCTTGCAAATTATCAATACTCTCAAGGTTGGTTTTCTCATTCAATTCCAAAATATCAAGCTTAGCATAAAGACCATCAATTATTTTTCCTAAATGTTTTCTTTTAGATTTACATTAAGAAAAAGAAGAACGGGTAGTAATAAGCATGTTAATAATAGCTTCTTTATACAATTGATGCAAGCTTACCTCACTTGCCTCACCAATGTCTTCACTTGTAGAGGCCATGAGAGCAAGGTGGCACTCTACATCTTCTTCGGAGCTAGAGCTACTTGAAGATGAAGCTTCCCAAGCCACATGAGCTGCATTCTTGTGTCTCTTCTCCTTATTGTCCTTCCTCTTATGCTTGCTCTCCATCTTGTAATCCTCTTCTTTCCTTGATCTACTCTTGTAGTGTGCCTTTCTTGACTTCAAGCATTCACTCTTGTAGTGCCCCTTTTGATCACACTTGTAGCATCTCAGAGTAGAGGAGGAGGTTTGCTTTCCCTTGAAGTGCTTGCCCTTGATGTAGTTGGCTTCATGCTCACTAGGTCCTTCATCTTCACTAGAGGAGGAGGGATAAGTCTGACAAGAAAGTTATTGTTGAAGGATGACAACCTCCACTTGTTCTTTGAAAGCACTATCTTTGATCTTCTTGGCTTCCTTCTCATCTTGCTTTGCTTCTTCTTATTGCTTGTCAAGTCTAGGTTCATGGGACTGAAGATTGCCAATGAGTTCTTCAGTTGGGATGTCACCAAGGCTCCTCACTTCTTTAATGGAGGTGACCTTTGACTCCCACCTCTTTGGAAGAGTTCTCAAAATCTTTGAGTTGATGACGCCTCTATCCAAAGTGTTGCCCAATGCAAACAACCCATTGATGATGACATTGAGTCTTGAGTACATCTCCACAATGCCTTCTTCTTTCCCATCTTGAAGTTGTCTAGGAGGCTGTTCAATATGTAGATCTTTGCCTCCTTGACTTGATTTGTGCCTTCATATGTGATGCACAACTTGTCCTAAATCTCATATGCAGTGTCCCATGATGAGATCCGGTTGAACTCCGTGGGGGTGAGGGCTGCGTAGAGGATGCTAATGGCCTTGGCATTGAGTTGAGCTTCCTTGAGAGTAGCTTCACTCCATGTTGCAATAGATCTGGATGGCTCCTTGTAAGGTGTGGCCATCACCTTCCACATATCAAAGTTCATGTCTTGAATGTAAAACTGCATCCTCCTCTTCCAATAGAGGAAGTTGGTGCTGTCAAAGACCAGAGGACACATGGAGAAGCCTCCCTCTAGGTTGAGTGAACCAAGTAGGTTGTCTTCCATCTTCTCATCTGGGAGATTGTTGGAGAAGATCCTTAGCTCTAATACCACTTGTTGGATCTAAGGTCTCTAGAGGGGGGGGGGTGAATAGAGCTACAAAATTTCTCACAAAATAGACCAGACCTTCAAATTATATCAATTTTATAGCAATATCTAGATGTCAATTTGAAGTCTTATCTAACAAGCATAGCAAGGATGAGAGATATTGATAGAAAGCACTTGACAAAAGGATATAGAGTGGTTCAACACTTCAAACTAGAAGTGAGTCAGTCCACTACCTAGAGAGGTCAACCTCTAGGACTTTGCAAGAGTTTTTCTCTATATTATCACCAATAAGAGTTACATCAAAAGACCACCAAAGGACTTACCCATCTAACTACAAGGAGATCTCCACCTTCACAAGGAACTTACCCACTTAGCTTGAGTCTTCAACCTTCACCAAGGTCTTACCCACTCAAGCTCAAGTCTTCTGTCG
This sequence comes from Alisma plantago-aquatica, assembly GCA_963693085.1. Classification (NCBI taxonomy): domain Eukaryota; kingdom Viridiplantae; phylum Streptophyta; class Magnoliopsida; order Alismatales; family Alismataceae; genus Alisma; species Alisma plantago-aquatica. The sequence goes on along the minus strand of OY856413.1, from coordinate 516,933,284 downwards.
TGAAGGACTTTGCTTATCCTCTTGGATCTTCAGCCTTTGCCTTATCCTTCACTTGGAGAAGATCACCACCTCTTCAACCACCTTGAAGAGGACTATCTACAACTCCTTCCTGACTCGATCGAGCTTGGTTCAGCTTTTCTCCCTGAAGGAAGGAGATAGGGAAGTGGTGGAAGATTGATAGATTTACATGCATAAAGGTGGAGCTCTCTTAAAATAAGCCTAACTCACTCACAAATCATGAAATGAAGTGTAAACTAGAGAGAGAAAGGGGCTCAAGGAGTAGTAGCACACTCAACTATAGGAGGGACCTTGAATGTAGTGAATGAGAAAACTTGGATTGAACTCTAAGGGGTCCTATTTATAGTTGGGGGTGTCCCTTGAGTTGGGGAACACTTAGGGTCAAAATATAGTAGTTTTCCTCAAAGGAACAGATCTATTATCACCTCAAACAAGTCACCAATGATTATAATCACTTTTTCTGTGTTTTCTATACAGTGCATTCGGTCGAGTTTCAATAAAGGTAACTCGACTGATCGACTAAAAGACAAACACAATTTTCAAACTATCGGTCGAGTTTGTTCTGGAGAACTTGACCGATCAAAAAAATTGCATTTGGTCAGAAGGTCATTTGGTCGAGTTCTATGAATGCTCAACTTGACCGATTGCTACTTTCAGAAAATCAATCCATGGGATTGGTCAAGATTGAAACTCGACCGATCAGCAGCCTGTGATCAATTTTCTAATTTGACTAAAAAGTGATCAAAACTTGGTATTAAGTGTCAACATATTTTTCTCATATTAGTTACAAGTCATATCATCAATACAACTGATTACAAAATTCTTCTAAGGTCGTTTAAAGGAATTTCCTTATTAGCACACTTGCATTACATTTGACTTGAACTTTGACAAGCTAGGGCTTGCGTAAATTGATCCTTTTCATGTACCTATAGCCTAAAATCAATCTTGAATACACATATTATATACATATGAATGGAATGGTTAAGTCATTATCAAAATATGGACAATGTATAACCTCTAGGTCAACATACGGGTGACCAGACGACCATTTGGCTCACCAGACAACCATTTTGGCTATCGCAGGTTGCAAAAATTCAATATCTTCTGTTCCCTTCTACTCCCACACAATCCCGTACATACTGGTAACCCTGACCCTGTCCTCAACTATAAATAGTGGAGTACTGGGGGCTTCCTAGAATACAACACAGACTAATAAGAATCAGTTCCTTTGACAACTATTGCCCTCTCTAGTTGTGGTAACTGAGAGAGCCGAGGCAAGTGCTACCCGATCGGGAGGGATAGATAATGAGAGATAACAAATGATAAGTTGTTGTTGTGGGAGAGTAGGTTGGTGACTAGTATACCAATGGGATGGACAACTCCTTCTTATCAATTCTTGGTGAACGACATGAGTTTTAGTTGGTCCATGTAGACTATTCTAGAGGTAGGAGTTCTTTGGCTACTGCTCGGAGAGCAAAGTCAACCTATAGTCCATGGTAAGACCACCAAATTCACTGTAGAGGTTGAGCAGACAGTTGTTCATGGTGAAGACCAGGAGCTGCACAACCACTGTCCAACAACAACAAGTCAGCAGTTGCAAATAAGTGAGTTGTGTTGGTGGACTTACTCCAGGACCAAGTATAACTCTCTAAAACCATCCTTCCTATTTCATAGTAGTTGATACATTCTTGCTGTTATTGGAATATAGATAGATAATTTTTGTTTATTTCTATTGCTATACTCTATGCTCGTATTTCCCAATAGCCTTCACAAATACATTGACCACATCATTCTTGTATGACTATATAAAGTTAACCCAATGATTATAGGAAGTAATTATCTTCCCAAACTGAGTTTTAGGGCTCAAACAACTTGGGTGTATGGAAATCATGCAAATCCTATCAAGACAAAAGTATATGGGCCTAGGTTTATATGACCTATCCTACTCTCATACCCTCTTCACTAGATATACACCATATCGGATGCTAGCCTCATCAGGTGCACTGCAAGTGATTTAAAAAATGAGGCTACCTAAACTAACTAATTCCATCCTAGAAGTTGATTAGGGAGGCTCGAAAAATATGCCTAAAAAAGAAGTGTAACATATTGGATTTTGAGTACTAAATTTATATTGAGATATAATTCATCATTTTTCCTCACTTGAACTTATTCCTTGATTCCAAGACTCATTTTGTTATTTTGATCAATTTACTTGTTCTTTGACACTAATTCTCACCAATTGAATTCCTTATGTCACAACAACTCCACTTATTCTTATTTAGGTAGATTTGACAAATAGTCCCTAAATTAACCTCCTTGAATCACTTTGCTGTCGTTTTAGTACAATTTGAATTTCTTGTGCTTGAATATTTTGATTTTAACATGCATTCCAATAATGCACCTAATCTTTGACTAATGCCTTTAAGTCACCCAAAAATATATTCCTAAGTACAATATATTAAAATTTGAATTACTTAAGAAAGTAATTAAATTAAACATATTATGATCATAATCATAGGAGTTAATATTTTATAATCTAGTCAAATATGTATTAAATGCATGATTAAATTATAGAGTCATTAGTGTTATAGTCCAAGAGTTATGAAATTTGTAAAGTAATTATCATATAAGTAAGAACCTCATTACGCCACCCACAACCTATGTGATTGAGAGGGAGACCGTCAATTTCATCCTTCCACAACTTGTCTTTCGACAGTTACACAGAGAGCCGACCAAGAGCTTCTCTGTGAACAAGACACCTTAGGATGAGAAACTGAAGCCAAATTCGTATCTGTTACTCCCTCCACCGATAGCACTAGAATAAAACCCTAGTATGGGAGTAGACATTACTAGTCAATGCAAACCAGAAAATGAAGAGAAGCCATTTCACATTCATAACATCAGATCATGTTTCATCTTCATCATCAGACACCCTACTTAACCAAGAAAGACCCCCCTATCCTATATGTATCACACCATAGACATGACATCAAGTCTAGGCTTGCAACAAAGCAACACCCCCCAGTTTTAGTGACACCCTCATCTCCAAACATCTTCTCTTCTTCACCCTACAACAATAATGAATTATGCCATCCGACGTCCACAAACACTGATGTTTCCATCCCAGTGCCATGATCTTGATGATCCACATAGATCCAAAACCCTGATGCTATATATCCACCTCAAGGCTAAAGTCTTATTAACCATGACATCATGCTATCATTGTACCTTCGATTTCAAACCCAAATTCATCTCGACTCCCTATAGGAGAGCCTACATCCTAAGATCACATCCTTGACCGGTCAGTATGGGTCGAATGCAGTGACATATAGTCAAACTGCCAACAACGACATATAGTCAAGCTAATAACAACTAGTCCACCCTTGGTGCAGGTCATGACACTAGACACTAGGGTATGCAAAGCAAAACCCTAACACCTGAGGTACAACCATAACATACTCATTCACATCATATATAACAAATATCTAAGGCATGACCGACAATGATTTACACTCAACTTGCCACCCCACATACTCAATAGTATGCGCTCTGAGTTTCCCTTAAGAATACTCATTTCAACATCCAACAAGTTCTGATACTGAAGATGGTTCTACGACACACAACACTACATGATTAGGGTTTCACTTGATTAAAAAGCCATGCCAATTGGGTGAATTAAGGCTACATCAAACAAGTGGACATAAAAATGCCAATTCATTTCTAACAAGAATATAGGTATAACAACTTCAAAAGATATAAAATGTATGAGACATAATGCTTGATCACAATACAACATGATACTATTCATTTCCATTCATGAGACCATATTTTTCATCATACCACCACATGATAGAAATCCTTATCACATTATTCTAGGGCTCCAACCCTTGTAACATCATGAAGAGGATCACACCTCCATTAGGACTCAACCATGCCCAAAGGTCATTAAGACCATCACACTATTCCATGTAAGAACTTCATTATCTTTCCATGCCTTATAACAAGGCTCAATAGACCATCATCACACATGTGATACACATGCTCAACATGATATTGCATCAAATAGCTTAAAAGATGTTCATTAGATAACATAGTAGGGTTATCTTAGCATTAAGAATATTCCTTCATCATATCAATCATAAGGTTATGATGACCATCAGTTAACACATTAGAGTTATAACAACATTAGGAAGAATATTACATCATGATATTAACCATTCAAGGAAGGGTATCATGATTAACCACCATCATCTATTGCAATAGTGTTAGGTTTAACAAGATAAGCTACATTGAAGCTACAAATCCGCACTCATACACAAACCCTAACTCATGGCATCCCTAACAGATCAAACCTGTATAAGGTGAACTATTACCCTTAAATCCCATGCTATCCTCACATATGTATTCATACATAACTCAAGGTGTACCCATCAGATTATAGCATACTAGGGTTTCAACAACAATAAGGGAGTATTTCTTTATTCTATTAATCATTCAAAAGGGCTAATCATGATTAGTCACCATTACCTAATTGAATTAGGGTTAAGTATAACAAGGTGTGATATATTATCTTTACACATTCACTCTTTATGGTGACTATCCATTTCCTTCATACGAGGGAAAAGGTAAGACTACAAGTCAAAGCATTGAACTATAAAATTCACACCATAAAAACTAAAACATTAAACCATGGGTCTTCACCCAAAAACATAAGATATGAGGAGTTAAATCCATTGATTGTTACAGAAGAAAACTCCTTAAACAATCCATCAAGAGGACCATTGTCTTGTGACCTAGGAGGAGTCACCTTCCAAACCTAAACAAACCATCATTTGATAACATAAAGGGGCACCATCGATTGCGGGGTTCAACCCACCATTGGTTGTGCACTTAAATCAAGCCATAGGTTGACAACATAACAAGATCCATCAGTTCAGACTCAACCAACCATTGGTTGATGGCCTAGACTAGCCATCGGTTGTGGGGCTCAGGGAGGGCATCAGTTGTCACTCAGCATGTGAGAAAAATGCACCAAAAACAAAAGGGAAAACCATCATTTGTTGAACCAAGAAAATTAGCATTTGAGTTACCACTTAGAGACACCAAAGACTATCAAATATGTGAACCCTAACCATTGGTTGTTAAGGGATAAACATGCTCATTTTTTGTGCCTAAGATATAGCTTCTAAAATAATAGCGGGTGTTTGGCCTCTGCCATGGGCATGGGATAGGGGGAGATAATTCTTCTCTTAATCCCAATATATAGCTTCTGAAATATTAGCAAAGAGATCACCATCGCTTGGCACACAAAAGTCAAACAAAATAACAAATGAACTAGACCATCAGGTCAAGCACCAAGGTGGAAAAAAACCATTAAAACCCTAAGTAAACCCATCATTTAAAACCATTTGAAGTGAGTATTAAGTAATACCACTTTGGAGGAACATAATCATTAGTTCTAGGTACCAAAAGAAGACTCAAAACAGAACCAAGTTCCCACCATCGACTGTCACAAGGGCCCAACCATTGGATGATGAAGCAAAGGGGATAAACAACTCTTAACACATAGAAAAAGACCATCTTTTGATAGGATTAGGGTAACCATAGGCCATTAGTGATCAAAGCAACATAACCTTAGGTTCTTGGGTGCATTAGAGTCATTAAAATAGAAACAAGGTAGAAACCATCAGTTTCTCATAGGTGCTAAACCATCGACTACCAAGAAAAGAAGGAAAACAATTCATTAGCACATATATGTAATCATCATTTGTGATTCCAAGAGTACCATTGGTTCATGGTTAAGCAAGGTATACATATTCCTCTACCTCAGGAAGGTCGTACACATAGTTTCAGGTTCATTTATAGTTAGAAATCATTAAAGAAGCAACATTACAATCAAAATTCTAAGCAAAGGTATATTCTATATGCTTAGATCTTCATTTTAGAGCAAGAACTTGAACAAGCAAGCTAGCAGTAAGCAATAAACGTGAGGAGGGTTATAAAACTCGCCTCTAGGAAGAAGATAAGGCTCCAAAAATCAATAAAACTCCAGCAAAGAAGGTAGATAACCCTAGTATAAGCTCTAAACTCAGCCAACTAGCTCTTCCTCCATAAGGGAAACAAACCCTATGCATAAGGAGCATGAAAGATGAGTTCTTTGAGCTATAGAGAAAGCTTTACCATGGAAAAACATGGTTCCATCCTAGAAGAAGGTCAGAGGAAGAAGGAAAGAAAGAGAAACGAAGGATAAAAGGAGAAACTTACTAGCTTAGGTCAAGAACCAACAAGGGAAGCTCCACAAACCCTAAAAGAGGGTAGATCCAAGCTCTAGCCACACATGCAAGAAGTTTGACCACCTCCTTCTACCGTAGGCACCCTCTTCACCACCAAACAGGGGAAGACTAATCTCTAGATAGAAAAGGAAATATATAGATCCAAAGGGTTCATTTGGGTGCTAAAGTAAGGGTATATAAAGCTTACAGATAAGAAGGAAGACAAGCTTGAGGTGTCCATCTAGGTTGGCATGTGTCAAAGTTCATTTTTTGCATGTATGACAAAAGGTCCACCGGTTGTTCTTCTATTTAACCATCGGAGGTTGAAGTTAGGAGGACCATCGGCCATCAAACCCAGGCTAGCCATCAGCCTACACCACTTACAAGAGCTATCCAGTCCCACACTTAGCCACAAAGTGCCAAAAAGGAGAAATCCACCCCACCATTGTTGAGGGCCTTCAACCACCTCAAGCATCGATTCTTCCACTTATAGGGTGAACCATAGACCTCCCTATATCCAAGGAAACCATAGATGGCACCCCTACAAGGCAAAACCATCGATTCCCCTAGTTGCACACCTAGCAACTCCATCATCCATGCATAGGGAGAAACCCTAGTTCTCACCTCTCATGCATAGGTACAAATAGGCACCCCATGGCCCAAAAAGCTCCAGAATGATAAGGAAACATATAAGGAACATAAATCATGTGACAAATTGAAAAGAAAATCTCATATATGGGTACATTGTAGAAAAGTCCAAAATGTGCACAAAATTGCATATCTTGCACAAACAGTGTCCAAACTGGACTAAAATTGAAACTTAAGCTTTTTACATGATATTAAAGCACCTGAAAAGGTTTAATTAAGGTTTTAAGAACTCCATTATGTTAATTAAGAATGTTCAACCATTTAAACAAGGTTAAGGGTCTCACACTGGAAGGCACAGTGGTACATATACTTGGGATGGGGCCATTGGAATTTGGAATGTCACAACCCTTGGGTTAGTTTTGAGTGTGGAAGGTACATGCATCATGTAAGAATATAACTAAGGAAATGAGGTCCCATAGACAATCATCCTTAACTATAGAATTGGGAGGTGTTCCCCCCTCTGATTCTGAGAGTATGGGCCTGAAGAGGAGTCAATGATGGAAGGGGGGTGGCTTTGAGCTACAACTAGATGAGAGAGGGTGGTTTTCTTGTGAGGAAGAGATGAAGTAATGGTTCTAACATAGTGGGTGTTGGAAGTAAGGATGGTTCTAAGCTGAACAAAACACCATCTCATGGGATGAGCTTGACAGGGCCATTTGGGCCAAATGGTCAGAAGCTATAAAGGTTTTCAAGTTCACAACTCACAAGATGATTGCATTACTCCATGACAAGAGCGTGATGAAAGTTCTACTCCTAGTGAGTGAGGTTTTAGTGGGGATATGGAACTAGGAATGTAGCAATGGGAACCCATAGATTCCTTTGATGGGATTTCTGGTGGTGGCTGGCAACATAGGGGGTTCCCCTACATTGTCAAGACTTTTAGTTCACTGAAGAAGATGTGAAATTCCTTTTAAATGGATCAGAGGAGTCTCATCTTGAAGGTAACATGCTTCAGACCTTTATGAGTTGTTTCTCCTAGTGAAGGTGAAAGATATATATCTTCTAGAATGTGTGAGAATCTTCCTTGATGGTTATATATTAAAGGTGGTTTTCACCCCCTTAGCTTCCATCCAGGTAGAGCAAGACGAGTCACACTAAAGATAAAGGGTGTGGCTCAAGGGATACCACTATGAGGCCTTTTGGGAGGTGATGATGACATCTCTCTGTGGGATCTCTAAACTACTTTTGTGACCCTTATTGATTATGCAGCCCCTCCTGTCTGGAAGTGTAGGTGAAATTAGGGATAATAAAGTGACCTTTCCACCTCAGCCCTCTCGCATGAGGAGTCTACTAGTGAAGGGATCATGAGAGGTTTGGGTGTATTCTCATGGTTCATACGATAAGAAAATAAGATAGGAGGAATATGTTGTGGGAACTATGGGAGGATTCACTAGGAATAACTCTAGAATCATAAGTGCTAGGTTAGAGACAAAGATGGGAGGAGGATTAAGGATGTTGACATGATTTGTGGTGATTTTCTTGCCTCAATTCTGGAGACAATCTTTAGCCATACAAGAGATTCTATGGGAAGAATGGTTCAGGAAGATGGAGGGAAGTGGTGGAGCGAGAACAATACCCATGATCGGGTATTCTTGGGCTCATCAGGATAGAGTGGAGATGGTGGAAAGTGGGAGATCATAGTGCATTGTTCCTTAGCATTTTATTGGATTATTCTAGTGGAGACCTTAGAGGGATGGTCTCTCCTACCAATGTAGATCCAGTCTAAACATGTTTAAATTCTTGATTTGAAATGCTATATGTATTTTTGATCACAATACTACGATTATCTTAAAGGCCCTAACTAGGTTGCAAAAGCTTGTATTGGTGGAAATATCGAAGCCTTTGGCACGGAGTGGTCCGGATCTCACCACCTTCAAGTGGTTGGGTTTTTATTGCGCATGAAAAATGTGATAAGAGACATCAAGATATGGCATTTATATCATAGGAGATTAGATCCCCGAGTGACCAATCAGAATGACTAGTTCATCACTGTGGAGGCAGAAACACCAATCAACAATCATTTTACTTTCTCTGATGTATATGATAGCTACAACTATGTAACATGGAGACTCCTTTTGGATAATATTATACTAGAATCTTGAAGGAATGGAGATGTTTGTTGGATGATGACTGGAGATTACAATGTCAACCCTCAACTAGAGGAGAAGGTAGTGGGGAATCCCTTAGACTTTGCATTGGTCGACGAGTTTGCAAACTAGGTTGGTTCGACAGGAGTGTCGGAGGCCCTTTTTAGGGGGATCTTTCAACTGGTTGTAATGATAGAGAAGCAACATCCTGACACAATGGTCATGGTTTGACCAGGGTTTCCCAATGTGAAATGGTGGGAGGAGGTCTAAGGAGTAGGACCCAATTGGGGATCAACTCCCTACTTAATTTGAGAATAAACTCATCTATCCAAACATACTTATAAGCATGCTGGAATATACATTTACTTTTTTCTTCAAATGAAGGTATACAAAAGAAGACAAAAGTGTAGCATAGGAATACAATTTCATGAATATATTCAATTATTTTATAGAAGTGCATCATTATCTTCTAGAAAGGGTTTACATGAAACTTACAACATAAGGTTCTAAGTAGAGGGACATCCAACTATCTCAACTCTATCTCCCCTAGAGTTTGAAGCATACCCCAACAAAAAGGAGAAAAAGAAGATGACATCAGCAAAAGGTTGGTATGTGCATAATAAATGTGGATTGAGAAATATAAGGAATAAAGGTTGTCAAATAAACAACACTTCCCATAGAAAAGGAAAGGACTACCCAAGTGGGTATCAAAAGAATAAGATATCAATGAAATGATAAATAAGAGCAAGGCATCCATGTGTTTTACATGTAAAAACACTAGAAAAATATAAACATGTTAATAGGAAATAACACATATACCATAAATATGGTGTGAGCAGGAACATATACACATCTACTTTGAGCAGGACATGCCACACATCTCCTCTAATAATATCACTTGTAGGAATTATCACGTATGCATTATCAAGTGTAGGAATTTACACATCCAAATAAAATAACACATGTCACATTATACTAGTAATCACCACATGATGCATAACAAAAGAGTAATCAAGTTAATTTAAAATATGAGGGATAAGAACATCCAATCAATATAAGTGGGGTCAAAGGACCCATAGAAGAAGATTCAAAAAAGTAGGATGATCATAAAATCAAAATATTTCACATTGAATAAATCCTCAAAAGAGAGAGATTGTGTCAACTAATATGTCAAGAGAGAGAGAGAGAAACTATGTTTATTGCTCAAAGAGAATAATACTAGAGGAAAAACATACCTTGAGTGAAGTCTACATGAGTTTAAGGTCAAAACCCCAATTCCATTACAATCGACAAGCAACCTATTAAAGCATATATGATATTAGGGTTAGATTTACATTAATTATATATGTACTAAACTCAACTTTTCATTCTTATTGAATTAGGTTATGAAAACCATGTGATCTTATAGATTATATTTTTCTAAGTTCATGGAATATTTTTCATTATCTTTTTGAATTACAAATTTTAGTTATGACCTTTAGGAATTCTAACCAATTAGATAAACCCATAAAAATCTCATATTTATTCAATTGGAGTTAGGTGATAAAAACTAATACCATTGGATAGAATATGATTTTTTATTGCAAAACATATTTTATTTTATTTTTTGAGCTAGGAATAAATTGTCATGAATTTTGGCAATAACAACCAGTTAGAAAATGGAGAAATACCACGTATGAACACATTATCCGTTCCAAAACAAGGCCCTATTGATGTGGCTTGATCAATGCTTTCTAGGTGACCGGCTTTCAGCAAAATAGGAGCACTGCAATCAGGGAAAAACCAAGGTTGAAAAGACAAAAACACCCCCGATAGATGAAAAAAGGAAAGAGGATGAGGGCCAAACATGTAAATGTGTCGAGGGGATTGTCTTCCCTTCTCTCTCATGGCTCATGCCATGCACGACTCTCGAAGCTCTAGCCAACTTGCTAAACTCACTCATGCGCATCCCAATAGTACAAAGGTTCCCCTACAAGTATGTTGGATCTCTGCAGACCCAAAGACTTCATAGTAAGAGAGTTTCCAAGGTCGTAAACCATAAGGCACATACCTCCATGAAAAATAAGAGGGGAGGTGGTAAAACACAAAATCAGTGTGATCCATCCATTCACATCAAACTGGTGAATCAAACACCTTCAATCAAAGATGCAAAACTCAACCAAATACTAATTCATGCTATTCGAGCAATTGATCTCCCCCACCATGACGCCCCTGATGCCACAAGAAAATTGAGTTTGGGGGGGGGAATCATAGATCATTCAATGTCTAGTACTATTTGAAAACAATTTGGCTAAGTACAAGGGTGATGTGAGCAAGAGGAATTGAGACGAGGTGATCTCAGTAGCTTACCCTAAAATGACCGATACAAGGTTGAAGATGACCTCAGAGTCTTAACCTTTGTTGTCTCCCTGGGAAAATTGAGAGGGGAAAGAAGCTACACTAGAGCCGATGGCACTCAGGGTTCAGGGTTCCCTCTTTTATACCTAGGGTTAACCATAGAGGCTTCCAGAACAAGAAGCGTAGATGGGGGTTTTAGGGGTTTCTGTTAGAGGCAACATCGAGTAGGGAAAGTTGGTATTAGAAGATGCAAAATCACCCAGGAAATTCATTCAAGGTAAAACTAGAATGAATAATGCATTAATTACTGAGAAAATCGGAGATAAAAATGGAGGAACAAGGAAAGTATTGTGCTCACTGATTTCCTAATTGATCTGAGGTAGGTGACGAGATATAGGTCATCTGATCTATATCCAAAGACTGTACTTAAAGCCACATAAGGAAGGGAGGCAGGTCCACCAAACATTAGCATGATAGGCATAAAACACTATGTCACACATATTAAACCGAAACTTACAGAAATCAATGCAATATTAAACATTTCAAGGTAGTTTTAGTTCTTTTTCTTCCATTTTCTGTCTTGGGTTAGCTACGAAACACCAATTAAAATGAAACTTTGCAATTGGCTAAAAAAGACCCAAAGAATCAGATTTTGATATTATATTTTAATTTTGGGACTTTCTTCTATGAGTTCTAATACAATTAGGGTTTGGGATATAATATCATTATTTAGCATTACCTTTTTAATTGTATCATCAACATTTATTATTTCAAGTCCTATTATCTTCATTTTATTATCGAACAAGTTAGGGTGTATAAAATATTGTAGAATTTCCTTTTTCATCTTCTTATTTAGCCTATTAAGTTGATGAATTCATTATTTATTTAATAATGGTACATCATTCTTATTATGGGAATAAATTTATCAATTGTTATTATAAAGTACACTATATTTCCTGTTAATCATATTTTATCTATTATGTAAATATAAATGTATTATGAAGCATATTTCCACTTAATATGTTATATGCATTTAGCATTATTCATTTGGTATAATTTTATCCTAGTTTGGTCAAATAGAAGGACCCAAACATTTTGGTCTCCTAATCATAGGAATAGGAAAAGGTTCTAAATTTTAGGAGGTTATAACACTCTACCCCTTAAAAGGATTTTGTACTCAAAATCAAAGCATCCATACCTTATCCACCAATACTCTCCACCCCTTAAAAGGTTTAACCTAATTAGCCAAACTAAACAACATCAAGGTATTAGGTTCACTTATATATCTTTTAGTTATGTATATTTTAGGGGTCCATAGATCACTTAACCAACTAACATGTGATACTCACCTAGGATTGAGTTTTAGGTCCTTGTGTTTTGATGAATACATATTCATCATGTTTTTCAGTTGCCTTTTTGGGACCAATTCGATTCAATACTTTCGATTTCATCTCCTAAATCTCACAAAATGCAAGATTTCTTAATCGATTCAATTATCAAGAATATTAAATAGATTTATATTGATTTTTTACAGGTCTTGATGATGTTCAACCGTCATATAGAATTCACTCAAGATCCTCTCAACTTTGGTCTTGACCAATCGGTCTTGACCAAACAGTTTGCCCTAACATTCTACCCATACAATTTTGACCTCACGGTCTTAGACATTCACCCACACGGTCCTCCTCTCATCGCTCTACCCAAACAATCTCAAGACCGCTTGAGTCCAAGCGGTCTCAAGACCGTATGATGCCTCATGGTTTCAAGACTGTTTGGAACTCAAGACCATTTGGACAACGAAGACCGTTTGGAGGCCATCGGTCCTCAAGACCGTTTGGACGACGAAGACCATTTGGAGGCCATCGGTCCTCAAGACCATTTAGACGACGAAGAGCATTTGGATCTAAGACCTTTGGAGCCAAGACCGTTTGGAGTAGAAACCATTTGGAAGTGAAGACCGATGGGCTGCAGACCGTTTGCCCGAGACCGTGAGAGCTCAAAACCGTTTGGTGGCGCATGGTCCCAAGACCGTTTGGATCTATTCGGTCTTCAAGACCGTTTGGTTAATGGATACTCTCAAGACCGTTTGAACGATGATCGTTTGTTGAACACCGTATAGTCATAGATCCGCAAGACCGTTTGGACAGAGACTCAAGACTGATCAAAGGTAGAAACCGTTAAAGACAGAACCATATGAAATATGAGACCGTAATGTGATGACCTCGATTTTAGAGTTTGATAACCAATATAACACTTGAGGTTCATTAGATGACCAATCCTTATTGAAGTAAATCCTATTGACTGATGGATCCTTTTCACTTCATAAGTGTTGTTAGAAAAATATTTGACGATCATGACAACTAATTAAGCTTCTTTATGATGATGAATAACATATATTAATTGAATTAAGTATTTATGTGGTAAAATATCTATTAGTAGCATTTATGAATTCCAATGTTTGAATACTGATCTAAGCATTCTTGAAGTTGTTTGGTTACAAGAAGAAATAAAAAGACAATAACATGTGACCATTATCCCTCTGTATGATCTTATTTGAAGAAATTATGTGACAATTCATACATTGGACTTTCAGTCTCAAAGTTGGAGGAAAGGTTTAATAGGTTATGACGAACATATAATTGAAAATTTGGGTTCCATTAGAGCTTCCAATTAAATGCTATTCAATATGTAAGATCCTAAATTATTTGTTTATGTGGGGATGAAATCTGTATCTGATTATTTGTCTTATGTCACACAGATAGGTGGGGCTTGACTCTGCCGCCTACTGGTTCTGAAATGCCAGGAGCAGATGATTGCAATCTGGACTCCCTAGGAAGCAGTCATGGCGAGAAACCTGGGATGCTAGCAAGATGGGCTGAGTCTTCCGCCCTATGCGGATTAACAATCCTTACTTGCAAGATATGGGCAAGGGGAGGGAGTTCAATCATCCTCGTCATCCTCTCTTCATCGTTGCTCCCATCCGAAACCAAGAAGACCTAGAGGTGCTATGACAAGACACAAGGGTTGAGACTGGGAAGAACCCACCACCATAGTCTACCCATGTGCGAAGGACTTCACAGAAACATAAAGGCATGGATTCGTTGGCTTCACTGCCTGCAATCCACCTACTTTCTCCTTCCCCTACCACCGATCTTCCAAACCATGTCTAACCTGCCTCAACAACGACTGTCAACCACATCGTGTTGGAGCAACAGAGTCTTCCCGGCTGTGATTGTGAGAAGCTGCGATCTACCCACCACCATGGGGCATCTTGGACCCCTCAAAGCCTCACAAGGAGGTTTGGATCCCACACTGCTCCTCATCGGAGCTCATAGCTAGGATGGAGCCACAGCTAGAGGTATGTGCGTGGAGCAGGGCAATGGAAGGATGGAGCACAAACGTCCCCTTTTTCTGGCAACTCACAACGCTGCTCCTGGAGCAGAAGGACTGTCGGCGATGCTGTAATAGGGATTTGGAGTTCTGGTTTTGGGAGCTTGGTTCCCATCACACCCGCCTACGAAGACCACCACCAGGTTCAGTGGAAGGTGCAGATCTTCCTGTGATCTCAGATAGGTATGAAAAGCGCAGAGGTACAAAGCCCCAATTTGGGGAGCTTCTCCGCCGTGGATCCAAGTTGGAGCCCTCAGTGAGTCGTGGATCCCTCTCCAGGAGTGGAGGGTGCGCATAGATGTGCGCCCGTACCTAGAAAAAAATGTAGGATCATCACTTGTGGATGAGGATGCCGAGATGTGGGGGGTCGCTCGTTGAGATTCTGTTCCACGACGGTGCCCTATGCTGCAGAGACCAGGAAGGCTAGCGCGTGAGAGAGAGCGGGTCACGAGAGGGAGAGATAGACATCGGACCAGCCTGGTCCAAGGAGACAGACCAGTGAGTCCATCCAGCTCAGGAAACTTTGAACTGCACCCACTTTGTGGCCGCGTGGAAGACATCTAGAGTGCCCATATGTGAATCCAACGGCCCACCTAATTCTGACAGGTAAATACCTCATCTAATGTACATATCTTAGAAATACAATTTAAAATAGCTCCTGTATCCAAATAATTACCCAAAAATATCCCTGGACTCAGAATAATGTCCTCTACATTACTGGATCCTTAGATCAGACCTTTGATGAACAAATAATGATGATATTTAATGTAGATGATAATGCTTCTTTTTGAGATCATATTGTTGGTATAATTAGCATATCATGGAAATTAAATCTGAGAAAAATATTATTGAACCCTAGTATAATTTGGAAACCAAATATGAACTCAGATTTGATTATTATGTCAAAATATTAGACCTTTTCTAATTAACGACTAATTAGGTGCTTTAACCCTCCTATTAATTCTAGAAAATAGACTAGTAATCAGAAAAAAATATAAAAATCATACCAGACCCTTATTATGATCTGCTGATCAGTAAAAAATAATAGAAACATGTTTTGGATCATTTGGACCTATATTTGGCTAAACCCTAATTTTGACCAAAATATGCTAAGAATAATGATGATCATGTATTAATGATGCTCAATTATATTTAATCAGGTCTTAGACAAAGTTCTAGATGATCCAGAATTATTAGGAATCTCTGAACTCAGGTACGTAGGTTTTATTAAGTATAAGACTAGTTTTCTGGTTGCATATGATATGTAATATCTTGAATGCTCGTATTTGGATATGATTGCTTGGTTGAACTAGTAAGAGTTATACTTCGCCAAATCTAATAGAGCATAAATGAGGATGATTGGTTGTAGCTACTAGAGCACATAGCCTGGTGTGGATGTATGTTGCCTAACATGGATGTATGATTCCTTGGCCCATGTTAGATATATGATGATACTATATTGCCCACACTAGATGTCAGTCAAGTGCAAGTATGTGTAGTACAACCACATCAAAGTGAATGCAATAAAAGGAATGCTTACCTGATTATCACTTTAAACAATGTTTTCTTTTAATCTTTCTTTCTCAAGTTATTTCAAGTATGCAAACATATTAGTATGTATCTTTCTACCCACGTGCACAACACCCTGTGTGTTGATTCGTTGTTTCACGTATGTTTTAGGTTCAAAGATAGCAGGGGAGGAAAAAGATGGGAGTGAGCAGTTGTTCAGGTTTACCTATTGTGTTAAGATCCTAGCATTACATGTTCAGACTGGTGTAAAATTCTCTTTCAATATGCAATTGTAATTCACGTTGTAATTTACATGTTGAATGCTAAGAAATGTTATGGTGTTGTTATATGGAATGTTCATGTATGCGTATTATGCTTCCGCATCACTCTCTGATATGATTGGATGATGTTTTCGGATTTTGATATCTCATTCCCAATAGGGTTTGGAGAAGGTGAAAATCTGGGGACGTCATAGTTGGTATCAGAGCATGAACAATAGCTACACCTAACAATTTCTCACCACGAAACAGATAACAAAATCCTCACATTTCACTTTAAACCCTAGAAACTTAGTAAGTTGTTCAATAGGAATAAGTTTTGACTTAGCCTCTAGGTTAGAGCCTAGATGTTCGAGAACTAGGTTTAGACAAGTGTCGGAAACCCTTTGCATATAGAGCTCATATGTATTGGGTAGTTGCACTAGTCTACATTGTGTTCTCACCATTTCACTAGGTGACATTACACTAGACTATCTACTATGCGTGGGACACTCAGTTTTACTGATTTGGTTTTATTTTCCAATTGGCTCGAGCCTCGATAGTTTTCTCTGACGTCTTCTTTCTCAGAGAAAAACTATATAGTATTTTATTAAATATATGTAAATATAAAATGTGTCCCTCACATTGGAGAGTAGTTAGTGTTCATGCCACCTAATTGAAATGGAGTGACATCAGTCTAGATGAGAAAGTAGTCTAGATTAGATTTCTAGAGCCTTATAAGGATATGTGATAGATAGATAGACAATAGAATGATAGTTGATATAAGCATGGATGATCTTATCTAAGTTCTACCTCTACTGATATAAGTTTCTTTATATATTGTATATGAGCTAAATCCAATTGTGAAGATTCTAAGCTAAGTCTTGATGATGAAAGTGCATTCTCTTTTCTTGCTTAAGATGAGCTAAGTTAAAATGAAGTTGAATATACAGGAGACTCAAGCTATATTACAAGGGAGGACATCTAGTGGTAGGATGAGATATGTGGTGAACTCTAGAGAGAGTGAGACCCACAAGGAGAAGGTCATATGACCTAGCCTCCAATATATGAGAAATATGAAATATGTTTAAAATGATGTGTCCTACACTAGATTATTCTTTAGTAGATGAGTTGAATGCTTTTGCATGATTAAATTCTAGATGTGAGAGTTGGGTAAAAAAAAAGATGATGATGATGGGTAGATGACTCATAATGAGAAGTCAATCCTTTTGATTGAATTAAGTCTTAGCTTGAGTGATATATGTTTGTGAATCTCATCATTAGCTGCAAGTGAGGTGATATATGAACTTTGGTTCGAAGAGTAAAATGCTTTATGCATAAGATACTCATAAATGTTGTTCCTTCCTTCTCTATTTCTTAATATATGAGCTACATATATGATTATACATGAGGAGTCACTCACAGAAGCTTGACCTATTCTTAATTCTTTCCTATACCATACATGTAATATCCAAGTTTGAAATCATGATATGATTGGCTTAGTATATTCTCTTTCCTTTTATATCACGCATAAAAGATATAAGTTTGAAATCATGAGCTAAAAAAAATCTTTGGATCATAGCTTACCTGATCATAAAATATGGTTCCTAACATTGATCCTTCACAATCTATGCTTCAAAGTTCGAGCATAACTCTCACACAGTAGGGCCAAACCCTAATATGTTAGTATGAAAAAAAATCAAGCCCTTCTCTAATGATGAAATTCTAATATGATGTGATGGAAAAAAACACTGAAATAATGATGTTTAGTGTGTTAACGGTACTGTTCAATGACTTGAAATCTTCCTACCACCTTGGACAAGTTAGTAGGGTGAAATTTTAGACCTCGAATAATATCTTCTCAATCCATATGTATGATCAAACCCTAATTATTAGGGTAATGAGGGGTATAAGTCCTAAAATACTAGAATGTCAAGTTATGACCAAACTAAAAAAATAATGCTTCCATCTACATAAGGTGGGGTGGGTACACCCTAGATGCTCTATTTCCTAAGATGAAAAATTAGGGTACGTTCGTAACTTCGACAATCTTAGAACCTAAAAGTCATGATCTGTATGAAGTTGGAATTTTAATATTATTGTGAGTATAATATTAGTTGAATTTCGAGGACAAAATTCCTTATAAGATGGGGTGAATGTGATGACCTCGATTTTAGAGTTTGATAACCAATATAACACTTGAGGTTCATTAGATGAGCAATCCTTATTGAAGTGAATCCTATTGAATGATGGATCCTTTTCACTTAATAAGTGTTGTTAGAAAAATATTTGACAATCATGACAACTAATTAAGCACCTTTATGATGATGAATAACATATATTAATTGAATTAAGTATTGATGTGGTAAAATATCTATTAGTAATATTTATGAATTCCAATGTTTGAATACTGATCTAAGCATTCTTGAAGTTGTTTGGTTACAAGCAGAAATAAAACGACAATAACATGTAACCATTATCCCTTTGTATGATCTTATTTGAAGAAATTATGTGACAATTCATACATTGGACTTTCAGTCTCAAAGTTTGAGGAAAGGTTCAATAGGTTATGACGAACATATAATTGAAAATTTGGGTTCCATTAGAGCTTCCAATTAAATGCTATTCAAGATGTAAGATCCTAAATTATTTGTTTATGTGGGGATGAAATCTGTATCTGATTATTTGTCTTATATCACACCAATAGGCGGGGCTTGACTCTTCCACCTACTGGTTCTGAAATGCCAGGAGCAAATGATTGCAATATGGACTCCCTAGGAAGCAGTCATGGCGAGAAACCTGGGATGCTAGCAAGATGGGATGAGTCTTCCGCCCTCTGCGGATTAACAATCCTTACTTGCGAGATATTGGCAAGGCGAGGGAGTTCAATCATCCTCATCATCCTCTCTTCATCGTTGCTCCCAGCCGAAACTAAGAAGACCTAGAGGTGCTATGACAAACCGTAAGGGTTGAGACTGGGAAGAACCCACCACCATAGTCTACCCATGTGCGAAGGACTTCACAGAAACATAAAGGCATGGATTCGTTGGCTTCACTGCCTGCAATCCACCTACTTTCTTCTTCCCCTACCACCGATCTTCCACACCATGTCTAACCTACCTCAACAATGACTGTCAACCACGTCATGTTGGAGCAGTAGAGTCTTCCCGACTGTGATTGCGAGCAGCTGCGATCTACCCACCACCATGGGGCATCTTGGACCCCTCAAAGCCTCACAAGGAAGTTTGGATCCCACACTGCTCCTCATCGGAGCTCATAGCTAGGCTGGAGCCACAGCCGGAGGCCTGCGCGTGGAGCAGGGAAATGGAAGGATGGAGCACAGACGACCCCTTTTTCTGGCACCTCACAACGCTACTCCTGGAGCAGAAGGACTGTCGGCGATGCTGTAATAGGGATTTGGAGTTCTGGTTGTGGGAGCTCGGTTCCCATCACACCCGCCTACGAAGACCACCACCAGGTTTAGTGGAAGGTGCGGATCTTCCTGTGATCTCGGATAGGTATGAAAAGCGCAGAGGTACAAATCCCCAATATGGGGAGCTTCTCCACCGCGGATCCAAGTTGGAGCCCAAAGTGAGTCCTGGATCCCTCTCCAGGCGTGGAGGATGCGCATAGATGTGCGCCCATACCTAGACAAGACTACAGGATCATCACTTGTGGATGAGGATGCCGAGATGTGGGGGGTCGCTCGCTGAGAGTCTGTTCCACGACGGCGCCCTCTGCTACGGAGACCAGGAAGGCTAGCGTGTGAGAGAGAGCGGGTCACGAGAGGGAGAGATAGACATCGGACCAGCCTGGTCCAAGGAGACAGACCGGCCAGTCCATCCAGCTCAGGAAACTTTGAACCGCACCCACTTTGTGGCCGCGTGGAAGACATCTAGAGTGCCCATATGTGAATCCAACGGCCCACCTAATTCTGACAGGTAAATACCTCATCTAATGTACATATCTTAGAAATACAATTTAAAATAGCTCTTGTATCCAAATAATTACCCAAAAATATCTTTGGACTCAGAATAATGTCCTCTACATTACTGGATCCTTAGATCAGACCTTTGACGAACAAATAATGATGATATTTAATGTAGATGATAATGCTTCTTTTTGAGATCATATTGTTGGCATAATTAGCATATCATGGAAATTAAATCTGAAAAAAATATTACTGAACCCTAGTATAATTTGGAAACCAAATATGAACTCAGATTTGATTATTATGTCATAATATTAGGCCTTTTCTAATTTAAGACTAATTAGGTGCTTTAACCCTCCTATTAATTCTAGAAAAAAGACTAGTAATCAGAAAAAAATATAAAAATTATACCAGACCCTTATTATGATCTGCTGATCAGTATAAAAATAATAGAAACATATTTTGGATCATTTGGACTTAGATTTGGCTAAACCCTAATTTGGACCAAAATATGCTAAGAATAATGTTGATCATGTATTAATGATGCTCAATTATATTTAATCAGGTCTTGGATAAAGTTCTAGATGATCCAGAATTATTAGGAATCTCTAAACTCAGGTGTGTGGGTTTTATTAAGAATAAGACTAGTTTTCTGGTTGCATATAATATGTAATATCTTGAATGCTCGTATTTGGATATGATTGCTTGGTTGAACTAGTATGAGTTATACTTCGCCAAATCTAATAGAACATAAATGAGTATGATGGGTTGTAGCTACTAGAGAACATAACCTGGTGTGGATGTATGTTGCCTAACATGGATGTATGATTCCTTGGCCCATGTTAGATGTATGATGATACTATATTGCCCACACTAGATGTAAGTCAAGTGCAAGTATGTGTAGTACAACTGCATCAAAGTGAATGCAATAAAAGGAATGCTTACCTGATTATCGCTTTAAACATTGTTTTCTTTTAATCTTTCTTTCTCAAGTTATTTCAAGTATGCAAACATATTAGTATGTATCTTTCTACCCACGTGCACAACACCCTGTGTGTTGATTCACTATTTCACGTATGTTTTAGGTTCAGAGATAGAAGGGGAGGAAAAAGATGGGAGTGAGCAGTTGTTTAGGTTTACCTATTGTGTTAAGATCCTAGCATTACATGTTCAGACTGGTGTAAAATTCTCTTTCAATATGCAATTGTAATTCATGTTGTAATTTACATGTTGAATGCTGAGAAATGTTATGGTGTTGTTATATTGAATGTTCATGTATGCGTATTATGCCTCCGCATCGCTCTCTGATATGATTGGATGATGTTTTCAGATTTTGACATCTCATTTCCAATAGGGTTTGGAGAAGGTGAAAATCTGGGGACGTCACAGTTTGGCCATCAACCGATCTCCAGGACTGGTTGGAGGGTACTAATCAAGACCATTTGCACAGAGACTCAAGATCGTATAAAGAAGTTCATAGCAAAAATGTGATGACCAAACCCAAGCCTATAAATAGGACCATAGGGGTCCTCATTTGGGCATCAGATCTGGGGACGTCGCCAGGCTGCCCAAACACAAGGTTCAATCCAACTCCATCCATGTACATCCACGCCTGCTATTACTACTGTCTACATACACAACTCTAGTGTCAGATCTAGTTCGGAATGAAGCACCCCAAAATCACATATTTAATGAAATAAAAAAATCATTTCAATTTCGGATCCACACTAGTTCATTGTAATAATTTATTTCATTGATAACTCGTAGTCAACATTTGATAATGATATATGTTAAGTATACGATACAAACTACAATATTATATTATTATTCAATTATAAGTTACAAGTATTGTGCAACTTTTTATTCCACTTTCATATATCAAACTTCAACCTTTGACTCTCTTCAAGACGACAAAAATGTTAAGATATTTCTTGTAAAATTGGGGAATGTTTGCAATTTTTCTAGCAAATCTTGAGAAAACAACATTTGAATCAACTTTGCTGAAGTGAGCTCTTATCATTGGGTCCAACACTGCCGTCATGTATTGCGCCACGTTACTTCCACTAGTGTTATCATCAACTGCGGTTCCAAGTGAATTTGTTAGTTCCTCATAATGGGGATCCCAATTTGTGACAAAAGTGTTTGCAACCTCAAGATCAAATAGTGATTCTTCTTTGATTACTGCTGCAACCTCTTGGAGGGAAGGAAAATACAATGGGAGTTTAAACGTGCTTAATTCTGTCTCCTCAAGAAGACCCTACAAAGATAAAGCAATCTTAAAAATGTCTTGTAGGATTATTGGATATGTAATTTTCATAATGTATCACAAGAATACCTCCATGGACATATCATTGAGAGCATCTGCCAAGGCCCCCGATAAATACGAGAGTTCCCCATATTTAGGATCTTCGTTGCTTCTTCCCATGAATAGAAGAGCCATGTATCCCCCAACCACGAGCTCCTTTGCCCTCAGTTTTAGAAATAAGGAGAAATCCTTGTAATATTGCTCCATGTAACTTTTGGCTACACTATCGGGGGTAAATTCTGAAACGTGTATATATCTCTTATGTAAATTTGGAAACTTCTCCCACTCAATTCCTGTTGGAACCTGCATATTGAATAATTAAATCATAAAATAAAATGTAAAAATGCTTCTTCCGTTGTACTAGTAGAATACATATTTCTATTTCATTGTGCATAGGCAACTTCGTAAAAAATTTCAGCCTTTTTATTTAGAAAGCCACTAGGATGAGGCAAAAAGGTTCAAAACATATTAGGATCTCCAATTTTGTACCTCTTTTTGGGTGCTATTACTATTCTCATGTTAATTATAACTATACTTATAGTTTATGTTTTCATGATTCCAATAATTTCAGTTACGAAATTTAAATAGGTAATCATAATATCTCTTTTTCATTTGGTAGTATATTTTAGCTCACAGTGAAATATTAGCATCGTAAATAATAATTTAAATTTTATTTCAAACTAAAGACACCTCAAATACTAGCTCAATCCACAAGGTCATTCCTCCTTTGTACGAAAAGCATACACCACCAACCAAGTTCGTACCTTCTTAACATCATGACTTGTAGGTCTCGACTGCTGCTTACAAACATATCCTAATCAGTGCACAACCAAATTTATGAACTATGTGACTGACGTCAGCAATTCTAAATATAATTCTATTCTTGTGTCCTCACTTTTTGCTGAAGTGATTGCATATAGGTGATTTCTTTGATGTTGACATCATAAATACGTTATAATTCTTTGTACTTACAGTCATACCTATAACATTTGAAGTCTCTGTTATTTTTTTTTAAGAAATATGTTTGCTTTTATACCACTGTTGTCTTTTCTAAAGATACCACCTCTTCGTTTAAACATTTCGGGTTCCACTTAATAGTAAAAACGAAACAAGCAATTCATTTAGAGCGATTTGGCGCATCCTTCAACCTCACACGCAAAGACATACCTGTGAAACATAGTGAAGACTGTAACAGGAGTTTATAAAGTGAAGACTGTTATCGGGAAGGATTCTCTGGTAGAATGACCGAGGAACCCCACAGATATATAAATGACAACCGTCTCTGTCAGCCATCAGTTTCTCACGGAAAGAAGTAAGTGATCGAAAGATGTTGTTGAAGTCATTTTCTGGGAGGTCGTTCAAGAAAACTTGCACTTCCGGCAGGGTTTTGCCGCTTGGAAAACACTCCATAATTGTGTTCACAATCTCTTGGATGGCGAATAAAGTGTTAGGACCCGAAGAACAACCCAGATCCGCTACGACTATCTTGGAAGAATTGCTGTTGGAAACCATGGCTTTGATCGCTTGCTTCACCATTGAATTAGCCTTTAACATTGCCTTCCTCTGAAACATAAATAGAAAACAACGTTAATGTTTATTACGTCTGAACACGTACTAGATTTAATTTGAAGAGTTGTAAGTGCAGCGTTATGTAAGATATATCCACGGATGGGATGGGTATCCATAGATATGAACGAGAAAGATTTATCTGGAAAAGAATAAGTAGGAAACCTGCAACAACGAATTTACAGCGTAACTAGCGTCTCCTTCTCCTCCAACCATGTGAAGCCCCTTCACCATATTGCAGCTATAAATTGCTCTACGTTATCGGCACCTGGGAAGCGTATTTTTTGTATCGGGGAAAGCGGGGCATGAATCAACCCTGCGAGTTGCGCATATTTATATAGCATCAACCATAGATAAAACGTAGTGGTTGGTCTTGGTACAGGCGCCATAAACCAGCCACATCCCACATGGTCTTTGGAAAGGAAACCTTGTTATTGCAACGTCACAGTCAATAATATCTTGAAAAGACACCACAGATCTGCATGACACTGTATAAGCAAAAACGTTTCCATGTGACCACCAGACGCCGTACATTCACTCAGAATTTGGAAAAAGAGAAACGATATGTAGACGACCACATGTGGGACGAACAACGGACGACCCTTCGTCCGCCAGCGACTGTTGCACGGGACCAAAAAAAATGGGTAAAGATTTTACCCCAATAACAGCTGTTGTTTTATCCAATACAGAAAAAAAAGCACGTGAAAGGAAGGGAGAGAGAGTGGAGAAAGGAGAGTGGTAAAGATAGGCAGCAAAAGAAAGAAAAAAAGTAGAAACCATTATGTTAATATCTTTTAAACAATAGGGAATTTTAAGATGAAATAAAAACTGTTGCGTTCCTCACAAAAAATACTTTTAAACTAGACCAATCTCAATACACTTCTATATTAAAATATAATGACACTACTTTCGTCTCATTTCTCGCAATTTTACTAATATCTTTTAATTCATAAATTTTTTTTGACAAAATCAAAACTCTTGTGTTCCTTATAAAAATATTTTAAAACAAAACCAATATCAACATATTTTGAATTAATAATAAGTTATTTCAGGGTATTTTTGTTAATATCATTCAATCTGTATTCAACTTTTTGATGAAAAAATTATAAATTTCTTAAAAAATACTTTTTAAACAAAATCAATGTCGAAAGGAGTAGTCGTAGGAGAGAGAAAAAAGAATAACTTATTATTATTATTTCATACAGAAATTTATTTTTTTACGAAATAAAAACTATTGTGTTGCTATAAAAATACATTAAAATATAGAATAGTTTATGTTACGATGTTACGACATATGTTATAACATGTTATAATATGGATAACATAATAACATAAATAATATGGTTAGCATAATAACATAAATATTATGTTATTATATTATCCATATTATTTATGTTATTATTTTATCCATATTTAATTATGTTATTATGTTATCCATATTTTTATGTTATTTATGGATAACATAATAACATAACATAATTTTAACATCCCTGACCTGGGTTAAGAGTTAACCCTAGGTGTTTTGCCTAAATATGTAATTAAATCTTTGTGATTAACTCTGAGCATGTAATTAAGTTTCTCAGAAACATATATTTCAGTATTTGCTCCTTTTTATTTAAAGTTGTAGCATTGTTTTGATATACAGGGACCTATGTGCAATTTACCCAGTTGAAAGGGTTAGCTTGCAATTTTCACATGATGAGATGTTCCTCTGATGTTGAGACATCATGAGAATCTTTTTGGTAAAGTTTGAGGGATTTCCCAAGCTTGGACACCAAGGTGCAGTTGTGGAAGCAATCTCGGTGCTTGAAACCCTAATTTGGGGTAAAATGCAATTTACCCAAATGAAGGGATGCAATTTGTAATATATGTCATCTAAAGTATCTTTTTAGACTCTTGCCATCATTTAGAGAAGAAATGATGAGGAAGTCACCTCAATTGATTTAACAGGTTATGAAATATACCTTGTGATTGAATAATCAGGGTATATGTGTAATAACTCTTTATGTATGTACCTTAGTATTAGATTGCTCTTCTTTGCCTTCTTTTTCTAGACCTTAAGATAAGGTTTGTCCTTAGAATAAAGAGAAAGGGACGAGCAAGTAAAGAAGGAGGGACTTAGTTGGAATTATAAACAACTTATGAACTAATGTTGAGAATTCTACCCCTAGTATATATACCCTCAACTTCTCTAAGCAAGGGAACTTGCCCTTCGTTCCTTCACTGTTTCATTTCACCAAAGACGACCAAAGACTGTTCTTGAGCTAAGGAGGACGACCAAGGGGAAGCAAGGTAGGTTTGGGACCTTCTTTTGCCTAAATTCTATGGTTAGAACTCAAATTCAAGGTCAATTTGGTGACTAACTCACGAAACCCTACCTTTCTAGCCATCCATTTTCGTTCTTCCTTGGAGTTTTCACCTTGGCCAACCTGTGGGAACTCAAGGACGCCATTAGAGCTTGGAGCTTGAAATCTTGGAGCTCAAGAAGCAAGCTTTAGGCGGGTTTTATAACTCTAAACCCATGCTTTACTATGTACATCTCTTATATGCGGTTAGATGATAGCTCTTCATGTTTCCCTACTTTTCCCTGCTATTTTGCAAGCAAATCCATGGGATATTCATACTGTTCTTGAGCTAGGAGATGAAGGCGTGATTTCCAAGAAAACCCACCGCTTTTCACTTTCTTAAACGGTCTCACCAGTTTGCTCTCTCGGTCTCAAGACCGCGAGGTGAGCAAACGGTCTCGAGACCGCGACAAGGCAAACGGTCTTCAAGACCGTTTGGCCCCGTTGACCGAACGTGGACGGTATAAGAAATCTGTTCCTAATTATATAGGCTAATTACCCTCAAAAGTTGGGAGGCTAACTCCAAAAGAATCGGGAGATATGACCTTTTTAAGTGACAACTTTAATTGAATTTATTCCTGAATTTCAAACGGTCTGAAATTGCCTTTTTGGGCAAACGGTCTCAAGACCATGTAAGGTCGTTGACCAGGGGTTGACCGTATGAGATTACTGTTCAAAATAATGTTAATTAACAACTCACCAAGTTTTATGGTCTAATTCCAAACGGGCTAAGAGTTGAAGGTGATTACTAGGGCTAACCCTAGATGAAATCAGTACTGAGTTATAATAATATAATTAGGGTTTTTAGGGTTGATTCACCTAAACTGTCTCAAGACCGTTTGGAACTCATCCAAACGGTCTCAAGACCGAGAGGGCAATCAACCATGACCGTTTGGAGGTCTGGGGTCAAGATTAGTTGACCAATTGAGGGTACAATTACACCAAATTACATTGCAATTAAAGTATTGATATAATCATCAACTCAATTTGTTCAACCTTGATGAATTTGCACTAGAATCCAAAATTGGATGGGCAAACGGTCTCAAGACCGTTTGGAACTCATCCAAACGGTCTCAAGACCGAGAGGACAATCACCCAAGACCGTTTTAAGGTCTAGGGTTAAGCTAATTTGATCAATTGAGGACCTAATTTCAATAAGTTATCAAATTGATTAAAATACTGATTTTGTGACTCAATCATGGTTCAACCCTTATCAAATCACATTAGACTTTGATGAAATCTTGGGAAAACGGTCTCAAGACCATGTGGGGTCCACCCAAATGACCTCAAGACCGTTTGGGCCAAGTTTGGGCCCAATTGGAGCTCAATTGAAGGGTTCAACCTTGTGTTGATACACATTGATGAGTACTGATGGGTGAACATTGCTAGACCCTAATTGAATCGATTTCAACCCTAATTGGTCAACAATTGAGGGTCAATTGAATGACCAATTGGTTAAGCATAACCTTAATTGACCCAATCCATAAGTGGTCAACATAACTCTGACCTTTTGAGGGCTTCAACATGGGTTGACATTATCGGTTGTATCTTTGAATCTTGTTGAAGGTCCAAGCGGTTGAGACCATGTGAGCCTCGCGGTCTCAAGACCGTGAGAGGGCTCGCGGTCTCAAGACCGTGAGGGGGCTCACGGTCTCAAGACCGAGAGGGGGCTCACGGTCTCAAGACCGCGAGGGGCCTCGCGGTCCTGAGGTCAAAGTGAGCAAACGGTCTACATAGCTTCGCGGTCTTGAAATCATGATGGCTCGCGGTCTTGAAGTAGGTTGAAAGGGGTCGCGGTCTTGGAAGAAGTTGAGGGCTCGCGGTCCTAAGGTCAAAGGTGACTAAACGGTCAAATCACCCTCACGGTCCTGAAAGTCAAATTGGTCAAAAGGTCAACTCAACCAATGGGTCTCAAATCGATTGAGGGTCGATGGTTGAGATCGATCAATGTAATTCAAGGTTGACTTCATTCAATCAATTGATGATATAAATGGTTCAATGTGCCCTAATCAAACCCTAATGATAACCTAGGATATTAAGTGGCTAATTGACTAGGATTTTGACCATGATGATGATCAATGGGGTGAATTACCAAAATACCCCTGAAGGGTAAATTGAGTAATACCTTGATCAAATCAAACCCTAATCACATGATGATGATGATTTAGCTATGTTAGCCTATGATGACTCAATACAACCTAATCTAGAGTGGTGTTGACATCACCTAACAGTATGAGGAGAGAGAAAGTACTTCTAGAGAGAGAAAGTACTTCTAGAGAGAGAAAGTATCCTTTTTAAGTGGAAACTCAATTAAAGCATCTCCAAAGCACATGAGTGAGCATAATTAGGGTATGATCCACCTGTGTGGGATCATAGAAACCCTAATTATGATAAATGATGAACCTTTAATTAATCTAAGAGCATCAGTGATGATGTTACTCATACATAATGATGTTATGAGTTCAATTCACCGTAATATGAATAGTAAACCCTAATTCAAGGGTAATGGCATGCTTTTGAGTATTAAACTCTATTTGATGTGAATTAGAGATTTAACTCTTATGACAAGAGTAGGAAGTATATTCCTTATTTTTGTATTACCTTTATCAGTTGTATTAACCATGCAGGTTCTGATATGAAGGTAATCATATCCAGGTATGGATGTTGATCTTATATTCATTAAAGGCATGTTGTTAGCCTTATGAATAAGTAAAATAATCTGATGCCTTGTCAGTGGCATCCTATGCTGATAATGGGCTGTGAGAGCCATGAATACCATCAAGGTCATGCCTTAGAGATGACTTGTGATGAGGATAATGAGAAATGATGATTGCTATGAGTTAGGCCTGTTACATTTAGTATTCTTCTTTTATAGCTGTTATGCTACTATTATTGTGTGAAGAACAATGTATGCTGTTAAAGAATACTGAATGTACCTAACTAATCAAGTATAATGTAGAGCTCTGATCATAGACCCATCATTGTCAGAGTTTAAGTGATGGTGAAACAGGTTTTCCTCAGGGAACTCCTGGAGCACATACTTTTGAGTATGTGGGGTACATGGATGTGTAGAACCTTACATCCTAGTGTAGGAAAGTGATGTAGATGTGTAATCCATCCCTCCTTCACTATAATTCCATACCGTATCAGTGGTAGGTAACTATGAAACCTCCTGATGACGAAGAAAGCACAGATATCCGTATCAGTGGTAGGTAAACATGAAACCTCCTGATGACGAAGAGAGTACAGAATGCCACTGTGACTCTAGAATAGCGAAGGACCAGTTTACCCTGGTGAGCTATAGCAGTAGAGACACGAGATGTCCTACAAGTGATCCTCTTACTGACTGAGGAAGGTGAAGGTCATGAGAATCCAGCTCTCTTAATGACCTATGTATGATACTGATGTGACTTCTCAGCGATCAGTTGGAGTATGAGTGGTATGCCTCATCTCCACAGGGCATAATGTTGTTTGTAAAACATAATCAACCAAGTAGTATACTTGTTAGAGGTAACTCCAAGTTAGTTGATTGATGTTACACTGTAATAGTGCTTATATTGCTTCATATCTCCCAAATGCTGAGATCTTGTTATAGTTGCAACTGTTATTGATTACTTTGAAGGTTTTACTGCTTAAGATATTCTTTGATGTTATATTAAAGCTTCTGGTGGAGAGTTATAACTCTCGCTGGGACAATTATGTAAAATTGTCTCACCCCGTAGACTTCAACTTTTTAGGTGGACGTCGGAGATGAAGGAACCAACCTACAGGTGACCAGTCTCAGCAGCAGCAGCACCAGGGGCAGCAGTAATCTCAGGTGGAGATTTATCCTGCCATGTGGTGTAGTTAGAGTCAGTCCTATGTGTCCTCTGTACTCTCAGGTCTTGGAGTCTTGTGTTATGTGATCTTGAAATTTTGTATCTTGATGTATATAATTACTCAAGAAGTAATTATCCTGAGATGTAAATAGTTTATCTCACTTTATGAAAGAAGCTTTTATGGATTCAAGCTCTTGTCCCGAAAAGTTTTAATTTCTCGTGATTTTTGTCTTCCGCTGATTACCGATTCGCTTCCGCTAAATTTTTAATCGTGTTTATGTCATGTTTGGAGATCAGAGCCCACAATAATAACATAACATAATAACATAAAATAATATGGACAACATAGTAACATAAAATATTATATGAAATACATAAAATAATATTTTAAAGTATGGATAACATACTAACATAAAATAATATGGATAACATACTAATATAAAATATTTCATGAAATACGTAAAATAATATTTTAAAGTATGGTTAACATACTAACATAAAATAATATGGATAACATGATAACATAAATATTTTGAAGTATGGATAACATAATATGATAACTATTTTAAAGTATAATTAACATTCTAACATAAAATAATATGGATGACATATTTTAAAGTATGGCTAACATAATAACATAAATTAATAAAGATAACATAATAACATAAATATTTTAAAGTATGGATAACATAATAACATAAAATAATATTGCATATAATAATAACATAAAATAATATTTATAACATAATAACATAAACATTTTAAATTATGGATACCATAATAAAATAAATATTTTAAAGTATAGATAACATACTAACATAAAATTATAACATAATAACATAAATATTTTAAAGTATATGTAACATACTAATATATTTTAAAGTATTGATAACATATAACACGTAATTATGTTATCTGTAATATAACATGTATAAGATGTTATGACATGGTGTAACATGTTATCTATGTTATTCCATGTTATCCAAATTATCTATTTTATTCATGTGTTATATCATTGTTACAACGTGTTATAGCATGAGTTATATTTATTTTGAAAAAAATATTATCAAAATATGTCGTCATTAATTTTATTTTAAAGAATTTTTGTTAATAACTCATTATTTTTTGTTTCATTAAAAATTCATTACAATTTGAGAGCTATAAACAAAATAAATCTCCTTCTCCTATTTTTTAATTTTTTATAATCACATTATCTAACATTTTTTGACTTTACATTTATTTTTTCAAAATGTATCAAACTTGATCTTGTTGTAAAGTATATTTTATGAGGAGTCCGTCGGTGTTTGTTTCCTCAAAAAATTATTTACCGTTTAAAAGTTATTCACAAAATAAGATTATATTTTTTCTCTCTCCTATAACTACTTTCTCTTTCTTTTCCTTTCTCTCCACTCCCCCACCCTATCTCTTTCTCTTCCCTCTCTCTTCACGTTGCTTTTGCAACAATAAGTCTGCCAGCCCGTCCTTGGGTATTGTGATCTGTCAGCCTCCTTGGGCATCGGAGGATGACAGTGACCCACTGGAAAAAATTTGGGATGGAGCTCGCGGCTGGTAGTCACAAAATCTGCCATATTTGACGTAATTTATGAGTCCTGTGTTTCTGTGTATCAAATACACTATTCCTCAGTGGCCACTAATCTATAATGTATGTTTTCATATAAATTACCAGGATTTGAAATGATAGCACCCAAACTAGGCCTTATTCAACGAGATATTTCATGTAGCTTTATTCCACGAAATACTTCATGTAGCTTTATTTCACTCGTGGTTTGGTACAGGAACAAAAATTGGGGCTAGAAATGAGATCATTTTTATTTCTATGTATGCATAACAACAAAATAAAAAAAGAAAACAAATTACTTTCCTCTTCTATTTTGTTGTTATACAAATGTGAGGACAAAAAATATCTCATTTGTAGTCTCATTTCTTATTCATGTAGCATTATTCCACTGATGTATACCATGCCAAGCCATCCATCTTCATCTCACTCTTATCGTTTGACGTACATGCGAGTCCGTCATTTCATGATAGGATAGATATATCTCTTCGATATTGTACCCAAGTGGTGGTTGTCATCTACTATTTTCATCGTTAGTGTTTGATAGTCTTCTTTCTCTTGTTGATGCTCATCCTCTGACGATATTGATCTTATGTGTAATTTTTCATCGTATCCTCTACGTCATTTCAATATAGCTGCCGGAACCCGCCCGTTCCACTCCGATGATTAAGAAATTGTTTCAAAAGCATACGTGTGGAGAGGGATTTCGTAAAAGGACTACTTCTAAACAAGCGAATCCCAAAGTGGTATGGCGCCGCCTAGGGTTTCTCCGCAGGCGACCGGCGGGGGCGTTCCGGACGAGGAAGGTGATGGTGATCCAGGACGGCCGGGTACCATCCCCCTGGGCACGACAGGCATCACCTTGACCTACACGACCAGCAAGAACGGTTCGCTGCAACAAAGCCCTGGAAACGCAGGCATG
This sequence comes from Alisma plantago-aquatica, assembly GCA_963693085.1. NCBI lineage: Eukaryota > Viridiplantae > Streptophyta > Magnoliopsida > Alismatales > Alismataceae > Alisma > Alisma plantago-aquatica. The sequence continues at coordinate 516,900,303 of OY856413.1, read as the reverse complement.
GAGATCGATGGAGGTGCTGCGCCAACCACCGACTTTCCTAGTTTGTCCTCCCCGCCGCACGCGGCGGATTTCCAGAGTGAAGAACAGCAGACCCGCCCGTCCTACAAGGACTCCATGGGCCTGGGGAACAACCTGCTTAATAAGCAAGGTTTCATCCACATTGACGTCGATCAAACAACAATTACCTTAGGACCTGAAGATATCATCTCATCGACAGAGGACGGTTTCCCTTCCTTCGACGTACGGAAAGAAGTTCTGGACGATCTGTTGAAACCTTGGAAGTTTACAGTCATTGTCAAGCTTTTGGCCCGGGAGATCGGCTTCCTCACTTTGCGAGACAGAATCAAGTCCCTTTGGAAACCGGTGGGAGGATTCAATCTTATTGATGTTGATAATGACTACTTCATTGTACAGCTTCAAACGGAAGATGACTACATCAACGCCCTTACTGGAGGCCCCTGGCCTATTTTTGGTTCTTACTTAACAGTTCAGCGATGGTCTCCCGCCTTCTCCCCGGCGCTGGCTTCCCCTCCAAGGCTGGTTGCTTGGGTACGTATTCCGCACCTTCCTATATACCTATACCAAGAGAACTTCCTGACAGAGATTGGAGACAGGCTAGGGAAGACAATTAAGATAGACCCGAACACTAAGCTTCAACGGCGGGGCAGATTCGCAAGGCTGGCGGTTGAATTAGACATGGCCAAGCCGCTGGTCCCGATGGTCTCCATCGCCAGTACCAGATACAAGGTCGAGTATGAAAATATTCCTTTTATCTATCTGCACTGCGGCCGTGCCGGTCATGTCGAGAAGGACTGCAGAACAAGAATAGAAGAAGAGAACAAAGTAAGAGCAGCGGCACTGGAGTCGGGCTCGCTAGTTCCTACACCGCCGCCGCAGAGGAGGGAAGGGTTCTCAGAATCAATTCATGCCCAGCAGGTTTTCAGGAAACCAAGGAATAATGGAAACCCTAATACCCAGAAAAGAGCTCAAGGCACGTCCAATAGATTCATCAATCTAGCGGACCAAGATGATGAGGAAGACGACCAAGACCCCTCCACGGTTGAGGAGATTGCTGAACAAGTCACGGGCATCGACTGGAGAAAACGGAAGACCGAACAGCGTCACCAAAAGAAGCAGAGGGATCTTTCCAGAACCAAGCGGACGGAGGAGGCAAGCAAGGAACACAATCCCGCTCAGCAACACCCGCCGGCGCAACCCTCCAACATAGATCATACGGTGGCTGTCCCGTCCGGAGACACAGTACTGCAAGGAAGGGACCAACAGACTCACCCGTTCCTCTCTACGACCTTCTCGGTTGGAAGGACAGACAAGGCGACATCTCCCTACATCTCCTACAGAAGCCCAGGCAAGAACTCTGTAGGAATTCACCTCCGTAACAGGAAGGTGATTCACGCGGGCGACCCGGTAAGGGAAACCACCAGGAAGAGGGGGAAACAATCCCTACTCCAGGATCTTGAAGAAGAAGCGAGAGGTATGGGCTCATCTACCTTGGAAGAGAGTTCTAGATGAATATAGTCGCCTAGAACACCCAGGGTATCTGCGACGAAGATACCCAAAATGCAGTTAAGGACGTGAGGCGGAAGTATAAGGTTTCGGTGATGGCACTCTTTGAAACAAGATGCAGCGGCAAGAAGGCGGACCACATCATCCGGACGTTGGGCTTCTCTTCCTCTCACAGGGTGGAGGCAATTGGTTATGCTGGTGGGATCTGGATCCTGTGGAACGATAGCATTTCCATGGAGATCCTCCTCTCACACAAACAATTTGTTCATTGTAAAGTAGATGGTCGCCTATACACCTTTGTGTATGCAGGCACGACAAGGAATTGTAGAAACCTTCTCTGGAACCAGCTCACGCATCTTGTCCCTACAACCTCCACTCCATGGGTGGTTATAGGAGATTTCAATGTGGTGATGTATTCTTCTGAAAAATTCGGGAGTTCCTCCTTTGACAGAGCTAATAGCAATGATTTTATAAAGGCCATGGAGGACTGCCAACTACAGGATCTCGGTGCACAAGGATCTCGCACCACCTTCAGGCGTGGGCTTCTTCACGAACGTCTGGACCGGGCGTTGGGCAATCAAGCATGGCTCGATACGCCAGACTTCAACCCGATTCAGGTCCTGGAGAGAAACCACTCTGACCATGCACCTTTGCTCATCTCATCTTCTTCTCCCTCTGCTAGGGTCTCCCAAAGTTCCCACTTCAGAACGTCTGCTAGGTGGGAGACAAATGCAGATTTCCAACCCTTCTTGGCGGAGAGGTGGGACACATCTGCTCCTCTCTAGGAGGCTGCAGCCCGTTTTCTTCCGGTGGCGTCCAATTGGGATGCTAAGCACGACAAAGAAGCAAGACGTATGAAGAAAAGAATCAGTGACAAGATAAAATATAATCAAATGCGCTTAGCAATATGTTTTGATATGTCTACAGCGAGGGAGACGATAGAGTTGCAATCCAAATTGGATGCAATACTGCGGCGAGAGGAGGAGGATTGGCAACAATGCGCTCATTGTGATTGGGTCACTCTTGGTGATAACAACACAAATTTTTTCCAAAACCTCGTCAAGATGAGAAGGCGTATGGACAAGATCGTCCGGCTGTAGGACAGCGAGGGCTCCTGGGTCGAAGACGAACACCAAGTTAAACATCTCATCCTGTCTTTCTTCTCAAATGTTTACACTGACCCGGACTCAGAGGCGAGGAAAGAGGCCAGCAGAAGATTCCTAGGAGCCTTCCCTTCCTGCCCGGAAGCGCTCAAGATCAGTCTGGGAGCGCCACCTCTCCAACAAGAGATCCTCGAAGCTCTGCAATCGATGGCTCCATTAAAGGCACTCGGTCCAGATGGGGTAGATGCCCATTTTCTTCAACGCCACTGGCAGCTGCTCAAAGATCAGATCATCATTTTTGTATCTAACCCTTTTGCAGGGCGGAACTAGCCCCCCGGCGCGACTAACTCATCCTGGTGTTGATTCCCAAGAATCCTCACCCTTGCTCTTGCTCTCAGCTGCGTCCGATCTCCCTCAATAATGTGTGCACTAAACTCATTTCGAAGATCATAGCTGGACACATCAAACCGTTTCTCAACAGCTGGATTTCCCCTTTCCAGTCCAGTTTTGTTCCAGGCCGGCACATCGGCGATAATACGACGCTTGTCCAAGAGATAGTTCATTCCATGGAGGCAACAAATTCCAGGAATAATTACATGGCGATCAAACTTGATCTTGTCAAGGCTTTTGACAAGATGAGCTGGGCCTTCATTGAAGATACCCTTAATCGTACACCCCTGCCAAGAAATCTGATTTCAATTATCATGGATATCATCACATCAGGTACCACATCCATTCTCTGGAACGGGGAGAACATTGGTTCCTTCATGCCCTCTTGTGGTGTCAAGCAAGGGGATCCCCTCTCCCCTAATATCTTTGTCCTATGCCTGGAAAGGTTTAGCCAATTGATAGAAGCTGAGATAACAAGGAATGAATGGAAACCCATTAGACTCACGAGGAAGAAGATTCCCATCTCTCACGTGAGTTTCACGGACGACATTGTTCTTTTTGGCGAAGCAACCCTCCACCAGGCCAAGGTGATCCAACGTTGCCTCAAATCGTTCAGCAGAGCTTCAGGTCAATTTCTCTCGCATGAGAAATCGACTATCTTCTTCTCGTCCAATACACCAAGGAACATCCGGAACCAAATTTGCAGAAAGCTGAAGATCAAAGAAACTCTTGATCTTGGCAGGCACCTAGGGATACCCATCATTCACAAAAGGAAGGGGAAGCACCATTATCAACACTTGCTGGAGAAGCTTCAATCACACATTTGTTCTTGGCAAAATCATTTCCTGTCCCTGGCGGGCAGACTTACCTTGGTTAAGTTAGTTCTCATTTCACAACAATGCTATACCATGCAATCGTCCCTCCTCCCTTTATTCTGCTGTGATAAAATCGACCAAATTGTTCGCAATTTCCTCTGGAATGGTCTGGGGAACAACCGCCGCCTGAACCTGGTGTCTTGGAAACATGTCACTAAACCTCCCCGCTGTGGGGGTTTAGGAATACGCAATTCCAGGGATTACAATAAGGCTCTCTTTATGAAGATGGCATGGAAGTTCCTACAAAACAACGACCTCCCCTGGATTCAAATCATGAAGGCTAAGTACTCAAACCACGGTACCAGCAAATCCTCAGGCTCCCATGTTTGGAGAGGAATCCGATCATCCCTTCCTTTCCTACTGAGTAACTCGCGCCGCCTTGTTCTCTCTGGTTCAGACACAAATGTCTGGAGGGACGCATGGATTGGAGATGGCATCATCCCGACCTTGCAGGCAGATAGAACGATTCCAGAAGATATAAGCGACCTTCAAGTATCAAGTCTAGTCATGGACGATGGGACATGGGACACTGGCTTTCTTGCTTACTGGTTTTCAGCTAACACAATACAGGACATCTCACAAATGCCTCCTCCTCAAGCTCACTATGGTGAAGACAGGTGGGAATGGGTACCCTCACAGAATGGTAACTACACGGTTAATTCAGCTTACCAGATCCTCAGTGGCAATGAGACTCATCCTTCGCTTGATCAATACTCCTCCATCTGGGCACTTCAGGTTCCCCACCGTGTTAAAACGCATATCTGGCTGATGAACAGGCAGTGCCTATTAACCAATGTTCTTCGTCACAAGAAGAAGCTTGTGGACACCGCCACCTGTACCAGATGCAATGAAAAGGATGAGGACATCCTACACGCTCTCTGGGATTGTACGGTTTCGCGGAAAACATGGAACCTCATCCTGCCCCCTAGAACAGCACAATTCTTCTCATGTAACACTGTAGAGGACTGGATTGGATATAACTTGAAATCCAACCATATACCAAATGATTGGAGAGTGACCTTCAGTATAACGTGCTGGATTATTTGGAAGCACAGGAATGCCACTATCTTTGAGAATAAAGTTACACCTCCAACGGTTCTAGCGACGATCTGCAGAGGAGAGGTTCTAGCTCTGAATCGAGCTTTCGGCAACCGGACTAACCATACCCAAAGCAGGAAACATGTCACGTCTGAAAAGGTTTTCATCAATTCAGGGACAACCATCATCAATGTTGATACTGCGGTGGATGGGAAGCATAAGAAGATGGCAGCAGCTATGATCATTTGGGATAGTATGGGTAGATGGAAGGGAGGCTCGTCTGAACTTTTTCGGGGATCTGATCCGATGAAAGGTGAACTCTTAGCTATATCTAAAGCTCTGTCATTCCTAAAATCCCAGGGAATCTCGAATGCAGTTCTTCTGAGTGACTCAAAACTGGCAATTGAATGGTCTCTCGGCAAAGCAGATCCTCTTGAAGCCTATAAGCTGCATGTCCTTTTGATTCAGGATCTGGAATCGATGGTGGAAGGCGTCAAGCTATTCCATGTCAGACGAGCAAGGAATAACTTAGCAGATATCCTAGCCAAGCACTGCCTCAAGCAACCGGATGATTTACCTTCTCTCGCAGAATGCCCTCCTTTCCTCCAGGAGGCTTTTCAGGAGGATCTCAATAGTTTTTCTTCTGCTTTCAAAGTTGATGTAGGTTTAGTTTCTAGTTCTCTGTCTAGGTGACCAACATGCGTTGGATGTGCTAAAAAAAGTTCAATCGATGGTATGGAGTGGGATTCTACCAAAGATGATTTATGAGTATTACATGTACTTTGTAATTTTATTACTCTCTAAAAAAATCAACAGTCAAAAGTTGTTTTGCATGTTTTAACCATTATTTTATGCGTTCAACAATCAAATGTTGTTATAATATCATCACATTTGATGAATTTAAAATACATAAATATTTTTCTAATTATAGTAAATAGAATGAAGAAGCTATTCAATTGGTTGCATGAGTGTAATCCATGGCTCAAGTGAGACCCATGAGACTATTTACTCTGCATATAGGTCCTTGTGACACAAGTTAAAAAAATAAAAAGAACTTATGTATAAATAACTAGTAATGGCCTTATGAATTGTTGCATAATACAAATATAAGATAATAAGTAAATTTGCAAAAGAAAATAACATATGTAGTATTTTAGATAATTAACGGAGTAACTATGTAACCCAATTTGGCAACACAAGTTTGGAGGCATCAAGTAGTATTATTTCAATATGGCTTCAGGTATACTTAAAGATAATAATAAAAAGAAGAGAATTATATAAATTGAGAGGAAAAAGATGTTCCATGAGATAATGGTAATTGATTTAATGAAATATTTAAGAGCGCAAGTTGGGTATATGAATGACATCCCAATAAGTTTCAAAAACTAATTTAGTTATAAATTGAAAAATGTATTATCAATTTTACATGAAATAAGGATCATTGATTAAAGGAGTCTATCAAAGAGAGGGATAGATAATAATCTGGATTCACAATTCATAAATTTTTTTTGGTAGCCTAATGATCTAATCACCCAACATGTGATGTACTCTCCTCAACGGTTGTTTGTTTTCCAACCAAGTATTATCCTTTTTAGAAATGACTTGGTCAAATATGAAATTCTATAATAGGGAAGAAGTAATTGTGTTTGGAAATCATTAGTGTTACCATGATATGAATATCGAAGTATGAGACTAAGGTGGACCATGGTAGTTAATGTGATTGATTTACTTCTTATATCATCAAATTGACACCTACTATGCACCCAAAAAGGAAATGAGTCGTGGCTCGTCGCCCATCTCCCTCTCTTGCCCTCACCCTTGAGTTACATGAACCCAAACCCTAGAACCTACATAAGGGTGTTGTTTCCACCTTAGAGACACAAGTTTCCAAACCCCATAGACTGAGGAAAAGCTACCGAAGACCCCTGCATAAACACCGCCTCTATGTGTTAGGTAGAGACCCCATCCCCATGTCAGTCAATGCCTCTACCACCCTGTAGGTCGGGCTAAGGTGTCATGAAGAATAGAAGGAGGCATGGGGTTGTCTTAGGCCCTCTCCCTTTTGAGTGTCTCCCTTTGCATGTGATTAACAGGACTCAACCTCTAAGGTCATGATTGATGACAAGTAAAGTCCACCTCTCTCATCACCTTCCTCTCCTCCTACTAACCACCACTGCTTAGGGACCTCCATTGATGCTCGTCGTCAGTCTTCACCGGGGAATGATGGATCTAAGATGACATAGGAGGAAGGCTCAGAAAGGTGTTGACCACTCGTCTACGTGGGAGCACAACCCAGTTTCCATCAAGGAATCTCCCTATGACGGTGTCGTGAGTGGTAGGAGCAACATGTCGAATGGAGACGACGAGCTGGGGAAAGGCAACACAATAGAGAATCCTCGCGCGCATGTCTCAGCAGTAGACCAGTTAGGATCTAATATGAACTGACCCCTTATGGTTGGTCTAGAGGGAAAACCAAGTTCCTGGACTGTGACCAAACTTAACGATGTGACTCTTGATTCTCTGACACTAACCAATTACAAGTTTCCACATACATTATATTTAAGGTATAAGTGATGATTTTTTTATTCATAGAAAATGCTAGGAATTTCCAAAAATCACAAAATTATATATCAAATTGATAAAAATGTGTAAAATCCAAATAAAATAACCCCATGTCTGAAATCCGAACCTAGTTCCAGAAGTATGGCTAATACATGATAAGGTGATCATCAAATACATGGAAGCCCTAGATTTTATAATCAACATGATGGAAATATTAAATTCCTTTATTTTGTGTCATAATCTCATATAGTTGAATATAATGAGATCAAAGATAATGGTGGTAATGATAAATAAATAATTAGGGTTTCTAAAGTGAATAATCATACATATGAACAATTAGTTACCAAAGATCATAACTTTCTATGTTATAATGCACATTTTTTTTTGAATTCATGTTATAATGCACATAATCTGATATAAGTGTTCATAATGAAATAACATGGTAGATTTTTTAATCATGGTTACACTTAATATATAGAAGGACTCATGACTCACTAGACCAATAAACCTAGGAATTAGGGTTTCAAAGCATAACCCTAAAAATAGCTCTATACCCAAGGAAACCTAAACCCTAGACTAAATCATGATTAGTACTTTGAATATGTATGGTGACCCTTTAGGATATACATACATGCAAATTGAATATTTGCTTGGAACTATGCTTAGTTGATTGGATTATATGTGAGGAAAAAAGATCTCATTTGTGGTCTCAATTCTTATTCATGTAGCATTATTCCACTGATGTATACCATGCCAAGCCGTCTGTCCTCATCTCACTCTTGTAGTTTTACGTACATGCAAGTCTGTCATTTCATGATAGGATAGATATATCTCTGTGATATTTTACCCAAGTACTGGTTGTCATCTACTATTTCCATCGTTACTTTTTTGATATCTTCTTCTTCTTTCTCTTATTGATGCTCATCCTCTGGCGATATTGATCTTATGTGTAATTTGTCATTGTATCCTCTACGTCATTTCAAAATGGCTGTCAGAACTTCCCATTCCACTCTAATGATTAAGAAATTATTTCAAAAGAAGACGTGTGGAGAGGGATTTTGTCAAAGGACCACTTCTAACATATCAAAAAAGTTCAACCGATTGTCTGGAGTGGATTCTACCGAGGATGATTTATGAGTATTACATGTACTTTGTATTTTTATTACTCTATAAAAAAATCAACAATCAAAGGTTGTTAGCATGTTTAACAATTATTTTGTGCGTTCAACAATCAAAGGTTGTTATAATATTCTCACATTTGATGAATTTAAAATACATAAATATTTTTCTAATTATAGTTAATAGAATAATGAAGCAATTTAATTGGTGGCATGCGTGAAATATGTGGACCAAGTGAGACATATGAGACTATTTACTCTACAAATAGGTCTTTGTGGCACAAGTTAAAAAAATAAAAGGAATTTTTGAATAACTAATTAGTAATGGCTTATAAATTGTTGGATAATACAAATATAAGATAATAAGTAAGTTTGCAAAAGAAAATAAGATATATAGTATTTTAGATAATTAATAGAGTAACTATCTAACCCAGTTTGGCAACACAAGTTTGGAGGCATCAAGTAGTATTATTTCAATCTGGATTTTGGTATACTTAAAGATAATAATAAAAAGAAGAGAATTATAGAAATTGAGAGGAAAAGGATGTTCCATGAGATAATGGTAATTTATTTAACAAAATATTTAAGAGAACAAGTTGGGTATATGAATGACATCCCAATAAATTCCAAAAACCAATTTAGTTATAAATTAGAAAAGGTATTAGCGGGTTTACATAAAATAAGGATCATTGATCAAAGGAGTATATCAAAGAGAGGGATAGAGAATAATCTAGAATTGAAAGTTATAAAGAGTTTTTTGGTAGCCTAATGATCTAATCACCCAACATGTGATGTACTCTCCTCGACGGTTGTTCATTTTCCAACCAAGTATTATCCTTTTTAGAAAGGACTTGGTCAAATTAGAAATTCGATAATAGGGACGAAGTAATTTTGTTTGGAAACCATCAATATTACCATGATATGAATATCGAAGTATGACACTAAGGTGGACCATGGTAGTTAATGTGATTGATTTACTTCTTGTATCGTCGGATTTACACCTACTATGCACCCAAAATGGAAATGAGTCATGGCTCGTTGCCCATCTCCCTCTCTTGTCCTCCTCCATGAGTTACATGAACCCCAACCCTAGCACCTATATAAGGGTGTTGCTTCCACCTTAGAGACACAATTTTCCAAACCCCATAGACGGAGGAAAAGACACCGAAGACCCCTACATAAACCCTTCCTCTATGTGTTAGGTAGAGACCATGTCGCCATGTCATTCGATGCCTCTGTCACACTGTAGGTCGGGCCAAGGTGTCATGAAGAACATAATGAGGCATGGGGTTGGCGTAGGCCCTCTCCCTTCTGAGTGTCTTGCATCACCTATGATCAGGAGGACTTCAACCTCTAAGTTCGTGACTGATGATAAGTAAACTCTCCCTCTCTCATCACCTTCCTCTCCTTCTGATAACCACCGCTTCTCGGGAACCACCATTGACGCTTGACGTCACTCTCCACCGGGGAATGATGGATCTTTGATGACATAGAAGGAAGGCTCAGAAAGGTGTTGACCACTTATCTACCTAGGAGCACAACCCAGTTTCCATCAGGGAATCTCCTTATGACGGTGTCGTGAGTGGCAGGAGCAATGTGCCGTATGGAGACGACAAGCTGGGGAAAGGCAACACAAGAGAGAATCCTTGCATGCACGACTCAGTGGTAGACTAGTCAGGATCTAATATGAACTGACCCCTTATAACCAGTCTAGAGGGTAAACCAAGTTCCTAAACCGTGACCCAACTTAATGATGTGACTCTGGATTCTCTACCACTAACCAATTGCAAGTTTCCACATGCATTATATTTTAGGTATAAGTGATGATTTTTTGAATTCATAGAAAATGCTAGGATTTTCCACAAATTGCAAAATTATATATCAAATTGATAAGAAAAATGTGTAAAATCTAGAAAAAATAGCCTCATGTCCTAAATCTGTACCTAGTCACAAAAGTAGGGCTAATACATGATAAGGTTGTGATTATATACATTAAATCCCTAGATCTTATAATCAACACGATGGAAATATTGAATTCCTTTATTTTGTGTCATAATCTGATATAGTTCAATATAATGAGATCAAATATGATGGTGGAAATGATGATAAATAATTAGGGTTTCTAAAGTGAATAATCATACATATGAACAATTAGTTACCAAAGATCATAACTTGCTATGTTATTGATGCACATAATCTGATATAAGTGTTCATAATGCAATAGCATGGTAGATCTTTTGATCATGGTTACACTTAATATGAATAAGGACTCCTGAGTCATTAGACCAATAAACCTAGGATTTTGGGTTTCAAAGAATAACCCTAAAAATAACTCTATATCCAAGGAAACCTAAACCCTATACTAAATCATGATTAGTATTTTGAATATGTATGGTGACCCTTTAGGATATACATTCATGCAAATTGAATATTTGCTTGGAACTATGCTTAGTTGATTGGATGATATGTGCTCAAAGTATTATGCTTGATTCTGCATGAAAGTAAAGGTACATGTTTATAGTTATGACTACTAACAATATCGTACCAACAATATCATTTGATGATGTTTTCTGAGGATTTCTTGAAGTTTGATGAAATAAATTATTTGATGTTTATTTACATTTGTCCAATTATAACTCCACTACGAGTATCACATAAAGTAAGATTATGTGAAAAAAATGTTAGTTCTTATTTGCAAGTAATTCATTGATTATATGTTGTTATGCACTTACACACTTTTGCATGCGCCCCACATACACAATACATCAATATATTGAACAATGTTTTGTTTCACGACATTTTAAGTAAATGTTATACATGAATATATCAAGACTTAATGAATCATATGTGATTTATTGAAGGCGTTAAAGCTAAGTAAAGGAGGATTAGTTAGATACTTCTTGTAATATGCATTATTTTTATGTTAGAAATTCATGTAACTCCTTAGAAGAGCATCTTATAAACAATTTTTGAAATTAGTAGAAATTATTTGCTATTATTTCTTATTTGTTAAAATTTAGATCTTGGTAATTTTAGGTAATAGATCTCAACTTTAAGGTCCTTCTTGAATTGGGGGTTGCTGAAAAGTGAGGTCAATACATATGGTATCACAACCCCATATTTTTCAAATATTATTTAATTGCTTATAATTTCAAGTAAGTCTTAGAAATTTAAGGAGAATTACTAAGGCATGACCCACTGGTAATAGTGTCTAGAATAGATCATGGTTTTGAGGACTGGTAATATTTTTCCTTCACACCATTAAGTTGACATATGAGGACAACTATAACACCCCACTTTTCACAACATATAAATATCATTGAGTGTAAGCATTTTACTTAAGGGGGTGTCACAATATGTGTTTCTTTGCAATTAAAGTAAATGAAAACACCATGAATTGATTTAAAAGATATTCATACATAGTTTTTGGATAGAAACTACAATTTGTTTATCTATTCTATCAGCTAAACTTGAACAACATGACTAAGCATAATATAAAAGATGTCCAAGAGTCTATATCAATTTATCAAATAGCACCCCACTAGGCAAAGATTGAAAATATTCTAGTCCGGGATTGGCCTTTCTATCCTTCAATTGCTCCAAGTCCTGCATACATCATGTCCCCAGTCAATTAAAACAAACCTCACATCAATAAGTGATATTTGGCACTTTATAAGATAGAAAATAATAACAACTTGACATGAAGTAACTTGACTTGAAATAAAATTGACATGAACTTAACCATAAATTTTCTTAGGAATTCTTTGAATAACTTCATTCATGATGAATTGAATGAGTGAATGTATGCTACTTCTATTAATTCCCCATAGGAGCCCATAGTATCTAGGAAGCCCATAATGCTTGGAAAGCCCATTACAACCCAAATGTCCATGATCGAGGTCCATATAAACATTTAGTATATTCCATAATTTAATCATCATCTTAGATCTTTACTTAATTATTAAATGTCCTTATTCTTAATTTTGACCATAATGGGATTGCTCCTTCTTAGTTCCATAATGGGATTTCTCCCCTTGAATAATAATGCAATTTCTCCCTCTTAATGTCTTAATGCATTTTCTCCCTTCATAATTTCTTAATGGGATTAATACCTTCTTTTAACATAATTCATTAAACATATATGATAGTCATAGTTGAGGTTTTATAATAGAACATAGGTAACCAGTCACACAATAATATCTATACATGATGTTATCTTAGAAAGAAACATAATAATGTATTTAACCATAAATTAAACATTCAGTACACCAAAATTTACTTGTGCCAAATATGGATGGTTTGGTTACCTATAGAAAACCACCATAGGTCACGTCCACTGACTTTATTGAGTGTGCTAATAACCCATAATTTGATTAAAATCATAATATGTACATAAGTTTATAATCCATAAACGTTACTATTGGTCTTTAAATTATTGAAGAATTTCTATGTTCAAAATAGGGTTTCAAAATAGTGTAAAGAGATAGAGAATCAAAAGAGTTTTCCAACAAATATTTTTCCATCATTTTATGATATCATATATAAAATTTATGAATTTTGCAACATAGATCAATCAGAAGTCAGGAAAACCATAGCGTGACACAAATTCAACTAAAAAATAAACCTGATATCAATGAAGTGGGAAAAGACAGGAAAACACAAGTGCATGTGACACATAAATCCATATAATGGGGGTACATTCTTCATTTAGTAATTTTAAATACATGCAATTGATAAAAAACATGTTTGTGAAAACCCTGAATTGGCCTTTCAAACAAAATTATTCAATTATATATACTAGGGTACCATGGCCAATTCATGACCTAGTTTCTTCTCTATTTCTCCATGGTGAGGAGCTTCCCTAAAGGAGCTCCATGTCTTCGATCTAAGACAAGATTCATAGCCATTCAAGGATATCCAACCTCCCCATCGTGTAACTGGAAGGAACCACATCCAATGAGCCTTGTCTTAGATTATGGGGAGTATGGGAGACTGAGCAGTGACTGTCCATGGTGGGTCATAGCATGGCATATAACTAGAACCAAGAAAAACATGACGTTAGGACAAAAATGGAACAAATTTTTTTGCAAAAACAAACCCAAACCATAGAAAACATAGAGAAAAGAAAAAGGGCAAAGAGTTGATGATTGTGTTGGGAGAATGACAAAAATAGGGGAAGGTAATCTTGGAGTTCAAATCAATGAGCTAGGCCTCAAACATGAGCTAAATCTGGTGCAAGAACCACAAGTGGACAGGAGGACTCAGCTAAAGTCTCACCCAGGTCAGGGGTCCAAAGAAGCTTCCTGACGTTGAAAATTGGTGATGGTAAATCATCGAGCTATAGGGTAGGTAGTTTGGGGATAAAACTTGGAAAAGTGGCAGTTGAGAAGGCCATACTAAGGTCTAAAGATGCTTTAAAAGGTGACCAATTTCTTGTTTGGAGGTGGCGAGGGCTATGAGGAAAGATGGCTGTCATAAAACCAAAACCAAGTTGGTCATGGAGGTTGGGAGCATTGGAAGTGCAATAGGTGGTGATGGAGGAAAACTTTTGGGATGGTGGTGCTTTTGGATCCCTTAAGTAGGTAAGGGAAGGGATATGGTGGCATCTACAAATCAGGGGTAGTGCCAATAGGAAAGCCCTAATTGGGCATGTCTCTTACAATGAGAGGGAGGGGGTGGGAGATAGCTCATTTGATTTGGGAAGGTCTCACAAATTAATTAGAGAAAAAAATTGCAAAGAGATGGTGAGTTGGGAGAGAGAGAGGGCGAGAGATAAAGCACGACTAACTAGTTTTAGACCAGCAAAGAAAGTGAGATATGGGATACAATGTGTTGGTCATTTGATTGGGAATGGGTGGTGGATGATGAGTGCAAGAATGGAAAGAATGAAAAATGGTGTGTGACATGGAGGAAAATCCGTAATCATAGGATTAATCATGCATTAATTGAATGCATTAATATTTCTTTGGTTAAACCATATTAAAACTTCATAAATTTATTTAGGGGGTCACAAAAAGTCAAAATGACCCCAAATTTTCACTATCAGCTAATCACATAGTTTAGATCCTTCCTAGACAATGAAATTTGATCTTTAAATATGTTTAGTCCATGGTTTCCATATGGGACACTTACTTAATTCTATGTATCTAAATGATGATATAAATAAAAACTGCTTTCCTTTGTGAGCATTTTGTCAAATTTCGAGATCAATACTTATTACTCACTCAAAATTTATGTTTCATATCATTTTATGCCTTTTGGATAATTTTCTATGTTTCATATCATTTTTATGCCTTTTGGATAATTTTCTTGAAGAATGAGAGAAGAGAGAAGATAATGTTACATGTATTTAGGAGGGGAAAGAAAGTAATATCAACATCATGTGAATGAATGGAAATTCTTTCCATGCATTCAAAATTAATCTATTAAGTGCATTACTTTTTTCTTTATGTGTTTTAAGTATTGTAAAGAGGAGGAGAGACAAATACTGGGCAATAATACTTTCTTTTTATGCTAAAAACTATAAAAATAAAAAGAAAAACATCATGTTGAAGTTAACTTAATGCTTTTTTTAATTATATTCTTTTTCATCTTCCTCTTTTATTTATTTTTAAACACTTTCAGGGATGAATGATGAAAAGAAAAGAGAAAGGGAAACTAATATCCATCAATTTGAATTAATGGAACACATAATTCATATACAAAATAGAAAAGTATTTTATGTCTTATTTTATTTTATTTCATTTTTCTTACTTCATTATTTTATAAATAAATTGCATTTCAGGGTCTTTTTGCGTTAAGTCCCTCACCTTCATTTATTTAAGAAAACCAGATTATAAGGCTTAAATTAATAGTGAAAAAATTGGGGGTGTGACAATCCTACCCACCTTAAAATAATTTTTGTCCTCAAAATTTTCTTTATGCTACTACCCACCATAGGGTTTTTCTTTCCTCTTCATTTAATGATAGTTAACATTTCAAGATCGACTTATGTTCACAATTTTGCATGAAAAGAGATATGTAACATATGACAGTTAAAGTTCATAACAAATTTATGTGAACATGAATTAACTATTACTTTGGTCTACTACTCAACTTATACTTAGGTTTATGAAACCAAACATATCACTATACTAAGGGCATCTACCTCAAACATGTCACAAATATCTAACATTAGCTTTAGATGACTAACTAACCTTAGGTCTTTAGGTACCTCCTACATTTCTTGATAAGTTTTAATGAGGAACATACCCAAAGATGCGGGATCTTATCATGCTACCTCTCACTAACCTAGTAATACATGAGTCCAATACCATATGGACTAGAAAGAAAGGAGAAATGCATCAAAAGGATAATGCTTATGACATCCCTCTTTTATCTCAATTGGTTGACCTTGACCATTGAGAATGGAGAGACTATCTCATTAGCTAGGGTTAGGTTTATATTTGAGATCTAACTAGCTAAACGTCTACCCATATCATGTCTTATCACTTCTATGAATGTAGGCTTTAGTCATTATAGGGCATGATATCTTTTCTTGGGAGACCATTCTTCTACCTAGTCTCATATCTTCATCCTAGGGTGATTATGTGAATCATATTTTCCTAGTATTCATTTACCAAATTGCTCTGATATGATAGTGTAACACCCCACTTTTTACAACATAAAAATATCACTAAGCGGAGGCATTTTACTTAAGGGGTGACAAATAAATATCACTGAGAAGAAGAATTTTTCTTAAGGGGTGTTACAATAAGCTAATCTTTGCAATTAAAGTAAATGAAAACACCATGCATTGATTTAAATGAGATTCATACATATTTTTTGGGCAGAAAACAATTGGTTCATCTATTCTATGGTCTTAAACTTTAATAACATGATTGATCATAATATATATAAAAGATATCTAACAGTCTAGATTGAATTCATAAATGGCACCCCACCATGCAAAGCTTGAAAATGTTCTAGTTCTTAATTGGGCTTTATGTCCTTTAATCGCTCCAAGTCCTTCAGACATTGCATCCCCAAAAATGCAAAACAAACATCACATAAGTAAGCAATATTTGACACTTTATAACACATTAAAATAATAATAACTTGACATGAAGTAACTTGACTTGAGATAAAATTGACATGTACTTAACCATAATTTTTTTAAGCATTCTTAGAATAAATTTAATCTTGATGAATTGAATGAATGAATATATTCTACCTCTCTTAATGCTCCATAGGACCCCATAATTTTTAGGGAGCCCATAATGCTAGGAAATCCCATAACAAACCAAATGTCCATGATCGAGGTGCATATAAACACTTAATCAATTCCTAAATTTTAGTCATCATCATAGATCTTTACTTAATCATTAAATATCCTTATTCTTAATCTTGACCATAATGAGCTTGCTCCCTCTTAGTGACATAATGAGATTTACCCCCTTGAATCTTAATGGGATTTCTCCCTCTTAACAACTTAATGGGATTTCTGCCTTCATAACATCTTAATGGGATTTCTCCCTTCTTTGAACATGATTCATTAAACATAGATCATAGTTATAGTTGAGATTTGCACAATAATACCTATACATGATGTTATCTCAAAAAACGTTCATGATTTCGTGAAACATAATAATGTGCATACGATAAAATAAACATGAAATAATCCAAAATTTACTTGTGCCAAATATGCATGGTATTATCACCTATAGAAAACCACCATAGGTCAAGTCCTTTGACTTGATTGAGTCCTCTAATCGCTAGTAATCTAATTAAATCATAATATGTGAATAAGTTCATAATCCTTAAACCCTAATATTGGTATTTGAATTATTAAGCATGTGAATGTTGAAAATAGGGTTTGAAAATAGTATAAAATGATAGAGAATCAAAAGATATTTTCAACCAATATTTTTCTATCATTTTCTGAGGTCATATGCAAAAGTTATGAATTTTGCAACATAGATCAATCAAATGTCAGGAAAACCATAACATGGCATCGATTTAATTCAAAAATAAACTTGATGTAAATGAAGTAGGAAAGACGGGAAAACATAAGTGCATGTGACACATAAATCAATATCATGGGGGTACATTGATCATTCAGTCATTTTAACTCATGCGATTGATAAACAAACATGTTTGTGAAAACCCTAGATTTCCCTTTCAAATAAAATTATTCAATTAAACACATGAGGGTACCACTGTCAATGCATAAGCTGGCTTCTTCTCTATTTCTCCATGGGTGAGGAGCTTCTCGACATGAGCTCCATGGATTCAATTTAAGACCATACACACAACCATTCATGGAGAGCCAACCTCCCAGTCGTGTTAATGGGTAGTAACCACATCTAATGAGCCTTGTCTCGGGTTATGGGGAGTATAGGAGCTGGAGAAGTGATCGACCATGGCGGGATACATCAAGGCATGTAACTAGAACCAAGAAAATCACAAAGTCTAGACGAAAATAGAATGAAATGCTTCATGAAAACAAACCCAAACCATGGGAAACAAAGAGAGAAGAAAAAGGGTAGAGAGTCAACTATGATGTTGGGAGAATGACGAAGATAGGGGAAAGTAATGATTGGAGTTCAAAGTGACGAGACATGCCTAAAAACATCAACTAAAACTGGTACAAGATCCATCGGGGTCAGGCAAACTCGCCCACTGTCTTGCCAAGGTCAGGGGGCCAAAGAATCTTCCTAGAATTAAACACCAGTGATGGCTAGACGTCGATCTATAATAAAGGGAGTTTGGGGGGATTACTCGGAAAAGTGGCAGTTGAGAAGGCAATATGAAGTTTGAAAGATGATTTACAATGTGGTGAATTCCATATTTGGTGGTGTCAAGGGCTATAAGGGAAGATGGCTTCTGGAAAACCTAAATCAAGTAGGTCACAACGGTTGGGAGAGCTGGAGGTGCAATAGAAGGTTGTAGAGGAAAACCTTTGGGTTGGCAGTGCGTTTGGGGCCCTTAAGTAGCTAAGGGAAGGGATATGGTGGTGTCTACAAATCGAGGGAAGTAAGGGTAGCAAAGCCCTGATTGGGAATTTCTCATATACTGAGAGAGAGGGGTGAGCAAAAACTCATTTGATTTTAGAAGGTATCATGAATCAATTGGATAAGAAAACTCACGAAGAGATGTCTAGATGAGAGAGACAGAGGCCGAGAGAGAAAGAACATCTAACTGGTTTCAGACCAGTAAAGAAAGCAGGAGGTGGGATACCATGTGTTGGCTATTAGATGGGGAATTGGCGGTGGATGGTGACTTCGAGAAAAGAAAGAAAGAAAAAGAGATGTGTGATAGGGAGGAAAATCTGAAACTATAGAGTTATTTTGGCATTAATTTAATACATTAATATTTCCTTGGTTAAACTATATGAAAACTTTCCACATTCACTTAGGGGGTCAAATAAAGTCATAATGATCCCAAATTTGGAACATAGTCTAATTACATAGTCGAGATCCTCACTAGAAATGAAATTTGAATTTTATTTATGTTTTTTAATGGTTTCCATATGATCCACTTACTTAATTCTTCTGTATTAAAGGATGAGATAAATAGAAAATGCTTTCCTTTCTGAGCCTTTAGTCAAATTTCCAGATCAATACTTATTACTCACTCAAGATTTATGCTTCATATCCTTTTTATGCCTTTTTGGAGAGTTTTCTTGAAGAAAGATACAAGAGAGAAGATAATGTTACATGTATTTAGTAGGGGAAAGAAAGTAATTTCAGCTTCATGTGGTTGAATGAATATCCTTTTCCATGCATTCAAAATTAAGCCATTAAGTGCATTAAATTTTTCATTGCCTTTTAAGTATTCCATAAATGAGGAGAGATAAATAGTGGATAATGATACTTTCTTTTCATGCTAAAAACTATAAAAGGGAAACTTTTTCCCAAGTTAACTTTATGCATATTTACAAATTTTGTTCCTTTTATCTTCCTATTTTATTTCTTTTTAAACACTTTCAAGGATAAGGGATGAAAAGAAATAGAAAGGGAAGCTAATATCCCTCAATTTGTATTTATGGAGCACATAATGCATACATAAAAGAGAAATGTATTTTGTGTCCCATTTTATTTTATTTAATGTTTCCTATTTCATTATTTTATAAAGAAATTCCATTTCGGGGTATTTTTGTTTTAAGTCCCTCAACTTCCTTTATTTAAGAAAACCACATTATAAGAATTAATAAATTGTGAAAAAAATTGGGGGTGTGACAATTCTACCCACCTTAAAATAAATTACGTCCTTAAAATTTTCTTTATGCTACTACCTACCTTAGGGTTTTTCTTACCTCTTCATTTAATGATAGTTAACACTTCAAGGTCGACTTATGTTCACAATTTTTCCTGAAAAGAGATTTGTAACATACGCCATTTAAATTTCATAAAAGATTTATGTGAACATGGAATAACTATTACATTGGTCTACTTCTCAACTTATACATAGGATTTATGAAACCAAACTTATCACTATACTTAGGGCATGTACATCAACCTTGTCATGAATTTCTAACATTAGGTGTATATGACCATCAAATCTTAGGTCTTTACGTACCTCCTACATTTCTTGATATGTGTTAGTGAGGCACATATCTAGAGATGCAAGATCTTGTCATGCTACCTCTCACTAACCTTTTAATACACGTGTCCCGTACCACATGGACTAGTAAGAAAGAAGAAATGCATCAAAATTCTAATGCTTATGGAATCCCTCTTCAATTCTCAATTGGTTGGCCATGACCATTGAAAATGGAGAGGCTATCCCATTAGCCAGGGTTAGGTTTATATTTTAGATCTAACTAGCTAAAACTCTATCCATATCATGTCTTATCACTTCTATGAGTATAGACTATAGTCATTCTAGGGTAGGATATCTTTTCTCGGTAGACCATTCTTATACCTAGTCACATACCTTCATCCTAGCATGACTATGAGAATCATGTTTTCCTAGTAGCCATTTAACAAAATCGCTCTGATACCATAGTGTAACACCCCACTTTTCACAACATATAAATATCACTGGGTAGAAGCATTTTACATTAGGGGGTGACATATAAATATAATTTTTTGGTAACCCAGGTGACTCGTAAGGCTTGCGCCGAGCCCAACTTGGGGAGCTCAACCCCATCCTGTAAGGAGCGTAGCCCATTAAGTCGCGCAGAGGCCGGCTGCGCTACAGGAGAAAAAATTCCGAACAGTAGCACCAGGGGGATTCGAACCCGGTACCCTTCATGAGGGGCCACGTGCTGTGACCACCTAAGCTACTACTCATCGACTATATATATATCATTTAGCAGAAGCATTTTACTTTATAGGTGTAAATATATGCTAATATTTTCAATTAAAGTAGATGAAAACGCCATGCATTCTTTTAAAAAGAGATTCATACACAGTTTTTGGACAAAAACTACAATTGGTTTATCTATTCTATTGAGCTAAACTTGAATAACATGATTGAGCATAGTATAAAAGAAGTCTAAGAGTTTGGATCAACTTGGTAAATGGAACCCCACCAAGAGAAGCTTGAAAATCTTCTAGTCCATGATTGGCCTTTCTATCCTTCAATTGCTCCAAGTTCGGCAGACATCACACCCCTAACCATGCAAAAAAATGTCACATTCGTAAGAGATATTTGGTACTTTATAAAACAAAAAATAATAATAGCTTGACATGAAGTAACTTGACCTGAAATAAAATTGAAATGAACTTGAAAATAATTTTCCTTATGAATTCTTTGAATAACTTTAATCATGATGAATTGAATGAGAGAATATATGATACCTCTCTTAATGCCTTATAGGAGCCCATAAATTGTAGGAATCACATAATTCTAGGAAAGTCGATAATGAACCAAAGGTCCATGATCAAGGTGCATATAAAAACTTAGTCAATTCCTTAATTGTATTCATCATCTTAGATCTTTAGTTAATCATTAACTGTCCTTATTCTTAATCTTGACCATGACATGATTTCTCCCATTTAGTTCCATGATGGGATTTCTGTTGGGTTTTAGGGGAGGCAGAGATGGTAGCGGAAACAAAAAATTTCTCCCAAAACCCAGAACCCAAAGAGACCTCGTCAACATCTATATAATAGGAAGGATGGTTTGTAGAGATGTACCTTGTCCCAAGGCTTGCTCATAGAAGTTACCTCACAGCTAGCACGGTCTTCACCTCTGGTCTTAGACGGCGTCTGTGCAGCTCCTGGTCGCACTCAAACTGACGAATTCACGACTATCCTCCGAGCGGCGGAAATCTCCCACCTCTGTAGTAGTCCACACTGACCACCGGGAACTCCAGTTGTCCTACCCAACATGACACTGGAAGGAGTCTTCCCCTTCTATCGGCACACTAGTCACCGACATGCTTTCCCACCACCAGTTGTCGTTCTGCAGTTGTCTTTCCCTTATTGTGCCTCCCTAGTCAGGTAGCACCTGCTCGGTCTCTCCCGATTCACAATCAGAGAGGACAACTTTGCAGAGAAAATGGCATTGTCTGAGCTGTGTCTGGGAAGCCCCCAATACCCCTCTATTTATAGTAGAGGGTTGGGTTAGGGTTCCCAATCTGTGCGGGAGTAGAAGGGTCCATAATTTCCATGAATTGATACACTGTAGCAGGTGAACCTGTCGTTTCATAAACGACCCGATCATTTGGAGACTGAACCGATCGGTTCATCTCATGAACTGGTCGTTTGGGGAGCTGAACCGATCGGTTCATTCATGAACCAGTCGTTTCACTTCCCAGGGCAGTTCCCAATTGACACTCCTCTTTCCATTTCCATTTAATTCAAAGATCAATACTTGTCCCAATTGAATTGTACAAGTGAAACGAAAATATTTTCTCACCAACCTAACTTTCCCAAACTGGCTCGTTTGGTCCAGCTGAACCGATCGGTTCAATACTTGAACCGGTCAT
The DNA here is from genome assembly GCA_963693085.1 of Alisma plantago-aquatica. Lineage (NCBI taxonomy): Eukaryota > Viridiplantae > Streptophyta > Magnoliopsida > Alismatales > Alismataceae > Alisma > Alisma plantago-aquatica. The sequence goes on along the minus strand of OY856413.1, from coordinate 516,877,775 downwards.
CTCACTTGATCCTAAGCTGATCGGTTCAATAGTTTGAACTAGTCGGTTGGCAGTCCAAGTTGTGTAGAAATCAGTCAATGTAGTTCTCAATCAATCTGACACCCAAATTAGTTAGTCCAACACTTGAACTTGGTGATTCTGAGTCAAGTCAATTGATTGAATGTTTAATTGAACTACTAAACACATTTAGTAAACAATATAAACATCATTCATGGATAAACTCCTCTTCCAGGTTAAATCCTATGTGTGTGACCCTATAGGCCCATTTCATGTTGGCAGTGAAAGTCCATAACACTTATGACTTCACAAGCAAAGAGCGGTGCCTAGTCGCACATCAGTGCTACCCAAGTGAAAAGGAAAGTTGGAGAACAAATTTCAAACCTACAATATGTGACTGGTGTTATAGTAAAAGAATAATTCATTTGTCACTGATATCCCAAATGAACTCAAGGCATGGAACAATCATCCTTTCAATGTTCATTCACTTCCTTGATCTCAGAGAAGACTGGATGAGATATGTGTGCCATCAATATCACATATTGATTCACACATGCATGTGCATGCCTTTCTCAATCCTACTCATCGAGTGGCCATGGACATCAAACTCACTCAGGAGGGGCAAATCCCATATCTATCACTCACCCCTCAAAAGCCCCATGTCTCAAAGTCACCCAATCATCACCTTTATAAAAATCTATATTTCAGGACTACGTTTGATGATGTCAAAGTGTACCCAATGACGTGTTGAGTGTAGTGATTTTAGGTCAAAGAATCACACTCACAACCATCACTGTGAGAGATGAATGTGAATACCAAGTCATGATTCCATGTGTCACTCTCACGGTGGGTCTGTCTGATACACAAGTTCTCTAACAAGTACCTATGTGCTTGGTTTGATATTACTATATCATGACTAATGAGATTCTATCATCAACCAACACACAATCTAGTCTTGCGTTTCATTATTTTCTATCAACCTTGCACAATGACATCCGACTAGGGACACAACAAGAATGTACAAACTCTTAACATATGTATGATCTCATTGTTCATGTCACCTACTTGAAGGCATACGTCATTGAGTACTGTCATTTCTAGACATTCAATCTATTCTGTAATTATCTCACAATTGACTGAACCAGAATGAATTGGAAGCTTGCCTTTGATGTTTATCAAATCAATCTTAATGTATCCAACCAATCATCCCATGATTGGCTCTCAGGGCATACATACCAACAGACTCCCACTTGCACTATGAGCCAATCACCCTTGAATCATATTCTTAGTGATCTCCAAACATGTCCCACATGTTCTAGTGCTAATGCAATGAGTTATGTCAACACTCTGCCTAAGTCGGTATTATTGCATGTCTCATATCTCTTCACTGTACGTCTTACGTATGAGATGGAGTTGCCATAATATGCGATCCAATATTCCTTTGCTAACCTTTGGCCTCATTGCATGACCAAGCACTCCTTACTTGTCATCAATGACCGGAATATCTATGAACTCCCAGATCCATATAGTATCCACTTCTATTCTCTAACACATGGATACTCGACCGTTCCCTTTTAAATGTCTTTTAAATTGGAACGTTTCCATTTGTCAACTCATATTCACTTTTATATATCTTATATATTTTGCGATCAATTTTCTGTCATTTTGGAAGTTCGCATCAGTGTAACTCTTTACAGCGAACTCTTCCTTATTTCCATAGAACTAGTACTTATGAAGTTCTCATGGTATTCCAGTAAACCTTACTAGAACTAGACAGACATCCACTCATCATGTCCCACATACGAGTTATCAGGATGAGCATATCATATTGTCATGTCCTACATACAAGATGATAAATGCATTTTATTCTTGATATGTCCATACATGCAAGATAACGGGATGATTACATACATGATAGATCCATATCTATTCTTAGTGTTCCCATTCTTCATGAGAATTGGACACTTGGCCTTGGGATACAAACTCCATGTAACATGGACAAGTTTTCTCCCACTGAATCTATGCACACTGAACCCTTCAATATAAATTTCCAATATATGCTCTCTCTTTTCCAGGTCAAGAGGTTTTCGAGAACTATCTCTATAGGTCTCTATTCCTATCACATAGGAAACGTCTCTATTTTCTCTAAAGATAATTTCCATAAAGGATTCCATTCAAGAACATCTCATTCCTCATCAACATGTGGAATGAAAATACGCTCCCACTGAATCACAGATCCCTTCTTTATCTTTGTCATATCAGTAAAACCCTTTGACTATATTATCAAAGTAAAGATCCCAACTCTGAGTTGCTTGTACTCAATCGATCACATTGATTAGTCCATTGTAAGTTATAGACTTCATTTGCATTAATGGATTCATAAACCGTATAGGTTGTGTCACGTACACATCCTTGTCTTATTCCTCATAGGAATGCAGTTTTAATATCCATATGCCAAATTTCTTAGTCATTAAGTTGCAATCAACAAGCATGATCCTTCTCAAAATGTCATCCATGTGTCTTAACGCTTAAGACTCATACGAACTTATGGATTTTATCCCAATGGGTGCTACCACTAAGGTCATACCTTATGGTTCACATGGAAGACATTTAGGATCTTATGGTCATAAACCATAACTCAAAATATGGTTCCTCAATATCATCTACATTGTTGACTCATCATATGACCGACTCATCATATAAATATTTGAGGTGTATCTGTTTCGTAATTTGAGAACTCACAACACTTTGTGATTCTTAATATCCTTTATTAGTGTAAGGTATTCTCTATTTAAGAAGAATTCATTTATTTGATAATCATCCTATAACTCCTTAGAGTATGACTCCCTTTTTGATTTAGACATCACTATGCCTTAATCATGAGTTCTCTATGATACACTATCATAATCACTCATAAGGTTCTCAAACATTTAGTTTAAGTATCTCATTCATTGATCACATCAAGAATGATTAGTTTTACCAAATTTGTACTTCATTCATGATCTTCTTGAACACTTCAAGATATTCATATTGGTATTTCTCTAAACACCATTTGGAGTATTAGCATTTATTCCAATAGATATGTAAATACATCATATGTATTATACCTAATAGGATAATCATTCTTCCACTACCACTAGTGAAGATTGTTTTATCATGTCCAACATATTCATGGCTCTTAATGGTTCACAACCAAAAGAGTCTAGCTTATCCATCAACATGGAAACTAGAGATGAATTTCTCATGATAATTATAATTCATTGTTTGAGTTATCAATAACTTTTAAGTATCATTTTATCTTATGCATACCAAGTACCACAAGATAAAGAAAGGCATTGCCACAAAGATCGTATCTTTGAAATTGAAACATCAACTATATTGATAGCCATCTTGTCACTACAAGATGCAACAATAAAGTGTTTCTATTGGCAAATTGAAATAGCAGTTCTCAACTCTATTTCATGCCCTTTAGGCTGAAATAAACTGAAAGGTACTCCTATCTATGGCAACAACACTTGCTCCAATGATGAGTACTCCTTTCTTGGTCCTTTCATAAAGGCCATCACTGCTTTTTAGATCTTGCATATCATATATGTCAGATCTTCATCTTGGTATCATATACCTTAGATAAAGAAGTGTTTATTTCATGATACCTACGGTGGAGATCTCTATCCCCTCCTTTCATCTTCTTATGTTCTTCCAGATATAGATGGCAATTTCTGCTCCCTCGTTCACCCTTCCCATATGCCTTGAGGCTGAAGACGGCTTGGGTTGCTGGCTAGCATCAGAACACTTCTTTTCTTTGCCCTTGACCTTGCCTTTAAGAATTATCCTTCATTGATCACATCAAAGATTAGGGTTTTTCTTTCTTCATCTATGCCTCTACTGTCCTCAACATGTCCAACAACTTTGTCAATGGCTTGTCATAGTTGTTCATGTTGTAGTTCATCATGAACTGTATGATTCTTGCAACATTTGTAGCATCATACCAGTAGCCAACTCTTGACTCAGAGGGAATCCCAGTCTAGTCAGGTTTTCCACATACCCAATCACATTGATTGTGTGATAACCAACTGGATCTCCTTCTGTCATGACATACTAGGACAGTGTCTTAGAGACATCATATGTCTCATGTTGTCTCTACTACTCATAGTTCAGAGAATACAACATCAAGCACTCTACATCAATGGAATCCTCAATATGCTTCTAGTAAGCATCTCTTTCAGCCTTTGGTGTGGTGGGAGCGAGTTCATCTGGTTCTGGTATAATTAGGAGTTAGAGATTTTTCCCTTCGATTGAAAACACTTCTCAACATCCTAATCAGTCATGGAATTATTCCCATTTAGCTTGTCCATCTCAAGGACCGATCGCAATGAGAAGTGATTGTTGTTTGTGGACATTTGTAATACAAAAGGAAATATATGCAATTTAGTCCAAAAACTTATTTTTGACTTATTTGATTTATTTGAAAAAGTCTTACGATATAATTACAACTTTAATTAATTTATCACTCCCACTATTTTTGTTCAAATTGATAGCCCTCACCATCAATTCAGAATATTGCAACGTACAACCTGCTTGTGGGTCAAGATCCTGAAATCCTCTCAGTCATGGACCAACTAGGGCTGTCACCCAAAACTTAGATCTTTCAAGTAGGCAACTCTTGCCAACTGCATCACATGCAACTCTTGAAAGATGTCATGCACAACTCCTTTCCATGATCACCTCCATGCCTCAAGGTGCTAGATCCTATCTAGGTCACCTTGTTAAGTCCGACCCAAAGCCAACACGATGAATATGCACCCTGCTAGGGAAGACACACATATCCATCCTTCACGCTTCCACGAGATAGATGGTGCACCACGCTAGGGCGTGCCCACATTTGGTCGATCATTTGGAAGACATCTAAAAATTAATATTTATTGAGGGATTTGGTTTTATAGGTACATATACATATCCAATCACCATAATATATAGTACATATCATATACATTTTATATCCCACAGAAAACATGTGAAACAATAAAAAGCGATGATTATGTCCATCCTAATGTGATTCCTCGATCCAAGAGGAATCAAAGTCATCTAGGTCCACATCACATGCAACATGTACAAGATGAACTCTATGATTTGCCATTCTGGGTTTGATCAACTCATCTCCATGATTGATTGGCTCACCATTAGGCCGGTCGGTTGGGTGCCACCAGCCGTCGACTGGCACCTCCATTCGATCGGTTCACTGGTCGTCATGCATCTCTTCAACTCACCACTGGCTCGTCTTGCTCCAGGAACCGACCACCTTGGTCCACTAGCTGATCGTCTCATGCCCAATACGATCGTCTCGATCCTCTTGGTGTCCACCATTCTTTGTTATAATAGGAAATAAAAACTAATCCTATTTACATTTACATTGGGAAACCCCGAGTTACATTTGGGGGGGGGAGCAAAGGTAGGAAATAATCTCGAGTTATCTCGAGTTACATCAGGAATAGGTGGTAGGGAATCGGTGCGCAGACTGAGATGCAAGCAAAAATAATCAACCACACACAGATTTAGGGTTTATGGCCACAATCATGCTACAATCACCACAAAAACCGATTAAGGGCGACATGTATCAAATGCATTTATATACCATATCATATATGTATATGTAGGGATTTTGTGGATTTATATTGGACATGCATACAAACAATTAATTATTCGCATCGTATGCAATAAATAAAAGGTGAAAAACCAGAAACCGATCATATCAATTATCCTAAAGTATAGAACATTGATGTGGCTTTGATACCACTGTTGGGTTTTAGGGAGGCAGAGATGGCAGGGGAAACAATTTTTTTTCTTCCCAAAACCCAGAACCCAAAGAGATCTCGTGAACATCTATATAATAGGAAGGATGGTTTTTAGAGGCGTACCTTGTCCTGAGGCTTGCATGATGACATTACCTCGCGGCTACTGCGGTCTTCACGTCCGATCTTAGACGGCGTCCGTGCATCTCCTAGTTGCACTTGGACTAACAGATTGATAACTATCCTCTAAGTGGCAAAAATCTCCTACCTCTTTAGTAGTCTACACAGACCACCGAAAACTCCAGTCGTCCTATCCTATATGAAACTAGAAGGAGTCGTCCCATTATGTGGGCGTACTAGTCACCGACGTGCTCTCCCGCCACTAGTTGTCATCCTGCAGTTGTCTTTCCCTCGTTGTGCCTCCCTAGTCGGGTAGCACCTGCTCGGTCTCTCCTGGTTCACAACTAGAGAGGACAACTTTGCAGAGCAACTGGCATTGTCTGAGTTGTGTCTGGGAAGCCCCCAATACCCCTATATTTGTAGTAGAGGGTTGGGTCAGGGTTCCCACTCTGTGCGGGAGTAGAAGGGTCCAAAATTTCCACAAATTGATACACTATGGCAGGTGAACCAGTCATTTCGCAAATGAATCGATCGTTTGGGGACTGAACCAATCGATTCATCTCATGAACCGGTCATTTGGGGAGCTGAACCAATCGGTTCATTCATGAACCAGTCATTTCACTTCCCAGGGCAGTTCCCAATTGACTTTCCTCTTTCCATTTCCAATTAATCCAAAGATCAATACTTGTCCCAATCGAATTGTACAAGTGAAACAAAAATATTTTCTCACCAACCTAACTTTCCCAAACTGGCTTGTTTGGTCCAGCTGAATCGATCAGATCAACACTTGAACCAGCCATCTCACTTGAGCCTAAGCCAATCGGTTCAACAGTTTGAACCAATCGATTGGCAGTCTAGGTTGTACAGAAATCGGTCAATGCAGTTTTCAATCAATATGACACCCAAATCAGTTAGTCCAACACTTGAACTTGGCAATTCTGAGTCAAGTCAATTGATTGAATGTTTAATTGAACTACTAAACACATTTCATAAACAATCTAAACATCATTCATGGATAAACTCCTCTTCTAGGTTAATCCTATGTGTGTCACACTACATGCCCATTTCATGTTGGCAGTGAAAGTCCATAACACTTATGACTTCACAAGCAAAGAGCGGTGCCTAGTCGCACATCAATGCTACCCAAGTGAAAAGGAAAGTTGGAGAACAACTTTCAATCCTACAATCCATGACTGGTGTTACAATGAATGTATAATTCCTTTGTCACTGATATCTCGAATGAACTCAAGGCATGGAACAATCATCATTTCAAAGTTCTTTAACTTCCTTGATCTCAGAGAAGACTGGATGAGATTTGTGTGACATCAATATCTTATATTGATTCACACATGTATGCGCATGCCTTTCTCAGCCCTACTCATCAAGTGGCCATGGACATCAAACTCCCTCAGGAGGGACAAATCCCATACATTGACCTCCTATCTCCTATGATGAGAAGGAGCTTGGTGACCTCCCCATCACGTTGAGGTAATAGAGTCACACAAACTAATGTAATCATGCTTCTCGATTACAACATAATGGGAAATTTGTAATAAAATTCTTGTTGAACAACAATTTGGTTTTTGGAATATCATTCGATATACTTTTGAAACATATGTCTTGCCAAGTATACTAGTTTTCTTATAAACTTTTTTACTTGTTTTTATATAGTGTACCATGCAATTGCATTGACATTGTGTCTTGATTTTCTCGATTTTAGGTAATGCAAGGAACTAGATATTTACACTCATCTACTCATTTATCCACTAAAGTAAAGACTGCTACATCAAATCTAGACTCTACATGGGAGCTAATTGTAAAAGGATGTAGTTGTTGGCTAGTTTCTTATCTTTTTCTCTTTCCATGTTGCCTACGGGCCTTATGTACTAAACCTTTTGGTTCATTTTAATAAAGAAGAATGTTATTTCATTTTTGCATATTATCTGTGTGATTTTTGGGCCACTCAAGGACGGGCACTCTAATCCCTTTAACACTGCCCATTTGGACAGTGGGATTGGGATTAGGGTAAGAACAAATCCATGACAGTTGGTATCAGAGCCATAACACACTTCATATGCATTAGTGAAATGATGTTCTTAATCACTGAACCAAGGAAGCCCTAAAATTCACTATGGTGAAAACAGAGGTATCTAGAATGAGCATAAAGGGGGTTCTGGCACAATTCCTCCTATCTGTCTTCACGGTGGCTGAGGTTCCTCCTGCTCCACCTAGCCTTAGTTGATCCAGAAATGAATGGAAGGAATTCCTATAACCCTAGAGAGTCTTCTAGCATCTTATCTCTTCTTTATGGTTTTCCCAAGCCACCTATTAGAAGGAAGTAGGATGACTAATCATCTTCTCATTCTCTTTAAGGTGTCATGACTTGATTTATGTACTCTATCTATTTTGGGTAACTTAAGGACGGGAACAACTAAAAACCGAAAATAATTTGAGAAAACTTATTGCAATATTTCCATGATCTAGCATTTTTTTTGCTTTGAAAGTTATAAATAAGAAAACTTATATCAGTTGAATACTTGCAGATGACCCCAAAAACCAGGAACAATAGGGATGTTGAAGGGACCTCTGGTACTAAAGACAAGAGGAAGAAGCCCCGTATGAATGACGATGAAGATGTGGGTTCTTCCAATAAGACCACCGATATGGGGTAGTGGGAGTTGAAACAGAAGGCCATTATGGATGCCCTCCATGACCTAGCTGTTCGTACAATATCCCTTGTACCAACCCATAACCCAAAACCCATCACTATATAGGATTTTCTGAAACTCAACCCAGATGCCTTCTATGGGGAAGAAAAAGATGATGTACCTCAAAAGCCCCATGTGTCAAAGTCACCCAATCATCACCTTCATAACAATCTATATTTCAGGATTGCGTTTGATTATGTCAAAGTGTACCCAATGACATGTGTTGAGTGTAGTGATTTCAGGTCAAAAAATCACACTTACCACCACTACTGTGAGAGTTGACTGTGACTAGCAAGTCATGGTTCCATGTGTCACTCTCACGGTGGGTCTGTCTGATACACTTGTTCTCTTACAAGTACCTATGTGCTTGGTTTGATATCACTATATTATGACTAATGAGATTCTGTCATCAACCAACACACAGTCTAGTCTTGCGTTTCATTTTTGTCTATCAACCTTCCACAATGACATTCGACTAGGGACATAACAAGAATGTACAAACTCTTAACATCCGTATGATCTCATCACTCCAGTCACGTACTTGAAGGCATACGTCATTGAGTACTGTCATTCTCTAGACATTCAATCTATTCTGTCATTATCTCACAACTGACTGAACCAGAATGAATTGGAAGCTTTTATTTTATGTTTATCAAATCAATCTTAATGTATCCCACCAATCATCCCATGATTGGCTCTCAGGGCATACATACCAACAGTTTCTGCCCTTCAATAATAATGGGATTTCTCCCTCCTAATGTCTTAACATGATTTCTCCCTTCATAATGTCTTAATGGGATTTCCCCTTCTTTGAACATGATTCATTAAACATATATCATAGTTATAGTTGAGGTTTTATAATAGAATATACGCAATTAGTTACACAATAATATTTATATAAGATGTTATCTTAGAAATCAATCATGATTTCATGAAACATAATAATGTGCACCATAAAATAAATATATAATTAACCAAAATTTACTTGTTCCAAATATGCATGGTCTGATTACCTATAGAAAACCACCTTAGGTCAAGTCCTATGACTTGATTGAGTCCTCTATTTATAGTAATTTGATTAAAATCATAACATGTACATGAGTTAGTAATCCTTAATCCCTAACCTTGGTCTTTGAGTTATTGAAGTATTTGTATGTAGAAAATATGGTTTGAAAATAGTATACAATACTATAGAATCAAAAGATCTTGGAAACAAATATTAATCCATCATTTTCTTAAGTCATATGCAAAAGTTATGAATTTGCAACATAGATCAATGAGAACTCAGGGAAACCATAGTGCGTCATTGATTTAATTCAAAAATAAACCCAATGTAAACAAAGTGGGAAAAGATGGGAAAACATAAGTGCATGTGAGACATAAATCAGTATCATGGGGGTACATTGGTCATCAATCATTTTAAATACATCACGGTTGACAAACAAACATGCATGTGAAAACCCTGAATTTCCCTTTCAAACAAAATTATATGATTAAACATACAAGGGTACCACAGTCAATGCATGACCTGGTTTCTTCTCTATTGCTCCATGGTGAGGAGTTTCCCAACATGAGCTCCATGTCTTTGATCTAAGACCAAATTCACATCCATTCAAGGAGAGACAACCTCCCCATTGTGCTCTTGGGAAGGAATTGCATCTAATGAGCCTTGGCTTGGGTTATGGAGAGCACATGAGCCTGAGTAGTGGTCGGACATGGTGGGCAGAACAAGGCATAGAACTGGAACTAAGAAAACCATGAACGAAGGATGGAACCAGAACAAAAATATTCGCCAAAACAAACCCAAACCATAGGAAATATAGTGTGTAGAAAAAGGACAGAGAGCCGACAACTATGTTGGGAGAACAAAAAAAATAGGGGAAAGTAAAGCTTGGAGTTAAAAGTGATGATCCAAGCCTCGAAGGATCAACTAAAGCCAGTGCAATATCTTTTGGGATTAGGCGGACTAGCCCACAATCTCACCTAGGTCAGGTGCCATAGAATCTTCCTGACACTAAATGTCAATGTTGGTTAGCTGTCGAGCTATAGGGTAGGGAGTTTGGGGATAACACTGGGAAAAGAGGTGGTTGAGAAGGAAAGACGAAGGTCTAAAGATTCTTTACAAGGTTCCCAATTTCTTATTTTGTGGTGGAAAGGGCTACGAGGGAAGATGGTTACCAAAAAATTGAAATTGAGTAGGTCATGATGGTTGGGAGCATGGGAGGTGCAATAGGTGGAAGAGGAGAAAAATTCTTTGGGCCGATAGTGCTTTTTGGGCCATTAAATAGGTAAGGCAAGGGCTACAATGGAATACACAAATTTGGGGTGGCGAGGATAGGAAATCCATAATTGCGCATTTCTCTTATAGTGAGAGAGGGGGTGAGAAATGACTCATTTGATTTGGGAAGGTCTCACAAATTGATTGGAGCAGCAAACTCCTGAAGAATGGAGAGATGAGAGAGAGATAGGCTGAGAGAGAAAGCATGTCTAACTAGTTTTAGATCAAAAAAGAATGCGGGAGGTGGGAGATGATGTGTTGGCCGTTAGATTGGGAATGGATGGTGGATGCTGAGCTTTAGAAAGGAAAGAAAGAAAAAGAGCCGTGTCACAGGGAGGAAAATTTGGAATATAGGGGTTATTTGTGATTTAATTGAATGTATTAATATTTCCTTGGTTAAACTATCTAAAAACTTCCCAAATTCATTTAGGTCAAAGAAAGTCAAAATAATCCCAAATTTGGACAATATGCTACTTACATAGTCTAGATCCCTCCTAGACACCGAAATTTGATTTTTATATATGTTTTGTCCATTGTTTTCATACGGGCCACTGAATTAATTATTTTTATTTAAAGAATGAGATAATAAGATAATGCTTTCTTTTGTTAGCCTTTCGTCAAATTTCAATATCAGTACTTATTACTCACTCAAGATTTATGTTTCATATCCTTTTTGGAGTATTTTCTTGAAGAAAGAGACAAGAGATAAGATTATTTTACATGTATTAAGTAGGGGAAAGAAAGTAATGTTATGATCATGTGATTCAATGTATATTCTTTTCAATGCATTCAATATTACTCCATTAAGTGCATTATGTTTTTCTTTAAGTCTTTTGATTATTCCAAAGAGGAGGAGAGAGAATTAGTGGATAATGATGATTTATTTTTATGCTAACAACTATAAAAGGGAAAAGGGAAATGGAATAACCTCTCTTTTCAGCATCCCCCAATCAAGGAAAGACCTAGGAGACATTACCTAAAATTCCCAAGCACCCAGATTTTACCAAATAACAAATAATAGCAAATAATTTCCATTACTTCAAATATTATTTACAAAATGATCTTGTATGGAGTTAATGAATTTCTATCATTAGAAATATACATATGAGAATAAGTATCTATCTAATACCCCTTACAAGTTAATGTTAATGTCTTCAAGTAATTTCATATGTCCATCATATCTTGATATTTTCATATTTAGCATGTACCTAAAATGTTGTGAAACAAAAATGCATCTCAGTAAATTGTTGTATTGTGTATGTGGGGTGCATGAAAAAGTGTGCAAGTATTATAACAACATACAATAAATTAATTACTTGCAAATAAGAACTAGCATTTTATTCACTTAATCTAATATTTATGTGATAGTCATAGTGGCATTATAATTAAACAAATGTAAATAAACATCTGATAGTTTATTTGATCAATCCCTGAGAAAACCTTGGCAAACACCAACAAACAATATTGTGGGTAGTTATAATCATAACCACATACATTTTACATAACCATGCAGATCATGTAGTTTATACTATAAATATGTTCAAGCAATCTAATCAACAGATCCAAGCAATTCAATAATTAATCCACATGTATGTAAATCCTAAAGTGTCACCATCACATTATACACATTAAGCCCTACTAGAGTCCTAATACAGGCTTTTGGGTTTGGATGAGGAATAAGGGTACAAACCCTAATTCCATTGCATATTAAAGATTAGGTGAAACCCTAATTACTATATCCAACATACGCTTCCATTATGATCACTTAGATCCATTTAACAACATGGCTAGTTAGGATCATTAACCCTAATTCTTCATTTTCATGATTATTCACATTAGCCACTCTAATTATCATCATTATGGTCATAAATAATCTTAAATCACCATTATATTCCACATTATCAGTTTACATTTCAAAGAATCATATTAACATGATTAACAACCTATTCATTAAAAACTAGGGTTTCCATGCATTGATCACCACTATAACACATACTTGCACAACTTTTAGAATTAGGATTTGATTTAGACCTCAACGACATTTTATTCACATAACTCTCATTTTTCTAACCAATTTTCATATATTATGTGTCTTGATCCATGTTACTTATTATTTTTTACAGTTACTTTAAGTTTCCATTATATGGGCCAATCCTAAGTTGACACGTCAACAACTAATATTCTTGAATATAATCTGAGTGGCCTCTTTAGTCAATGGTTGAGGACCATAACACACCGACTCTTTACATTTATAGGTTAGAACATTCATGTCCTTTGACTCAGACCCTCCCATAAACTCATGACAATGGCGAGGTTTTGATCCGACGGACCAAGCCTCCCATTCAATTCACCCCCTTCTCATCCTCTAAGGGTTAGGCTAGACTTATTGTTCCCTTGCCCTCCCATCTAGGTCATAGGGGTTCATTAGTTATGTGTGGTTGGGGCCAAGGCTGTGAGAAACTAAGTTCCATAGATTCTGGTATGCCCTAGTTTCCAGAAAGTATAATGAGGTGAAGCCTCTTACCTAGGGTGCCAACATTAGTGGCTCATGTCTAATGGTAGCCGATATCCATGATAGGGCATGTCAGTGCCCTCTCTTGCCCAAAAATGGATGAGGAAGAGAAGTAGGTTCCAGAGAGGTCACCACACAAGGTGACTGCAGGAATTAAGTTCTTCATTGAGGAAGCACATGTGATATCCCCCCCTCTGTGGGACCAGATCTCTTAGGGTTCCAGACAGACCCCATGGTGGGTTTCCCTAGCATCTGCACTATCTTCCAAGTTGCGGTGATTGTTTCCATAATTGTTGATCGAGTCACAACCACACCAACCCTTGGATATCATGCTATTCTATATTGGATCATGAGGAGAAATCTGGGGTATTTTGAACAATGAGGGGTCAAGAGAGAGAGGGATGAGGGAAGAAGGGTCGATTGTGTCCCAATCATGCACCATGTGGAGCATATATAATGATACTCCATATTCCCCTTTAACTTTGTGAGACCGATGACCTTGATTTTTGGTTGAACATTCTTTCTTACCTTAATTGGATACTTAAAACCTTAATATAACCCTAAAATGTTCTTTGATATCATGTAACAAGCCTATGTTTGAAGTTTGGTCAAGTTTGGACACTATTTGAGCAAGTTGCACATTTATATGCTTGTTTTGTACTTTTATGAAATTTACCCATATCTAGGATTTTTCTTATAATTTATCACATGATTATTGTGCATCACATGTTTTTATATCATGTTTTATATATTGGGGCCTTGGGGTTCCTTGTTGCACCTTGGCTTTATGGATAAGATCTACCTAGGTTTGACCTTAGGGCTTCCTCTCTATAATGGGCTATCTTGAGTGCTAGAACTCAATGGTTCCTCTTGTATTATGGGATACGATGGCTTTACGTATGTGTTCAAATCTGATAGTTATTCCTAGAAGTGTGAGGGTTGATGGATTCCTCTCTTAAAGCTCCTTGGATCAATGGTTCAACAAGTGAAGTGCTAAATCGATGGTAGTGCTAGGGCTTCCACCCTTGTAACCAAGGGGCCATGATCAGATGGTTACCCTATTTTTGGAGGTCGATGGATGTCCTAGGAGTCAATATTCTATGTCCCTCCTGACTCTCCCAACCAATGGGCCTGCTGCATGGAAGTGATGTTGTGGACCTTGGACACATGGCAAACATGGCTAGACACCTCTACCTTCTCTTCTCTCTCACCCATAGCCTTATATACCTCGCTCCTTCCATGAACATGAGTTCTTTACACACCTATATCACTCTTTATTCTTCTTTGCTGTTTGGATCTCATCCCCCTTTCTTGGTGTAGAAGAAGGATCTCAAGGTAGAAGAAGGTGGTCGATCTTGCTTGCATGTACACCTAGGGTTTGGATCTATCCTAGTTGAGGTTGTTTGGTGCTTCCTTACTTGGTTTCTTGGCCTAGGTATATGAGATCTCCCTTTCTTCTTTAGTTTTCCTTTCTTCCCATTTTTCCTTTCTCTTCTTCCCAGTCATATCCATGGTTTAGTTGAGCTAGATCTTAAAGAAGCCTTCTTTCTTGCTTCCTTGACCTAGGGTTTGCTTCCTTTTTGGTGAACGAGCTAGCTTGGATGAGTGGAGTGCTCAAGCTATGGTTTCTATCTTCTTTCCTCTAGATACCTTGCTGTTTAGAGTTTCATGTTCATCATAGAGGTGAGTTATATAACTTACTCCACATTTATTTCTTACTCTTAGCTTGCATGCTCCAGATCTTGCTAAAAAACATAGTGTTAAGTAAAAAAGATGACATCCTTGCCTAGGGTTTGGGCTTATGTGATGGTTCTTGAGTAGTTTATCTTATTGGATGAACCCTAAACCTTGTTCATGAACCTTCCTAGTAAGTGGGAACCTTTTGCAGAATAATCATTGCAGAATAATCATAAATAGGGAATTAACAAAAATCACTAAAAATTAAAACCATTTTGCAAAGAGATCCATTTCTAGGAAACTCTCAAGAAGAGAGCCAAAGTACTGCATACATCATGGTTCACATTGTACATACCCTGTACCATCTCATCTCAAGGATCACACATAATAGTTGTTTTGCCAAAACTATACATAAGAAACATAAAACCTCGAGGCATACAAGACAAAATCTTAGATTGTTCATAAAACCATCACGAACTAAATCTAAGGACCTGAGAGTACAAAGATGACACATAAGACTTCTATCTACAAGACATGGAAGACAGTATACTCAACCTGAGCTATTACTGCAATCCCTACTGTTGTTGTTGTTGTTACTCTGTATCATGGTCTCTACCTCATCATCTGCGTCCACCTAAAAATATTGGTGACCAATGGAGTGAGACCCATGTCCCAACAAGAGGTATAACTCTCCGCCAACAATATTATTATCACAGATAAACAATATAAGACTGAGCAGAGGATTCTTTTACATTAATAAGTAGGATTTAATCATTGTTTAAGTAGAGTAGAGAAATATAATCTTCTGAAGCATTGCAGATATATATGATGAAGTAGTAATTCATCTATTCATTTTATACGGAATATGAAGAACATGTATAACATCTATCCATTTAAGATGTATAAAAGAAATGTAACATCAACCATTGATTTCCGTATTCAATCCTTAAGAAAATACACTACACGGATGATTACATTTTACAATCACACTTATGCCCTGAGGAGATGAGGTATACCACTCATACTCCAACCAACCACTGCGAAGTCAAAATCGGTACCATACAAGGTCAATGGAAGAGCCGACTACCATGACCTCACTTGTCTCGGTCAGTGTGAGACCACAAGTAGGACACCTCATATCAACTACTAAATAGCTTTCCAGGGTATACTGGCATCTTCTCTATATAGCTACAGCCGCAACATGCACTCTCTTTGGGATCAAGAGATTTCAGTTTATCTAGATATCAATCCTGTCATTCGTAATGAAGGATCGAGAGATTTCAGTTATCTATACATCGATCCCAACATTTTTAATGAAGGGTTGAGAGATCTCAATTATATACACATCAATCCCTCATTAGGGTGTAAGGATATTCACACCCATCACCCCCAAATATTCAAAAATATTCCCTCCAAGAGATCCTGTGGGAAAACCTATTTCACCATTCAACAGCTACTGACGCTGATGGATATATGGTTAGGGCGCTACATGATGGAATTCCACTTGATTAATTAGGTGAATTACAATATATTTTAGCATCAAACAAGTTTCAAACACGAATTATAACAAATTCTACAAAGAAAGGTGTAATACATTTAACAAGTACTTCTCAAATCTTTAGAACACATTGAATGCATAACACTTGGGATCTCAGTCCCTTATCACATTACTGGGAATTCTCATCTATTAATATTATCATCATCATGATTACTAGATCTGGATATTCAAACCATTAGTTCATTATTGAACATTGTTACCACTTATCAGGTAACTAATACCTCTAGGTCCTCAGACTAAGGTATGCATGATACTTGTTGCACAAGCATCTCACATGGCTCTCAAGGCCCATTTAAACATCTTGTCACCTCTCACTAGGAAACAACTATTCACATGGCTCACAAGGATATTTAAACATATTGTCACCTCTCACTAGGAAACAACTATTCACATGGCTCACAAGGCCATTTAAAATCTTTTCACCTCTCACTAGGCAACAACTATCTTTTAGGTCATCAGACCACATAAAAATTATACTTGTTATACACGTATTTAACATGTCTCATAAGGCTTATGCAATAAGAGAATTACAACCTTCCCATTATAAGGGTTAGGGTTTCCCTTTATAGTTGAATATGGTTTTAAGTTCATATTATCAATCCAAACCCTAATTCATTGCTCCACACATCTAGGAGCATACATTGATATCATAAGTATTCAATCATACTTATTTATTCTCATCATTTATCATTAAATGATTATCAACACAAGGTATGAGTTTCTTTCTCATCCTCACTAGGATATTGATTACATCATGCTTTATCAACTTGGCTTAACCCTTTCTCAAGGCATGTTAGCCTACACTTATCAAAGTTCATTAAACTCATTATATATTAATATAACAATTGACATGACACACTTCATGTGTTACTCATCCAAGTATATTGGATTTGAGTTGCACCAAGGTGTATCAACCTTGGGGTGCTAGATGTGATATTTATCATGCCTTGGTATATCACTACCCTCATTACTTTTTAACTTACTTACATTTATCAAATTATCTTGTATTAGGGTATTTCCCATCCTAATACTTTATGCACTAACTCATCACATTTATCCTATAGTATATTGGCCATAAGTCACACACTTGAATTACCCAACTATCATCAAGTGATATGGACTCATCTCGAGTTAAGGCATTATTGATATAGGGTTGACCATTATCAACCACTATAGGTGTTTCTCCTATCAAGGTATTAGCTACATCATTACTTGGTGTTACACTCATCACTCCTAAGAGTGTTTTACTCTCACCTTTACAAGGTGTATCAGGTTGAATCATGTATGTCAAGTTGAACACATGTATTGGGTTAGGAGTATATTGAGCTAGACATCATCATATCCCTCATACCCTTACCCATCAAGGTATCAACCTTACCAATAATATGGTGTATTACCTTCACCATAAATGGGTGTAACATCCTCACCTCACTTGAAGATATTGGCCACACCATAATTTAGTGTATTGACCATTACATGTTCTAGGTTATTTACCACCTTACCACTTTTATAATCTAGTATATTGGGTTACCCACCATATTGTTTTAGAGATGTGTGATCAACACCATATCATCTAAAAGATGTATGCCTAACCCAATATCGGTTTAGAGGTGTATGCTTGCTGCCCATATCACTTTATAGGTGTATGTGTGCTTCCCACATCGGGCAAGAGGTGTATGCTTGCTTGCCATATCACTTTAGAGGTGTATGCGTGCTTACCATGTCAGGCAAGAGGTGTATGCTTGCTTGCCATATCACTTTAGAGGTGTATGTGTAATTCACACCATATGGGGCAAAGAGGTGCATGTGTGCTTCACACCATATCAGGAAAAGAGGTGTGTGTGTGCTTCACACCATATCAGGAAAAGAGGTGTGTGTGTGCTTCACACCATATCTGACAAAGAGGTGTGTGTGTGCTCCACACCATATCGGGCAAAGAGGTGTGTGTTTCAACCCGATATCACTTTACCCTTGATGATGTCATCACCATAAACCTCTACACTCTTGTTCTTACTATTCTAAGTCATGTAAAATAGTCCCATGAAGCTTTTAGAACTCAAGGGATCAACAATTATTTAAGAGAAATAGAAATTATAAGTAGATCAACAAGTATGACAGAATTGAAAGTGAATAATAATATAATCGGGTTCAAGTTATATAACCCACCTCAAGAACAACTTCAAAGATCCAAGCTCCAAAGATTCACGTTCCTAAGGTTGAAGATGAACTTCAGAACTCCTTTATATGCAAAGAATCACCATGGATAAGCATTTGGTAAAGAAGAAAAGAAAGGAAGATCATAACCATAGATTAATGCTTCAATCCAAGGTTGAAGATGATCATGGCCTCACCTAAGGTTTAAATATTGAGTTCCTTCTTGCTCCTTAGCACCTTTCACGATACCTCACTACTCATGCACGATATTCCCTCACTTGTGGCCAATATACCCTTCATTTGTGGCAAAAAAACTCCACTATGGCCAATATCACCTTGCTAGACCGATATCACCTTGCTAGGCCGATATCAACTTGCTATGGCCAATACCCAAGGCCTATGCATGATACCACTTCACCTATGCATGATAAAAGGACCCTATGCACGATATCTAAGAGCATGGAGGTGTAGGATTCGAAAACTTTCACTAAGGGGTGAAAGGAAGGGTATATATACTTGAGGTTCAAAGGAGAGAGTATAAGAGGTGTCATCACCTTACTACTAGTAGGTGCCACATGGACATGCATGGATTGACACATGTACTTGCATGCATTCCATATTTATCTTGCCATGAAAAATAAAAGCTTGAGGATAATGAAAGGGATAAGGGTCAGCCCCCTTTGGCTATCTTCTAGGACAAGCCACTTCCACTCACATTATTATATTCATAATTCAATGCAACCTTTCCCAAGGAAAGTTACAAGCCGATATCCATTGCTTTATTGAGGTGCTTAGCTCGTTTTTTCAAAGGCAAAGAGTTAACAACATGATATGGGGGTCTCTTCTTTGTCTCCATGGCCGATAGGGACTCCCATTTAACACTACAACCTGATACACTCAATACAAGCTCAAATTAGGGTTTCCATTCAACCCCTTTCTTGGTCTTTTCATCACCAAACCACTCATAAATGATTCAAACATGGTGTCTCATTCTTTCTATCTCATCTAAATGATAAATAGAGGTAGTAGGAACACTCTATAGGTGGTAATTTTCATATCAACCCTACATTTTGGGTAATTTACAATTTGTACAAAAATTGGTGCAAAAGGCACTGACATTATTCAAACAAGTTCAAACTTGGTATTTAGGCTTTCCACAAGACACCACTTAGCATCATTCTCTCTCTCTTATGATTCTAAAACACTTATAACACATTCAACACGTGACATATTGCAATGTAACCCCTTATCTTGGGTAAATTGCACTTTGGTCCAAAATAAAGGAACATTGCTCAAACAACATTCAATCAGGATCAAACTTGGAATATAAATGTCTCACATGATAACAAAACTCCTTAGAGGATTATATTAAATTTCTAAGCAATTTACTTAGACAAAACAAATAGGGTTACCTCATAACCCAGGTCAGGGTCATTACAAGTTATAAAACCCCTAACAAGGATTTTGTCCAGATGAAGGAAGACAATTGTCATTCATGCATCATATCATCAAGTCTCCACATAACATCTTGATGTCATGGAGATGCCATAGAACTTTGACCAGCGCAAAGTCCTTCCATTAAAGATCATCATAAGATCTATCGCATATGACACATACACATCTGTCCTATCCATCACTGACTGCGGAGTCAACTTTGTGTCAGATAACACCTTCTAAGTTAGAGAAGTACTATTCATACTTTGAATAATTCAGGTGTCAATCCTTATTGACTCACATCTTTAATGTGATAAGATTCTTGATTCTAGGGAGTCTTCCATACTACTCTCTCAGTTCAGCATTTCACTTTTAAGGAAAGATTATGGTTACATTTTGTCACCCACTTGGGACTTACAAGTCGTATCATACATTTTTAGCGCCACTCTAATCTGTTGACATAACACATAACTTTCTTATGACTTATACCAATTATCTTCCCAGTTGTACATTCTCTTGTCATAAGGAAATGTCACTTATTAAGGCAGAACTTATCTCAGAGATACCTCTAGATGTTATGAATAGACTGCCTCAACGGATATAGATATGGATACAATAATGAATTATTTTTAGCTTTGATAAGCTTCCTCTCAAAATGATTCTACAATTGTTCCTTCAATTAATACATCCTTATCAATGTTATGTTTATGCAGAGCATAAACCCCTAACATATGATTTCCATACCAGAGTTATCTCCAAGTTGGCCCTTCTAGGTAACCAAACATTATTCATCTTATCAGGAGTCTTATTCTTACTTTTCCATACCACCTAACACTTCTTGGATACCAGAATTCCTTACCTTGGTATCTATCACATGTGTCAAAATCACATCACATTCCCACCATTTCCATCTCTTTGTTGTTAATACCAAAGTCAGACATACAAATGGATCTTTCTTTTATCTTGGGACATTATATTTTACACATATCTTTATCTTGGAACCAACGTCCAAGATGAAATGATACTTTTCTAAGTATCCTTCAATAAAACACTTTTATCTCATGCACATAAGTGTCCTTAGACTCACTTGATTACTATGTCCCTGAAAGGAAAGAACGCAAAGAATATATTCCTTTCATCACCCCATCATTACCCAGGGTTGTTCATTAAGGAGGAGACATCATCATCTCCTAAGATTATTACATGATCTTTCACTATTCATAAGTCATTTATACTTATTTCATTGTAGGTTCCTTGCCAACTGCATAGGAATCATATGGACGATTACATATCATCATCCCTTTCTTTGTATTATTGACTAACATGTTCATGAACATTTTGTGATTTTATCATCTTTCCCACTTCCACATTATGGGAAAAGATCTTTAATATTTACACAAACTTTATCAAACATGGATCATCTCCCTTATTCTCTTTCTCTTATCATGAGGATTATACTCTTTACTTCCTCATACAACAGATTGATCTGAGATCATCTCAGATTCCAATTTATTGCACTTAGGATGTGATACAAATATCCATACCATATTTCCAATTTCGTTATACTCACTAGATTGTCTCAGAATGACTACTTGATCAGAGTAATCAGAAAGATAACAATCAATGAGTTCCATACTTATCTTATCTTCAATAATTGAATACCTGGCCAGGGTATACAAGTACTGAGTTTAGGTAGTATTCACTTTGTTTACTATTATATTCCTTACTTTTCATATCATCAAAAACATAAGACTTAGCATCCCTAGATTTTCTCCAGGCATTACCTCTACACCTCATCCTCTTTCACATAGATAAGAGCATTTATAAAGAATTTAAAAGAATACTGAAAAAAATATAAATTCTAGTTCTCATCATTTCTTCCCTATGTTCCCTAGGGCAATCAATAGGGAAGTCAATAACAACAATCCTTCTTATGATTATCAGATAAAATCAAGAGAAGGCATATCAAAATGAAAAAAGCTCTATCTGACTGTTACCCCTCACGATCATCTACCTCTTCAAGTTGACTCAACACATAGAGTCTAGTTGTTTCATGTTGTTTCTTTTGCCTTTTTACACTATTGGGTTGTAACTTTCGTAAGCCCTGCTGAGTCTACCTCGGTTGTTGGGTCATTTCCTCCCTTCTTTTTAAACAAAAGAGTTTAGTATGCTCAACATGTCTGTATCTATAACATGTTTTGTCCTTGTACATGGTGTTATCAGTCTTATTACGGATGTAGAAGCTAAGTCAGAAGTTCTTACATGTGCAAAGTTAGGACCTTTGCCTTTACTTAGTGACTACTGCTCCGGTGTACCAGGAATTCATTACACTGGTGGCACCAAAAACTTTGTCTTTTTAGAACAACTAGGAAAATGTCTCTAGAATTGTAGTGACATTTCCTTAATTCTCAGCTTACTGCTCCTCCTTGGGCATTTCCATCATAGATGTACTATCTGTCTATACTTATGGAAGAGTCTATTTTCTCGCCATATGTTAACTCTTCCCATTTATTCCACTATTCCACCATGACTATGTCATTCAGGAACCCTTTCAGAACCCAAAGTTTCTACATTGAGGACTGGTAACCTCGGTTGTAATGCTAGTATCTAGTTTACTATATGCAACACTATTGTCCTAACCTGCCCAACAAGATCATAAAAACAAGATTCTCTATATTGATTGGGTAAAGATGGAAATTCTCAGGAACTCATTCTTCTCTTTCCTGATCCCTTGCACCCTCTCTTAGTGCAACAACATTTCTCTTTGCAACGTGTTCCTCATGTTCTCCAGTCATTCTTTAAGCTTCATCCTTTCTTCTGCATAAACAGAAGTCACTATAGAGTATACTGGAGGATACTAGAACAGACTCAACACCTTAGTCCTATGTCTATGTAGACTCAGCGAACCTTAAGCTATGATACCAAAACTTGAAATGACCGCCACCAAACTGACAGTCAAATCGTTACTAATTATGCAGAATAATCATAAACAGGGAATTAACAAAAATCATGAAAAATTAAAACCATTTTGCAAAGAGATCCATTTCCAGGAAACTCTTAAGAAGAGAGCCAAAGTACTGCATACATCATGGTTCACATTGTACATACCCTGTACCATCTCATCTCAAGGATCACACATAACAGTTGCTTTGCCAAAACTATACCTAAGCAACATAAAACCTTGAGGCATACAAGCCAAAATCTCAGATCGTTCATAAAACCATCACGTACTAAATCCAAGGACCTGAGAGTACAGAGACGACACATAGGACTTCTATCTACAAGACACGACAGACAGTATACTCAACTTGAGGTATTACTACTGTCCCTGTTGTTGTTGTTGTTCCTCTACAGTATGGTCTCTGCCTCCTCGTCCGCATCCACCTAAAAATGTTGGTGACCAATGGGGTAAGACCCATGTCCCAGCGAGAGATATAACTCTCACCCAACAACATTATTATCAAAGATAAATAGTATAAGACTGAGTAGAGGATTCTTTTACATTAATAAGCAGGATTTAATCACTGTTTAAGCAGAGTAGAGCAATATCATCTTCTGAAGCATTGGAGCAACAGTTCATCTATTCATTTTATAAGGAATATGAAGAACATGTATAACATCTATCCATTTTAGATGTATAAAAGAAATGTAACATCAACCAATGATTTCCGTATTCAATCCTTAAGCAAATACGCTACACGGCTGATTACATTTTACAATCACACTTATGCCCTCAGGAGATGAGGTATACCGCTCATACTCCAACCAACCACTGTAAAGTCAAAATCAGTACCATACAAGGTCAATGGAAGAGCTGGCTTCCATGACCTCACTTGTCTCGGTCAGTGCGAGACCGCAAACAGGACATCTCATGTCAACTACTAATTAGATTTCCAAGGTATACTGGCAACTTCGCTATAGAGCTACAACTACAACATGCACTCTCTTTGGGATCGAGAGATTTTAGTTTATCTACACATCAATCTCGACATTTATAATGAAGGATTCAGAGATTTTAGTTATCTACACATCGATCCCAGCATTTTTAATGAAGGATTGAGAGATCTCAATTATCTACACATCAATCCCTCATTAAGGCGTAAGGATATTTGCACCCATCACCCCTGCATATTAAAAAATATGACCTCCAGGAGATCCCGTGGGAAAACCTATTTCACCATTCAACAACTACTGACGCTGATCGATCTATGGTCAGGGTGCTACATGATGAAATTCCACTTGATTAATTAGGTGCATTACAATATCTTTTAGCATCAAACAAGTTTCAAACATGAATTATAACAGATAATACAAAGAAATGTGTAATACATTTAAAAAGTACTTCTCAAATCTTTTGAATACATAGAATGCATAACACTTGGGATCTCAGACCCTTATCACATTACTGGGAATTCTCATCTATTATTATTATCATTATCATGATTACTAGATCTGGATATTCAAACCCTTAGTTCATTATTGAACATTGTTACCACTTATCAGGCAACTAATACCTCTAGGTCCTCAGATCAAGGTATACATGATACTTGTTGTACAAGCATCTCACATGGCTCTCAAGGCCCATTTAAACATCTTGTCACCTCTCAATAGGTAACAACTATTCACATGGCTCACAAGGCCATTTAAACATCTTGTCACCTCTCACTAGGGAACAACTATTCACATGGCTCACAAGGCCATTTAAAAATCTTGTTACCTCTCACTAGGCAACAACTATCTTTTAGGTCATCAGACCACATAAACATTATACTTGTTATACAAGTATTTAACATGTCTCACAAGGCTTATGCAATAAGAGAATTACAACCTTCCCATTATAAGGGTTAGGGTTTCCCTTTATAGCCGAATAGGGTTTTAAGTTCATATTATCAATCCAAACCCTAATTCATTACTCCACACATCTAGGAGCATACATTGATATCATAAGTATTCAATCATACTTATTTATTCTCATCGTTTATCATTAAATGATTATCAACACAAAGTATGAGTTTCTCTCTCATCATCACTAGGATATTGATTACATCATTCTTTATCAACTTGGCTTAACCCTTTCTCAAGGCATGTTAGCCTACACTTATCAAAGTGCATTAAACTCATTATATCTTAATATAACAATTGTCATGACACACTTCATGTGTTACTCATCCAAGTATATTGGATTTGAGGTGCACCAAGGTGTATCAACCTTGAGGTGCTAGATGTGATATTTATCATGCCTTGGTATATCACTTCCCTCATCACTTTTTAACTTACTTAAGTTTATCAACTTATCTTGTATTTGGGTATTTCACATCCTAATACTTTATACACTAACTCAACACATTTATCCTGTAGTATATTGGCCATAAGTCACACACTTGAATTATCCAACTATCATCAAGTGATATGGACTCATCTCGGGTTAAGGCATTATTGATATAGGGTTGACCATTGTCAACCACTATAGGTGTTTCTCCTATTAAGGTATTAGCCAAACCATTACTTGGTGTTACACTCATCACTCCTAAGAGTGTTTTACCGTCACCTTTACAAGGTGTATCATGTTGAATCATGTATGTCAAGTTGGACAAATGTATTGGGTTTGGTGTATATTGAGCAAGACATCATCATATCCCTCATACCCTTACCCATAAAGGTATCAACCTTACCAATCATATGGTGTATTACCTTCACCATACATGGGTGTAACATCCTCACCTAACTTGAAGATATTGGCCACACCATACTTTAGTGTATTGGCCATTACATGTTCTAGGGTATTAACCACCTTACCACTTTTGTTATCTAGTATATTGGGTTACCCACCATATTGTTTTAGAGATGTGTGCTCAACACCATATCATCCAAAAGGTGTATGCCTAACCCAATATCAGTTTAGAGGTTGTTGTGTGATTTATATATCATCTTTTCACATGTTATCACACACAAATTTGGTTATTTCTGATACAATTCAGTCTCTTTCATGTTAGTTTTGCCATCTTTTTGTTGTTCTACTCTTCCCATAACTTGTATTGCAAATTTGCCACATAAAGAAATAAATTTAAATGTTATTTCTACAGAAACAGAAGAATGCACGGCGTGCAACTCAGACGCACGGCATGCACCATTCCAGAAAAAAAGACTGGTTCACTGAAGCAGTAAAGTACACGGCGTGCAAATCAAAATGCACGGCGTGCAACTTTCCAGAAAAAATTTGGTCTGTTCAGCCAAGAGAATGCAAGGCGTGCACCCAGAAAAAGCACGACGTGCGAGATTCCAAAAATGTACAGAAGATGAAGACACGGCGTGCACATCAGTGCACGGCGTGCACCTGGAGCGCAAACTGCTGAAGAAGAGTTCTGGAAAGTCGCACGGCGTGCAATTCCTCAGCGCTCGCCATGCACGGATCAGCTCGATGTCAATTGCACTGCAAGTACACAGCGTGCACCCAAAATGCACGGTGTGCACCTGGCAGTTTCAGAAATTCGAAATTTTAGAATATGATTTTAAAACAAAGAGGGAAGCCAAGGGACAGTTATGTTTGGTCATTTGAAGAGTTTCTCTTGTCCCAGAGCCAGAGGAGAGCAGAGCAAGATGAATTTGGCAGAATCTAAGGTGGTTTCTTGCATAAAGAGACCATTTCTTCTTCTCCACTTCTCCTTTGTCTTCTTCAAGGTGCAACCAAGCTTCCCCAACTCCGAGCAGCTTCTTGGGAGAGGAGTTAGTTCGACTTGGTGCAGCTAAAGAAGGGGAATTTCGTCCTCAAGTCGTAATTCTTGCTTCTTGTGGTTACATCTTCAGTTCTCTTTGTCTTTCCCTTCCTAAACCATGTCTAGAACTGAAATTTCTGTAGCAAATATGTTGTATACCATTATGGACGAGTAGACTCCTTTTTCTTGGGCATGGGAGAGTAACTCCCATGGCATAGCATGTATAGAACAAGTAATTTTGTACTAAATGCATTTGTTTCTTGTTTCGTTACCATGAAGGTGTCGGTTTACTCTTTTTCTTGCATGTACTGTTGGCCACTTTATGTGCATATTTTCTACCTTCTTGCTTAGTTTGAGAAGACAAGTAGGAATGTATGGAGGTACTCTTCTTGGAAACTCTTCTTCTTCTACGAGAGTAGAGAGGAATGAGTTGAAGAACTATTTTTGATCATAAACAAAAATCATACACGAGAGTGTTGTTTTGAGTTATGATCGTTGCATTTACACCGGGAGGTGAAATGTAACACAACTTTTCTTTGAAACATGATCTTATGTATGTTTAAATTATTTTTGTTCTCTGGATTGCTATGATATGTGAGTGAAATCCTAATGTCCAAGATTCCTTAACTTTCTGAAATCGAACTTCTTTTGTAGTTCTTACTTGCTAATTAGAATCTGTAATTCCTGTAGTTAAAATCTGAATTTTAAGTTTTTAGACAAATTTTCTCTACTCTTAAATATCGGTCTACATTGTTGAACTGTAGTACTGTTGCGCTCAATTAAGTTAACTAAGATCCTTGTATTCGACCTTGACTATACTACCCCCGTATACTTGCGGAGTTTGGTTAAGTTGAGTAAATTATCCTTTACTTAGATTGAAACTCATTAGTGTAAACAACCAACAAGTTTTTGGTGCCGTTGCCGGGGAACTACGGTAATTTGATTGTTGTAATAAGTACTACTTAGTATTCGAGACTAGAACATCATTCATCATTTTCAAATTCCCATATACCTCTTAGATGTGTTCTTAATTTCTCTTGTTATTTTTCAGGCTGTATGCGTCGTTCACAACGAGGTCGCCAAACATCCGCTTTGTTAGACCTTGAAATAGAGCGAACTATTTCAAGTTTGAGGAGAACAAGAAGAGTGGAACAACCACTATTTGGAGGTACTTCACCGTAATCACCGCCATCATCACCACCACCGTCTTCTTCATCTTCTGCAGTAGCTACACCATGCATTTCAGCCATGGAGGATGATCGTCCTCTAAAAGACTTTGCGATGCCGGTTGCCACAAATATTTGTGGAGCAATTGACTTACCTGCTGTGGAAGCAAATAACTTTTCAATTGCCCCTTCTATGATGCAAATGATTCAGCAAAATTGTTTTGGGGGTACAACCAATGAAGACCCAAGTCTTCATATTGTAGAATTTCTGGAATATCTGAATACTTTTAAGATTAATGGAGTGTCTGCTGATGGAATTAGGATGATGTTATTTCCTTTCACTCTAAGAGATAGAGCCAAGGCGTGGCTTTTGCCTCTTCCTAAGAAGTCTATTAGAAGTTGGGACCAACTTCTTAATGCTTTCTTTGCAAAGTACTTTCCGCCAAGAAAGACAACTCACTTGAGGAACCATCTCACAAATTTCTTCCAAAGTGAAGGAGAAACCTTATATGATACATGGGAACGGTTCAAGGATCTTCAACGCCTTTGCCCACACCATGGTTTGACAAACTGGCTCCTGCTGCAAACTTTCTACAATTGACTATTTTACAATATGCGGTTGACTCTAGATGCCGCAGCTGGCGGTGCACTAATGACCAAGTCTTATAGAGTGGCCTATGATATCATTGAAGATATATCACTCAATCACTGCCAATGAGGAGGAGATAGAGGAGCTAAATCTACCTCTACAACAAGCTCTTCAGCCGGAAAGCAAGGAGGAAAGCATACTATTGATGTCGTTGATCTAATTGTTGCAAAGCTAGATGTGCTCACACAGAAATTTGAGAAGATGACCACTCTGCCAATTCAATCTGCTGAAGCAACGTGTGAAGCCTGTGGTAATATAGAACATACTTCTTCTTCTTGTTTTGCCCCTAATGCTATGGAAGGAAATTTTGAACATGTTAATGCAGTTGGGATGCAAGGGAATAAGAAATACAATCCCTATTCCAACCAATACAACCCGAGATGGAGAGATCATCCTAATTTCTCTTACCAGAATGCAAGCAACACTCAAAATTTCCAGCAAGGGCAACAACAATAGCAACATGTAAACCGTCAAGGAAATCCACCGAGTTTCAATAACAGGGGTTTTCAACACCCACAACAACCCCAAGGTTCTTCTTTGGAAGCTATGATGGAGAAATTCATATCAACACAGATGCAATAGAATGAGGAACTCTGAGCAAATGACAAGCTTTTAAAAGATGCTATTGCGCAAGTTTCTACAAAAGTGGATGGAATTTCCACCCACACCAAGATGTTGGAAAACCAAATAGCACAACAAGCTTTAAGTCAACAAAGGACTCCACAATCCGATTCTCTTCCAAGCCAGCCGAAAGTAAACCTAAGGCAGCAAGCCCATGCAATTATCTTAAGAAGCGGAGCTGAGATTGAAAAACCTTCTCCATCTGAGGAGAAGAACATGAAGCAAACTGTTGAAGAAGAGTCCAACACCCCAATTCACAGCGAGGAGAAAGGTAAAGCAGAAATACCACCTTCTTTCAAAGCCACTACACCTTTTCCTCAAAGATTAGCCAATAAGAAGGAAGACCAGAAATTCAGGAAATTTGTGGACATAATCAACAAATTGCATGTAAACCTTCCTTTTGCTGAAGTTATTGCTAAAATGCCTTCTTATGCAAAATTCTTAAAAGACATTCTGACTAAAAGAAGAAAGGTTGATCAAGTAGAAACTGTAATGCTTTCTGAATGAGTAAGTTCTATTATTCAAAATCGTCTCCCTCAAAAGCTTGATGATTTGAAAGCATTCACACTGCCTTGCAAGATTAATGACACCACTTTTGACAAAGGTTTAGTAGATCTCGGTGCGAGTATCAGCCTCATTCCATTTACCTTATGGAAAGAATTAAATCTTGGGGATTTGAAGCCCACAAGGATGGCTATTGAATTAGCTGATCACTCTATTAAATATCCAAAAGGTATGGTGGAAGATGTACTCATACAAATCGGGAAATTCTATATACCTTGTTATTTTATTGTTCTTGACATGGCGGAAGTTCCTTCCAACCCTGTTCTTTTTGGGAGACCATTCTTAAGAACTGTCGGATGTCTTGTTGATGTTCGGGAAGGGAAGCTCACTTTACGTGTTGGGGAAGAGGCTATGGAATTTTCTATTTATGAAGCTATGAAAGCACCCGCACGTGTTGAAGAAATATGCTTACTTGATATTTTTGATCCTATTGAGAATGATAGTGAAGATGATGTTGATTTGATGGTTAATCTTTATGATGATGATGCAACTGAATTCAATAATTCTGAAATTTCTGGAGCACTTTCTATTTCTAAAGCAACAGTTATCAATGAAGGTGCTCCACTTGTTGAAGATAAAATTGATGAAAGTACGACAGGCAAAAAGGTAGAACTAAAAGCCCTTCCACCTGGGCTAAGGTATGCATTTCTTGACCCAAATTCTACATCTCCTGTCATAATAAATAGTGAATTAACCAATGATCAAGAAAATAAATTGCTTGCCGAATCGCGCTTGTACAAAGATGTCATTGGTTACTCTATAGAGGATTTAAAAGGCATTCATCCTTCAATTTGTATGCACAGAATAAATATGGAAGATGATGCTAAACCAACTGTTGAACCACCTAGACATCTAAATCAAAATATGCTTGAGGTGGTAAACAAAGAAATTTTCAAGTTAATTGACGCTGGAATCATCTATCCAATAAGTGACAGCCCTTGGGTTAGTGCCATTCACGTGGTACCTAAGAAGGGGGGGTGCAACTGTCATTAAAGGAGATAATGATGAGTTAATACAAACACGCATGGTTACCGGCTGGCATATGTGTATTGACTATAGGCGTTTGAATAAAGCAACCCGCAAAGATCATTTCCCATTGCCTTTTATTGATTTGATGCTTGAACGTCTTGCCAAACATTCGTATTTATGTTACTTGGACGGGTATTCCGGGTTTTTTCAGTTTCCCATCTATCCCCCCGACCAAGAGAAGACCACTTTCACATGTTCTTATGGAACATATGCTTATCGTCGTATGCCGTTTGGTCTTTGTAACACCCCCGCTACTTTTCAGCGGTGCATGATGGCCATATTCTCTGATTTTATTGAAAATATAATGGAGATTTTTATGGACGATTTCAGTGTGTACGAAGATTCTTTTGATCAATGCTTATTGAATCTGTCTCTTGTCTTAGCCTGTTGTGAAAAGGTTAACCTAGTGCTAAACTGGGAGAAGTGCCATTTTATGGTACAATCCGGTGTAGTGCTAGGACATGTTTTATCTAACAAGGGTATTGAAGTGGACAGGGAAAAGGTCGAAGCAATTGAGAAGATGTCTACTCCATCTTCAGTAAAAGACATTCGCAGCTTTTTAAGACATGCAGGTTTTTACAGAAGATTCATTAAAGACTTTTTCAAAATTGCAAAGCCGTTGTGTTCCCTTCTTGCAAAGGATAGAGAATTTGTATTTGATGACGATTGCCAAGCAACCTTTTCCAAACTCAAAGAGGCTCTCATTTTAGCCCCAATTATCCAACCTCCAGATTGGGATTCTCCCTTTGAACTCATGTGCGATGCAAGTGATTATGCAGTGGGAGCTGTTTTGGGACAGCGGAGAGACAAGAAAATCCATGCCATCTATTATGCCAACAAAACTCTCAATGAAGCACAAATCAATTATACAACCACGGAGAAAGAAATGCTTGCAATTGTATATGCATTTGACAAGTTCCGACAGTACTTAGTAGGATCAAAAGTGATTGTATACACTGATCATGCTACCATTAAGTATTTGTTGAATAAGAAAGATGCCAAACCACGCCTTATTCATTGGATACTTCTTCTGCAAGAATTTGATCTTGAAATCCGAGACAAAAAGGATTCCGAGAATAGTGTTGCTGATCACATCTCTAGATTGACCACGGAAGCTGGAGATCTATTGCCAATTGAAGATCATTTGCCTATTGAAAAACTTTATGCATTATCATCCATCCAAGCACCATGGTTTGCAGACATTGCTAATTTGCTTGCTACTGGACAGCTACCTTCGGGTTTGACATATCAACAAAAGAAGAAATTCTTTCATGATGTAAAATTCTATTACTGGGATGACCTGTTTCTATTCAAGCATGGAAGCGATGGGCTAATCCGGAGATGTGTTATTGAAGAGGAAGTCACAAGTATCATTGCTGATTGCCATGCCTCTCCTTATGGAGGTCATTTTGGAGGAGAAAAGACCGCTGCAAAAATACTTCAAGCCAGTTTCTATTGGCCCACATTATTTAAAGATGTCAATCTATTCATCAAATCTTGTGATAGATGCCAAAGAACAGGAGGCATATCCCGCCGAGATGACATGCCACTCAACTCTATTCTAGAAGTTGAGGTGTTCGATGTATGGGGAGTGGACTACATGGGACCATTCCCATCTTCCTGCGGATATCAATATATTCTTGTTGCTTGTGAATACGTTTCTAAATGGGTTGAAGCCATTCCAACCCAAGCATCGTACGCCAAATCTGTAATTAAGCTTTTTCAAAAGATTATATTCCCTCAGTTTGGAGTTCCATGTGCCGTTATTTCTGATGGAGGCACACACTTTGCTGAAAAACAATTCAACAATCTTCTCTCCAAGTATGGTGTAACTCATAAAATCTCTACGCCCTATCATCCCCAAACATCCGGGCAATTAGAGATTTCTAATAGGAAACTGAAGACTATTCTTGAAAAGACTGTCTCTAGTTCAAGGAAAGATTGGGCACTAAAGATAGATGATGCATTATGGGCATATCACACAGCCTACAAAACCATCATTGGGACTACTCCATTCAAGCTGATCTATGGCAAATCATGTCACCTTCCGTTCGAATTGGAGCACTGTGCTTTATGGGCAATCAAGTTCTTGAACTTCGACATGAAGAGAGCAGGAGAAAAGTGTCTTTTGGAGCTGCAGGAGCTTGAAGAACTTTGTCTTGATGCATATGAGAATGCAAAGTTGTATAAAGAAAGAACAAAAGCTTGGCATGATAAAAGAATTCGCAGGAAGGATATCCAAGAAGGAGATAAAGTATTGTTATTCAACTCCAGATTGAAGCTTTTTCCAGGAAAGTTGAAATCCAAGTGGTCCGGCCCGTTCCTAGTACTCAAGATTTTTCCATATGGAGCTGTAGAACTCCAAGGCAAAGATGGAACTTTCAAAGTCAATGGACAACGTTGCAAACACTACTCAAACGGAGAAGAAGTAGAGAAAGGAGCTTCTTGCTCCCTCCAAGATGCCTGAAGTTTTAGAAGAAGTCTTACTCCAGACTCTAAATGGAGGACCTCGTGGGAGTTGACCCCACATTAGGATAGATTTCTTTTAAGTTTTTCAAATCAAAAACACTCTTTAATTTCATTAATAAGCCTGTCATGGATAAATGTAATAATCTAGACTTGATTTCTACTCAATCCGTCATAGTTTACTGCTGACTGACTGCAATTTTCTACAGAAATCGCAAAGTGCATGTCGTGTCTTTCGAAGACACAACGTTCACTTCAATACAAAATATAGAAGAAAATGTTCTGGAAACTGACACGGCGTGCGTGTTCAATTTGCACGACGTGCACCTGGTATGCGGGATCTGCAGAAAAGTTTTTGGAAACACGAACATCATGCACCGCAGAAACGCACGCCGTGCAGCTGGAGATTTGAAGGTCTGGAAACTTTCTGGAAACTAACACGCCATGCATTTTCTAAATGCACGGCGTGCACCTGGGAAATAAGAAGTTCGGTAACTTTCTAGAAACGTGCACGGCGTGCATTTAATAACTGCACAGCGTGTACCTGATCTTCGAGATTGCTGTTAAGTTTCTGGAAACTCGCACGGCGTGCATTGTCCAAATGCACATCGTGCACCTGGACGTAAGGGAAAGTTTAAATCTGCACTTTACAAAGTCACACGCCGTGCATTCAAAACACACGCTCTGCACGTTTTAGTAAAGTCTAGACAAAAAGGGCCGGAGTGCACGACCTAATCACTCCAATCCTAGAGCCGTGCACCCCGACCCTTACAGTCGTGCAGCCACCGCCGACCGAAGCAAGAGGAGTGCACGCTGTTCTCTAGCCATGCACCAGTTACAACAGCCGTGCACATCTCCTCTTCTTCCACCAGCCGTGCAAGCCACCACCTCCTTCTTTCTTCCGCTCCGCCCTCACAGCCGCTCGATGCCTAGCAACTGCGCCACCCTCACAGCTGCGCCGTCTCCATCTCCAGCAAGCAGCCGTTCCGTCAGCCGTGCGCCATCTCTGTTCGAGCCGCTGCCATCCTGCCGCCACTTTTCTTCTCAGAAGCAGCTAGCAGTTCACAGCCGCCGCCGACCTGCCGTCTCCGCCGAGTTCCTGCCGTCTCCGCCTCCAGCTAACAGTAGCTCCGCACCATCCAACCGCTGACATACTACCATCGTTGTCCAACAGCAGCAGTAGCAGCTTCATACCACCACCCTTTTCTTCTCTTCTCAGCACAACATCAACAAAACGAGAAGCTAGCAGCTCGCAATAGCCAAAGCAGCAACCGCAACACCGAGATCCTGACCCTAGCAGCCGTCTGTGCATATTTTTGATTTTTTGCCCCAAATCTGCAGGTGCACGCCGTGCACTGAGTCTGCACGACGTGCGTCTATCTGTCTGAAGTAGACAAATAGTACATCTACACGCCGTGCATCCTAAAGACACACCGTGCACCTTTACAGACTGATGGCACCAATCAAACAGAAGTCCAGTCGCCGCCCAGAATATCACACAGTAGCTGAAGCAGGATCTTCCGCACCAACACCTCAATCATTTGTACCATCCACACAATTCAGGGTCAAGCCAGAAGAAGACGCCGACTACCAATTTCTCATCACAAGGCGTGTTTTGCCTTCACGGTACATGTGCGATGAAGTCGTTACCAAGTTGGGTTTCAAAGATGAGGTAGTCAATCACTTAACATTTTTGGGTTTACACTATCTCTGCACCCGGGTTGCTAAGACCTACCCCCGCCTTGTGTACGAGTTTCTCACTACCTTTAAGGCCGAAAGTGACCCACAACGCCGCAACATCCCTTATCAGAATATCAGTTTTTGCCTGTTGGACAAACCTTTTTCTATGAATCTTGAGCGGTTTTGCACTTTGCTTAAATGCAACCTTGGCGGTTACACTGATTATCCTCCCGCTTTCAATAGCGATCTGTTCTAGTCTGAGATTACTTTTGATACAGTGCATAGAGCAAGGAATGCTCGGGCTTCTAGCATCCACAATCCTGTCTTCCGAGTTATTCATCGTCTTCTTAGCACAGGACCATTTGCAAAGAATGAAACTCAAGGTGTTGTGGGAAAAACTGATCTTTTCTTCTTATGGTGTTTGGTGCAAAATGAGCAAATAAGTTCTGGATATTACATTGTAAACAAGCTGCTTGATATTAAAAAGCAAAAGAAAAGAGAGGCGGGTGACATCATGTGTGGCGGGTTAATTAGCATCCTTGCTATGCAGCTGGGTTTGGATGTAGGTTCCCTAGAACCTGCACCGGGGAAGAACCTTGTCGATATAAACTATCTCATCTCTTGTGGTCTGATCTCCAGACATGGAAGCAAGACATCAAAGTTCAAGGTTTTTATCACAAAGAAACAGTTCATCACAATCCTCGATGCAAGTCGGAATGACATCAAGAACAAGGCTACTTGGAAAGTAGAGCTACAACCAGAGACTGATGAGCAGACACCCACCAGGGGTGCCAGCAGCTCTACACCAGGGCCTACATCAGGAGCCCCTACCCCTCTGCCACCGTCCACTGGTACTCAGACTGAGTACAGCTGGACAATGCCGGATGTTCAGCACCTTTACGGCTACGTGCAGTGGCGATTTGATCATTTGAACACCTGCCTAGACCAAATGGGCTCGCAGTATGACACTAGGTTTGACCATTTGAGTGCACAATACTCAACTATGTATGACATGGTCAACCGGATGGATGTGTGGCACATCTCGCAAAGCCATTACCCTACACCGCAGTCCTTCCAGTCCCCCCCCCCACCAGGAGACCACAACTCTAGAAACTCCACAACATGAGTTCCCCCAGGACCAGCAACCCCAGGACCACCACCAGTAGCAGCCAGAATCATCCGCAACGCCAATGGACATCCCTGACATCATTAGTCAGTTCTTCCCTGAGCCGGGAGGCGGCGGATCATTTTTCTGATCCATTCATGACAGGTATCCAGTTGTGAACTCCTAAAGTTCGATTGAAGCAGTGAGGACACTGCTGATTTCAAGCTTAGGGGGGAGCAACCGGATGGTATTGGTATCCTAGTTCTTTTAGCTTTTACTTTTCATGTTATTTGCTTCTTGTCATTTGCTTTTGTTTTGTTTTCACTTTTTAGTTGTTGTTTTCAGTTCTTCTTTTCAGATGGCATGTCTAGTATGATATGAGATTCATCTTTTATATGTGGATAGAACTCCTATGCTTAACTGTTTGTCCTCTTTTGATGAGAAATATCATTTGAAGAAGTTGTAAAAGGCATGCATTAATCAAATGAAACCTTTTGACCATCAACATGTTCTTAACTCTAGTTTATGCCTCTAGCCTGAACATTCATCTTTCACATCCTTGATTGCTTAAAACATGTAATGGTTTCAGTTTTTGTGAGTAAATTAACTTCAAAACATCATTTAGAATATGGGATGACCTTGCCAAGCTCTTAGTGCATTTGCAAACACTCTTTCAATGAAAAATATTCAAAACAAATGAATGAAATCTAGCTAATGTTGCAATTTAGTTGACTCTCCCATGTTTTGGAAAAAAAATTAAATAACTCCTATACCCCATTAAAGATGGCTAATCTGCCCACATATCATGCTAGCCTAGTGTAAGTCCGATCTGGCCACGATGGTTAGGTGATATGTCTTAAAAGAGGGTAAAATACCCCAACCGACATTCCACATGTGCATAAGACTACATTAGCAGCCGAGTGTCGGAACCCATAATCCTTTGTCATATCTTTTTTTTGGGAAAAGGAGAGTACAACAAAAATTGTCAATTTTTAACTAAGATTTCATCTTTTGTATCCTTAATAGTTGAGAGTTTGAGTTGCACATCCACTAATTGTTTGGCTTGGTCATCCAAATTCTACCTAGTATTGTTCAATTGATTGATTCATTAAATTGAAACCACCCCTGCTGAACTAAAAATCTCTTTCTTGGGTGTTTGAGTTGAATTAATGGATATGAGCATATACATGTTAATCATGGTTGGTTTGGTTTTATACACACCTTTCATTTCATTTGATCTATTCATGTTCTTGACAATTCTTCATTTATATTTCTATGCTCTCTTTGCTTGAGGACAAGAAATGGTTTAAGCTTAGGGGGATTTGTTGTGTGATTTATATATCATCTTTTCACATGTTATCACACACAAATTTGGTTCATTCTGATACAATTCAGTCTCTTTCATGTTAGTTTTGCCATCTTTTTGTTGTTCTACTCTTCCCATAACTTGTATTGCAAATTTGCCACAAAAAGAACTAAATTTAAATGTTATTTCTACATAAACAGAAGAATGCACGGCGTGCAACTCAGACGCACAGCGTGCACCATTCCAGAAAAAAAAGACTGGTTCGTTGAAGCAGTAAAGTGCACAGCGTGCAAATCAAAATGCACGGAGTGCAACTTTCCAAAAAAAATCCGGTCTATTCAGCCAAGAGAATGCACGGCGTGCACCCAGAAAACGCACAGCGTGCGAGATTCCAGAAATGTACAGAAGACGAAGACATGGCGTGCACATCGGTGCACGGCGTGCACCTGGAGCGCAAACTGCTGAAGAAGAGTTCTAGAAAGTCGCACGACGTGAAATTCCTCAGCGCACTCCGTGCATGGATCAACCCGATGTCAACTGCACTGCAAGTGCACGACGTGCACCCAAAATGCACGGCGTGCACCTGGCAGTTTCAGAAATTTGAAATTTCAGAATACGATTTTAAAACAAAGAGGGAAGCCAAGGGATAGTTACGTTCGGTCATTTGAAGAGTTTCTCTTGTCCTAGAGCCAGAGGAGAGCAGAGCAAGACGAATTTGGAGGAATCTAAGGTGGTTTCTTGCATAAAGAGACCATTTCTTCTTCTCCACTTCTCCTTTGTCTTCTTCACGGTGCAGCCAAGCTTCCCCAACTCCGAACAGCTTCTTGGGAGAGGAGTTAGTTCGACTTGGTGCAGCTAAAGAAGGGGAATTTTGTCCTCAAGCCGGAATTCTTGCTTCTTGTGGTTACATCTTCAGTTCTCTTTGTCTTTCCCTTCCTAAACCATGTCTAGAACTGAAATTTCTATAGCAAATCTGTTGTATACCATTATGGACGAGTAGACTCCTTTTTCTTGGGCATGGGAGAGTAACTCCCATGTCATAGCATGTATAGAACAAGTAATTTCGTACTAAATGCATTTGTTTCTTGTTTCGTTACCATGAAGGTGCCGATTTACTCTTTTTCTTGCATGTACTATTGGCCACTTTATGTGCATATTTTCTGCCTTCTTGCTTAGTTTGAGAAGACAAGTAGGAATGTATGGAGGTACTCTTCTTGGCAACTCTTCTTCTTCTATGAGAGTAGAGAGGAATGAGTTGAAGAACTGTTTGTGATCATAAATGAAAATCATACACGAGAGTGTTGTTTTGAGTTATGATCGTTGCATTTACACCGGGAGGTGAAATGTAACACAACTTTTCTTTGAAACATGATCTTATGTATGTTTAAATTATTTTTGTTCTCTTGATTGCTATGATATGTGAGTGAAATCCTAATGTCCAAGATTCGTTAACTTTCTGAAATCGAACTTCTTTTGTGGTTCTTACTTGCTAATTAGAATCTGTAATTCCTGTAGTTAAAATCTGAATTTTAAGTTTTTAGACAAAACTTCTCTACTCTTAAATATCGGTCTAGATTGTTGAACTGTAGTACTGTTGCACTCAATTAAGTTAACTAAGCTCCTTGTGTTCGACCTTAACTATACTACCCCCGTATATTTGCGGAGTTTGGTTAAGTTGAGTAAACTATCCTTTACTTGGATTGAAACTCGTTAGTGTAAACAACCAACAGAGGTGTATGCTTACTACCCATATCACTTTAGAGGTGTATGTGTTCTTACCATATCGGGCAAGAGGTGTATGCTTGTTTGCCATATCACTTTAGAGGTAAAAGTGTGCTTACCATATCGGGCAAGAGGTGTATTCTTGCTTGCCATATCACTTTAGAGGTGTATGTGTACGTCACACCATATCACGTAAAGAGGTGTGTGTGTACTTCACACCATATCAGGCAAAGAGGTGTGTGTGTTCTTCACACCATATCGAACAAAGAGGTGTGTGTGTGCTTCACACCATATCAGGCAAAGAGGTGTGTATTTCAACCCGATATCACTTTACCCTTGATGATGTCATCACCATCAACCTCTAGACTCTTGTTCTTACCATTCTAAGTCATGGAAAATAGTCCCATGAAGCTTTTAGAACTCAAAGGATCATCAATTATTCAAGAGAAATCAAAATTGCAAGTAGATCAACAAGTATGACCAAATTGAAAGTGAATAATAATATAATTGGGTTCAAGTTATATAACCCACATCAAGAACAACTTCAAAGCTCCAACATCCAAAGCTTCACGTTCCTAAGGTTGAAGATGAACTTCACAACTCCTTTATATGCAATGAATCACCATGGATAAGCATTTGGTGAAGAAGAAAAAAAGGAAGATCATAACCCTAGATTCATGCTTCAATCCAAGGTTGAAGATGATCATGGCCTCACCTTAGGTTTAAATATTGAGTTCCTTATTGCTAATTAGCACCTTGCACGATACCTCACTACTGATGCATGATATGCCCTCACTTGTGGCCGATATCCCCTTCACTTGTGGCCAAAAACACTCCACTTGGCCGATATCACCTTGCTAGGCCGATATCACCTTACTAGGCCGATATCAACTTGCTATGGCCAATACCCAAGACCTATGCACGATACCACTTCACCTATGCATGATAAAAGGACCCTATGCATGATATCTAAGAGCATTGAGGTGGTAGGATTCGAAAAATTTCACCAAGGGGTGAAAAGAAGGGTATATATACTTGAGGTTCATGGGAGAGAGTGTAAGAAGTGTCATCACCTTACTACTAGTAGGTGCCACATGGCAATGCATGGATTGACACATGTACTTGCATGCATTCCATCTTTATATTGCCATGCAAAATAAAAACTTGAGGATAATGCAAGGGATAAGGGTGGGCCCCCTTTGGTTATCTTCTAGGACAAGCCACTTCCACTCACATTATCTGTAACGTCCCAAGATTTGAGGCCTCAGATAACATGATCTTATAAGGAATGATTGGACTACCCATATCACCAAGGTGCACCTCCTTTTCCGGGAGCCCATCACTAAAGAACTCCATAGTTAAGCGTGCTCATCTTGGAGTAGTACTAGGATGGGTGACCAGTCGGGAAGTTGATCTTGGCTTTCACGTCAGTGAGGACAAAGTGCGCAGTTAAGGCTAGTGGTGGTCTGTGGGGCCAGTCGTCATTCCTGAAACTCTACTAGAGCCTTGGGCAGTGGGCCCGAGTGTTACAAATGGTATCAGAGCCAATTCCCCTCCAGTAGGTGGGGTCCACATGGGCATGGCATGCCAGTCTTGAGCCGTGCGGTCCAGGCATGTAGGAAAGGGCTATCCATGGTTGACATAGCCACCCTTGCACTGGTATTTCGTGATCGGGAGCTGGGTGTCCATGGGCCATTGTGGGTTTGCACTGAAATGGGGTCAGATTATGAGGCCATATAGTTTAACCTTGATGAGGACGTCAAGAGTCTAAGTGGGGGAGATTGTAACGTCCCAGGATTTGAGGCCTCGGATAACATGATCTTATAAGGAATGATTGGACTACCCATATCACCAAGGTGCACCTCCTTTTCTGGGAGCCCATCACTAAAGAACTCCATAGTTAAGCGTGCTCAGCTTGGAGTAGTACTAGGATGGGTGACCAGTCAGGAAGTTGATCTTAGCTTGCGCGTCAGTGAGGACAAAGTGCGCAGTTAAGGTTAGTGGTGGTCTGTGGGGCCAGTTGTCATTCCTAAAACTCTACTAGAGCCTTAGGCAGTGGGCCCGGGCGTTACAAATGATTTAGAGTTCAAAGATCATAACTTACTATGTTGATAATGAACCTATTTGATCTAAGTGATATTAAAGGATAAGATGGATATAGCAATTTGGGTTCACCTAATGATAAATATACGATGGAATTATGATTTGTACCCTTATTCCTTAACTAAAACCTAAAACCCTAGATTAGGACCAAATAGGGTTTTAATGTGATCAATGTGATGGTGACACATTAGAATTTACATAATGCAGATAATATGATGATTGCTTGATTTACTTGCTTGCTTGGACAATATGCTTGAAGTATGATTGAATAATCTGCATGGAAAAGGTATGTGGTTACGTTTATGAATATCTCGAGATAGATTTCTGAGGTTTTCTGAGATTTTCACCGATGACTTGAATAAACTGTTGGATGAATTTAGTTCATGCAAACTATAATGTGAATATGACTATCACATAATATATGTGCCTACTAGCTCAGATCTTGGTCCCCTCTGTGTCTTAATGGCTGACCTAGTATATGGCTACCTAGAGGGTAGGTCCATCAGGTCGTGGAATGACTTAGTATATGGCTACCTAGAGGGTAGGTCCATCAAGTCACATTGAGTTAGATATTGGGCTACCTTCGGGTGGTGCCATGCGACTCTACCTTTATAGAGGAATTATATAAGTCCACTGCAGGGACAACACAGAGGTGTGGATAGGTATGGATTGAGTAGTATGGATTAAAACGTAATATTGGTTGTTAAATGATTAATTGAATGATTACATTGTTAACATACTTGCATGATTATTGTTTCCCCCACATACCAACTTCTTGCTGATCGACGTTTTGTTTGTCGGCGTTTTAGGTACAATGAAAAGAACAAATAGTAAAGTGGCATATGTGGTAATAAACGAGAATTAAAGTGCAAAGGAGGATTAGATAGATTAGTATCTGTGTGGATAGAAGTTTTGAAATCCCAGTTTTAAGAGGTATGCAAAGTTTTTATTTTTACCATATTTTAGTATAGTTGGTAGAATTTAATAATTTTTAATGATTATTTGTCAAACCTTTGATCTGGAAATTATGGGTCCTACTCATGATGACTTGCTGACCGACGTTACATTATCACTATAGAAAATATGCCCATTGGTGGCATTTGACTAATGCCGGAAAAAATAAACAAATGCCACTAAAACTATATAGTGACATTTTTTGACATTAAAAAAAATGCCTCTAGTACCAGTGCCACAAGAGAGATAGTGGAATAAGTTATAAATGCCACTAAACATTTAGCTTTAATGGCTTTGAATAAATGCCACTTATATGCCACTAAAACATCGTTTGGATTTTATAATAATGCTACTATACATCAATTGGATTTTATAAAAATGCCACTATTGCCCATTATGATGTTGTATGAAATTATACTTGTTGTGTATAATGGCGTATAAAAAATTCCACTATAATGGAGATATTATCATGTATGATGCCATTTCATGGTTTCTAGCTATTTTTATTTCATTGGCTTAATTTTTTATTGAACACAACTTGAAATCTCAACTCACATTATTTGTAAAAGAAAATTCTAAATATCAATATTTTTATATGTAGTCAAATGAGAATTACATGGGGAGGACATTTTACCATGCCCCTTTTATTTAATACAACACACATGAGACACCCGTTAATACACCATTTTGCTAAGTACAATAGTTTCTACATCCCTATACCATCTTCCTTGTCCCAAATTTGTGCTGAGTGTTTTCTTGACATCAAGAATATGAATTTGTTGAACTATGTTCACAAATTATGCATCACCATTCTTCAAAAACATGGACTTCTTCTTAAGATCCTTACCAGAATGCATTTTAATTATGGTGTCCATCTCACTCTCAAACAATGAAATGTTACTCCTTCTCGTAGTTCTTACCTGCAAGAATGCCAAGTCCAAAAGTGAAATATAAAGCCATTGGAATGAACTTATAAATAAATCTATTCGTATGATAAAAATAATTACTGAAATTACCTTGATGTGTTATATTGGATGAATTACGTTAAATACATAATCATCAACGACACTACTAAGATGTTTGATGCTCTTTAACAAACCTGCTCAACAATTAATTTTCCCTATACAATCAAAACATGTAAGTAGCTAGTCAATTGATGAATTCACACTGAACCTAACTCTTATGCTTTGTAGTTACAGTTAATTTTTATAAAACATCCATCTGGTATAAAGTTGTGTACTTTCTCTCTATCTATATTTACACAATTTTTACAAGTGAGAGGGGGAGTGGATATAAAATAAACCTACACTAGAATATAGAAGCCAATCAATGTTTTGAGAGCACGCAAAAAAAGATGAAGAGAATTACCTCAATATGCAACATAGATGTTCCATAATTTCATAAAGAAACTTATTGCTACAAAGAAACATCAGTATTGTGATTGGTTTGTCTGACAATCATACCTTGATCGTAGTTGAATTGGGACTTATAATTTTCTTCTTCTTTTAATCAAATGCACCTATACCAATAATATACATTCCATGAGAAGGAATGAATTATAAACATATTGTATTATTGATACAATTCAAGGATATGTTCAACATACATGCATAACAAAAAAAATTCTACTCAGCATGTCATTTAAAATGGAAAACTTATAAAGTAGTTATCAATTGTTGTTATTTATTCATAAGAGGATGTAGGTGCATTGATGGGCATCACACTACTATAGAA
This sequence comes from Alisma plantago-aquatica, assembly GCA_963693085.1. NCBI lineage: Eukaryota > Viridiplantae > Streptophyta > Magnoliopsida > Alismatales > Alismataceae > Alisma > Alisma plantago-aquatica. Next base: position 516,833,736 of record OY856413.1, on the reverse strand, counting down.
ATAGCATTCAGTGTCGCTTTTCTGGGCGTCGGTTATTAAGGAACACGGACGCCTTATATTAAAGGCGTCGGTTATTTCGAAGAACCGACGTCTATATTCAAAGACCAGCCAAACACGGGTACCGCTTTGTATACAGCGTCGGTTGTTTATACAAAACCGACGCATAATGTCATCCAATTTTCGAGCGAAAAAAATAATGTCACTTTCGGCGTCGAGTCTGTAGTTAAAACACCGACGCTTATGTGCGATGGAAATTTGCGTGAAAAGTGTCCTTTTCCGCGTCGGTCATCCTTTAATCACCGACGCTGAAGGTGGTTCCCGCCAAACATTTTCACGAAAATATCGTCCAAATGGACGTCGGATGTTGCGAACGACCGACGGTAAAGCTATTTCGGCGTCGGTTTTTGTAAACAACCGACTCTATTGGGGAACTTCATAACCTTCGATCGCCCGACTCTTCCCCTTTCTTATGTTTCATTGCTACCCTATTTCCCTATTGCGGCGATTTCTCCGGCGATTTCTCTGCTGCTGGTACTAGTTTTTCTCCGGCGCTTCTCTCCGGCGCTTCTCTCCGGTGCCCCATCTCCGGCGTCCCCTCTCCGGCGCCCCTCTCCGACGCGTTTCTTCTCTGGCACCCCTGCTGCCCGCCCTGCTGCTCCAACCGCCTGCGCCGCCGCCACGCCTGACAACCGGCACCGCCGCAACGCCTGGTGCCCACCTGCCTGCCACGCCTGAGAACCGGCGCCACCGTACCCCCTTCTCCTTCTCCTCCGCCTGGCCGCTGCCTGCCTGCCGCCGCCTGGCCGCCTGCCTGCCTGCTGCGGCTGACGCTCCTGCTCGTCGGAGTCACTGCCGCTGGTTCTGGAGCTCGTCGGCCGCCACCCACGTACTCAACCAGCTCGACCTCACCCTACTCTTCTTGCCCAGGTACCTGCAGACCTACCCAGGCGCGAAATTGGTTCTTTATGTGCTGACCTAATCTGCTTGCCTAATCTGCTTGCACGAAATTGGCTCCCTACTCTGCTTGCTTAATGTGCCTAATCTGCTTTAAGTGGTCCTAATATCATAACATGATAGTTTTATTATATGATTTGTGGCACTTTAGGGTGTATATACATGCAAATTATATAAGTGATAGATGTTGGATGTTTGTCAAGGTTTCTTGAAGATTGAATAAGTGATAGATGCTGGATGTTTATTTATTTCATCTATCCATGTTGCCTATAGTTTATAACATTGCATTGTGAATTATTGCATGTTTGAAACTATGAAATTCTTGATTTATTAGATGATATTCAAGAAAACCCTAGTTTGATGAGCATGTTGTTAATCATGTTAATTATGATTCTTCTATATATTCTGATGTCATTATATAATTATGTGATCCCAACATATTAAATTGAATTAGAATGATTTCATGAATTATAGGGTTTATATAAGAATGACAACACATGTATTTGTTGGCCTAGAAACCCGTCCAAGATTTACTCAGTAGGAGTAAATCTTGGATAGTCCCCAGTTTGGGACTGTTCTTGAACACCTAATCTCACTTAGGATGTAAGTGTATAATGTGTATTGGGTTTTCGAGAAAATTTCGGTAGCATTTCCCCGTTTGTTCTCTAAGTACATATGTACTTAGAGAACAAACGGGGAAATGCTACCGAAATTTTCTCGAAAACCCAATACACATTATACACTTACATCCTAAGTGAGATTAGGTGTTCAAGGATGGGATAGGTGGTACACATTTATTATATATAAGATTGACATCAAATGTGTTTGTTGGCCTAGAAACCCGTCCAAGATTGACTAATATATACTTGTTTCCTAATATATACTTGTTTAAAAGGTTAACTGATGTTATAAAACTTTTTCTGAAAATATATAACATCGTTATATGTACTTACACTTTGTTAATACTAATATTGTGCAGTCTCTGTCTTCCCATAACAATGACTATGAATTGGGCCTCTATGTCAATGTTAACGTTCCCTATTGAAGAACAATTGGACATCATCCTAGATGATCGTTCCTTAAACCAATTGGTCATACCCAAACATTGGCGTTTTCTAAAAGGAAAACACTACATGCCTGGTAAAGTGACCCTAACTTTTGGAAATTATTCACATGTAATCGAGGTTGAGTATGATTTGGCGGGAAATCTTGTATCAAAATCCGGTTGGCGTGATTGGATTGGAGAGCTGTATCTGGTCCGTTGGAATAGGCTTTTTCTCCGTCCAGTTGGCGATAATTCCATCAAAGTTTGGATAACCAACAACAACTGCGAGACCCCCGATCATCTTCTGCGGTATGAGCGCACGACGTCACATATCAGCTCGGACAAATCTGAATCTGAGGCCCCTGTCAGTTCAGATTCGTCTAAATACAGTGAGGAGCTTCGTGACACAGCTTCATCATCAAAAAGAAGTTACTGATATCATCTATGAGGAATCTGAATCTGAGGTGTGATTGGATTGGAGAGCTTCGTGACACAGCTTCATCATCAAAAAGAAGTTATTGATGCATGCGAGACCATGTTGGTGTAGTATTTAGTTATCTATCTATCTAGACTTGTCTGTATTAATAGTTTTTTTAATTATGCGCATGTTTAGGGGTACACCAACCCCTTTGTTTAGTTATTGTTATAACTAAAGTGTGTGTTCCCATGAATGGAACTGTAAGTTGCTACATGAATGCTTATAACTGAAGTGTGTGTTCCCATGAATGTTCCCATTTACATGATTACACTACTATTTTCTCATATTGTCTTGCCTCAAAAAAAAATTCTTTTCTTGTTTAGTCTATTTTAATACGACATACTTGCTTATATCTTTCTTAATGATGAACTGTAATACGACATACTTGCTTATATACTTGTTTCCTAATATATACTTGCTTTCCTAATATATACTTGCTTTCTCTGATCATAGAATGGATAGATCATGGATGTCCATTCATAATCGTTGCACCCCAGAGTTTATATCTGGACTTGATCAGTTTATTAGATTTGCCGAGGAACATAGGAAAAAACCTACAGATAGGTTCTACTGTCCATGTAGGCATTGCGGTAACAACTTGAAACTCAACACTGGTGAGGAAATCAAAAGTCATGTCATGTGCAACGGGATTGTACAAGGCTATACAGAATGGCACTGGCATGGAGAGATTTCAAAATCGAATCCAGTAGATGTCAATAGCAGTGCTTGGGTGGAAGAAGAAATTGCCTCCGATGACGTAAATGTGAACGAACCAGTTCCAGCAGACATTGTTGATGCGATGCTGGATAGTTGTAGGGTAGAGCACACCGATCCACCTCCTATCTTTACAAACATTGTGCATGATGCTGAGATACCGTTATACACAGGCTGTGCTAAGTTTACGAAGCTTAGCGCTGTGCTGAGATTGTATAAGTTGAAAGCTAACAATAGATGGAGCAACAAAAGCTTCACTGAATTGTTGACTTTGTTGAAAGAAATTCTTCCTGAAGGAAACGAGCTGCCAATCTCAACATACCAGGTAAAGAAAATGTTGTGCCCAATCGGAATGGAGGCCAAAAAGATACACGCATGCCCGAATGATTGTGTATTATTTCAAAAGGACTATGTAGATTTGAAAGATTGTCCAAAATGTGGTGCGTCACGATATAAATTGACGACTTCGGGGGAGTCCAAAACTGGTTCTCCTGCCAAGGTGTTGTGGTATCTACCTATAACATCACGGTTTCAACGCTTGTTTGCAAATCCGAAAGATGCGAAGAATTTGAGGTGGCATGCAGATGTTAAGAAAAATAATGATGGGATCCTACGACATGCGTCTGATTCCCCACAGTGGAAGAAGATTGATGTATTGTTCCCTGAATTTGGTGAAGAAGTCAGGAATATAAGACTTGGGCTTTGTACAGACGGGATGAATCCGTACGGGACATTGAGCAGCCAACATAGCACTTGGCCAGTCATGCTTGTTATATACAATCTTCCTCCCTGGCTGTGTATGAAAAATAAGTACGTTATGTTGTCATTGTTGATATCGGGCCCTAAACAACCCGAAAATGATATCGATGTTTATCTTGAACCTTTGATTGATGACTTAAAGAAACTTTGGGCTGAAGGTGTGATGACCTATGATGCTTCAGCAAGAGTGACATTTCGTTTGCATGCTATGTTGTTTTGCACTATTAATGACTTTCCGACATATGGGAATTTGTCTAGATATAGTGTCAAAGGAGCTAAAGCATGTCCTATATGTGAAGAAAACACTGATTCAATAAGACTAAAATATGGCGGCAAGACTGTATATCTTGGTCATCGAAGGTTTCTTTCAAAATTCCATCCGTATCGTAGGAAGCGCAAACCATTCAATGGATGGAATGATGAACGGAGTGCACCTAAACCTATACCAGGGGATGTTGTTTATGAAAGAGTAAAAGACATTGTCAATGAATTTGGTAAGAAATCACAATGTAGTATGGCCACACGGAGTGACAATTCTTCATTAAAAAAGAAGTCAATATTTTGGGATCTTCCTTATTGGAGTTCTTTGGCAGTCAGGCATTGTATCGATGTAATGCACGTTGAGAAAAATGTCTGTGATAGCATCATTGGTACTCTATTAAATATACCAGGTAAGACTAAAGATGGGATAAAATCCAGACTGGACCTACGTGAAATGGGAATAAGGTCAGAATTAACAGAATTACGTGAAATGGGTAATAAAAGAACATACTTACCTCCCGCTTGTTACACGTTGTCTAGAAAGGAGAAGAAAACTTTTTGTGAATGCTTGGTAAATGTTAAGGTGCCACATGGTTACTCATCCAACATCCGTAGATTGGTATCAATGAAAGATCTGAAGTTGATAGGTCTTAAATCTCATGATTGTCACACTCTAATGCAACAAATATTGCCCGTGGCAATTCGATCTATATTGCCGAAGCATGTAAGGTTTGCAATTACCAGACTTTGTTTCTTTTTCAACAGTCTATGCAGCAAAGTTATTGACCCTGATACTCTCGATAATTTGCAAAGAGAAGTGGTCGTTACCCTATGTCAGCTTGAGATGTATTTCCCTCCTTCGTTCTTTGATATCATGGTACATCTTGTTGTCCACTTGACTAGGGAAGTGAAAATCTTGGGACGGGTTTTCTTGCATTGGATGTATCCCTTTGAACGATACATGAGCGTTTTTAAAGGTGATGTTCGAAACTGTTATCGTCCTGAAGGGAGTATTATTGAAGGTTATGTGGCGAGAGAGGTTATGGATTTCTGCAATGACTTTCTCAGTGGTAATGACACTCCTGATAATGACAAGAATATTGAGGAGGGCAAAGGAATTTTGGGATCACGGGTGAAAGTAATCAGCCGTGAGCAGTTGGAACAAGCTCACTTGTATATTTTACATAATATGGACGAAGTGAGTGTTTATATCGAGGAACATACCAATTTCATAAAGAGACAACATCCTCGAGCAAGTTCAATGTGGCTTGCTAGAGAGCATAATAAGACTTTTACTAAGTGGTTTGAAGATAAAGTCTTACATCAACTATCTCAAACACCAAATGATATTACAGAAACTATCAAATGTCTCGCCTTTAAACCAAAACCGAATGTTATGTCTTATGAAGGGTTTGACATTAATGGATTCACATATTACACAAAGCGCCAAGATGATAAGAGTGTCGTCCAAAATAGTGGGGTCACTCTTCAAGCGTCAACTATGTACTTTGCAAGTGCAAAGGATAAGAGTCCACGTGAAGCTAAAATGTCATATTACGGTGTCATTGAAGACATTTGGGAGTTTGACTACATAGATTTCAATATTCCGCTCTTTAAATGTAATTGGGTTGATAACACCAAAGGAGTTATAGTGGATGAATCGGGTTTCACTTTGGTGAACTTTGAAATGATTGGCGAGAAGGCTGAACCATTCATATTGGCATCACTGGCAAAACAAATATTCTATATCGATGATCCTGCAAATGATAAATGGTCGGTTGTTCTTCATGGTAAAAGACAGTTCATTGAAGATCCTATAGATGAAGAAGAGTACTATGATAAGTATGATGACTCCAGTCCATTCTCAGTTGGGTTGCCAACTCCACAAAATATTGAAGCTAATGATGACTTATATGTGCGCGGAGATCACAATGAAGGATTGTTAATTGATAAAAGATCACAATTTTAGAGACATGTATGTTTATACAAATGGTAAATGTTTTCCTTTTTCTAATTTATACAAATGCTAAATGTTTTCCTTTTTCTAGTTGATACAAATGCTAAATGTTTGCCTTTTTTATGACATTTTCAGATGGCTGACCATGATGAGAATGATGTTCATGATGAGCATGAAGTCCATGATGAGCATGTTGTCCATGACGAGCATGGCGAGGATACCAATGTAAGTTCTAAAAACATATCCTGTATTTCTATAAAATTCATTATCTTCTAGTTATGTCATATATCCTATATTTCTATATTGGCCTAATTCAGTGTGTTTATTTTTGTCAAATTTTAGGTTGATGATGCACATGTACCCACTGAAGCACTGGAGCAACTTGATGCGCGGAGAGGACATTCCAACTCAAGATATCGTCTACCATTTCCTCCTCCTCCGCAGTAATATCCTCATCTCTAAACGTTTCTCGTAGGATTCTGAACCCCTCCCTTCCCTCTACTACATTGAAGCCATGCCGCAGTTGAACCCTTTCGCCGAGCCCTACCCGGCCAAGCAGGCGTCGCCTGAAGCACCACCGTCGTCGTCGTCTCCACCTCCATCGCAACTTGCTGTGCTAGTCCTGACAGTTTATCACCCCACATGCCTTCCTCCTCAGTTCCTGCCGCTAGACGACCACACAATGGATCCAAGAGGATTGCAGGCGTTCGCCAAAGACTATAGGCTGAGTTAACTCAATAGTTAACTCAGCCTATAGTCTTTGGCGAACGCCTACATATCCTATTGGATCCATTGTGTGGTTGTCTAGCAGCAGGAACTGGGGAGGAAGGCATGTGGGGTCATAAACTGTTAGATATAATTGGGATGTTGATAGTAATGATGAATGATACTTTGTAAATGAATGTTTCTGAATGTTAAAACATGTATTTGAATGATTCTATATGTGTGAACGTGACAATTGAATTGATGTCTGAATGTATCTACTTGTGTGAATCTTTTTATGTTAATTTTGCAGGTTTGTGGCCTGTTTGTAGGCTGATATCAATGGTTGTCGTAAACCTGCAGTTCAGAAAACTGAACTGCAGGTTCTCATCCTGCTGACCAGCCACAGCAGGCCTGCAAACAGATTTATAAAAAAAAAATAGATATAGGCGTCGGTTATTTACTGATAACCGTCAGCACAGACTTACAGCGTCAGTTTTTTGTTGAACACCGACGCCAAAAGTGTTCGCGCTACAGGAAATGGGAGTCATCTAGGACACTTTTCTGCGTCGGTTTTTTAGTATATAACCGACGCAGAAAGCGTCCTAGATGACGCCGTTTTCTGTGGCGCGAACCCTTTTGGCGTCGGTGTTTTATAATAAACCGACGCCTTTTTGTTAAATAGGCGTCGGTTTTTTAACCGACGCTGAAGTGTCCAACCTTTTAGCGGCACCCACATAGGCGTCGTTCAGAAACCGACGCCAAAGGGGGTTAAACAACCGACACTAAAAGGCACTTCTGTAGTAGTGTCACTAGATTATCATTGACAAACTTGACATCTCTTATTTCTTTCTACTAAATCTAAAGAGACTAAATCACCTACAGAAGCCACCCATTGGACTACACCATCTAGGGACTCCCTACTCATTGGATGTGGACACTGCCACTTTACATAAGTAGGAAGATTCATTCAACAAGCTTCACCATTAGGGACAACTCAAGAAAATTAATTGTAGGCAATGCAAGATGTATGTTTTGAGTGAAACCCTTGGATGTAGAGTTATATGCCATGTTGGATGGATAGGAATATGTGATGGAAATCAAACTATACATCTGTACTCTCACTAGTGTCTCTAGAAGAGACATGAACTTTGCGAGCTCAAACAAGGTCTGTCTAGGGAAATACAAGCTTCCAATTCAAAAAGTAAGAGAATTATACAAAAGGGAAAGGTTCTTACATGCAATATACAAGAATAGAAAATAGAACCACCTTGTGGATTAGTTGGAAAAGCATCTCTTGGTAAATCCTTTTGTAGAAGGAACTTGGCTTGAGTGTTCCCCCATTCATCAAAGACCTTTTCTCACAAAAAAGAAGTTAAGTAATTGTTAGTATATGGGCTAGTGGTGGTGTTAGTCAAACTGTAAGAGAGGAGGATCATTTCGATAACAAATGTGTGGACCCATTTTCCCACTCTAGTAGGTTTCTCAAAAGAAAAGTGAATACAACCTAAGGATTGCATTTATCATCAGTTAGGTGACTAATACACATAGGTAGGACTACATACTCACAATCCCACCTCGAGCATCAAACTTTTGGATTCAATTTTTTTTCAAGACAGAGCAATATCATGTAGTGGGTCTATGCCTTAATGATTCTAATTATTGAGTACAAAATTAATTCATATTTAAGAATACATAATAGTGCACCATCAATCGAAGGGTCATTGGTCACAAAAGAAGTATTCAATAAGTTGCCTTGATGATAACATATACAATAGGATTGTTTTTCATCTTGGAAACTAATGCCAAAAGAGAGTGTAGAAACAAAGATGAATATGGAAATTATGCACAATAGATCAAAATGAACTTCATATAAAGTAGAGCAAATAATTATCATACCATTTACCTGAATTTGGAGGTCTCCTAATTGAACCCGACTGTTGAAAATGGTTTTTCATCTTGGAAATTGATGCCAAAAGAGAATGTAGAAACATAGATGAATATGGACATTATGAAATAGATCAAGATGAACTACACTATAAAGTAGAGCAAATAAAAATCATAACATTTACCTGAATTTGGAGGTCAACTGATTGATCCCGACTTTGAACATATTCAGGATCAATTCAATATACATCTCTATAAACCTATAATTTACAACTAGCAGCAATGGTATATATCATAACATTTTTCTAGATAATTGAACTCCATCTTCCATCGGTCCAAGGTATAGAATCCCTAAAACGGGCTAAGAATAGTGTGGTCTGCCTCTCAACTTCTTCCACCGTCAATTGGTAAGCACTACCAACACTCTTCATCACCATTGCTAAAAACAAAAGAAAAATTTAGGAGCAATAAAATCTACAACTGAAATGTTACCAGGAGTGAATAAAACACCAATAAAAGCTACATATACTAACCAAGAAGAGAAAATGGCACAAACCTTCCTAATTCTATCAGTAGCATCCAATAGCTACTGAAGCATTGGTTCTCTAGAAGAATCAGTTGGCTCAATATCTCTAGAATACATCATGTACTAGCACTGACAAATCTATACGTATCAAAAAAATAATGTAGCTATAGTGTTAAGCATTCTATTCTTGCTACATCAATGTTGTAATTATCAATAAGCATTCTAATTTGTAATTAGAAATTTGAAATATCATACTCGTTGTAACTCCTGTCCTGCAAGAGTCAAAAATAGACTGAATAGACACATATGTGTTGCTGGTGAAGTACAATGTTTGCTTGAGTAACCTGCATTTGGCATCCACATAGTTGAGAAACACCTCCAACATGCCAAAAACCAGACCTTCACACCTTGTTGATTTCTTCGTGCCACTTCTTTTAATGGTCCATCAATGCAAATTCCATTGCCTAGATTCAAGGCTCTTTTCCTACAAACTAGGCCATCAATCCATGCATCTCTTGTCTGAAAGAAAATGAATAAGTAAATAGCATCTAGCTGTCATGATCCAACAATAATAGGAAACCAAATATACTCTATAGAGCTATTTAAATCAGAAATTATCTGGTGAAGCAAGACAAAATTCACATTCTTGCGGAACAAAATGGGTATTTGGTAGTGGTAACTGGCAAGTTCACTGAAAAAGAAGTAAGGCCTCCTATGGTGCGATCTAGCTGTGAGCATGGCAACCTCCTTGACCACCATTGTGTCTTTCCCATTGGTCCTCCTAGCTTCCGCCAACGATCGAGGAGTCTGGGGGAGCATGGTTTGCAATGACCGTGGTTGTTTTTGTGTGGGGGCATCCCTAGGGTCGGCGAGACAAAAGTGGAAAAGCGAGGTAGGCTTTAAAAACTGAAATACAACTTCACTCTCCAAGACGATCGAGCACACGCGGTTGGATGAATCACTAATATAAAAAAAAGAATATTTGTACGAATATATCAAGTTATGATAAACATGGAATTGTATGGCATTTATAATGGCCGATGTAAGATTAGATTAGTAAATGCCAATATTGTTTGCTTCAGTGAAACACTTGAACTAGCTTCTTAAGTGGAAATTTAACAATAAAAGCCACTACAAGTATACATATAATGACTTTTAAAACAAATTCCACAATATTAAATGCCACTAATGGCTATATTTGTTGTAGTGTATTATATTCATAATTTAATGCAACCTTTCCCAAGGAAAGTTGCAAGCCGATATCCATTGCTTTATTGAGGTGCTTAGCTTGTTTTTGCAAAGGCAAAGAGTTAAAAACACGATATGAAGGTATCCTATTTGGCTCCTTGGCCGATAGGGACTCCCATTTAACACTATAACCCGATACGCTCAATACAAGCTCAAATTAGGATTTCCATTCAACCCCTTTCTTGGTCTTTTCATCACCAAGAATACTACCACTCATAAATGATTCAAGAATATAATTGCATATCTACAACGATGAGGATTATGTCATTGGACTTGCTGCAGGACCAGGTATATCCTCAAACCATTATTTCCATTATATAGTTGTTGATGTGATCCACTGGTTTATGTGAATATGGCAATAAATTTTTTATTTTTGCTGCCTATATTTTCACCCTATTTCCCAGCATGATGTCCATTCCACATTGCTACACTCTAGAGTTTATTATTGGTCTTTATTAGTGTATAATATTTTCTAGGGAACATAGGAAATTTCCTACATATAGGTTATATTGTCCACGTAGGCATTGTAGTAACATCTTGAAAGTTGACACTATTGGAAAAATCAAAAGTCATGTCATGTGCAACAAAATTGTACAGGGCTATAAAAATGGTACAAATATGGAGAGATTCCTACTATGAGATCAGTAGATATTAATAGCAATACTCATAGTGAAGAAGAAATTGTTGATGTGAACAGACCGATTTTGATAGATATGGTTGATTCGATGCTAGATAGTTGTGTGGTCAATCTTATTGATCCACCTTCCTTATTTAAAAATATTGTTCATGATGTTGAAACCCCATTATTCTTATGTTGTTTGAAGTTTGTGAAGTTGAGCATTGTGTTTATATTGTATATTCTAAAATCTAAGAATAGATGGAGCGACAAAAGATCCACATCTTTATTGTCTTTTTTGGAAGAAATTCTTCCTGAATGCAGCAAGCTTCCAATTTCAACATACAAAATAAAGAAAATTTAGTGCCTAATGGGAATGGAGGCTAAGAAGATACATGCATGCCTAATTGTTTGTTTGTTATTTCATAAGCACTAAATTTATTTGTTAGATTGTCCAAAATGTGGACCATCAAGGTACAAAATGATGACTTTAGGTAAGGCTAATACTAGATCTCCTATCAAGTTGGTGTGGTACCTATAATATCATGTTTTTAATGCTAGTTTGTCAATACCATGGATGCGCATAATTTATCTTAGCATGCAGAGGTAAAGAAAAAGAATGATGGGATCCTACTACATGTGTCATATACCCCACAATGGAAGATAAATGATTTATTGTACCCTTAATTTGGTAAAGAAGTCAACAATCTAAGAATTGATCGTTTTTCCAATCAGATGAATATGTATGGAACATTAAGCATCTAGAACTTGTCCTGTTATTATTGTTATATACAATCTTCCTCCCTGGTTGCATATGAAAAATAAGTACATCATGTTGTCCTTGTTGATATCATACTGCAAACAACTTGGGAATGATATTGATGTTTTTATTGAACCTCTATTTGAAAAAAATCTAGGGGAGAATGTGTGATGATTTGTGATGCTTTATGTAGAGATAATTTTTCTTTGCATGGTTTGCTGTGTTGCACTATTAATGATTTTTTAGCATGTGGGAATTTATTTGGGTACAACATAAAAGGAACCAAAATATGGCCTCTATGTGAGGAGAACACTGGCTAAATATGACTGAAACATGATAGAAAGACTGTATATCTTGGTCATCAAAGGTTTCTTTCAAAAGTGCATCCTTACCGAAGGTTGCACAAAGCATTGAATGGATCAACTGAGGAACAAAGTGCCTCAAAATCTATGCATTGGAAGGATGTTTATGAAAAATTAAAACATTTTTTTCATTTTATTTGGTAAGAGATCATAGTGTACTATTCCCACACGGAGTGGAAAATTTTTGTTCAAGAAGTAGTCAAAATTATGGGATCTTCCTTATTGGATTTCTTTAGTAGTTAGGCATTGTATTGGGGCCATGCATGTTGAGAAAAATGTATGTGATAGAGTCATTGGTACTATGTTAAATATACTAGGTAAGACTAAAGATGGCATTAGATCCTGAATGGAATGATGTGCAATGGGTATAAGGAAAGAATTAACAACATAAGTAACTAGTAGTTGTTGAAAAACATATTTACCTCGTGCTTGTTACACATTGTCAAGATAGGAGAAGGGAATTTTTTACGAGTGCTTATTTAATGTTAAGGTGCCACATAGATACTCTTCCCATTGTTGACTCAAGGTCAATTAGGTCAATGTTGACTCACGTCTAAATTGACTAAACCCGTGTTTTGATGATGACTAACCATTCCACATATTGGTGTCTAATGCTTCTACTTGAGTGATTTCAGATTAGGTATAGACACAGTCCAAATGCCCTAACTTGCACATCTCAAATTGGAGAAAAGACAAGTCAAAATCCATACAAGTGCACGTTTTTGTAATATGATGTAAATCCATTAGAATCATGTTGTAAATCACTTGTAATGATTGTATGACTTGTAATTAAGCTTAGAAAACATCAGGAGCACTTAGATCGAATGTTAGATCACTTTAGATGCAACTTTGAAAATTGATTATAGGCACTTTGTCGGTCGAGTTTCCCAACCTGAAAACTCGACCAATCATCCTTGATCAATTTTCTAGAGATTGCATCGGTCGAGTTGTGTTTACACAAAACTCGACTGATCAAGTAACTGACCATTTCGATTCCTATTGGTCGGTCGAGTTTTGTCAGGACAAACTCGACCGATCATTTGAGTATCGGCCTTGTCGTTTACTTGATCGGTCGAGTTACCCTTATAGAAACTCAACCGATTGCACTGTACGGAAAAGTGCAGAAAAGTGCTTCTAGACGTTGTGGAGTTGCAACAAGTGAAAATATATTCATTGCAAGCCACAAAATGGCTAGTTTTCGTTCTCAAGTGTTCCCAAAGGCTAAGAGGCATCCCCAGCTATAAATAGGACCCCTTGGGCTTCATTCCAAGGTTGAGCATTCAATGAAAACTCTATGTGAGGTTCCTATTCTATAGTTGAGTACTTGCTACAGCCTCCTCTCTCTCTCTAAGCATAATCACTTGCTACATCCATTAGAGTGAGTAGGAAATCTATAAGAGAGCTAGTCCTACATGTATATCTTGTGAGGATCTCACTTCCACCACCTCCCCATCTCTCATTTCAATCATGAAGATGAAGGTTCTCTCTCTTGGCTAAGAGAGGTGAAGAAGAATAAGGGAAGGCGTTCCTTGGTGAAGATCAAGGCTAAAGACTTGGAGCTAGAGTGGGTAAGCCCTTGGTGAAGGCAGAAGACTCCTTTCTCAAGTGGGTAAGCCCTTGGTGGAAGCTTCTCTGAGTGAAGGTGAAGTCAAAGGCGGAAGATCTAAGAAGAGTGGGTAATTCCTACAAGGCTGAAGACTTGTGCAAGAGTAGGTAAGTCCTTGGAAGAAGGCGGAAGACTCCTTGAAAAGTGGGTAAGTCCTTGGTAAGGTTGAAGACTCTTTGTATTGGATATGTAAGTCCTTTGTTTGGTCATGTATTGTAAGTCTTATGAATGAATATAAGAATGCAATGGTTAGCAAATCCTAGAGGTTGACCTATCTAGGTAAGTGGACTGCCATACTTCTAGTTTGAAGTGTGGAACCACTCTAAATAGCTTGTATACTTATGCATGTTCAATCTCTCTCTCCCTTGCTATGTATGTTATAGTTGCATACAAATTTCCTATTTAGCAACCTTATCTTATGATATATCTTGAAGGTTTAATGAATTTTGTTTAAGTGCATTCAACTCTATTCACCCCCCCTATAGAGCATCTAATCACCCATCTAGGATCTAACACCCATATCTATAGATTAGTATCAGTGAAGGACCTAAAGCTGGTCGGAATTATACATCATGATTGTCACAATCTAATGAAACAAATATTGTCTATAGCTATTCAATCTATATTGTCGAAGCATGTAAAGTTTGCAATCACTAGGCTTTGTTTGTTTTTCCACACACTATGTAGTAAAGTTATTGACCTTGACAATCTTGATAAGTTTCAATGAGAAGTGGTCATTACCCTATGCCAACTTGATATGTATTTGCCTCCTTCATTCTTTGATATCATGGTACATATTGTTGTCCATTTGACTAGAGAAGTGAAAATGTTGGGGCTGGTGTTTTTGCATTGGATGTACCCTTAATGGTACATGAGTATTTTTGAAAGTTTATGATAGAATATATTATTGGCCTGAAGGGATTATTATTGAGGGTTATATGTCTAGGGAGGTTATGGACTTTTCTAATGAATATCTAAGTCATAATGAAACTCCTGTCAATGCAAAGAATGATGATTATTCAGTGAAGGGACTTTACAAGAACGAGTGAAAGTTATTAGTCATGACATGTGGGAACAAGTAGACTTATATATTTTAAACAACATAGAAGAAGTAGGAATTTATATCACCGAACACACCAATTTTATGAAGACAAAATATCATCAAGCCAGTTCAATGTGGCTTGCTAGAGAGCATAATATGACATTTATTAGGTGTTTTGAAGATAAAGTCTTCTGTTAAAAATCTCAAACACCAAATAATATTATTGAAAATATCAAATGGACCACCTTTAAACCAAAGATGAATGTTATATCTTATGAGGGGTTTGAAAAAAATGGATATTCATATTACAAAAAAGTTAATATGATAAGAGTGTTGTCCAAAATAGTGGGGTTACCCTTCAAGCATCTTCATTATATTTTTCTAGTGTCAAGCAAAAGAGTCCATGTGAAGATAAAATGTCTTATTTTGGTTTCACTAAAGATTGATGGGAATTTGACTCCATAGATTTTAGAGTTCCCATCTTTAGGTGTAATTGTACTGATAACAACAAAGGGGTTGTAGTGGACATATTGGGTTTCACATTAGTGAATTTTGTTAAGATATGCAAGAAGGATGAACCATTCATCATGGAATCATAGATGAATCAAGTATTCTACATATATGATCTTGTAAATGAAAAATGGTCTATCATTCTTCATGGAAAAAGACATCTCATTGCAAACCCTATAGATGAAGAAGACTACTATGACAAGTTTGACGACTCTAGTCGCTTCTCAATTGGCTTTACAAATGTAAATGTTGGAGATAACACTAATGAATTTACATGTAGAGATCACATAGAAGGAATACTGATTGATGAGAAATCTAACCAATTATAGATCCACGTAGTTAAAATTATATATCATTTAAATGCTTTATAAGTTAAATGTGCAATCTACATCCTCTTGTAATTCTTTCTCACTGACTTGTTTTTCTTGACTATATTTCATATGACATTTTCTAGATGGCATCTGACTGTGATGATGAGCACCATGAGAATGAGCATCATGGGGACGAACACCTTCACATCAATGCAAGTTATATATATATATATATATATATATATATATTATGTAGATGTGCATTTTGTTCGGAAATACGACATCAGAGAGGCAACAATTTTTTTTTATTGACATATTTCCCATTAACCAGTATATCGCGTCAATAAATATGCAATAGGAAGGATGGTTTCAAGAAGATATATATGGTCCTAGAGAAATCCCAGAGACAATCCTCATCATGTAGATGTGCACTCTGTCTTGGACGGTGCATGTGCAACTCCTGGTTGCACTTTGACTCATCTTACTGCTCCTTCATGGATAGTAGACTTGGACAGTTATTGTAGCAGCTCCTCTGATCTCGCCACTGACTGTGAGTTGATGTTGCCCTCCTAGAAGTAGCCAAAGGACTCATGCCTCTAGAGTACTCCACACAGACCAACTAGAACTCTTGTCGTCCTACTAGAACGGACAGGAAGGAGAGTTCCCTCCCATTGGTGTACTAGTCACCAACCTACTCTCCCTCAACAATGATCCTCAGTTGTTCTCTCCCTACTATCCCTCCCTAGTTAGGTAGGACTTGCTTGGGCTCCCATGGTTACCACAACCAGAGAGGACAATGTTTGTCAGAGAAACTGATTCTCAATTGTCTGTGTTGTGTTCTGGGAAGCTCCCAGTACCCATCTATTTATAGTAGATGCTTGGGTCAGGGTTCCCATTCTGTGTGGGAGTGGAAAGGATCATATGATCATGAATTTTCATAAAAAATTCTAGAAGATTTGCAAACTGCGTGCACCAAAACTTTCATCTCGCCCAGTGAGATAGTCATTTGGGATGCGAGATGGTCATCTCGCTCAGCGAGATAGTAGTTTTGCACTTTCCTAGTCAGATATGAATTGGAAAATTCTTTTCTTAATTATCGTCATACATTAATTTACTTGCACCCCAAGCAAGTGCAATTGCAACATGTTCGGAAAACCTCTAGAACCTTTGTTCATCCCAAATCATCCATCTCACACAAGTGAGACACACATCTCACTCACCCAGATGTACCTCTGGTGAGTTTGAGTCAAGAAAATCCGTTCAATAGCTTGAACCGGCCAGTTCATATGGCAGAACTAAGCTAATTCTATTTATGATTTACCTGAAAACACAAATGGCCGTCTCAACACATGAGATGCCCGTATAGCGGCCCCAAAGTCCATCTCACCCAATGAGATGGTTGTTTGGCAGTTCAGTCAGCCAATTTGTTGATAGGGTTTTTGAATTGAGTACCTAACCACTTTAGCAATCAATTCAATCATCACTCAAGATCAAACTCCTCTTCAAGATGAACTCCTATGTGTGTGACCCTATAGGTCCCATATCACATTGGAGGTGAATGTCCTTAACATCTTATGACATCACAAGCAAATAGCGATGCCTATTCACACATCAATGCTACCCAAGAGAATGGAAAGTTGTGGGGAACTTCAACCTACAATCTGTGTATGGTGTTATAGTGTTTGTATAGTTCCTTTGTCACTGCTATCCTCATTGAACTAGAGGCATGGAACAATCATCCTCATTATTATTCAATCTTGTTTCTTGAACTAGAGAAGACTGCATGAGATATATGTAAGGTCAATATCACATATTGACTCACATGTGTATGGCCATACTTTTCTCAATCTTGCTCATTAAGAGGCTCTTAGATATCATACTCCTGTAGGAGGGACAAATACCATCTCTATCACTCATAGTCAGTCCCCAAGTGTGAAAGTTTCCCAATCATCACCGTTATAACAACCCATGTTTCAGGATTGAGTTTGATGATGTTAAAGTGTACCCAACAACATGTGATGAGTGTTGTGATTTCAAGTCTAAGAACCACAACCACCACAATCACTACGAGACATAACTATGAATTCAATGATGATGTCTTCCATGTGTCAGTCTCATGATGGGTCTATTAGATACACTGTTTTCTAACATGTATTTGTGTGCTTGGCTTGATATCACAATATCATGACAAATGGGATTTAGTCAACAACTAACTCACACTCTAATCTTATGTGTCATTGTTGTCTATCAACCTTCCATAATAACAACCAATCAGTGACATCATGAGAATATGTATATGTTCTCTTAACAACCGTATGATCTCATCCACAAGGTTAATAACATCAATACATATGTAATTGAGCAATATGATTATTTAGACATTTATAGTGTTACATCATTATCCCATAATTGAATTAAACAGAACAAATTGGAAGCTTGCCTTTTCTTAATAATCAAATCATGTATGTAATGTCATATACCAATCATCATATGATTGGCTCTCTAGACATATAACCCAACAGACTACCACTTACACTTAGAGCCAATCACCCCCAGATCTCATCTTGAGTGATGTAACATTACCTTCATGCTTCTACTGCGCAAGTGCTTTTTATAGCGGGTTCAACAACATTTGCTTTAAGTCATTATTTTGTAATTTTTCACATCTCTTCATTGTACTACCACTCATATGAGATGGAAATGCCATAGTACGTATTCCGAGATTGCCAGCCTAATTAGTAGCTCCATTGTTGTCATCAGTATTTCTACAGTTTCATTGATGTTTGGAACCTTACACATGTTCACCCATATGATTCATGATCCATACGATATCCTATGTTGTTCGCATAACACAAAGATATTCGCCTTCTTTTGTAGATTTTAACTTTCATTAGCACAAAACCCTTTCTAGCTTACAATTCTCGTTTGACGTCACAAATAAATTTAGATTGTGATCATTTTGTCAGTTTGGAAGCTTGCAAGGGTGTAACCCTTTACATCCAACTCTTCCTTATTACCATAATCAAGGAAGTGATCCTTTTAGTTCTTCACAAGTAACTTAGGATGTTCATTGTTGTAGTCTAGTGACTGTTACTAGTATCTGACATATACCTTCTTGGCATGTCCAATACATACAAGATTGCTAGGTAGGTATATATATGTCCTCTCATCGTGTCTAATACATATAAGATGACTACATATCCCCTCGTCATGTCCAATACATACAAGATTACTGGATATCCTATTGTCATGTCTAATAAATATGAGATAACAGGATAAGTACAAATATTACATTAGTAGATACAATGGTGAATGCATATGGCATCTATCCATGTGTTCCTATTCTTCATAAGAATTAGGACACTAGGCTCCTGAGAGACTAACTCAAAGGAAAATGGACAAGTTTTCTCTCACTGTGTCTTGCATGTTGAACCCTTCATCATCTTGCCAATGCATGTGGTTTTACTTAGGTCATGAAGCTTTCCACATCTATCTTTATAGACCTCGATCCCCATCAAATGGGATGCTTCGCCTAAACCCTTCATATAGAAGGTACTTTCCTTGCTAGGTTTTAACATATGTAGGATAAGGACATTATTCCCCATCATTATGTGCAATATAAATATGCTTCCATGAAATATTTTGTGATTACAGATTCCATCTTCATTTTAACTCAAGCCAAACACTCTAATTGTTTAGTCAAATAGAAGATTCTGTCTCTGAGATACTTGCTTAAATCTTTAGATTGACCTTTGTAGCTTTTTGACTTCATTTGTATTCTTGGATTTATAAAACCTTTAGGTTGTTCCATGTACACATCCTCTTAACTATTCCATTTAAGTAATGCAGTTTTAACATTCATATGCCCAATCTCACAGTCATTCTAAGCTACAACAGCAAGCATGATCTTGCTATATTTAACCATGGTAACTGGTGAAAGACTTTATCACGTTCAACACCTTGAACTTATTTGAACCTCTTTACAACCAATATACCCTTCCATGTTGGTCTTCTTATAGAGACCAAAATGCACCTAATGGGTTTTATCCTTTCAGGTGGATCCACCAACGTCACACATTGTTGGTGTACATGGAGTCCATCATTGATCTCATGGCCTCAAGCCATGTGTTAGATTCTGAGCCCCTCAATAATTTCTAGGTAGGTTGTTGACTTATCTCTATGATCAACTCACCACCTTCTTGAGTTAAAAGATATCATAGTCTTTAAACTCAAGGTGTGTTCTACTAGAACCATGAGTTTTGCATTTACATAAGGAACTTGAAATTCCACAACAACTTGTGATTCTCCTTATTCCTATTGTACGTCTTTAGGTTCAATGTCTCTTTGTTTATCTCGAACATTTCAAGTTCTACTTTTTCTCCCATTGATTCCTTTGGAAATAAGTTACATTTTAGGAATACAATCATCCAAACTAACAAACACTTTGTTGTCGATTTGGGATAAGAGTATCATTTAACAAAATAATATTTATGTGATTTTGTGGATAAATATTTTAAGAAACAACTTTCTTATACAAGCCTTTAATCTAATCATTATTAAAAAACACATCATGACTCTTCCCATGCCATATCTTATATTGTGTATTTTGAACCATTTTATATAGTACTTTATTTTAGTGTAAAGCATGCGCCCAAAATAAATTGTAAGATCAGCCAGATTTTGTTGATAATCTCACCATGACTTAATAGGGTGCGATAACTTCTTTCTGACACATTATTATGTTTCAGGTGGAGTTCATTGTGATAAACTATCACTGTCTCTCCAGAAGGTCCTCAAACTCTTGTTTAAATATTTCAACATTGATCACATCAATGTATCTTAATACTTTACCAAATGAGTTATTTACTTCATTCATAATCTCCTTGTACATTTCAAGAGATTCAAACTTGCATTTCATTAAATACATATTTCAATATCTATTGATCACATCAGTAAATATAATGAGGCACTTGCAACTACCTTCAGATTCATTCTAAAAGGTCTATGTACATCAACATATACTAGTCCTAATGGAATAGCCAATCTCCCTCTACATCTAGTGAAGATTCTTTTGCCATATTGCACAAAAAATAAGACCTGCATGTCTCTATTGGTTCAATAACCAAAAGAGTCTAGATAACCATCATATGGATTCTAGAAATACAATTCTTGATTATGTGTTCTAGATGATAGTGTTATAGGTATTCTGTTTGTTTGAGTTATCAAGTTGTTGAATATGTGTGTCACACACATTTGTCTCTACAAATATCAAGTATAGTTTGTGAGACATAGGGCATTTCCATAAAAGGTCATATCCTCTAAAATGAAACATATTGTTCTTGTCATACAAGACATGTGATGTTTTCATCAATGGAAAGTAGATAATAACAAGTCACTAACTCTATTATGTGCCCATGAATGACATCTCCCAACTATAAATGAATCAACCCTTTATCTGCACTATTCTATCTTACTTCTTCTCAGGTCCTGAAGTGGAGATCTATATCTCTATCTTCTTCCAAAGATCTTCAATGAATACGATAATTCATTTCCAATGTCCAGACAAGTGAAAATGGTGGCACTTTCTTTTCTTTATCATTTAAGTAAAAGGACAAACTCCTTGTACACTTACCCTTCTCCATATATTGAGTGCAGAAGACTTGGGCTTCATATTAGCCTCAAAACACTTCTTTGCCTATTTTTTGCCCTAGGACTCACTTTTGGTGATCACCATCATTGATTTGTCCTTCTTCTTCCTTGTTTTGACATCTACCTGCCAATCATTTGATAAAATGACTATATGATTCATGCAACACTTGCATAATCATATACATGGTAAAGTCTTGACCTAAGAGAAATCCCAGTCATTCCAAATGTCCAATCAGATTGAGCACATAGAGTTCTGTTGGACCTCTCTTTCTCAGTTTGCACTCAAAATATACCTTGTTTGCTTTACATAATTCTTAATATGTATTAAAATCTTGAGAATGTTCATGTTTCATGTTGTTCATGAAACTCATAGTTCATGAAACATAACATTAGGTATTCATAACATCCATAGCATCATTGGCATGCCTCAAGTAAGCACCCATTTCAGCATTAGGTGCATTTTGAGCGGGTTCATTTGGCACTGGTCTTTCAAAGACATAGAGCTTTCTCTTATTGATAAGAACATTTCTCAATGCCTTAACCAATTGCAGAACTTTATCCCATTTTTGTCCTTCTCAAGGACTGATTGCAAGTAGAAGGAGTTTCTGTTTGACATTTGATTCTACAAAGAAATATTAGAATTTTTTTCAAAACCTTTTTGATTTGATTAATTTGATGATATTAATTAGGTCTTTAATTATTACCACTCCCAATATTTTATTCAAATTTATAGCCCTCAATATCAATTCAGAATATTGAAGCGCACAATATTCTAGTGGGCCAAGATCTATATTTCATCAAGTCATGAGTCGAATTTTGTTGATTGCCCACAACTTGACTATTTAGGTAGGCCATCATGCCAATTGTATCATATGTAACACTTGGATAGATGATATGTGCAAATCCTTTCCATAATCATTTGCATGCCTCTAGGCTTGGGCTCTTCAAGTCACCAGCTAATCCTAACCCAATAGCCAACACAATAGATATGCACCATGATTTGAGAAAATCTACACATCTACCATCACACTTTTACGAGATAGACGGTGCAGCATGCTTTGTGCAAATCTATGATTGGTCGATCAAGATTTTTAGGTGTATTGCTAATGGAAGGCATCTTAGACTTAATATAATAATTGAGGGGGTTTGTATATATAAATACATATACTTTATCCAATCACCACATACATAGTATGCATCATATACATGTTATATCCCACAATAAAAACATGCAATCGACGAAAGTGATGGTTATGTCCAGCTCAATGTAATTCCTTAGAGCCACAAGGAATTATGTCATCCTAGGTCTACATCATATGCAAAAACATGTTGTTGATGAACGTTTGTGCTTGCCAATCCAGGTTGACCAATTCAACCCTTGAACGGTCGATTCGCCTCTTGGACGGTTGGTTGGTCACCTCCAATCGATCGTCTGGCTCCTCCAAATGACTGATTGGTCATCCTGTGGATGATCATTAGGCTCCTCTAAAATATTGGTTTGTTTGGTCCTTCTGGCTCCTTGTCATCTTGCCAACCAATCGACTTGGCTCCTCTGGGCAGTAGGTTGGCCTCCTTCTTCTTCGTCAAAATAAAAAAGTAAACTATCCTACTATTATGTGATTATTGAGAAACCTCGAGTTACAATTGAGGGAAGAAAGGGTATAAGAGAATTAACTTTACATTTGGAAGATGTGATAGAGAAACGGTATGCAAATCGTGACAACCATGCACAGATCATAGGGGTTATTGTCCATAACCATGCTATACATCCACCATAAAAACTCATTGTTTGGGAAATGCTTGTAAATTATATATATATATATATATATATATATATATATATATATATATATATATATATATATATATATATATATATATATATATATATATATATATATATATATATATATGGGTTCTTATGTGCTGATTTAGACGGATATGAACATCAACCAGTATAAATATTTATATGACATGCAATAAATAAAATCGATAAAACCAAAATTTGATCATATTGATTATCGAAAAACATAATTAACTGACATGGATCTGATACCACTATAGGGAAATACAACATCAGAGAGGTAGCAGAAATTTTTTTACTGAGATATTTACCATTAACTAGTATATTGTGTCAATAACTATGCAATAGGAAGGATGGTTTCACGAAGATATATCTGGTCTTGGAGCAAGTCCAGTGATAATTCTCATTGATGTAGATGCGCACTTGGTCTTGGATGGTGGCTCTATAGCTCCTGGTTGCACCGAGACTCATCTAACTTCTCCTCCATGGACAACAGTCTCCAACAACTATTACAGTGGCTCCTTTTATCTCACCATGGACTGTGAGATGATGTAGCCCTCCTAGCAGCAACCAAAGGACTCCTTCCTCTAGAGTAGTCCACACGGACCAACTAGAACTCATGTCATCCTGCAAGAACAGACAACAATGAGTTTTCCCTCTCGTTAATGTACTAGTCACCAACCTACTCTCCCACAACAATGATCTTTAGTTGTTCTCTCCCTCGCTATCCCTCCCTAGTCTAGTAGGACTTTCTTGGGTTCTTGTGGTTACCACAACAAGAGAGGATGACATTTTTCAGAGCAACTAAATCTCAATTATCTGTATTGTGTTCTGGGAATCCCTTGATACCCCTCTATTTATGGTAGAGGTTAGGGTCAGGGTTCCTAGTCTGTGCAGGAGTGGAACTGACCAGAAGATCTCAAAATTTCACAACAATTATGGATGTTTTACAACCTACGTGCACTGAAATGGTCATCTCACCCACTGAGACATGCATATGGGACACAAGATAGTCATCTCACTTAGTGAGTCGGTCGTTTTACACTTTCCCAGTCAAATATGAATTGCCAAATTCATTTCTAAATTGATGTCATTTATTAATTTACTTGCACCCCAAGTAAGTGCAATTGAAACATGTTCGAGTAAACTCTAAAACCTTAATTTATCCCAACTGAGCTATCTCACTCAAGCGAGATACCCATCTCACTCACCCAAATGATTGTCTGCTAAGTCTGAGTCGAGACGATCAATTCAATAGTTTAACCGGTCGGTTCATAGGGCAGAACTAAGAAAATTTGATTTCTGATCTACCTGGGAACCCAAATGTCCATCTCAACACTTTAGATGCCCATATGGCTACTTAAACGGCCGTCTCACCTAGTGGAATGGTCGTTTGGTAGTTCGGACAACCAATCTATTGATCTGTTGCGTGAGTTGAGTACCTAAACACTTTAGTAATCAATTCAACCATCATTCAATATCAAACTCCTTTTTAAAATGAATTCCTATGTGTGTGACCCTATAGGTCCCATATAATGTTGGCTGTGAATGTCTATAACAGCTTATGACATCGCAAGCAAAGAGTTGTGCCTTGTCACACATCAGGTCTACCTAAGTGGATGGAAAGTTGGGGGGCAACTTCAACCTATAATATGTGTATGGTGTAATAGTGTTTGTATAGTTTGTTTGTCATTGATAACCAGATTGAAATAGATGCATGGAGCAATCATCCTCATTATTATTCAATCTTTTTTCTTGAACTAGAGCAAACTTCATGAGATATATGTAAGCTCAAGATCACATATTGACTCACATGTGTATGGCCATACTTTTCTTAGTCTCGCTAATTAAGAGACTCTTGGATATCATACTCCTATAAGAGGGACAAATCCCATCTATATCACTCATAGTCAGTCCCCATGTGTCTAAGTCACCCAATCATCACTGTTATAACAACCCATGTTTCAGGACTGTGTTTGATGATGTCAAAGTGTACCCCACGACATGTGATGAGTGTAGTGATTTCATGTCTAAGAACCACAACAACCACCATCACCGTGAGACAAGACTGTGACTTCCATGATGATGGCTTCCATGTGTTAGTCTCATGGTAAGTCTATTTGATACATTGTTCACTATCATGTATTTGTGTGTTGTTCTCTAACATGTATCTGTGTGCTTAGTTTGATGTTGCCATATCATGACCAATGAGATTTTGTCATCAACCAACTCACACTATGATCTTATGTGTCATTGTTATCTATCAACCTTGCACAATAACAATTGATTAAGGACATTATGAGAATATGTTTATGTACTCTTAACATCCTCATGATCTCATCCATTAGGGTAGAAACATGAATACATATGTCATTGAGTAGTATGATTCTCAAGACATTTATAGTGTTACATCATTATCTCATAACTAAATTAAATAGAATAAATTGCAAGTTTGAATTTTCTTAATAATCAAATCATGTATCTAATGCCATATCCCAATCATCATATGGTTGGTTCTCTGGGCATATATACCAACACATTTTACATTCTATATCACATATGGTAGATGTAAATTTTACATTCTTTATCACTTATATGTGTTTTGTTGAGTATTTTAGGATGAGTACAATGAGGATGAGGGTTCTACTGATGAGTACCATGATCATACCTATAAAAGGGCATCACTATCATGAACAAGTTATTAGTGCAAAGGGGAAAAGGTCTGAAGTTGAGCATTTACTTTGATGAAGTAGGAACTCCTGTTGGAAGCAATCACAGTGCTTTCAGGTAATATTTAGGGGTTCATGTTCATATCAGAGTGGCAATAACAGTACAATCTTGGCATAAAGTGGATCCTTCTACTAAAGACCACATCTACAAGGAAATCGTTGTGAGATATTATTTTTTAAGATATGCACAAATATATTTATAAATTGTTTCATATTCTATTTCACACTTCATATAGTAGTATATGAACTTTTGCATCGCCTCTTTGACCTTGATAAAAGTTTGCATTAGAAAAAAAAAGATATCACAATGATGTCAAAGGATCTTGAGAAATTATAGAACAAATCTGACAAGAGAGTGAATAATGAGTGACAATAAGAAAATTCCCTCCAGTGATAAATGGAGCTATCTTCATAAGAACATGTGGGAAGTTTTTGTTTCTTCAAGTCAAACTAATGAATTCAAAGGTATTCAACATCCTCTAAAATACATTCTTATGATTAATCAGATATGGATTCGATATATTACATAATTTACATATGTTTGGATTAACCAGGCTATTCTTATGATTAGTCAGATATGGAATCAATGTATTACGTAATTTACATATGTATGGATTAATCAGTCTTTACATGGTCCTCAAAAGGCAAGGCATGCAAAGAATGTGCCTAAACCTAACTTGGGTCGTGGTGGTTACACTTGGCATTGCCAACAAATGGTGTCTTTTACGTAGCAACCTACTCCTAGGACTATTGAGTCTACTATGATTCCTCTACTACTCTTTCACCTCTACTTCATCAAGAGGAGTGGATAGATACGAGGACAAACCACATGGGATACATACCCAACCCTACAATTGTTGAGGTGTCTATAGAAATGGTGAAATTTTAACTCTCAATGTGCATGCTTGTTTTTTACCTTGAATGTTATTCTTACTCACCAATTTTTAATGATGATGATTATCTAGAGCTCTATGAGAAAAGACAAGGAAAGTTCATCGGTGACCGCCAAAGGGATGAATTGATGATTGTTGTAGGTACTCCAAAGTATCATGGTCATGTTAGGGCCACTGGAGCTGGTGTCGTTATAAGGTCCTTTCTTGCCAGATCAGCGCAAAAGCACAAATCTACCAAGAAAGGAGGATTGTTACAAGAGCATTTACAAGACATGGTTGCAAATGGAATATAGGAAGCAATGAGACAGTTTTAGCTTCTCTGTATCCTTTGATAGTACTTGTTCCGCCCCACACTTCTTATAGGATGGACCCCCTTTTATAGAGGTGTTTGGGAGTAATCACGTAGACCCACCACCTTGCATTCTCGATGTATGTTTTTTTGTGATATAATAGACTTTCAGGTGAAGTGATAATATTTTTGTGTTTATATATATAACACTCTATACAATATTGTAGGTGTTAAGGCCATGTTATATTACATTACTAGAACTTGGCTTCTATGTCATTGCACAGGGTGACACTTACCCCCCCCATCCAAGTGACATGATTCATGGTGCTCTAATGCTCTCTGATGAGGTTTGTCTGTATATCAAGCTTGACTATGATTCTTCTAAATAGACATCACTTCCATATGGTCATCCTGAGCATAAGAAGATAAGTGATGCAGAAGGCGGCATGGTTACATGGCCCAAAGCATGAGTTATCTATGAGAATATATGACAAATTTTCATTGTATTTGCATTTGTGATTCTTTTCTTCTTTTGTATATAATTGGCAATTGATATGAGAATATATGAATATCATATAACCTAAGAAACCCCCTATAGTTTATCCTCCGGTTCTTCCAAATAATCAATTACATCATTGGATTGCAAAGGACCCATTCAAATCTCTAGGTCCTACGTACCAGGGATTGTCACTATGGTTATTTGACTTATAGGAAGGGTTGAGTATGATCTTCCAAATCTGGGAGGATACAACCAGTCAAGAACAAGATACTAATGTATTCTTGATAAATATTGTGGAGTTATTTGACTAAGAGTATTTGAATACAACTATGGTAGTGTTTTGGATATGGTGGGATTTTAGGGATAAATACCTCATTCTATATATGTGAAAGTATTATTTGAATTTTTTTTATCTATTAATACATACATATATGTTTTGCAGCTACTTATTTATGTTGTATGGAAATTTCTCATTAACTAATGCAACATTTGTAGTTTCATCATTGATTAGGTATGTACGTAGAGATCAAAGTTTTGTAACTAAATATTTCTTCACCACATTTAAATGTCTTGGTACTATGGGAAAGAACTTGACTATTAGTTCTTTCAATGTTGAGTAAGTTTTAGGCTCTTTGCTTATAATTTTGACTTATGAATTACACTTCATTGTAGAATTTGAGTTTTCTTTTGTTTGCCTTCTTTTCACTCAGTAATAAGAATTGAGAGTTTTTGGTAATCCCCCCTAACACTCTATCTATGTAGTATCTAGATCCTTCAGGTAGCGTGATAGGGAGTAGGAAACACACAATGAAAGTGTCAATAGTAGTGTAAGTAAAACAATTTATTCGTCAACATATATTAATGACTGCATCAATACATGAGTATTTACTAATTATTTTAAATGTATATTACATTAACTTATAGGCATATAAAACATTCAATAGACAATAATAAATGTACATAAGAAAAATAAATTATTAATTCAAGACATTTGTTTCCTAACTATGTGTACTTTTATTTAATAATGTTTCACATAAATGTAAATTTATACAAGATAATTGATGGGTATGTTGATACTATGTGATCCAGTATATGGACGTTATTGTCAAACAAGAAGCACTAGACATCCATTGTTTAGAAATGGTCATCTATACAATGTTGAATCATATATATAAATAGATTAATTTGATAATATATCCTTCTCTTTGAATCACA
Organism: Alisma plantago-aquatica; assembly: GCA_963693085.1. Classification (NCBI taxonomy): domain Eukaryota; kingdom Viridiplantae; phylum Streptophyta; class Magnoliopsida; order Alismatales; family Alismataceae; genus Alisma; species Alisma plantago-aquatica. The sequence goes on along the minus strand of OY856413.1, from coordinate 516,804,920 downwards.
AGTAGATCCCTAGATGTCATTTTCTTTGCATCTATATGACACAAATCCCAATACAAAAGAAGAGCTGACATGAATTCCTATACAAACAAAGAGTTGAATGGGATACGAGAAGCATGGGCACCATCCTTCGTTATGGAAATAAAATTTGCATTTGATTGCAAATAAAATATGATGTTTTCTAAACTTTGATGTCATTAATTCTATATACATGTGATGCTTATCACATTTTGCAACTTCATATTTGATGTGCGTATACATGCATATGTGCGTGAATGAATTTGTATATATATGCATATGAGTGTGAATTATTATGAAGAGGAATGGGTACAATGAGAATTGACCTTATACATGCAGTGAGAATGGAATTGAATAGTGGAAATGGATGTGTTTCTTCATAAATGTGTATGTGCTTGAGAATGGAATAAAGTGTTGAAGAGAATGGAATCGGAATATGGAAATGCATGTGTGTGGATGAATTATGTGTGTGTTTGTTATTGTAGGATTTGTAGGTATGATGGCTTGCTATTAAGATGAAGATAGGATGGAACACCCTATTCTAATGAACTACAACATATGCATCTTACTAAATAGCCAGATAGTAGGTCTACTAACCTGGCTATAATTAAAATATATCTCTATGTTGCTTGCAATAAAAAAACCAACGACATATATATCCTTATATTCTAGCACGGTCATGTCAATCAACACACACATTCTATCAAGACTATCATGGAAACTAGCATGATCTACCAAAACATGCCAGCATAGACTTTCAATGTTGGTTCTACTAAAGAACCAATGATGTAGAAGTTATGTCGATTGCTTTATATTGAACCGAAGACTATAATCCTAGAACAATTTTAAATTGTTGTTGATGATGCAATTCATTGTCAGTTTTGTTTGTGTTGAACAGATAACTTTATTGTTATGTGTATTTGGTTTCAATTTTCATAGAAACTGACATTGTCTCTATGTCACTAGTTTTTTTCCTATCTTAAAAATCAAGGACGAAGGGGCTTACTTCTAGTGCTCTTAAGTGTCGATAGAAAACTTCTGATGGAGGTCAAAATTAAGCGACACTATAAACGATATATGTACTATTATTGACTCCTTTGTAGCTTCTAGAAAGCTCCAAGGCTTCATGCCTCATTTTTTCTAATTCATTAAGCTGTACTTTCTTCTTATCGTGGTGGTTTTTAGGGACATATCCATAAATTTCAAAGCCCACAATTACTTGTGTTGTAACTCCATGGGAAAGTGGAAGCTCTTTCCATGCATGAGATTTAAAGGAGTGGTGCCAATAATGGCTTTAAATGTAGTCTTATATGCCAACAAATCTTCATTGAGACGTAAGATCAACCCTTATGGTCTGGCCTCATGATTTTCTCAAGAATAAGCTTTATCTCTTATTATCTAACTCGACTTGCCCACTTTTTGGAAGGTGATAGTGGGTTGCTACATGGTGGTTTAGACCATGTTTTTTTAATAAGCCTCCAATATTTCTATGAACCAAATGACTACCTCCACAGTTCTGATTATTATTGGTACCCCAAACAGATGAAAATGTTGGACTTTATGAGTTCACAAATGACCTTCTGTTCATTTGTTCTTGTAGACACAACTTCAACCCATTTAGAGAAGTAATAAAAAAAAACTAGGATGTACACAAATCCAAAAGAAGGAAAAAATGGGCCCATTAAGTCCATGCCCCACACATCAATCACCTATACCACCAATATTGTTGATAGTGACATCATGTCTCTCTTTGAGATAGTGCCAACCCTTTTACATTTCATACAAGCTTTACAAAGCTCATGGGCAGCTTTGAAAAGAGTGGGCAAATAGATACCACAATAAAGTACTTTTATAATGGTATTCTTTCCCCCAAAATGTCCTCCACCTACACTAGAATGGAAAATGTTAAGCACTTCAAACTTATCATTATCGGGAACACATTCCTAATCAATAGATTGGGGCAATAGATGGAGAGATGAGGGACATTCTACACATAATTCCTTGTGGCTACATACAAGTATTTTCTCTTTTCACTTGCCCATGTCACGAGCACACTCCCACTTGCCAATAAATTTCTAATGTATTTGGACCACACTCTTTGGGCTACATCATCTAAAAAGAGTTTCTCATGTGGCATGGTCTCCCTAATTTTGTTTTAATCTTCCTAGGGGTCTCGATTTGATATAGGTTTTTTTTGTAGAATTTTCAACTCATTTCTTGTCAACAATCTCCAAATCAAAATCATAGAGCAAAGAAACCACCAAATCAACCTAGAATTTTAGTATTTCTTTGACATGAGATATTTGAGAGTTGTTTGGTTTGTATAGAAAATCACCTTGTTTTATAGCACATAGAAACAAAATTTATCAAGAGAGAAAATCACAGGAAGAAGTTTCTTTTCAGTGGTGGTGCAGTTCTTTTGAGCTTCATCCAATGTTTACTTGAATAATAAATAGTATGAGGTATCTAATACAATATTTTGGCCAAGAAAAATCCCCACCTTTGTATCTGATGCATCAGTCATGACCTGATATGGCATTGAGAAACTTGAGGATTGCATAGTAGGAATAGAAATCAACTTCTTCTTCAAGTGATTGAAGGCTTATTACATTCGTCATAAAAATTTAACTCAACATATTTCTTAAGTAAATGGCACAATGGTCCATACATCTTTCTAAAGAATCGATGAAACGATCATAGAAACCCTCATGCCCCAAGAAAGAATGGACATGTTTTACGGTGGAAGGAATGGCTAAGGTAGAAATGAGGCCCAACTTGGCCCTGTCAACTTCAAACTCAACATTACATACTAGATGACCAAGAATGATACCCTTGGGCACCATGAAGTGACTTTTCTCCTATGATATAACCAAAATAAACTTTTTTGGGAAATAGGACATACGAGCAGCGAGCAGAAATAAAAATATTGTCCTTATTCCTAACACGCAGATTGTGTCAACAATGATGTATATAGGAAAGAGGGAGCAAGGTGTACCTGGTCCTGGAGCAAGACCTACAACTTCCTTTACTTGGTGATGTGATTCCTTCACAAGAAACACATAGAAGTTGTTTGGTGACATCCTCCTAGTGTGCAAGCAAACACCTTCACGACTATACCTAGTTTACGTGAACCATCAGGAACTCGTGTTATGCTACTAGACCCAACAAGGAGTTGTCCCTTCATTTTGTTAACTTTGTAGAGTTGAATTTTCTCTCCTTGGATATCTCTCCTTTTTATGGGTAAGATGCCTTGGCTCTCATGTTACCACAACGTTGAGATGAAGAATATCTTGTTAGACAAGAGAAATTCTACGGAGAGCCTTGGCTAGCCCCCCTTTATATAGGAGTGTATGGGTGAGGGTTTCCACAAATTGAGTGACATGAGGGGACAAAATTTAATGATTTAGTTAATGCTATGAATCGCCAATTGATCGACTCGACCTTCCAGTCAGTTTACTGGAAGTCCTCGATCAATTGGATAGTTAGACGATCGATTGGAATGTTTTCCTACTCATAGAAATATTGGTTTTCAATATGATTATTAATGCACATCCTTATCTGATCATCATTTATTGAAAAATCAATAGATTGTACATTCCAATCGGTTGATTGATTCTTTTTAAAAATTCAATGGGAACTATTTTAGTTGCCCGAATTGGATAATCCAATCGGTCGACTTGGTATTTTTCATCGGATACATCAGTAAAGCCCATCCAGTTGACTTGAATCTCTAGTCGATCGACTAGCACACTAGTCAGTTGTCTACACATTCTTATTGGTTGACTACCTTATGAGTTCTACAACTAACAACCAATATTCTTTAATTTGATTACCTTAACTTTTTAGCAATCAAGTTAAACCTTTAACATGAGTAAACTCCTACTCTAGGTGCATCCTATGTGTGTGACCCTATAGGTCCCGAATTACATTGATAGTGAATGTCCATAACTGGTTTATGATATCATAAGAAATGAGTGGTATCTATAAAGATATCATTGCTAACTAAGTAATTGGAAAGTTGGAGAAAAACTTCAACCTACATCCATGATTGGTGTTATAGTGATTGTATAGTTCCTTTGTCTCTGGTATCCATATTGAACATGAGGCACAAATATGACATTGTCTTAACATTCAATCCATGTTCTTTGAACTAGAGAAGTCAATATAAGATACATGTGAGATCACATATCACATGTTGAGTCACATGAGTATGGCCAGACGTTCTCATTTTTTCTTATCAAGTGGTTATGATATCAAATCTGATAGGAGGGACAATTCCCATCTCTATTACTCCTAGTCAATCCCCATGTGTTACAATGTACTTGAGCACCATCTTTATGTTTACTTTTATTCAAGGTCACATTGTAAGGTGTAAAAGTACATTGAATATCATGTCATGAATGTATTGACTTCAGGTATAATAATCACATTTAGAACTATCAGTATGAGAGTTGATTCTGACTACCATTCCATGGTTTCCATGTATCACTCTCATGGGTGGGTCTATCTTGTACCCTTTTCTCTAACAAGTACCTATGTGTTTGACTTGATATCAAATATCATGACTAATGAGACCTTGTCATCATTCAACACACATTCTAGTCTGATGTATTACCATCATCTATTTTTCTTCCACAGTAACATCTGACTAGGGATAGAATAAGAATGTATATATTTATAGCATACATATGATCTCTGTCATGTAATTGTTTGTTACCCTCCTCCTACCCCCACTTACTATAGAGTCAATGGCAGTAGGGTTTGGGAATCCATCTGTAGACTAGCACTAATATTTCACACAAGCAATATATATGAAAAAGGAAATAACAAAACTAAATAGGTAAAAAAATACTAAACATAGAGATGGAGATATTACCCATTTCCACATTCCAGAATACCCAATTGTATTTCATTCCAGCGCTTATGATCTTGAGTGCAACATATCTTCATTGGGCAACTAAAAATCGGATAAACAAAACATATTAATGCTAAAGCATTAAGTACGCTATGAAAAGGCAAGTAAACACAATTTAAGTGTAATATAAATCTTGCTTTGGCATAAATATGATAATAAAAAAAAGTAGAAACAAGGTGAGAACACTTAATGATAATGTTTTCTACATAGTGTGTTTTAGGTTTCTATATCCATCATATTAACAGACATAATGGATTTCTCACTATTATGTTCATGGTCTGTCAACATATTATACCCAAACGTGAATGTAGTATTCATATGAATAGTTTCTTAACCAAGTAAACATGTGTACATATGATCATACATACAAATAAACAAATATCATAGTAGGGTCTACAGATAAAATGTACCTTGTGAGTAGAGGACAAGTTATGATCCATGAGTAGATTCTAGAGAAGGTCCGATCCAAAGGAGACCCTGATTTTGGCCAAATTGGGTAGGGGATATCTTCTTGGACTATGTGTAGGGGTGAAGGGGTGCTTTTCCTTATGGTGGAATCTGACTGGGGGAGGTGAGTGGATGCTAGTGCGGTTAAGGGTGTTTGTGGGAGTTGATGTGTGTTAGGCGGCGTTGATGGGCATGTTGGGGCGTGTACGTCTGTGTTAGGGAAAGTCAGTATGTAGTGACCGACAATCAAATCGTTACTAATTAAGCAGAATTAAACATAAACAACAGATTAACAAAATTACTAAAAATTAAAACCATTTTTCAAAGAGATCCATTCCAAGGAAAACTCTTACTGAAAGGTTCAAAACCTTATATACATCATTATTCACATTTTACATATCTAGTACATCTCATCTCGAGAATAACATATAATAGTTGCTTTACCAAACTATACGTGAGAAACATAAAACCTCGAGGCGCGTAAGCCAAAATCTCTTATTGATTATAAAACCAGTACAAACCAACTCCAAGGACCTGAGAGTACAGAGATGACACATAGGACTCATATCTACAAGATATGACAGACATTACACTCAACCTGAGCTATCACTGCTACCTCAGTTGTTGTTCTTCCTCTGCAGAAAGGTCTTCACCTCCTCGTGCACGTCCACCTAAAAAATTTGGGTCCCACGGGGGTGAGACAATTGTAATTGTCCCAGCGAGAGATATAACTCTCCGCCGACCATATTATTATCACAAATTAAGCATTTATAAACTGAGCAGAGGTTCTTTTGATATTAACAAGCAGGATAATTCACTATATGAATAGAATGAAGTAATCTCCTTTCATAAGGAGAACATTGCATCTACTCATGGTAGATTATAATTCATCTATATGCTTTGCAAGGAATGTAAAGAAACATAAATAACATCTATCAACTAGAATGTATGACTGTATTGCGCATCAAGCAATGTTTCTCATATTTGATCCTTAAGTAGATATACTACACGGCTGAACATATTTTACAATCACACTTATGCCCTAAGGAGATGGAGCATACCCCGGCCATCTCCAACTGACCACAAACTTCTCACAAGTCGGTACCATACAAGGTCAATGGCAGAGCCAGTTTCCATGACCTCAGACCGTCTCAGTCAGTACGAGACCACATGCAGGACATCTCGTGTCACTGCTAACAAGATGTGCCAGGGCACGTAGGCATCCATGCTTAGAGCTATAGTGTCAACTTCACTCTCTTAGGGGAAACATCTACAAACAACCGTCCCCAGTCTGAGTCATGGTGACACAAGCACCATACTCCGAGCCACGGGCCAGTTCACCATGCTCAACATAGAGTCTACGACCAAAGTCACACTCAAGCTAGGATAGGGCATATAGCCAAATCCCCATTCATTTCAGGATCGTAAGGGGATCGGCTCACACAGTACCGTCCGTACTTACGCCCTCACATACTCAAAAGTATGCACTTCGGGTTATGTCGCGGAGCAACCCGTTTCACCATCAGCAAGTTCTGACACTGATGGATCTATGGTCAGGGCAATGTTTTATAGTTTCTAGTGATATATTACGTGCATTACATCATTCTTTTAGCATCAAACAAGTTATCTTTATCAAACACAACAAATTCTACAAAGAAAGGTGTAATACATCTATCACGTACTTGTCCAATTCTTTTAAACACATGATACTTTGGATCTCAGTCCCTAATCACATTACTAGGAATTCTGATCCCTTCACATCATCATTATCATGATTACTGGATCTAGGTATTCAAACCCTTAGATCATCACTAAACACTATTACCACTTATCAGGTAACTATTACCTCTGGGTCCTCAGACCAAGGTATACATGATACTTGTTATACAAGAATCTCTCATGGCTAACAAGGCCCATTAAATATCTTTTCACCTCTCACTAGGTAACAAACTATCATATGGCTCACAAGGACATTACACATCTTGTCACCTCCCACTAGGAAACAACTTTATTCACATGGCTCACAAGGCCATTACACATTATACTTGTTATACAAGTAATTAACATGCCTTACAAGGCTTATGCAATAAGAGAAATGCAACCTTCCCATCATTAGGGTTAGGGTTTTCCCTTTCTTATCAATTAGGGTTTCTCTTACATATCATTACCCTTCATTAGGGTTAGGGTTTTCCATTATTAACCATTTAGGTTTTCAAGATCATATTATCAATGATCAAACCCTAATTCATTGCTCCACACATCTAGGAGCAAACATTGATATCATAAGTATTCAATCATACTTATTCATTCTCATCATTTATCATTAAATGAATCATCAACACAAGGTATGAGTTCCTCTCTCATCCTTACCAGAGTATGATTACATCAGACTTTATTAACTTGGTTTAACCCTTTCTCAAAGTATGTTAGCCCACACTTATCAAAGTGCATTAAACTTATTACATCTCAATGTAAAAATTGACATAACACACTTCATGTGTTACTCATCCAAGTATATTGGATTTAAGGTGCATCAAGGTACATCAATCTTGAAGTGCGGGAGGTGATATCTATCATGTCTTGATGTATCACTTCCCTCATCACTTTTAACATACTTAAGTTCATCAACTTATCTTGTATTAGGGTATGTCCCATCCTAATACTTTATGCACTAGCTCATCACATTTATCATGTAATGTATTGGTCATAAGTCACACAATTGAATTATTCAACCATCATTAATGATATGAACTCATATTGGGTTAAGGCATTATTGATATAGGATTAACCATTATCAACCAATCTAGGTGTTTCACCTATAAAGGTATTATCCACACCATTACTTGGTGTTACATTCATCACTCCTAAGAGTGTCTTTCCCTTACCTTTACAAGGTGTATAGGGTTAAATCATGTGCATATGTTCACCATATCGGGCTGTAGGATTATAAACACTCACCATATCGGGCTAGGATTTGCACTTGTCTCCATATCGAGCATGAGGTACCATCTTGACCTCATATCGGGCATAAGATATATGTATGTGTCGCCCATGATACTTATGAGGTATCAACCCATTACCATGTCGGGCTAGAAGTACATTCAATCACCCTATCGGGCTAGTCACCATCTAGTGTTAGCCATGATGGGTTAGGGTTACTATATTGTTTAGGGTTGTGTATCGTACAACCCTGTCGTGCAACCATGTCATAAAAAGTCATGTAGGCCTCATGATACTAAGTATCAATGATGTATCATATGATCATATCATGCAATAGCACTTGTTACTCTTCACTTATATCGGGTTACCCAATTTAGGGTTTCTTGTCAACTTACAAGTATACAATTGACCTTGTATCGTGTATGGAGTCTATAATAGACTTCCTATCATGCAAGAGGTGTATACTACACCCCCATATCGTTCAATAACGTTTACAAACCTATTCATATCATTTTAGTGAAATAGGTGCATCATCATATCAGGTTAGAGGTGCTTGCTTATGTGCATGCACCCGATATCACTTTTATAAGGCGATATCACAATCTTCAAGCTCTAGACCTTTATTCTAACTATTATAGTTCAAGTCAACAGGTCTATGAAACTACTAGAACTCATAATTTCATCAAATATTTCAGGAAATTGTGGAATTAAAAGTAGATCATCAAATACAACAATTTAGGTGATGAATAATAAAATGATTGAGTTCAAGTTATATAACCCGCCTTAAGAACCACTTCAAAGCTTCAAGGTCCAAAGCTCCATGTCCCTAAGGTTGAATATGCCTTTATCAAAGGTCCAAGGATCGTTCACAACTCCTTCATATACAAGGAATCACCATGGATAAGCAATTGGTGAAGAAGAAAAGAAAGGTAGATCATAACCCTAATTCCATGCTTCAATTCAAGCTTGAAGACAACTATATCTTACCTTAGGGTTAAGTTTTGAGTTCCTTAGCTCCTTGGGCGAAACCCTACCACTCTTGGGCAATATAGACTTCCTCTTGGCCGACACAACTTTGCTTGTGGCCGATACCCCCTCACTTGTGGCCAAAATCACTTCAATTGGCCGATATCAACTTGCTATGAGCAATATCAACATGATATGGCCGATATACTTGCTATGGCCGATACCCAAGGCCTATGCACGATACCCTTGTGCTCTTGCACGACATTCCACCACTCTTTCATGATATGATACTCACTTGCACGATATGGTACTCACTTGGAGTCAAAACACTTCACTCTATGGCCGATATCACCCTATATAGCGATATCACCTACTTGGGCGATACCCCAAGGACCATGCACGATACCACAGAATCCCTTCACGATATAGGATCTCTATGAACGATACCTTAGGGTAGGAGGGTGGTAAGGGTCGCAAAATTGCACCAAGGGGTGAAACTAGGGGTATATATACTTGCTGATCATGAAGAAAGTCAAAAATGAGGTGTTAACATTTTGAGCTAGTAGGTGCCACGTGTCATGCGTGGGTGACACGTGTACATGCATGCATAAACATTTATCTTGACATGCAAAAAGGTTGAGGATCATCTAGAGATGCAAATTCGTCCATTGCTTATCCATTTGGATAAGTCATCTTGGTTTAATCACTATTTTATGTCAAGCCGATACACTTTTTCTAAGGAAACTTGTTGGCCATCACACCTCACCTCCTTGAGGTGCTTTGAACGATATGGACTTTGCCAAGAGTTCAGAAAACGATATGGAACACCTCCTTGGGCTCCATGGCTGATAGGCACTCATATATAAGCTTTTCAACTTGATACAACTCAAGTTAAGCTTCCAAATTCAACCCTTTTTCTTGGTCATTTCATCACCAAGATTACCATCATTCATAATGGAATAAAACATGGTGTATCATTCATTCTCTATACTCTAAATGATACATAGTGGAAATAGGAACACTCTAGAGGTAGTAATTTGCATATCAACCCCACATTTTGGGTAAATTACAATTTGTACCAAAATTGGTGCACAAGGTACCAACATTGTTCAAACAAGTTCAAACTTGAAATTTAGGCTTTCCACAAGCCACCACCTTGCATCATTCTCTCAATAATGATGCTACAACACATGAGGCATGTTCAACATGTGACATTTTGCATTATAGCCCCTAAATTTGGGTAAATTGCACTTTGGTCCAAAACAAAGGAAAATTTCTCAAACAACATTCAATCGGGACCAAACTTGAAACATGAGTGCGTCACATGATAACAAAACACCTTAGAGGATTATATTAAAGTTATAAGCAACTTTATTAGCCAAAATAGATAGGGTTACCTCATAACCCAGGTCAGGGTTGTTACAAGTTATAAACCCCTAACAAGGATTTCATCCCCGAAATCCCAAGTAAAGGAAGACATATATTATTCATTCATCATACCATCAAGTCTCCACATAACATCTTAATGTCATGGAGATGACATAGAACTTTGATCAACACAAAGTTCTTCCACACAGGGTTATCATTGAATCTTTCACATAGGGCGCATATTCCACTATCTTTTTCATTATTGACTGTAGAGTCAACTCTATGTCAGGTAATACTTTTCTTAGTCAGGGAAACATCATTCATACCTTATTTAACTCAGGTGTCATACCTTACTGATTTGTCACCTTTATCAACTTAAAACTTTATGTGACAAGATTCTGGGAAGTCTCCCATACTCCTCATTTAGCATTTTACTTTTAAAGGAAAGACCAGAGTCATGTTTTGTCACCCACTTGTGACTACAAGTCTTGTCATATATCTGCTGTTTCATCTAATCTACTGACACAACATTAAACTTTCTTACTACTTGTACCAACTATCTCATTAGTTGTACATTCTCTTATAATAAGGGGAGGTTACTTATCAATTAAGAACTTATTTTAGAGGTATCTTTAGATGTTATATATAAGTTGCCTTAACAGATCTAGATAGGGGTATTCTAAGAAATTATTTTGAGCTTGATAAGATTTTCCCACAATGATTTTACAATTGTTCCTTCAAATAGTACATCCTTATCGATGTTATGTTTATGCGGAGCATAAACCCCTAACATGTGATGTCCATACTATTTTATGTAACTAGACTGATTTCATAGTTGGCCATCCCAGGTAACCCACATGAATCAGTTCATTAGGAGTTATGCTTTAACTTTGCCATATCACTTGATACTTCTTAGATACCAGAATTTCTTATCTTGGTATCCATCACATGTGTCAAAAACACATCACATCCTCATCTTTCTTTCATCTTGGGACATTACTTGTTACACATATCTTTATGTTGGAACCAAAGTCCAAGACAAACTGATACTTTTCTAAGTATCCATCAATTGAACATTTTTAACTTATGCACATCAAGTGTCATAAGACCCACATGATTACCATGTCCTAGAAGGGAAAGAACACAAAGGAACATATTCCTGTTATCACCCCATCATCATCTAGGGTTGTTTATCAAAGAGAAGAGATTATCATCTCCTCTGATTATTGCATGAACTTTCAACTATTCACGAGTCATTTACTCGTGTTTCATCCTAGGTTCCTTGCCATCAGCATAGGAATTATAAGGATGATTACATGTCATTATTCCTTTCTTTGTTATTGTCTAACATGTTCATGAGCATTTTGTGATTTTATCACATTTCCCATTTCCACATCATGGGAAAAGATCTTTACTATTCACACATGCTTTATCTGATAGGGATCATCTCCCTTGTTCTCATTCTCTTATCATGAGGATTATACTTTTCATTTCCTCATACATACAGATTGATCTGAGATCATCTCAGATTCCACTTTATTGCACTTAGGATGTGATATACATGTCCATACCATATTTCCAGTTTCATTATACTCACTAGATTGTCTCAGAATGACTACTTGATCAGAGTAATCAGAAAGATAACAATCTAAGAGTTCCATACTCACCTTATCTCCAATAATTATATACCTGGCCAGGGTATACAAGTACTGAGATTAAGTAGTATGCACTTTGTTTACTATCATATTCCTTACTTTTCATATAATAACCAACACATGATTTAACATTCCTAGATTTTCTCCAGGCATCTCTTCTATACCTCATCCTTTTTCACACAGATAAGAGCAATTATAGAGCATTTAAAAGAATACTGAACAGAATATAAATTCTGGTTCTCATCATTTCTTCCCTATGTCCCCCTAGGACAATCAATAGGGAAGTCCATAACAACAATCCTTTTTAGGATTATCAGGTAACATCAAAAGAAGGCATATCAAAATGAAAAAGCTCTATCTGATTGTTACCCCTCGCGGTCATCCACCGCTTTAGGTTGACTCAACCCATAGAGTCTAGCTGTTTCATGTTGTTACTTTTGGATTTTTAGAACCACTAGGCAAAAGTCTCTGGAATTGTAATGACATTTCCTTAATTCTCAGCTTATTGCCCCTTCTTGGGCACTGCCATCACAAATATACTATCTGTCTAAACTTATGGCAGAGTCTACTTTCTCGCCATATGTTAATCTTTCCCACATGTTCCACTGTTCTAACATGACTATGTCATTCAGGAATCCTTTCAAAGCCCAAAGTTTCTGTATTGAGGACTGGTAACCTAGGTTGTAATGCTAGTATCCAGTCTATTATATGCATCATTGTTGTCCTAACCTGCCCAATAAGAGCATAAACATAGGATTCTCTATCCTGATTGGGTCATGATGGGAATTCTCAGGCATTCATTCTTCTCTTTCTTGATCCCTTGCACCCTTTCCTGGTGCAACAACATTGCCCTCAACAAAGTATTCCTCATGTTCCCCAGTCATTTATAAACTTCACTCTTTGTTTTGCACAAGAAGAAGTCACTATAGGGTATACTGGAGGACACTGACACAGACTCAACACCTTAGTCCTATGTCTCATTATATACATCATTATTCACATTGTACATATCTAGTACATCTCATCTCGAGAATAACATATAATAGTTGCTTTACCAAACTATACATGAGCAACATAAAACCTCGAGGCGCGTAAGCCAAAATCTCTTATTGATCATAAAACCAATACGAACCAACTCCAAGGACCTGAGAGTACAGAGACGACACATAGGACTCATATCTACAAGACATGACATATAGTACACTCAACCTGAGCTGTCACTGCTGCGTCAGCTGTTGTTCTTCCTCTGCAGAAAGGTCTGCACCTCCTCGTGCATGTCCACCTAAAAAATTTGGGTCCCACGGGGGTGAGACAATTGTAATTGTCCTAGCGAGAGATATAACTCTCCGCCAACCATATTATTATCACAAATTAAGCATTTATAAACTGAGCAGAGGTTCTTTTTATATTAACAAGTAGGATAATTCACTATATGAATAGAATGAAGTAATCTCCTTTCATAAGGAGAACATTGCATCTACTCATGGTAAATTATAATTCATCTATCTACTTTGCAAGGAATGTAAAGAAACATAAATAACATATATCAACTAGAATGTATAACTGTATGGCGCATCAAGCAATGTTTCTCATATTCGATCCTTTAGCAGATATACTACACGGCTGAACATATTTTACAATCACACTTATGCCCTGAGGAGATGGAGCATACCTCGGCCATCTCCAACCGACCACAAACTTCTCACAAGTCGGTACCATACAAGGTCAATGGTAGACCCGGTTTCCATGACCTCAGACCATCTCGGTCAGTACGAGACCACATGCAGGACATCTCATGTCACTACTAACATGTTGTGCCAGGGAACGTAGGCATCCATGCTTAGAGCTATAGCGTCAACTGCACTCTCTTAGGGGAAACATCTACAAAAAACCGTCCCCAATCTGAGTCATGGTGACACAAGCACCATACTCCGAGCCACAGGCCAGTTCACTGTGCTCAACATAGAGTCTACGACCGAAGTCACACTCAAGCCAGGATAGGGCATATAGCCAAATCCCCATTCATTTCGAGATCGTAAGGGGATCGGCTCACATAGTACCGTCCGTACTTACGCCCTCACATACTCAAAAGTATGCACTCTGGGTGATGCCGCGGAGCAACCCGTTTCACCATCAGCAAGTTCTGACACTGATGGATCTATGGTCAGGGCAATGTTTTATAGTTTCTAGTGATATATTGCGTGCATTACATCATTCTTTTAGCACCAAACAAGTTATCTTTATCAAACACAACAAATGCTACAAAGAAAGGTGTAATAAATCTAATACGTACTTGTCCAATTCTTTTAAACACATGATACTTGGGATCTCAGTCCCTAATCACATTACTGGGAATTCTCATCCCTTCACATCATCATTATCATGATTACTGTATCTAGGTATTCAAACCCTTAGATCATCACTGAACACTATTACCACTTATCAGGTAACTATTACCTCTGGGTCCTCAGACCAAGGTATACATGATACTTGTTATACAAGCATCTCTCATGGCTCACAAGGCCCATTAAATATCTTGTCACCTCTCACTAGGCAACAAACTATCACATGGCTCATAAGGCCATTACACATCTTGTCACCTCTCATTAGGCAACAACTTTATTCACATGGCTCACAAGGCCATTACACATTATACTTGTTATACAAGTAATTAACATGCCTTACAAGGCTTATGCAATAAGAGAAATACAACCTTCCCATCATTAGGGTTAGGGTTTTCCCTTTCTTATCGATTAGGGTTTCTCTTACATATCATTACCCTTCATTAGGGTTAGGGTTTTCCATTATTAACCATTTAGGTTTTCAAGATCATATTATCAATGATCAAACCCTAATTCATTGCTCCACACATCTAGGAGCAAACATTGATATCATAAGTATTCAATCATACTTATTCATTCTCATCATTTATCATTAAATGAATCATCAACACAAGGTATGAGTTCCTCTCTCATCCTTACCAGGGTATGATTACATCAGTCTTTATTAACTTGGCTTAACCCTTTCTCAAAGTATGTTAGCCCACACTTATCAAAGTGCATTAAACTTATTACATCTCAATGTAACAATTGACATAACACACTTCATGGGTTACTCATCCAAATATATTGGATTTAAGGTGCATCAAGGTACATCAACCTTGAAGTGCTGGATGTGATATCTATCATGTCTTGATGTATCACTTCCCTCATCACTTTTAACATACTTAAGTTCATCAACTTATATTGTATTAGGGTATGTCCCATCCTAATACTTTATGCACTAGCTCATCACATTTATCATGTAATGTATTGGTCATAAGTCACACAATTGAATTATTCAACCATCATTAATGATATGAACTCATCTCGGGTTAAGGCATTATTGATATAGGATTAACCATTATCAACCACTATAGGTGTTTCACCTATCAAGGTATTATCCACACCATTACTTGGTGTTACATTCATCACTCCTAAGAGGGTCTTGCCCTTACCTTTACAAGGTGTATAGGGTTAAATCATGTGCATATGTTCACCATATCAGGTTGTAGGTGTATAAACACTCACCATATCGGGCTAGGATTTGCACTTGTCTCCATATCGGGCATGAGGTACCTTCTTGACCTCATATCGGGCACAAGATATATGTATGTGTCGCCCATGATACTTACGAGGTATCAACCCATCACCATGTCGGTCTAGAAGTACATTCAATCACCCTATCGGGCTAGTCACCATCTAGGGTTAGCCATGATGGGTTAGGGTTACTATATTGTCTAGGGTTGTGTATCGTAAAACCATGTCGTGCAACCATGTCATACAAATTCATGTAGGCCTCATGATACTAAGTATCAATAATGTATCATATGATCATATCATGCAATAGCACTTGTTACTCTTCACTTATATCGGGTTACCCAATTTAGGGTTTCTTGTCAACTTACAAGTATACAATTGACCTTGTATCGTGTATGGAGTCTATAATAGACTTCCTATCATGCAAGAGGTGTATACTGTTGGTATGTATGCCCATAGAGCAAGTCATATGATGATTGTAATGGGATACTTTGTAAATGATTTGAATAATAATAAAGGCAATTTCCGATCTATATGTTTAAACTGTTTCTGAGATGATGGTGTAACATGATAGATGTCTAAAGAATGATTTTACTCAATGACGTATGCTTTTAGGTTAAGGACCTAAACAATGAGATCATGCGGATGTCAAGAGTATACATTCTTGTTTGGTCCCTAGTCGGTTGTTATTGTGGAAATAACCATAGACATCAATAACACTAAAGACTAAATTGTGTGTTGGTTGATGACAAAATCTCATTAGTCATGATATAGTGATATCAAACCAAGCACATAGGTACTTGTTAGAGAACAAGGTACCAGACCGACCCACTTTGAGAGTGACACATGCAACCATGACTTGGTAGTCACAGTCAGCTCTCACAATGATGGTGGTGAGTGTGATTCTTAGACCTGAAATCACTACACTCAACACATGTCATTGGGTACACTTTGACATCATCAAACGCAGTCTTGAAACATGGGTTGTTATAAAGGTGATGATTGGGTGGCTTTGACACATGGGGCTTTTGAGGGGTGAGTGATAGATATGGGATTTGTACCACCTGAGGGAGTTTGATGTCCTTGGCCACTTGATGAGTAGGATTGAGACAGGCATGCGCATGCACGTGTAAATCAATATGTGATATTGATGTCACACACATCTCACCAAGTCTGCTCTGAGATCAAGGAAATGAATGAATGTTGATAGGATGACTCTTCCATGCCTCGAGTTCATTCAGGATATCACTGACAAAGGAATTATACATTCATTATAACACCATTCACGGATTGTAGGATTGAAAGTTGTTCTCCAACTTTCTATTTCACTTGGGTAGCACTGATGTGTGACTAGGCACCGCTCTTTGCTTGTGAAGTCATAAATGTTATGGACTTTCACTGCCAATGTGAAATGGACTTGTAGGGTCACACACATAGGATTTAACCTGGAATAGGAGTTTGTCCACAAACATGTTTAGATTGATTACTAAAGGAGTTTAGTAGTTCAATTAAACACTCAATTAATTGATAGCTCAATATCATAATGTTCAAGGTGTTGGACTAATTGATTAGAGTATCGGATTGATTGAAACCGCAATTGACTGATTATGCACAATATGTTCTCCCAATCGATCGGATCATGTGATGAACCGATCGGCTAAGCTTGGTGAACCGATCGGCTCAACTGGTGAGTCGATCGGCTCATGGACAGGGTGAACGATTGCTTCAAGTGTTTAAATGATCGGTTCAACTGTTGCAACCGAGCAAGTTGGGAAAGTAGGATTGGTGAGAATTTTCCTTTTGTTTCACTTGCCCAATTTGATTGGAATAAGGATTGGTATTTGATACCAATTAGAAACAAAAGAAGGAAAGTCGATCGGGAACTGAACAGGACCATGAACCGACCGGTTCAGATGTGAACCGACCAGTTCATGGGTCCCAACCGATCGGTTGAGATGTCAACCGACCGGCTCAGATCCCCAACCAACCGTTTCAGTTGTGAAACGATCGGTTCAGGTTGCGAGTTGGTTGTTTTTGTGGAAAATCTCGAACCCTTCTACTCCTGCTTTAGTCCCATATTGCACGGGATGGAGAACCCTATCCCATAACCCTCCTATATATAGGGGTATTGGGGGCTTCTCAAAGTACAACTTAGTGCAAACCAGTTGCTCTGCAAAGTTGTCGTTCTCTCTGGTTTTCGTAACCGAAAGAGAGCCCGAACAAGTGCTACCCGATAAGGGAGGCACAACAAGGGAAAGACAACTGCAGTTGTGACTGGTGGCAGGAGAGTGTGTTGGTGACTAGTATGCCGACAGGAGGGTGCGACTCCTTCCGATTTCTTGTGCGTCAAGGAGATCAGAGTTACAGGCAGTCCGTGTGGATGACTGCAGAGGCGGGAGACCTCTGTCGCTCGGAGGACAACGGTCAATCTTGACAGTCCCGGTGAGATCAGGAGTCTTCAGTCCTGGTGTGACCAGGAGCTGCACAGGCACCGTCCAAGACCGGAGGTGAAGACCATGCAAGGGGCGAGGTACTGTCGTCGAGCAAGCCTCGAGACAAGGTATGATTTCACAAACCATCTTTCCTATTGTATAGATGTTGATGCGATTCCTTTTGTTCTGGGTTTTGGGGAGAAAATTTTTGTTTCCGCTGCTTCTCTGCCTCCTTTAAAACCCAACAGTGGTATCAAAGCCACGTCAACTGCTCTATATTTTAGGAATATCGATATGATCGATTTTGGTTTGTTGCCTTTATTTATTGCATACGATGCGAATAAAATTGGTTTTATGCATGTCCAATCCACAAATCCCAAATATACATATATGATATGTAATATTAATGCACTCGATACACGTCGCCCTTAAACGAGTTTTGTGTGGATGTGTAGCATGGTTATGGCCTATAAAACCCTATATCTGTGTGTGGTTGTATGTGGTTCCTTGCATCTCGGTCTGCGCACCGATTCCCTTTCTCCTAATCCTGATGTAACTCGAAATAATTTGAGATTTCTTTTCCTACCTTTGCTCCCCATGAATGTAACTCGGGGTTTCACAATTCAATTGTAAATAGGATAGATTTTATTTCCTGTTATGTCAAAGAACGGCGAATGACCTGGCAGACAACCTGAGACGATCGGTTCAAGATGTGAACCGATCGGTTGGTGTTCCAGACGAGCAGTTCGAGGAGCGAGATGAGTGGGTGGAGACCTGGGGAGATGCACGACGACCGGTGAACCGATCAGCTGGAAGCGCCAGTCGATCGGCTGGTGGCACCCGAACAACCAACTTGATGGCGAGCCGATTAGTCATGGAGATGAGCTGATCAAACCCAGAAAGGCAGGCACAAATTTCATCTTGTATAGGTTGCATGTGATGTAGACCTAGATGACCGTGATACCTCTTGGCTCGAGGAATCACAATAGGATGGCCATAATCATTGCTTTTTATCATTTTATATATTGTGGTGATTGGATATGTATATCTATATAAAAACCAAGCCCTCATTAAATATTAAAGTTTTAGATGCCTTCCAAATGTGACACACGTGAAAAGCTTGATCGACCAAGTGTGGGCACGCCCAAGCGTGGTGCACCATCTATCTTGTGGAAGCGTGAAGGATGAATGTGTGGGTCTGCCCAAGCAGGGTGCATGTTCATCGTGTTGGCTTTGGGTCAGACTTAACAAGGTGACCTAGATAGGATCTAGCACCTTGAGGCATGGAGATGATCATGGCAAGGAGTTGCATATGACATCTTTCAAGAGTTGCATATGATGCAATTGGCAAGAGTTGCCTACCTGGAAGATCTGAGTTGTGGGTGACAGCCCAAGCTGGTCCATGGCTCAGAGGATTTCAGGATCTTGACCCACTAGAAGATTGTACGCTGTAATCTTCTGAATTGATGGTGATGGATGTCAATTTGAGTCAAAATAGTGGGAGAGGTAATTAATTTAAGGCCTAATTAACTATCGTCAAATTTTATTCAAATAAAATCGAAAGGTTTTGACAAAATGCAATTTTCTCTTGTAGAATGGAAAAAGAATCATCTTTTAAAACGGGCAAATTAATTGAGAACAAATTCCATAACTGGTTGAGGACTGTGAGAAGTGTTATGCACAATCCAGATATACCAGGATCCTTTGAATCCACTCTATGTACACTTAATGCGTTGGTGAAGAAGAAAGAAAGTTCGTTGATAGAGATCAATGGAACGAAAGGTAAGGGAGAGAAGGGTTCTCTCGCCAAACCAATTTCTTCTACATGGGGAGGATGGAAGGAACAATGGAAGAAGCAGTCAGAGATAGAGATCTCTACTTCTGGTGTATACGTGATAGAGATTAACTTTACTACTTCTTCGTCATGGGTACTTGATACCGGATGTGGATCTCACATTTGTTCAAATGTGAAGGATCTTAAGAGAAGTAGGCCTTTGGGGAAAGGCGAGGTTGAACTATGTGTTGCCAATGGGGCAAGAGTTGCCTCTAGTGCCTTAGGAACCTATGAGTTAACTCTACCAAGTGGGCTAATAATAGAGTTGAAGAACTGCTATTATGTACCTGCCATAAATAGGAATATCATTTCCGTCTCTTGTTTGGACAAAGATGGATTTGAATTTCTTATTAAGAATGGAAAATGTTCCATTTCTAAAGATGGGATCTTTTATGGCAGTGCCCCAATGTCTTATGGTCTATACTTGATAGATATGGAGACAAGTGTATACAACGTAAACACCAAAAGGCAAAAACTCAACGACTCAAATGAAACGTATCTTTGGCATTGTCGTCTAGGGCACATAAATGAGAAGCGCATTTCTAGACTCCATAAAGATGTTATCTAGACTCTGTTGATTATGAATCAATAGAGACATGTGAATCTTGTTTGTTGGGCAAGATGACCAAGACTCCCTTTTCAGGTAAAGGTGAGAGAGCTAGTGATCTATTAGGACTCATACATACCGATGTATGTGGACCTTTTAGAACTAATGCTAGAAATGGGTATCAGTACTTCATTACCTTCACTGATGATTTCAGTAGGTATGGCTATGTGTACCTGATGAAGCATAAGTCAGAAACCCTTGAAAGGTTCAAGGATTTCATGAATGAAGTACAAGACCAACTTGGTAAAAGTATTAAGGCACTTCGATCCGATTGAGGTGGGGAATACTTAAGCCAGGAGTTTGAGGACCTTCTGCGAGCCCGTGGTATTTTATCACAATGGACTCCACCTGGAACACCACAACATAATGGTGTGTCTGAAAGAAGGAATCACACATTGTTAGATATGGTGCGATCAATGATGAGTTTTGTTGATCTTCCAATTTCCTTCTGGGATCATGCTCTTGAAACCGCCGCGTTTACACTTAACCGAGTACCATCTAAATCGGTTCAAAAGACACCATATGAGATATGGACTGGGAAGCGTCCCGATTTGTCTTTCCTAAAGATTTGGGGTTGTGAGGCTTATGTCAGGAAAATGTTTCCTGATAAGCTTGGACCCAAGTCTGATAAATGTTATTTTGTTGGATACCCCAAGGAAACGAGGGGATATTATCTATACCACCCTACTGACAACAAAGTGTTTGTTGCCAGGATAGCTGTGTTCCTAGAAAAGGAATTTATTTCCAAAGGAAACAGTGGGAGGAAAATAGAGCTTGAAGAAGTTCAAGCCCAACAAGAAAATATAGAACTGGTAGATGTACAAGAGGAAAATGGAGATTCACAAGGTGTTGTGGAGTCTCAGTCTCCTCAGGTAACACAAGGACCTCATAGATCTAGTAGGACCCACCTTGAACCTGAGAGGTTTGGATACCTTGTGACTCAGGAAGGTGGAGAGTTGATCATAGATGATGATCCAACTACCTACGTAGAGGCTATGGAGGGACCAGATTCTGAGAAATGGCTTGAAGCCATGAGATCTGAGATGGAATCCATGTACTCCAGCAAAGTATGGACTTTGGTGGAACCACCCGAAGGGGTAAAACCCATAGGGTGCAAGTGGGTCTTTAAGAAAAAGACCGACATGGATGGCAATGTGCAAACTTATAAAGGCAGATTGGTTACGAAGGGATTTCAACAAGTTCAAGGTGTTGACTATGACGAAACCTTTTCTCCAGTTGCCATGATTAAGTCCATCAGGATCATGCTTGCTATTGCAGCTTATTATGACTATGAGATTTGGCAGATGGATGTTAAAACTACATTCCTTAACGGGAATATAAATGAGGATGTGTACATGACACAACCTGAAGGTTTTGTAGATCCAAAGAATGCCAATAAAGTCTGTAAGCTGCAAAGGTCAATCTATGGATTGAAGCAAGCATCTCGGAGTTGGAATCTTTGATTTGATGAGGAAGTCAAAGTGTTTGGCTTTATTCAAAATGAAGAAGAACCTTGTGTGTACAAGAAGGTTAGTGGGAGCTCGACCACATTCCTCATATTGTATGTAGATGACATACTTTTGATGGGGAATGATGTCTTAGCCTTATAGAAGGTAAAGACTTGGCTTGGGAATACTTTCTCAATGAAGGACTTAGGAGAAGCATCCTACATTCTAGGAATTAAGATCTATAGAGATAGATCTAGAAGGCTTCTCGGACTAAGTCAAAGCACGTACATCGACAAAGTGTTGAAGCGGTTCAGCATGGAGAACTCAAAGAGAGGCAACATCCCCATGCTACATGGAGTCACCGTCTCTAGAGCTCAATGTCCCCAATCTTGTGAAGAGAGGGAGCGTATGAATGGGATCCCATATGCATCAGCCATCGGATCCATCATGTACGCTATGTTGTGCACACACCCAGATGTCTCGTATGCTCTCAGCATGACGAGTAGGTACCAGTCAGATCCCGGGGATGCTCACTGGACAGCCGTAAAGAACATCCTCAAGTACTTGCGAAGGACTAAAGATCAGTTTCTTGTTTACGGCGGCGAGGAAGAGCTGGTTGTAAGGGGTTACACTGATGCAAGCTTCCAAACTGATAGAGATGATTACAGATCGCAGTCAGGATTTGTGTTTTTCCTAAATAATGGAGTTGTGAGCTGGAAGAGTTCCAAGCAAGAAATAGTTGCCGATTCTACTACAGAGGCCGAGTATATTGCTACTTCACATGCAGCAAAGGAGGCTGTGTGGATCAGGAAGTTCATTTTTGAACTTGGTGTAGTTCCCAGTAGGTGTGATGCAATTGAGCTTTATTATGACAATAATGGAGCTATTGCACAAGCTAAGGAACCTAGATCACATCAGCGGTCCAAGCACATACTGCGGTGCTTCCATCTCATACAAGAGATCATACAGCTAGGAGATGTGAAGATTTGCAAAGTACCAACTGAAGACAACATAGTTGATCCACTGACTAAGGCCCTTTCTCAGCAGAAGCATGATGGTCATGCTAGGTCACAAGGACTGAGGTTCCTTGGTTACTGGCTCTAAGTGCAAGTGGGAGTCTGTTGGTATGTATGCCCATAGAGCAAGTCATATGATGATTGTAATGGGATACTTTGTAAATGATTTGAATAATAATAAAGAAAATTTCCGATCTATATGTTTAAATTGTTTCTAAGATGATGGTGTAACATGATAGATGTCTAAAGAATGATTTTACTCAATGACGTATGCTTTTAGGTGAAGGACCTAAACGATGAGATCATGCGGATGTCAAGAGTATACATTCTTGTTTGGTCCCTAGTCGGTTGTTATTGTGGAAATAACCATAGACATCAATAACACTAAAGACTAGATTGTGTGTTGGTTGATGACAGAATCTCATTAGTCATGATATAGTGATATCAAACCAAGCACATAGGTACTTGTTAGAGAACAAGGTACCAGACAGACCCACTGTGAGAGTGACACATGGAACCATGACTTGGTAGTCAAAGTCAACTCTCACAGTGATGGTGGTGAGTCTGATTCTTAGACCTGAAATCACTACACTCAACACATGTCATTGGGTACACTTTGACGTCATCAAACGTAGTCCTGAAACATGGGTTGTTATAAAGGTGATGATTGGGTGGCTTTGACACATGGGGCTTTTGAGGGGTGAGTGATAGATATGGGATTTGTCCCTCCTGAGGGAGTTTGATATCCTTGGCCACTTGATGAGTAGGATTGAGAAAGGCATTAGCATGCACGTGTGAATCAATATGTGATATTGATGTCACACACATCTCATCCAGTCTGCTTTGAGATCAAGGAAATGAATGAATGTTGATAGGATGACTGTTCCATGCCTCAAGTTCATTCAGGATATCAGTGACAAAGGAATTATACATTCACTATAACACCATTCACGGATTGTAGGATTGAAAAGTTGTTCTCCAACTTTCTATTTCACTTGGGTAGCATTGATGTGTGACTAGGCACCGCTCTTTGCTTGTGAAGTCATAAATGTTATGGACTTTCACTGCCAACGTGAAATGGACCTGCAGGGTCACACACATAGGATTTAACCTGGAATAGGAGTTTGTTCACAAACATGTTTAGATTGATTACTAAAGGAGTTTAATAGTTCAATTAAACACTTAATTAATTGATAGCTCAATATCATAGTGTTCAAGGTGTTGGACTGATTGATTAGAGTATCGAATTGATTGAAACCGCAATTGACTGATTCTGCACAATCTGTACTCCCAACCGATCGGCTCATGTGATGAACCGATCGGCTAAGCTTGGTGAACTGATCGGCTAAGCTTGGTGAACCGATCGGCTCAACTGGTGAGTCGATCAGCTCATGGACAGGGTGAACGATTGCTTCAAGTGTTGAAACGATCGGTTCAACTGTTGCAACCAAGCAAGTTGGGAAAGTAGGATTGGTGAGAATTTTCCTTTCGTTTCACTTGCCCAATTTGATTGGAACAAGGATTGGTATTTGATACCAATTAGAAACAAAAGAAGGAAATTCGATCGGGAACTTAACAGGACCACGAACCGACCAGTTTAGATGTGAACCGACCGGTTCATGGGTCCCAACCGATCGGTTGAGATGTCAACCGACTGGCTCAGATCCCCAACCGACCGTTTCAGTTGTGAAATGATCGGTTCAGGTTGTGAGTTGGTTGTTTTTGTGGAAAATCTCGAACCCTTCTACTCCTACTTTAGTCCCATATTGCCTGGGATGGAGAACCCTGTCCCATAACCCTCCTATATATAGGGGTATTGGGGGCTTCTCAAAGTACAACTCAGTGCAAACAAGTTGCTCTGCAAAGTTGTCGTTCTCTCTGGTTTTGGTAACCGAGAGAGAGCCCGAGCAAGTGCTACCCGATAAGGGAGGCACATCAAGGGAAAGACAACTGCAGTTGTGATTGGTGGCAGGAGAGTGTGTTGGCGACTAGTACGCCGACAGGAGGGTGCGACTCCTTCCAATTTTTTGTGCGACAAGGAGATCGGAGTTCCAGGCAGTCCGTGTGGATGACTACAGAGGCGAGAGACCTCTATCACTCGGAGGACAACTGTCAATCCCGATAGTCCCGGTGAGACCAGGATTCTTCAGTCCCGGTGCGACCAGGTACTGTCGCCGAGCAAGCCTCGGAACAAGGTATGATTTCACAAACCATCTTTCCTATTGTATAGACGTTGACGCAATTCCTTTTGTTCTGGGTTTTGGGGAGAAAATTTTTGTTTCCGCTGCTTCTCTGCCTTCTTTAAAACCAAACATATACTACACCCCCATATCGTTCAATAAGGTTTACAAACCTATTCATATCATTTTAGTGAAATAGGTGCATCATCATATCAGGTTAGAGGTGCTTGCTTATGTTCATGCACCCGATATCACTTTTATAAGGTGATATCACAATCTTCAAGCTCTAGACCTTTATTCTAACTATTATAGTTCAAGTCAACAGGTCTAAGAAACTACTATAAATCATAATTTCATCAACTATTTCAGGAAATTTTGGAATTAAAAGTAGATCATTAAATACAACAATTTAGGTGATGAATAATAACATGATTGAGTTCAAGTTATATAACCCGCCTTAAGAACCACTTCAAAGCTTCAAGGTCCAAAGCTCCATGTTCCTAAGGTTGAATATGAATTTATCAAAGGTCCAAGGCTCTTTCACAACTCCTTCATATACAAGGAATCACCATGGATAAACAATTGGTGAAGAAGAAAAGAAAGGTAGATCATAACCCTAATTCCATGCTTCAATTCAAGCTTGAAGACAACTATATCTTACCTTAGGGTAAAGTTTTGAGTTCCTTAGCTCCTTGGCTGACACCCTACCACTCTTGGGCGCTATTTACTTCCTCTTGGCCAACACAACTTTGCTTGTGGCCGATACCCCCTCACTTGTGGCCAAAATCACTTCAATTGGCCGATATCAACTTGCTATGAGCAATATCAACATGGTATGGCCGATATACTTGCTATGGCCGATACCCAAGGCCTATGCACAATACCCTTGTGCTCTTGCATGACATGCCACCACTCTTGCACGATATGATACTCACTTGCATGATATGGCACTCACTTGGAGTCAAAACACTTCACTCTATGGCCGATATCACCCTATATAGCCGATATCACCTACTTGGGCGATATGGTCTTGCCATGGGCGATACCCCAAGGCCCATGCACGATACCACAGCATCCCTTCATGATATGGGAGCTCTAGGCATGATACCTTAGGGTAGGAGGGTGGTAAGGGTCGCAAAATTGCACCAAGGGGTGAAACTAGGGGTATATATACTTGTTGATCATGAAGAAAGGCAAAAATGAGGTGTCAACATTTTGAGCTAGTAGGTGCCACATGTCATGCATGGGTGACACGTGTACATGCATGCATCAACATTTATCTTGACATGAAAAAAGGTTGAGGATCATCTAGAGATGCAAATTCGTCCATTGCTTATCCATTTGGATAAGTCATATAGGTTTAATCACTATTTTATGTCAAGCCGATACACTTTTTCTAAGGAAACTTGTTGGCCGTCATACCTCACCTCCTTGAGGGGATTTGAATGATATGGAATTTTCCAAGAGTTCACAAAACGATATGGAACACCTCCTTGGGCTCCATGGCCGATAGGCACTCATATATAAGCTTTTCAACTTGATACAACTCAAGTTAAGCTTCCAAATTCAACCCTTTTTCTTGGTCATTTCATCACCAAGGTTACCATCATTCATAATGGAAACAAACATGGTGTATCATTCATTATATCTACTCTAAATTATACATATAGGAAATAGGAACACTCTAGAGGTGGTAATTTGCATATCAAACCCCACAATTTAGGTAAATTACAATTTGTACCAAAATTGGTGCACAAGGTACCAACATTGTTCAAACAAGTTCAAACTTGGAATTTAGGCTTTCCACAAGACACCACCTTGCATCATTCTCTCAATAATGATGATACAACACATGAGGCATGTTCAACATGTGACATTTTGCATTATAGCCCCTCAATTTGGGTAAATTGCACTTTGGTCCAAAACAAAGGAAAATTGCTCAAACAACATTCAATCGGGACCAAACTTGAAACATGAGTGTGTCACATGATAAAAAAACACTTTAGAGGATTATATTAAAGTTCTAAGCAACTTTATTATCCAAAATAAATAGGGTTACCTCATAACCCAGGTCAGGGTTGTTACACAGTAGGTATCCGGGTGTGGCTGCACTAGGTCCTCCTTCACTGTAGCTAGCTGAGGTAACGTGACACATTGTCATTGGCCACTGGTTAGTGAGGAGATAAAGAGAGAGGGCAAGATAGGGAGAGGGAGATATGATAGACTCTTGTTGTGGATACTCGATCTGATGCCTCTTCTATTGTAATATAGCTCTAGCCCTGGGTTTCTAATCCCAAACAAGACCCAGAGGAGGGGTAGCAGGGGTGGTGTGCCTAGGGTAATGGTTGGTAAAGAAAGAAGTGGGTCAGACAAAGATCTTGGGGGATTTTATAGTCTGAAAGCGGGTTTGAGATATAGGTTTAGGGTTAGGAGGAAGTTAGTGGCTATGAAAGAACTAAGCGGCATATAGCTTCTCAACTACTTCTGTTTCTACCTCATTGGCTGGGCAGATGGTCAAAGGGTGATCTTGTGTGATAAGGACAAGGAAAAAGTGGTGAGTGTGGTCTGTGTCATAAAGTAGCAAAGTTGCTGTGTGTAGCGCAAGGTGATGCAAGGAGGACAATCTCACAACCCCTGGATTCATCCTAAATTTGCAAAACGTAGATAGGAAGACCCATGAGAATCTCACACCAAGCTAGAGAATAGGATAAAGAAAGAAATAAAGGGGAAAAGGAAGTGGGATGTGGACGGGCTACCCCTCACTTGGGCATGACTGGGATGGACCACCAGGCAAAATGGAGTTTAAAAAGAACAAAGTAAAGTTTCAAATCTAGATAAATGAGTGGGCATAAGTCTCCCATCGTATCTCTAATTTGAGATAAATTATACATGATAGAATCGTGAGAGAAAAAATATAAAAGATGAGAATAAGAATAGGATACAAAATTCTAAAAAGATATGATCAAAATTCAAAGGAAAAGTGAGTGATGTGTGACATGAAATTTAACTTAATCTTTGTCAACTTAAGCATCACCAAGGTGGTATATGCATATAGATGGACCAATTGTACATCAAAACTCATTTGAACATGAAATTGGAGGTGACGACAAGAGTGAGGTCCAATTGGAAATTGCATATAAGGGGTGAAGTTCTAGGTTGTCACCTCCTCCCCACCTTAAATGAAATTTTGTCCCCAAAATTAAACTGAGTTATCAATCATGATTACATTTTAATATCCCATATCATATACCACTTGTTGTTCCTTTAATGTTGAGATATCTCAAAATCGAGCAATAAAGCATCATAATCAAGGTAAAGTCAGATTAATTATTACATAAGATAGACCATCACATGAGTTACAATTTGGGAGAGATCATCTTATAGATTAGAAATATGGAGAGATCACTTTTAGGTCAAATAAATAGTGCACTTCAAATTAAAAGTGAAGCATGATTTTGTTCCCAACACTTAGGATTCTAGATTCTAGATTGTCCTAGGTAGGGTTATACATCCACAATCAAGATTTGTATTTAAACAATTTGAGGCAAACATCATATTTCAACATTGTAATTTCATTCTCAAAATCAATGGAAGGGCTAACCCTAGTCCACATGGAGCTAACCCTAAGTCATAAATCAAACAACTTAACATAATCATCATTTTACATTTTTAAGATTTGGGAACATGGAAGATGTCACAGATCTGTTTGTTACCCAGATCCTAACTCCAAATGAATATAAAGTAAATGGGCATAGGACCTAGGCATATGTCCCTAACAGGTATTATTAAAGTGTGAATGTGGAAGAGTAAGGCTTATCATACATGAATAATTAACAAGATAAGGTTACCAACAATGTCTCAACATTCAACAAGGTATATTAAGAAATATTTTTTATTACGAGATTCTCATTTACAAATTGAGGTACAAATTTACACAAGTATGCTCATGTATATGAGGGATATTTGAAAAAGTGCACCCGATATAGCTCACAAAGCCCATCAACTTCTAGCCATCTTTTTTTTTGTTGAAAATAGCTCAATATCATTAAAAGAAAGCCATACGGCATCTACAAGATAGACATCTCTCATCAAATAACCAAGCAACAACTCCTTTTGCAGAAAGACATAGCACAAGGCTCAGATTGGGATGCGATAGGTACGCTTCTGCACTGTCCACCTCTTGTCGTGGCTGTCTAAAGCAGCTATCTCGGATGGAATTCGTCAATCTACCAGAACCTGTGAGTACATCTTGAAAGGAGTATGCAAAGCCACTGACAGAGATTACCATCATGTATACAACGAAAAGTTATTAGATAAAGAGCTTGACCCCAAAGCAACGACACAAAACTAACAACACAGACACAAACGCCCCACCAAACAGGACGAGAAACACTAAAACCAGCGAATCACTAAGGTTGCCAACCAGCAGACCCGGGAAGGAGGCCAAACCCCAGTGATGCAGATACAGAGGAAGGATGGCTCATGTGGAAATAAGGGTGGGGAGTAGAGAGTGCCAGGAACTCCACCGCCACTCCCAACCACCACTGCAAACAGGGGGTGGAAGACCCGCACGAAGCCCAAAACCCAGCTTCCTCCTCCTTTGCCTGGAGCACCAAGGGGAGCCCGATCCCACCGTCTGCCCGAGAAGGAACCCGAGGAGACGCTAACAAAACGTGCTCTAGTCAGACTAGAAGCAAAAAAGACCACTCAACCGCAAGGAAAGACAGAAAGAAACAACTACCTACGCCTAAGAGGAAGACGAACAACTAACCCAACAAAACAACCTACAACTAAACAGAAAAATGAAACAGGCAGGGAAGGGGAGGAACCCGCCGCAACCAGGATGAGAGGGGGAAGACCATGCCTGAGCTTCGCAGAGGCCAGCGACGGGGAAGCAGAGCACACCCATATGCCAGAGAACCTCAACCAACACCGCCAAAGAGCCAAACCTCGCGGACTGCGACCAACGACGCTGCCAGGGTTCAGAACCCCACAGGAGATCAGGCGACGGCTCCTCCAAGGAAGATCCAAGCACGATGGGCAAGGAAAAAGCCTACGGGGAAGGGCCAGCGCACACTGGCAACAGGAAGTCCCCTCCCCCCAAGCCGCCGGTCGTCGCCCTGGTGAAGACTAGGCAATCGCAAAATCGCCAGAGCTACGGGAAACCTAGCGCACAACTTCTAGCCATCTCTGAACCTTTAAAATACTTGAAAAAAGGGGGTTCAAGATACATATGCATAAGCTTTTCATAATTAGAAAACATTTGTAGAAGTAATAACAAGAATAAACAAGTTATGTATTTAGCAAAGTGAGGTCCTATGTTTTATATCATTTCACTACAATTATACCAACAACATCGTATATAATAAGGCCTTTGACAAACTTCCCATCTGAAGGGTCCATAAGGGTGTTCAAGATTAGCTAACCCTTTTATCGACATGGTCCAACTTATATTGACAACTCAAGTAGGATGCCCAACCTCATGTCCTTACCCCGAGAATACAGGCAGGTGCACAAGGCTTGTATAATGGACTTTCTATATTACTAGTAATTGCACGTGCTTTGCACATGCTATAATTTAAATTTAACGTATAAGAAAATAGTATTTTTATGACCAAATTCTCATAGTTCCTACTAAAAGTGTTTTTTAATAAATTATTTATTTATATATTTTATGTTATATAATTTCATTGCATTTCAAGCTAAGGTTTCTCTAATAATATAACTAAATAACTACATCTAATACATTTAACTCATTTTCCCATTTCCATAATATTACTATTGTTATGTTGTGCCATGTGTGCCTTTGCACTTTTTAAAACAAAAAAAAACTAGTAAATTGGATTAATTGGGAAACTTATTTTAATAGATTTGGAATGCTCCTTCATTTTTTCCCTTAATGAACTTACATGTTTGATGTTGGTTTATTCCTAAAATACTTTATTCATAGTTTTAGATCCTAAATGAATATTTTCATATGGTTATACATTAAATATTTATAAGTTAATCATATTTGAGTAATACTTAATTTGTTGTTGAAAGATTCATTTTTTGCTAATGGATATATGATGAAATTTTCTATGTCTTTCACGTTTATTATGTGTTAAAAATATTTTATGAAAGTTGCACATGTACAAACATTTTCACAACTTCATGGCTAAAATGGAAGTCAAGATACATATACGATGATCGTGTGTCTGCCCATACAAATGAAAGAAATGATTATACCATATCAAGGTAACTTTCTTCACTTTTTATCCTAGTTTTTTTTACTTGTCCTAAGGTTTCAATTAAATTCTAGCTATCACCTATGTTCTAAAATTAAAATAATGTTTTCTTGTATAGTGTATAATTAATTATATAATAGAGGTCTAATTTCTTTATTTTTTATTTTATAACAATATTATAGGTCTAATTTCATGAATATCAAAATATATCCAATTTTGAATATGTTTATGTAGGCATATATGATTTATAATTAGTTAAATTAGTATTTCTTATTTCCGAATTTACATGATTATATGTTTTAAAATATGACAATATATTGTTTAACATAAAAATATTCTATTCATATTTTTTATAACTATGTCATAAGTATGTGTTCATCTACTAACATACCCTTGTAATGGTATGATGTACATGGCTTTGACTCTATAATTGCACAAATAATACAAATTGTTGTTTATATGACACTAAGATTTATATAGATTTTCAGTTAATAAATATCCAACTAAATGCATCTCTTGATTATGAAGTTATTTCTCGAGTAAGTTTTTATACTATTAATATTAGTAACAAAAATTAGTGTTGATGGAAAATACATGCTATTTTACTGCAATAAAGTCATTGAAAAACATGTATTGTGTAAAGGTACCAACATCATATAATCTAGAACAAAATAGATAGGACAAGTTTGTGTATTGTAGCACATCGTTTTCCACTTATAAAGCCACAAATGGTAGGTTAGAAACCAAAGAAAGCTTGTTCGACCAAAAAATCTTGACTTAGTCGATATGTCACCATTCTTGAATTTTATACATGGACTTGTCTGATAGAGCAACCATTTCATACCCATTCCTTGTACAAAGAGAAATTCCCTCGTCCAACACACCCCAACAAAAAATGCTTTCCATTACATTAAACCTATAGAGTAGTTGAGCTACAAAATATCATTGAACGTCAAAAGATATTTAAAACATAAAATAATCCATCTAAAAATTAATCATATACATACATGAAATAGAAAAGATTTTCTTCATTAAGGTATGTACCATAAGTCTATGTGATTCTCTAGAATTTCAATTGAAGGAGGTTTTAACACTACCATTTTCAGCAAAGATTAAAGTTATTGCACTACAAAGAGTCAAGAATATAGAATACATAATTGTGAAAGAAAGTTGGTAACATGAACTTCATGTTGATTAAAAGAGGAACTCGGGCTAAAGAAAACACATGTTCATGAAAGTATTTTTCTCTATTTTCTTAATTTTTATCCTATGTCTAATTTGAAGTTATGAGAGTGAAGACCCAGTGTACAATTGCATTTTTTAGCAAGCATGGAGTGTCTTCCTTTTATAAAAAATATTCTAATAGCAATTTACTCCAAACATAAATGTATTCACTTTATTCTCCCAACTATGTACAACGCTTTTCTCTAATCTCCATAAAGATAACAACTTTTAAGCAAATTAAGAGAAAAAAATAAGAAAAATCCTTGTACATACTAAACATTTCCTTTGATCATGTTTGGCAACATATTCTCAACAATAAAGTAAGAATCTTCTTTATAGTAGAAATTGAGCAGACTAAAACTTTTAATTAATATGTTGGGTCATAACTTACATTAAATAATATGAAATTATGTCGTACATTTTGTCCTGTGCAGAAACATCCCAAACTTGCAATTCTTATGTTTATGAGATCTTGCGATTTATATCCAATCTAGATGATTTTTTACCACAAAATCATAGCCTCCTATCTTCGTCGCTAATGCTAGCAGAAATCCAATATTAACCATCGTCGTTCTTTTCTTGTATAATACATAATTTTCTAATTAAACACGTCCACAAAATCCCCTAATGACCATCATATTTTATGGATAAAGGTGAAACAACACACTTGTTTCCAGCATCAAACTTGTAAATTGAATGGTGCACGATCGTTCATGGGTGCGTCCTTAATGAAACACACTAGGCACATACCTTGGGTGGCTTGATTACATGCCTTGATCTACAAATGCTGGCTAAAACCAGTCTGGAAAACATATGATTTTGGTGTCTCTTCAAAGCTTGCATCCGAGATCAGGTGGACAGACTCCACTTGAAAGTAATTAATTACATAATGATCTATACATAAGTATCTAGTCCATCCTTTGATCGACCCAAACTTGGCCCCTATATGGTGAAGCATCGATACTCCAACTGGCCAAGGCCGAGCATAGATCATGTCATCTTCAAAATTACTCTAGAATACAGATGTGTAATGAACTCTTCAGTCTTGCATCACCCTGTGGGTGAGAGCTGTGTCCATGTTGTAGAAAAATTGCATCAATCCACCAAAGATAGAATAACGAAGTAAGACGTCTCAATGGGATATCGCTTAGATCAGATTTAGAAACCTAGCCATCACTCAGGTAGATGATCCATCTGCAAGGCACAAGAAAGAAAACATGTCCCCTGTGCAAGCCCTTTCGTCTCTGGCGATTAGGGTTTGGTAGTAGTGGACGTCCGTCGCTACCCGTCAGGGGTCATCTCTACCCGTCAAGGGTGTCTATCTCTTGCAGGTTCAAGGGGCAGCTGATTGTCTGGTCTGGTTTCCTAAAGTAAACATGGATCTAATGGAAAGGTACGCAAGGATGATGCTGACCGAGGATGAAGAAGCACCGATCGAAGTCCAAGCCGACGAGGCAGACGACGAAATCGACCACACGTAACTGGCTTTGGTTGTGAGATAGCTAACGGATAGAAGCTTCAATTTTAGGGCAATGCAGAGAACCCTAACGCAAGTGTGGGGGCTAAAAGACAAGGTGTTATTCAAGAAAGTCGAGGCCGACATATTCATAGTCCAGTTCTTTGACTGGAGAGACAAGAGGAAGATAGTATAGGGGGCTCCATGGAACTTTGATAACAAGCTCCTTTTCTTTAAGGAGATTTCATCAGAGGAGCATCCGACCACGGTGAACCTCAAGACCAGTCCATTCTGGGTGAGACTTTACGGCCTCCCACTAGGCTACCGAGGAGAAAAAGCAATTAGGGAGATTGTAGGTCGGATGGGCGAGGTTCTGACAGTGGACCGTGATGAGCTTCGATGGGAGACGTCGTCTCGTGTTCGGGTGTTGATTGATATCACCAAACCGTTACTGCGCACGCTACATATTCGAACCAAGGGCGGCGGAATCGCATCCATCGATGTGAAGTACGAGCGTCTCTCCATGTTGTGTTATGCCTGTGGGCGGTTAGGGCACGGAGATAAGGATTGTGGGGAGTTAGGGGAAGAAGAAAAGGAGGGTGGGCAATGGGGGCCATGGCTGAAGGCATCCCCAAGGAAGCCTCGCCTAAGCGTCTATGAGGAGGTATATAGGGTGGGCACGGTGAGGAAACCGCTCAAGTTTAACCTACATCCTACGGCGGTGGCGGCGGTTGTGTGGGATGATAAGTGGAGTGATGTTATGGTATCGTCTGTGAGGGGGGGGAAGATGGCGGGAAGGCGATAATGAGGACAGTTGGCATGGCGGTCAGGAGAAGGAACACCACAATGCGGATGCAAAAGGAAGGGAGGCGGGGGGAAAGGATGGTGTGAGAAGGGTAGAGGGAATAAGTTCTACAGGACGAGAAGGGGGCAAGAGGGAGAGCAATGGGAAAGTGGGAGGGGAAAGTTCGAGCAACCTGGACGTCCTCCTGAAGGAAGGGGTAAGGGGCTCAGACGGGAGAGTTCGTTTCTCCGTATAGGAGTTGTTCACCCTCAGGGATACTGTTGTCATACCGGAGGACGCACCGGTGGTGGAGGAAGCGGGGGCAGAGATGCCACCGGAGGTTGTAGGCCGTCAATCCATGAAGGGGAATAGCAAGAAGGAAGGCAGGCATGCACATAACACGCACAGGGATAATCCAATATTCACAAGGGCACAAGGCAGAACGAACAAAATGGGTCGCAGCAAAGGACAAAACTGTAAGAAGGACATAAAGTGTAAGAAAAAGCACACACCCTGGGTATACAAAATGAGAAAAGGTGCTAGGTTGGGCATCCCAGAGAGCGAGGTTGAATGGGACACAGTTGTAGGTAAGAGAGGAAGAGACAATGATAGTGTTGATATGGACCGAGATGAGCAGATACAACAAGTCGATACTGGGAAAAGAGCAAGACAGCAGGAGAGGATGGTCTCAACAGATGACAAGGCTGAGGAAGCCCAAGTAGCGGTGTCAACACCGTAAAGGATAATAAAAATCTTAAGTTGGAATTGTCAGGGGATGGGTGACCCTGATAAGGCGACGACACTATGGTAGTGGTGCTGGAGAGAGAGCCCAAACATAGTTTTCATCATGGAAACTATGGTAGTAGACACAAAGTTAGAAGACGTGAAGAGAAGTTGTGGTTTTGTCGACGGCATCTGTATTTCCAGTATGGGAAGATCGGGAGGGCTGGGTTGTTGGTGGAAGGACTCTAATGTGGAAATCTGAGGTTACTCACAAAGACATGTGGAATGCTTGGTGGATGAGGGCAGGTTTGGGAAATGGAAGGCCATTGGTATCTACGGGTGAGCGGACCAACCTAATAAATTCAAGACATGGGAGCTGATGCACAGGATTAAAAGGGAGATGAAGATTCTGGTTATCTTCTTCGGCGATTTCAATGAAATAGTTTCTAACTCAGAAAAACTGGGAGGGCCACCCAAGGAGGAAAGAGTCATGCAGGGCTTCATAGACGCTATTGATGATTGTGCTCTAGTTGATTTGGGTTACACATGTAGTATCTATACTTGGAGGAGGGGGCTATCCATAGAGACGTTGATCCAGGTGAGGTTTGATAGAGCGTTGGTGGACCTTGAATGGAGAGGACAATACACGTACTGCAAAGTGATTCACCTACCTATATACGAATCAGATCATGCTCCTATCATTATCACAGCTGATAGAAGACAGGTGGACAGAAAGAAAAAGAGATAGGAGTTCTTTGCTTTTGAGCCGACTTGGACTGTTGAGGAGGAATGCCAGGCCACCATCTCCAATGCATGGACACACGGTAGGACAGAGGGGCTGGTTGGAAAGATTAATAGATGTGGAGTCAACTTGAAGGAGTGGGCTGAAAAGAAATTTAAATTCAGAAGGAAAAAAATTCGGGAACTAGAAAAAGAACTCCTGGAAGTACAATCTCAATTGTTGGATGCACGGATGCTGAAAAGAGCAGAAGACTTAGCAGTAGAGCTCCAGTACTGGCTGCGGCATGAGGAATCATATTGGCACACTAGAGCCAGGGCTAATGAGATGAGGGAAGGAGATAGGAATACTGCCTATTTCCATCACAAGGCTTCCAGTAGAAGAAGAGGAAATAAGATTGAGGGGATGAAAGACAATATGGGAATATGGAAGACGGAGGAAGAGGATATCCAACAGGTTGTTACCGATTTCTTTAAAGAGCTCTTTACAACTACTAATCCCATGGACTTTGGGTCAGCAACTAGGGGAATGGATAGAAAGGTGGACAAGGAGCTTTCTAGGCAGATGGAGGAGGATATCACTAATGAGGAAATTCTGTAGGCCCTCAAGCAAATGCATCCCAACAAGGCACCAGGACCGGACGGTATGAAATCTGTCTTCTTTCAAAAATACTGGCACATTGTTGGAAAGGACGTGGCTAGTTACATAAATGGGTGGTGGCGTGGACAGAGGAGCCTAAGGGAGGTAAATAACACACTGGTTGTCCTTATTCCAAAGGTGGATAAGCCTACGGAGATGGGAGAGTTCAGACCCATCATCTTGTGTACTGTCATCTATAAGATTGCCTCTAAAGTGAACACAAATCGCATGAAGTCGCATATGGACAACATTATTTCTGAGAATCAAAGCACCTTCATCCCGGGGAGATTGATAATGGATAACACACTCATCGCCTATGAACTTTTTCACACTATGAAGAAGAAGAAAAAAGGAAGGACGGGGTACTTTAGCACTCAAGTTTGACATGTCCAAGGCCTATGATAGAGTTGAATGAGATTTCCTAATACATGTCATGGGGTGCCTGGGATTCGGTGACAAGTTAAGGGACTGGGTCTACGACTGCATATCTACTGTTAGCCATACCTTTGCTATTAATGGAAACCAGACCAGAACGATCAAGCCTACCCGAGGACTTAGACAGGGAGACCCTCTCTCACCCTATCTCTTTATTCTATGTGTGGATGCTTTTTCTACTTTGCTTCGCAGAGCTGCTAATGATAATCTCATTCATGGGATTAAATTTAGTAGATCTGCACCGAGTATTTCTCACCTTTTTTTCACAGACGACAGTATTCTCTTTGCAAGAGCAACCACCACAGAATGGTTGAAAATTACTGAAATCATCAACCAGTATGAACAGGCATCCGGACAAAAATTTAATTATTCGAAGACGGAGGTTGTGTTCAGCAAAGGATTGTAGGTATGTATGCCCTGAGAGCCAATCATGGGATGATTGATGGGATACATTAAGATTGATTTGACAAACATCAAAGGAAAGCTTCCAATTCTTTCTGGTTCAGTCATATGAGATAGTGATAGAACATATTGAATGTCTAGAGAATGACAGTACTCAATGACGTATGCCTTCAGGTTAAGGACCTGAACGATGAGATCATACGGATGCTAAGAGTTTGTACATTCTTTCTATGTCCCTAGTCGGATGTCATTGTGGAAGGTAGATAGACAGCAATGACACATAAGACTAGATTGTGGTGTTGGTTGATGACAAAATCTCATTAGTCATGATATAGAGATATCAAACCAAACACATATGTACTTGTTAGAGAACAAGTGTACCGGACAGACCCACTGTGAGTTTGACACATGGAACCATGACATGGTAGTCACAGTCAGTACTCAAAGTGATGGTGGTGAGTGTGATTCTTTGACCTGAAATCACTGCACTCAACACATGTCATTGGGCACACTTTGACATCATCAAACGCAGTCCTGAAACATGGGTTGTTATAAAGGTGATGATTGGGTGGCTTTGACACATGGGGCTTTTGAGGGGTGAGTGATAGATATGAGATTTGTCCCTCCTGAGGGAGTTTGATATCCAAGGCCACTTGATGAGTAGGATTGAAAAGGGCGTGCGCATACATGTGTGAATCATTATGTGATTTTTATGTCATACATATCTCTTCCAATCTGCTATGAGATCAAGAAAGTGAATGAACATTGATAGGATGACTGTTCCATGCCTCGAGTTCATTCGAGATATCAGTGACAAAGGAATTATACATTCACTGTAACACCATTCACAGATTGTAGGATTGAAAGTTGTTCTCCAACTTTCTATTTCACTTGGGTAGCACTGATGTGTGACTAGGCACCGCTGTTTGCTTGTGAAGTCATAAGTGTTACGGACTTTCACTGCCAACGTGAAAATGGACCTGTAGGGTCACACACATAGGATTTAACCTGGAAGAGGAGTTTTGTCCACAAAAAATGTTTAGATTGATTGCTAAAGGAGTTTAGTAGTTCAATTAAACACTCAATCAATTGATAACTCAGTATCATAATGTTCAAGGTGTTGGACTGATTGATTAGAGTATCGGTTTGATTGAAACTACAATTGACTGATTCTGCACAATCTGCACTCCCAACCGATCGGCTCATGAGATGAACCGATCGGCTCATGAGATGAACCGATCGGCTCAGCTTGGTGAACCAGTTGGCTCAGGTTGTGAGTCGATCGGCTCATGATCAGGGTGAAATGATTGCTTCAAGTGTTGAAACGATCAATTCAACTGGTGCAACCGAGCAAGTTGGGAAAGTATGATTGGTGAGAATTTTCCTTTCGTTTCACTTGTCCAATTTGATTGGAAAAGGGATTGGTATTCGATACCAATTAGAAACAAAAGATGGAAAGTCAATCGGGAACTGATCAGGACCACGAACCGACCGGTTCAGAAATGAACTAACCATTTCATGGGTCCCAACCGACCGGTTCAGGTCCCCAACCGACCGTTTCAGTTGTGAAATTATCGGTCCAGGTTGTGAGTTGGTTGTTTTTGTGGAAAATCTTGAACCCTTCTACTCCTGCATTTAGTCCCGCATTGCCCGGGATGGAGAACCCTGTCCCATGGCCCTCCTATATATAGGGGTATTGGGGGCTTCTCAAAGTACAACTCAGTGCAACCAATTGCTCTGTGAAGTTGTCGTTCTCTCTGGTTTTGGTAACCGAGAGAGAGCCCGAGCAAGTGGTACCCGATAAGGGAGGCACATCAAGGGAAAGACAACTGCAGAAAGCAACTGGTGGCAGGAGAGTGTGTCGACAACTAGTATGCTGACAGGAGGGTGCGACTCGTTCCAATTCCTTGTGGGACAAGGAGTTTGGAGTTCCAGGTGGTTCGTGTGGACTACTTTAGAGGCGGGAGGTTTCTGCCGCTCAGAGGACAACTGTCAATCCCGACAGTCCTGGTGAGACCAGGAGTCGTAAGTCCTGGTGCGACTAGGAGCTGCACAGACACCGTCCAAGACCGGAGGTGAAGACCGTGCAATGCATGAGGTATTGTCACCGAGCAAGCCTCGGGACAAGGTATGATTCCACAAACCATCCTTTCCTATTGTATGGACATTGACGCGTTTCCTTGTTCTGGGTTTGGGGGAGAAAATTTTTGTTTCCGATGCCTTCTCTGCCTCCCCTAAAACCCAACAGTGGTATCAGAGCCATGTCAACTGCTCTATACTTTAGGAATATCGATATGATTGATTTTGGGTTGTCACCTTTATTTATTGCATACGATGCGAATAAAATTGGCTTTATGCATGTCAAATCCTAAATCCACAAATCCCAATTTACATATATGATATGTATTATTAATGCACTCGATACACGTCGCCCTTAAATGAGTTTTGTGGTGGATGTATAGCGTGGTCATGGCCAATAAACCCTATCTGTGTATGGTTGTATGTGGTTGCTTGCATCTCGGTCTGCGCACCGATCTTCCTTCTCCTATTCCTGATGTAACTCGAAATAATTTGAGATTTCTTTCCTACCTTTGCTCCCCTCGAATGTAACTCGAGGTTTCTCCTTTTACAATGTAAAATAGGAAAGAACTTTATTTCTTGTTATGTCGAAGAACGGAGGACATTCTGACGACAACTGAGATGATCGATTCAAGGCGTGAACCGATCAGTTGACGTTTGAGACGATCGGTTCAAGGAGTGATCCGATCGGTTGATGATCGGTTCGAGGAGCGAGATGAGCGGGTGGCAGCCATGATGAGATGCACGACGACCAGACAAACTGATCGGTTGGATGAGCCAACCGATCGGCTGGTGGCACCCAGCCGACCGGCCTGATGGCGAGCCGATCAGTCATGTGATGAGTTGATCAAACCCAGAAAGGCAAAGCATAGAGTTCATCTTGTACAGGTTGCATGTGATGTAGACCTAGATGACCGTGATTCCTCTTGGCTCGAGGAATCACATTAGGATAGCCATAACCATCGCTTTTATCATTTTGCATGTTTTCTGTGGGATATAGCATGTATATGATACATACTATGTATTGTGGTGATTGGATATGTATATGTATATAAAACCAAATCCCTCATTAAATATTAAGTTTTAGATGCCTTCCAAATGCGACACACGTGAAAAACTTGATCGACCAAGTGTGGGCACGCCCAAGTGTGGTGCACTGTCTATCTCGTGGAAGCGTGAAGGATGGATATGTGGGTCTGCCCAAGCAGGGTGCATATTCATCGTGTTTGCTTTGGGTCGGACTTAAGAAGGTGACCTAGATAGGATCTAGGACCTTGAGGCATGGAGATGATCATGGCAAGGAGTTTCATATGACATCTTATCAAGAGTTGCATATGATGTAATTGGCAAGAGTTGCCTACCTGAGAGATCTAAGTTGTGGGTGACAGCCCAAGCTGGTCCATGATTTAGAGGATTTCAGGATCTTGCCCACTAGAAGGTTGTACGTTGCAATCTTCCGAATTGATGGTGAGGGCTATCAATTTGAACTAAAATAGTGGGAGCGATAATTAATTAAAGGACTAATTATATCGTCAACCTTTCAAATCAATCAAATAAGTCAAAAATGAGTTTTTGGACTAAAATTGCATATATTTCCTTTTGTTAAAATAAATGGTTAATCAACAAATAACTTTATTTGTGATCGATCTTTGAGACCAACAAATTAAATGGGAATAATTCCATGAATGGTTAGGATGATGAGAAGTGTTCTCAAAGAGCGAAAGCTCTAAGTCCTAGTTATACCAAGACCAGATGAACTCAATCCCACCACATAAATGGATGAAAGTATGCTTATGGAAGCATACCAAGGATGACATTGATGAGGAGTGCTTGATCTTGTGTTCTCTGAACTATGAGTTGCAGAGACAACATGAGACATATGATGTCTCAAGGACACTGTCCTAGTATGTCATGACAGAAGGAGATCCAGTAAGGTATTCACGCACTCAATATGATTGGGTATGTGGAAAAACTGACTAAGAAGGATCCCCTCTGAGACAAGAGTTGGCTATTGGTATGATACTACAAATGTTACGAGAATCATACAATTCATGGTAAGCTACAACATGAACAACTTTGACAAGCATTGACAGAGTTGTTGGACATGTTGAGGATAGTAGAGACAAAGATGAAGAAAGACAAACCATAACCTCTGATGTGATCAAAGAAAAGGTAATTCTTAAGGGCAAGGACAAGGGCAAAGCAAAGAATTGTTCTGATGCTAGCCAACAATCCAAGCCATCTTCAGCCTCAAGGCACATGGGGAAAGGGTGTATGAGGGAATTGCCCTCTATATCTGGAAGAACAAAATAAGATGAAGGAGGGGATGGAGATCTCCACCTAAGGTATCATGAAATGAATCGCTTCTTTATCTGAGGTATATGATACCAAGATATGGATCTATCATATATGATATGCAAGATCCGCAAAGAAGTGATGGCCTTTGTGAAAGGACCAAGAAAGAAGTACCCATCATTGGAACAAGTGTTGCTGCCATAGATAGGAGTATCTTTCAGTTTATTTCAGCCTAAAGGGCACGAAATAGAGTTGTGAACTGCTATTTTATATTTGCCAATAGATAGAAACACTTTATTTTTTCATATTGTATGACAATGATGGCAATCAATAAAGTGATGTTTCAATTTCTAAAGATATGATCTTTGTGGCAATGCCTTGTTTATCTTGTGGTATTTGATATGCATAAGATAAAATGATACCTAAAAGTTATAGATAACTCAAACAATCAAATTAGCATCAATCATGAGAAATTCATTTCTAGTTTCCATGTGATGGATAAATCTAGACTCTTTTGGTTAGAGAACCAGTAAGAGACATGAATATCTTGGACATGATTAATCAATCTTCACTAATGGTAGTGGGAGAATGATTATCCTATTAGGTATGATACATGTGATGTATTTACATACCTATTGGAACAAATGCTAATACTTCAAATGGTGTTTAGAGAAATACCAATATGAATATCTTGAAGTGTTCAAGATTATCATAGAT
The DNA here is from genome assembly GCA_963693085.1 of Alisma plantago-aquatica. Classification (NCBI taxonomy): domain Eukaryota; kingdom Viridiplantae; phylum Streptophyta; class Magnoliopsida; order Alismatales; family Alismataceae; genus Alisma; species Alisma plantago-aquatica. Next base: position 516,761,799 of record OY856413.1, on the reverse strand, counting down.
GAAGTGCAAATTTGGTAAAGTGTTAATTCTTGATGAGATCAATGAATGAAATACTTGGACCAAATGTTTGAGATCCTTTTTGAGTGATTATGATAGTGTATCATAGTGAACTCATGATTAAGGCATGGTGATGTCTAAATCAAGAAGGAATCATACTCTAAGGAGTTAGAGAATGATTATCAAATAACTGAATTCTTCTTAATAAAAGAATACCCCACACTAATAAAGGACATTAAGACTCACAAGGAGTTGTAAGTTCTTATATCCTTGACAGATACACCTCATTTATCTGTGTGATGAGTTGTTCATGTGATGAGTCAACTATCTAGATGAATACGAGGAACCAAATTTTGAGTTATGGTTTATGACCATTACATCCTAAATGACTTCCATGTGAACCATAAGGTATGACCTTGATGGTAGCACCCATTGGATGAAATCCATGGGTGCAAATGAATCTTAAGTGTTAAGACACATGGATAACATTTTGAGAAGGATGATGCTTGTTGATTGCAACTTAATGACTAAAGGCATTCGGCATATGGATACTAAAACCGCTTTCCTATGAGGAATAAAACAAGGATGTGTACGTGACACAACCTATAAGGTTTATGAATCCACTAATGCAAATGAAGTCTATAAGTTACAATGAACTAATCAATGTGATTGATTGAGTACAAGCAACTCGAAATTAGATCTTTACTTTGATGATATAGTCAAAGGGTTTGATTGATATATCAAAGATAAAGAAGGGATCTGTGATTTAGTGGGAGCGTGTTCACATTCCACATGTTGATGTGAAATGGAAATGTTCTAGAATGGAAATCTAAAAGTGGAAATTATTTTAAGGAAGATAGAGATGTTTCCTATGTGATAGGAATAGAGATCTATAGAGATAGTTCTCGAAAACCTCTTGACCTAAAAAGGAAAGCATACATTGGCAATCTGTACTGAAGGGTTCAGTATTGCATAGATTCAGTGGGAGAAAACTTGTCCATGTTACATGGAGTTAGTATCCCAAGGCCAAGTGTCCAATTCTTATGAAGAATGGGAGCACTAAGAATATATATATGGATATATCATGTATGTAATCATCCCATTATCTTGCATGACAAGAACAAAATGCATTCATCATCTTGTATGTATGACATGGCAATATGATGTGCTTATCCTGATAACTCGTATGTGGGACATGACGAGTGGATGCCTGTCTGCTTCCAGTAAGGGTTACTTGAATACCATGAGAACTTGATAAGTACTTGAGAAGTACTAGTTCTATGGAGATAAGGAAGAGTTCAATGTAAAGAGTTATATTGATGCGAACTTCCGAAAGGACGGAAGATAATCGCAAAATATATATAGGATATATAAAAGTGAAAGTTTGTTGATAATTGGAAGTGTTCCAATAAAACCATTTAAAAGGAAGTGTCGAGTATCTATGCGTTAGAGAACAACAGTGGATACTATATGGATCTGGAAGTTCATGAGATGAATTTATAGATATTCCGCTCATTGATGACAAGTATGGAATCCTTGATCATGCGATGTGGCTAAAGGTTAGCAAAGGAATACTAGATCGCATATTACGGCAACTCCATCTCATACGTGTGACGTACATCGAAGAGATGTGAGACATGCAATTTATACTGACTTTGGCAAGGTGTTGCCATAACTCACTATGTTGGCACAAAAGCACAGTAACATGTGGGACATGTTTGAAGATCACTATGAATATGATTCAAGGGTGATTGGCTCACAGTGCAAGTGGGAGTCTGTAGGTATGTATGCCTTGAGAGCCAATCATGGGATGATTGATGGGATACATTAAGATTGATTTGATAAACATCAAAGGCAAGCTTCCAATTCTTTCTGGTTCAGTCATATGAGATAGTGATAGAATAGATTGAATGTCTAGAGAATGACAATACTCAATGACATATGCCTTAAGGTTAAGGACCTGAACGATGAGATCATATGGATGCTAAGAGTTTGTACATTCTTGTTATGTCCCTAGTCGGATGTCATTGTGGAATGTAGATAGACAACAATGACACACAAGACTAGATTGTGGTGTTGGTTGATGATAGAATCTCATTAGTCATGATATAGAGATATCAAACCAAACACATAGTTACTTGTTAGAGAACAAGTGTACCGGACAGACCCACCGTGAGTTTGACACATGGAACCATGACATGGTAGTAACATTCAGTACTCACAGTGATGGTGGTGAGTGTGATTCTTTGATATGAAATCACTACACTCAACACATGTCATTGGGCACACTTTGACATCATCAAACGCAGTCCTAAAACATGGGTTGTTATAAAGGTGATGATTGGGTGGCTTTGACACATGGGGCTTTTGAGGGGTGAGTGATAGATATGGGATTTTTCCCTCCTGAGGGAGTTTGATATCCAAGGCCACTTGATGAGTAGGATTGAAAAAGGTGTGCGCACGCATGTGTGAATTAGTATGTGCTATTGATGTCATACATATCTCTTCCAATCTGCTCTGAGATCAAGAAAGTGAATGAACATTGACAGGATGACTGTTCCATGCCTCGAGTTCATTCGGGATATCAGTGAAAAAGGAATTATACATTCACTGTAACACCATTCACGGATTGTAGGATTGAAAGTTGTTCTCCAACTTTCTATTTCACTTGGGTAGCACTGATGTGTGACTAGGCACCGCTCTTTGCTTGTGAAGTCATAAGTGTTATGGACTTTCATTGCCAACGTGAAAATGGACCTGCATGGTCACACACATAGGATTTAACTTGGAAGAGGAGTTTTGTCAACAAACAATGTTTAGATTGATTGCTAAAGGAGTTTAGTGTTCAATTAAACACTCAATCAATTGATAGCTCAATATCATAATGTTCAAGGTGTTGGACTGATTGATTAGAGTATTAGATTGATTGAAACCGCATATGACTGATTCTGCACAATCTGCACTCCCAACTGATCGGCTCATGAGATGAGCCGATCGACTCAGCTTGGTGAACCGGTCAGCTCAGGCTGTGAGTCGATCGGCTCATGATTAGGGTGAAACGATTGCTTCAAGTGTTGAAATTATCGATTCAACTGGTGCAACCGAGCAAGTTGGGAAAGTAGGATTGGTGAGAATTTTCCTTTCGTTTCACTTGTCCAATTTGATTGGAAAAGGGATTGGTATTCAATACCAATTAGAAATAAAAGATGGAAAGTCAATTGGGAACTGATCAGGACCACGAACCGACCAGTTCAGAAATGAACTGACTGTTTCATGGGTCCCAACCGATCGGTTCAGGTCCCCAACCGACCGGTTCAGGTCCCCAACCGACCATTTCAGTTGTGAAATGATCGGTTCAGGTTGCGAGTTGGTTGTTTGTGTGGAAAATCTCGAACCCTTCTACTCCTACTTTTAGTCCCGCATTGCCCGGGATGGAGAACCCTGTCCCATGACCCACCTATATATATAGGGGTATTGGGGGCTTCTCAAAGTACAACTCAGTGCAACCAGTTGCTCTGTGAAGTTGTCGTTCTCTCTGGTTTTGGTAACCGAGAGAGAGCCTGAGCAAGTGCTACCCGATAAGGGAGGCACAACAAGGGAAAGATAACTGCAGAAAGCAATTGGTGGCAGGAGAGTGTGTCGGTGACTAGTACGCTGATAGGAGGGTGCGACTCCTTCCAATTCCTTGTGGGACAAGTAGATTGGAGTTCCAGGTGGTCCGTGTGGACTAATTCAGAGGCGGGAGGTTTCTGCTACTCAGAGGACAACTGTCAATCCTGAAAGTCCCGGTGAGACCAGGAGTCGTCAGTCCCGATGCGACCAGGAGCTGCACAGACACCGTCCAAGACTGGAGGTGAAGACCGCGCAAGGCGTGAGGTATTTTTGTCGAGCAAGCCTCGAGACAAGGTATGATTCCACAAACCATCCTTTCCTATTGTATAGACATTGACGTGTTTCCTTGTTCCGGGTTTGGGGGAGAAATTTTTGTTTCCGCTGCCTTCTCTGCCTCCCCTAAAACCCAACAAGAATGTGTCTACCAAAAAGAGAGGAGATCAAAGAGTTGTTTCAGGTTAAAGAGGTGGACAAGCATGCCCGATACTTGGGTCTACCTACGGCTATAGGGCGGTCTAAAAAATAGATTTTCAGCTATATAAAGGAGAGGGTGTGGAAGAAACTTCAAGGTTGGGTGGAGAATCTGCTATCCAAACCGGGCAAAGAGGTGTTTATAAAGGCGGTGGCACAAGATATTATGACGTATGTCATGAGCATTTTCCAGTTACCGACAGGGATGGTGGATGAAATGCACAGTATGGTGGCGAGTTGGTGGTGGGGGGCCAAGAATAATGAGAGGAAGATAGCATGGATGAGTTGGGATAGGATGTGTAGACCAAAGAAGCAAGGTGGGATGGGGTTCAGAGATCTACATGCTTTTAACCAAGCTCTGTTGGCAAAGCAGTTGTGGAGGATACACTCAAAGGCGAATGCGATGGTAGCCAAAGTAATCAAAGTGAGATATTTTCCTTCATCCGATATTTGGGAGGCGAGGAGAGGTCATAATTCGAGCTACACCTGGCGTAGTATGTGGGGGGCAAAGGCTCTTGTTGTGGGGGGGTGGAGTGGAGGGTTGGGAGTGGTGCGGATATTAACATTTGGGAGGACAGGTGTGGGTGTCATAGAGGGGAGATACTCTGGGTGATTATAGAACCGTGGAGGGTGATCAACCTTTAAATGTGTGGAAGCTCATACATGAAGAGAGGATGGAGTGGAACTCTGACATTATCCATGACATTTTTTGGACAACATAGTGAGGGATATTATGGTTATACCTCTCAGGATAGAGCGAACGCCTGACGTCAGGTTCTGGTGGCCATCAAGAGATGGTGAGTTTACTGTCAGATCGGATTATTGGCTAGGTGTAATGGGGAGACAAAACACCCTAGCCCACATATCCAAGCTAGGGGAGAGACTATGGAGGTTGATATGGAGGAGCGGGCTAGCTCCAAAGGTGGCACACTTCATGTGGAGAGCAGCAACATGTGGATTCGCAACCATGGGCAGATTATACGACAAACACTGCAACACGGACGGTACTAGTTTGCTTTGCTACTCAGAGACGGAGTCCATCCCACACATGTTATTCAGATGTCCAAGCGCCGCTGAAATTTGGGATCATGCGTCACAATACGCCAGGAATAGCATGGGTCAAGTGAAGGATCTCACAGTCACGGAGGCCATTACCACCATCATGAGCACTGAAGACAAAGAGATACGAGAGGAGATGATAGCCATTACTTGGGCAGCATGGACACTGCGGAATGACCGAATCTTCAAGAAGCCAAACCCAAACAGAGCAGCTACCAAGGCCAGCTTGTTGGCCTTGCTACGAGATCATAGCAGAATGGGGTCAGCGTCATGTAGTCAAGGAGGTAGGCACATAGTGAGAAGCCAACGAGTGAGGTGGACAGCTCCGGAGGTCAGCCATCTCAAACTAAATGTAGACGCTTCAGTAGGGGAGGATGGTAAAGAGGCGGCGGGATGGGTCCTTAGGGACACCAATGGCAGTATCCTAGGCATAGGCAACAAATGGTGGGATGGGCTGAAGGACACTACTATTGCGTAGGCTTTAAGCATACATGAGGCCATTCTTTGGATGATACGACATGGATGGAGCAATGTAGAGGTAGAGACAGACTCGCAGGTGGTGGCTACCAACTTTCACAAGACTGGCATGAGTATAGACTACTTGGGAGGCATCTTGGATGACATTAGGCTGCTACAAGGCAACTTTAGCGTTTTCTCTATTTCCTTTAGGAGTCGTACAAGTAATAGTTTAGCTAATTCTATAGCTAATGATACTCGTCGTGGGTCAGTTGCATCTTTTGATTTGTTATCGTCTTTCCCCAGTATGTATTTGAATGTTGCTAGGGCCGATTGGCCACCGTAATGATATATGGCACGACACCTTCAAAAAAAAAGTCCTAAATCAACACAAGAGTACTAACTTCATAGATATAATGGAGTTGGATGATAAGTTTGGTCACACTCATAATTGGTTCAAGTTGTAACCAAGCATTCACATAACACGGGTACACTGATGTATTTAGGGCCATATAGATAAACCATAGTCAAAAAGGATTTAGGGAGTGGTCCTTGAATCATGGATATACATTTGCCCCTAATTGCATAGTTGATGCATTGGTGTAATTAGGAAGCAAGGTTCACATCTATAGGGAAAAGTACATCACTTAAGTCCCAAACTAGGCACATATGTATAATAAGAGGCATTTTTGTGCAATAGGGGTAGTCAAAAGGTGCATAAAAGATATTGATTAGATGAGAAAGATAGTAAAAGTGCACCAATAATTCAAGCTATAACATAATGATGCATTCAAAGTTTTCATTATACATAAAGATAGCATATCTAAGAAATTAGGAGAACAAACATTAGTTTTAGGGTTTGTAACTAATCTTCATGTGTAGATCTCATCAATTTGATCAATTTAATTTATAGTTTTGCTAAGTTTGGACAAGGTAGATGGGAGTTATGCATTTTTGAATATTTACATCACTAATTTTCAGAGAGGGGGCGTCACTTTAATATATCATTTCATTGATGTAGCCCTTGATCTCGGCCACTGGTTCACCATTTGACAGCCGCGTAAGACTCCTCTACACATAGTCTTCACCTCCTCTGCACAAACATGCATGAGTTTGGTCAGATAGGCGGCCTCCAACAAACACTTTGCATCCCCCCTTTACTCACTATTCAAGACCGTCTAGGGGCCATTCAGTAGTCCTTGGTCGCCCTCCACCACTCCAGCCATGTAGGTACGGTCATGAGAGCCCGCTTATTATCATGCTAACCCTATGTCATGATCCCTGTCTCACCCCCCCCCCACATGCGCGAGAATAGAGTGCAAATAGGGGACGACACCCCATCCCCATGGACGGCATGTTGTACATGCAAAAGCCCAGAAAGAAGTGTGGTCGGAGTTCTAAGGGATTTTGACCATGATTAGGATGCTTGGAGAAGTCGTCCTGGATCACAACTGCTCCCTACGTGGCTGGGTTAGTTGAGGCAAGTAAGCAGGATGCATTGTAGTCAAGGGTAGTGGAGAGGAGGGAGACGACATGAGGATGTAAAATACAAGGAGGAAGAAGAAAGGAGTAAGAGCCACTAGGGCTAGATGGGGGAATTCGAACTAGTGCAAGGGTTCTAGGGTTCTAAGTCCTCCATTTCTTGATTTGTCTTGATGATAAAGAAGACCTCCCATCCCTAGGATTATTTCTCAAAGAGGAATGGTAAAAGGGAACTAGAAAATTGGTCGTTGGATTGATATTTAACGCTTGAGTTTGATCCCAAAAAGTGAAAGGTGAGCATGGGCCGCATGGAGCGTGCACCTATCACCGGCCAAATAATGCCACAGCCAGCCCATCATGGATGAAAAAGGGGTAAAATGAAGATAAAAACTAGGTCAGTGTAGCAAAGTTCAAATGCCCATATCTTGGGTTAGGATGGGCCAATAGAGGAAATTTTTGCATCGTTGTAATTGTAATTGAATCATGTACATCATAATATATATTATAGGGAATGAATATCATATATGAAAGGTTGAAGTTACCTTAAAATATAGTACTATGATATAACATGATACTTAGTTCAATTTCTCAAATTAGAGCTACAACATATGAAATTAGTCACTGAGGTGATCAAATTGGTTCATCAACATTAAGTATTTTGATTGAAATTATTTTGAGTGAGATGACTCTTGAAGAGAGAGAACGAGTATAATAGATGGAGTAGAAATCTAGGTTGTCACACCTTTCTCTCCTTAAATGAAATTTCATCCTCAAAATTAGTCCAAGATCCTAGTTAAGAGTTAAAGTCAATATCCATAGCGTTTAGGTATCCAACCATGGTTGACAAGGCATTCCCCACAATTGGTTTCACACCTAGGTTATCATCATCAAGGGAATACTCATCTCGATTATATACATATTACCAGGTGTTCTACCATGTTATGGTATCATCTTGGCATTAGTGTTTCGTAACTTTACCCCTTTCATGTTAGGGTTTTGTTCATGATTTTGTACTGTTGTCAAAACTACGTTATCAATTTCTCAAATGAATGAGTTCATCCTCATGACATTCAATTAGAGTTAACATTGAACTTGAGTTTCGTCATTACACTACATTGCATGGATTTTTAGGTTTCCTTTAAAGTTCAAACGATTCTAATCAATTATATTCATTTCTTTTCATTGTGAAATCAAGCAATTTATTCACCATGTTATTCGATTTAGGATCCCAAGAGTAACTATATATCAAGCCATTCATTTTCCATTTAGGTATGAGATTAGGCATGTTAACCCTGATTGTTCAAGCTAAGATCTCTAGGCATCATTACATCAAGTTCATGATTTCAAACTTAAATGTTTCATGTAAGGTATGATTTCATACTAGGTCTAGCTTATGAGAGTGGTTTATCATACATATATAAAATTTTAACTAAAGTGAGATATATCTCATGTCTCAAGCATCATCTGAGGGACAAGATATTCATCATCGTCAAGGTTTCAAAATTATCTCACTTGTATCTAGAAATAGCTCCACAAGCTCAAGCCACTCAAGCTAAGACCTATCTATGTCAAGGAAAAACGTGCTAACCACCAACATCTACCCATACGAAACTTTTACCCAATTTACCAAATGAGAGAAACCACTAGATTATTTTACATCAAACCACTAACCCGAGTATGAGGCTCATCATGCAGATTGCACATCATGTGCATCATCTTAGGGTCTAGGGACATTTCCCTCACCTATATAGCAAGCATCATATATGAAAATGCCATTTTCTCTAGGGTTATATCTTTTCATAGGAAATCTAGGGTTAACCATTTTCAAGGGGACCATACTCTAAGTGAATCCACTCATATAATTAGAAGTACTCTTTCCAGAGACTGATTATCATGTATTTCATTGTGCATATTTTTAACATTACAAATATTTTGGAGTTTAGATACTCTAAACTTCTCCATGGAGGATTGACGCATATCAAGAGGTCACCATTTTTGTATGTCCCATGCTAAAGGTCCTCCTTTGTAAAGATATTCAGGCATGTGTTAGTCTCAAACCATATATTACATATTGTATCTCGACACATACAAGACTAGGCACAACTAAGCAAGTGAACCCACTGGCTATATTTAGCACATCAACCGAGTTATACGTACCATACACGGTTCTAGGTCTGGCTAGGGTTGCATGGTCAAACTCTTCTCATATCATCAAGACGTACTTGAATCATCTTAAACATCTTGTAATATCACATCAACATCATCATTGTCATCATCATAACCACCACCACCATCATCATCACCATCTTAGGTTATCTAGGCTACTTAAGAGCCTAACCTTTATCATGGATCTACAAAACTCTAGAGAATGCAACCATCATCAATACTCTCTCATCTAGACTGATGCTACATCTCTTTCTCTTATGCTACATGGACATTAACTACATTTCTGTGTGTGGTAACATTTTTCATATGTAAATATACTAATATTTGAAATAGGTTTTCTCCAACGTTGAAACAGACGATGAAAACCACCATAATTCATTTGAATACAACCAAAACCAAAACCAAAACGAGTTACCACACTGATTAAGTAGTCTAGTTCCATGACATCAAGAGAACTAGCAAGAACATGGTATAAACCTATGTAGCTACCCCAACAAAATACTGGAACAGATTAAGTGGTTGTGGAACTGTACCACTTCCCTAGCCCCAGCAAGGTTTAGCTTCCCTCTTAAGTGGTGGTTGGGCTGGTGGGAGGGGGTTTCTAGCCTTTGCAAAGTGGTGCCCCACTCCCCCTCAACCTCTTCTCTCTTGATGTAGGCAGGGGTCTTATCCTGCATGTGTGGCCATTTTTTCTCCTCTGGAGTTCGGGCATCGACAATGTAGGATTTTCATTCTAGACTTTTGGGTCAGGATCTTGGGCGTCTCGGAGGATTTTTGGCTCTTGGGACACATTTTTACTGCTAAGCTTGCTTGTGGCCGGTGTGTTGTGCCTTTTAAGACAGCGGTCTTCTTCCTTCCTAATGTTGAGCTCAGCTACGACGAGTTTCCTACCCCCTTTCTCCTTTACTTGTTCTTTTAGAGTAGGCTTTTTTTGTCTTGTTTTGTCTTTCTCATCGTTAATCGACACTTCTTTCCCTCCTCATAGTAGGTTATTTTTTCTCACTAATTTTATTTCTTAGTTGTATGACAACAAGTGCAAAGGATTTATCCTTTCATAACACCAGTTTGATGCAGTTACTCTACCATAGATACATGATCAAGTTGAGGGTATCCCTCATTGAAATTTGCATTAGCCAACAAAATAGAAGAGGGGTTTGTGCATCATTATTCTTATCATATTTTGATATGAGCTTTTGTGGTGGTTGTATATGTTCTTGACCATTATGTGGTATGTAAGTTTGTCTTCCTCTTCAAGTAGATGTCGTATGGATCCTCCATAATGAAATCAGTTTTTGCATAAAAGAACCGGTGTAGCTACCCTAAGAACATGCTATGAACATATGTCTAGGTTTTTAGTAAGATCTCCCTTTTCTCACCCTCCTGAACCTACATCCAATACTATAGGATAGAAGGAGGAAAAAAGAAAGGGTCTAGAGGTTACACAAATCTACACCTAGTCCTAACATATAGGTTCTAACCTAGAAGCTAAGTAAACTTAGTCCACAAGGACATCTTAATAAGTTTCTACTTTTTAGATGTAAGGTTGTGTTTAGTTTGTGTTTCATGTGAGAAATGTCTGGTGTTTAGTTATTGTTCATGCTCTGATACCATCTATGACCAAACCATTTATTACCCAGATCCTAACTCAAAATGACTATAAACTCAATAGTGATAGGACCTAGGCGTCCATCCCTAGCATGGTATTATCCAAGAGAGAATGTGAAAGCTTAACCCTTAGCAAACATGAAAAATTAACAAGATAAGAGCACAAACAATATCTCACCATTCAACAAGGTATATTAAGCAACATTATTTATTAAAAGATTCTCATTTACAAATTGAGCTACATATTTACACAAGTCTTCTCATGTATACTAGGGATCTTACAACAAGTACACCTAACATAGCTCACCAAGTCTATCAACTTCTAGCCATCATTGAACCTATAAAATATGTGAAACAAGGTGGGTCAAGCACACGAGGTGCTGAGTACTGGGCTCTAAGAGACATATACATAAGCTTTGCATAATTTCAAGGATTTGCAGAAGTAACAACAAGAATAAACAAGTTAAGTATTTAGAAAAATGAGAGCCTGTGTTTTATATCATTTCACTCCAATTGTACCAACAATATCATATATCATAAGGCCTTTGTCCAACTTCCCATCAGAGGGGTCTGTAACGATGCTCAATATTAGCTAACCCTTTTATGAACATGGTCCTCCCTATCCTGACAACTCAAGTAGGATGCCGAACCACATGTCCTTACCCCAATAATATAGGAAGGTGCACATGTTTTTTTTTATAATGGAGTTTCTATATTATGTTTGCAAGTTATAAAACAATGACACAAGACAAACATTGGGTACAATACTAGGACACTACATGGGAATATTTGAGCAACTAATCAAGCATACATATGTATCACATTTCAAGCAAGAAAGACATAGTCATATAATTATTAATGACCATACATGATTCAGAGATTTCATAACTTAACACATCCTTGATCATCTACCCACAAACAACACCTGATTAAGCATACGATTACATACATGCATTCAATTCTCAGCATTAACCTTAACTAGATTCATTTTAGGGTTTTGTATAAGTTAGGTTTAAGGTTGGTTATTTGCATTATATGATCATTTACTAATCTAGATGTCATCATGAGGGTGTGGTTCAAGTTTCATGTCATTCTAAAATTCCATGAATTTTATATGATCATATCAAGATTTCGGTCACTTTTGCAAATTATAGGGTCAAAGACTCATAATAGGGCAACCAAGTCCAAGTATCATCAAGAAATAAGAGACAAGCATAAGAGATGGTTTACATCAGTAATATTAGGAGATAGGAATCACATTCAAAAAGGGGTGGGTGTCCCCTAGGGTTTAGGCATCATATTCCCAACCTTGGGTATCAAAAAAGCTCACATACATGCAAGTATCAAGATAGTTCACATATACCATTAGGGAACCACATATGGATTAATGGAACATCCATACTAAGGATATTATAAGGTACATGCTACATTTGATTGAGAAGGGAGATCATGACAATTACATTCCCATCAAGAGTGGAGTACAAGGAAAACAAATAAGCATAAGGTGTCACACTAGGTCTCCACTAGTGGACCTAGGGTTTCAAAAATCATCATAGTACAAGGGGCTGATAAAGGTCATTAAAGTCATAAATCATCATAAGAGTACTAACTGTGTAGATATAATGGAGTTGGATTCATAAGTTTGGTCACAATCATCATTGGTTCAAGGTGTAACCAAGAATTCAAATAAAAGGGGTACACTGACATATTTAGGGCCATATAGAGCAAGCATAGTCAAAAAGGATTTAGGGTGTGGTCCTTGTATCATGGATATACATTTGTCCCTGATATTAGAGTTGATTCAGCATTGGTGTCATTAGTAAGCAAGGTTCAAAATAATAGGGAAAAGTATATCACTAATTTCCCAAACTAGGAACATATGTACAATAAGAGGAATTTATGTGCAACAAGGGTGATTAGGAGCGTCATTTAGTCCAAAGGTGCATAAAAGTTACTGATTAGATGAGAAGATAGTAAAAGTGCAGCAATCATTCAAGCTATAGCATAATGATGCATTCAAAGTGTCTTTATACATAAAGATAGCATATTTAAGAAATTAGGAGAACACACGTTGGATTTAGGGTATGTAATTAATCCCAATGTGTAGATCTCATTGAGGTAATAAATTTGGTAAATAGTTTGATAAGTTTTTCCAAGGGAGTTGGGAGTTATGTATGTTTGAACATTTACATCAACATTTTATACAGAGGGGGTGTTACCTTGATATATCATTTCAGCATGCAACGCCCAATCTCAGCCACTGGTTCACCATTTGGCGGCTATGCAGGACTCCTCTAGGCACATTCTACACCTACATCCATGCATGGGTCCGGTCAGATAGGTAGCCTCTAGCAAACGCTCTACACTCGCTCTCTACTAATGGTTGCAGACCGCTTGGGGGCCATTTAATAGTCCTTAGTTACCCTCCACCACTCCATTCACGAATGCATGATCACGAGAACCTACTAATAATCGCCCTATCTTGGATTGCAATCTTTGTCTCCCCCCACTCCACCCCCCACGAGAATAGTGCAAATAAGGGACAATGCCCCATCCCCATGGATGGCATGTTGTGCCCACAAAAGCCCAGAAAGAAGTGTGGATGGAGGTCTAGGGCATGCCACACATGATTCGACTATTTGAGGAAGACATCATATACCTTAGTTTCTCCCTACACATCTAGGTTAGAAGAGGTAAGAAGGGGGCCACCGTAGCTAAGGGAAGCTGAGAGGTGGGAGAAAGAAAGAGGGGGCAAAACACAAGGAAGAAGAAGAAAGGAAGAAAATCCACTAGTATTAGATGGGGGCATTATAAGTAGTGCAAGGGGGATAGGGTTCTAAGTCTCTCCATTTCCCGATTTGGCTAGAGCTTGAAGAAGACCTCCCAGCCCCAGGATTATTTCTCAAAGAGGAAGGGGAAAAGGGAACTAGAATATTGGTCATTGGATTGATATCTGATGCTTAAGTTTGATACCAAAAGAGAAAGGTGGGCATGGGTCGCGTGAAGCGCATGCCTAGCACCGGCCCAAGAAGGACACATCCTACCCAACATGGATGAAAAGGGGTAAAATGAAGATAAAAACAAGGTCAAAGTAACAAAGTTCAAATGCTCATATTTTGGGCTAGGATGGGGAAATTGAGGAAATTTTGGCACCATTAGAATAATAATTGAATCCTCTACATAATATTATACATTTCAAAGCATGAATATCATATATGAAAGGTTCAAATTACCTTACAAGATGGTGATATGATATACCATGATACTTAGTTAATTTTCTCAAATTAGAGTTACATCATATAAAATTATTCATCGATGTAATCAAATTGGGTAATCGACAACCTTGAGTATTGTGATTGAAATTATATTGAGTGAGATGGCTCTTGAAGAGAGAGAAAGGGTATAATAGATGGAATATAAATCCATGTTTTCACAAAAGTCATTAACCATATATCAAGGTCGATCTCAAAATTGAAATACGACAATCATAGGAGTTGAATCTATATCAAGATCACTAATCATGAGTCAAGATTTCATATCAATATTGAGAGTAAAATTTGGGCATCATAGTCATTGGTCCAAACTTTTCGGAGCCAGTGTTTACATTTCTAATAGACCTTAGTTGTTACTCAGGGATCTACCCTTCCTAAGGTTTTATAATGATGGCATACACATTTTTCTTGAGATTTTGCTATCAATATTCAAACACATTATTTTCTATATAATCCTTTAAAACTAGATTATCTCCATATCTTAGGGGCTCATGGTGACCTTCCATCCTTGGATTGGTCTTCTTTGTTACCTTCCCTCCTAGGCTTGGTCTTCATAATGACCTTCCCTCCTAGGCTTGGTCTTTATGGTGGCCTCCCCTCCTAGGCTTGGCATCTTTGTGACCTTACCTCCTAAGCTTGGTCCTTATGGTGTCCTTCCCTCATAATATTAGCCTCTTTGTGACCTTCCCTCATAATCTTGGTCCTCGTAGTGGCCTTCCCCCTGGGCTTGGCCTCTTTGCAACCTTCCCTCCTGTGCTTGGTCACAAATTGTTAGTCACTTCCTTAGTGACTTTTCTTTTTGTCCCTCAGAGATGGCATAATTGGATTCAAAGAATTATTCTCATTATATGTGCTTTCCTGCTTCATATACATAATCATTCAAACTATAGGTGATGTTCAAGGTTAGATAATGATATAGACCTATATCTTTTTAGGAATTTCAACCACAAGCTATAGTCAACATCATCATACCTCAAATTATGATTCAAGATCTTAGTATCAATATCACCCAAGATTTAACCTATTTGAGGTTTATGCAAAGAGATCAAAATCATGTGCAAGGGGTTACTTTTATAGACTCTAAATAATCAACAAGGTGGAAAATTTAGAGATAGTCATAACAGGGATGTGACCTAGGGGAGTCATAGGGTAACTCCCACCCTAATCTATTATATTAGTCCACATTAGTCATGAGAAATTAAACATGTCCAAATAAGGAGTGTATCAATTACCAAATTGTATTCCATAAGGTTATGAGACCAAATATCATGATCATAATAGAGCGATCATGTTTCATGATTTTGCGAGAACAAAGTCATTACATCTGCTTCCTTTTAAGATCAAGTTAAGGGTATATCTTGGTATTTGAGAAGTCAAATGGGGCACTGCAAGAGTCTGAGAAAATAGGACAAGTTTAACTTCGAGGTCCATCATATTATTTAAATTGGGTCTACAAAGAGAATAATAGTCAATAAGGGATTTTCCTCTTGTAAAAAGTCTTTACATAATAATCTAGGGCTCCAAAAACATGGTCAATTTGTGGCATGGTCATGGTACATATCAAATATGGGAGAATTTTTCTTAACTATATTTGAGGTTTAATCAAATTTAGGGCATCATGGGTTTAATCAATAGGGACCTCTTCAAACATGAGATGTAAAACATGATTTTCACCTTATTTCACCATATCAAGAATTTACCTCAAACATAGAAAGACTTATATATATATTTTTTTTTTTGGTTATATTGAGTTATCATAAACTTTAAACATGAGTACATAACTTTCAAGAGTAATTTCATACGTCAAAGATGATTTTCAATTTAATATCATATTATGGCTTATCGTCTTAATCAACTTTCATGATTTCAAAAGAGTTTTAATTTTCCCATGCATAAGCTACCCATAATAGAGACTTCTTGTGATTAATAATCAAGAGAGAATAAATCACATCAGGAGATGAGAAGAGTAACTATTCATCATCTACTTGGGTGGCTTAGGTGGTCCTTAAAGAAGAAAGGAAAAGATAGAAGATTCTCTAAGATTTAAGGAATGGATTTTAGTCCTCCATGGGTTCTTAGGATGTGTTATACCTTAAATATATATAGATCCCTATGTGTATGATCCTTCCCTCATAATATTAGCCTCTTTGTGACCTTCCCTCCTAATCTTGGTCCTCATAGTGGCCTTCCCCCTGGGCTTGGCCTCTTTGCAACCTTCCCTCCTGTGCTTGGTCACAAATTGTTAGTCACTTCCTTAGTGACTTTTCTTTTTGTCCCTCAGAGATGGCATAATTGGATTCAAAGAATTATTCTCATTATATGTGCTTTCCTGCTTCATATACATAATCATTCAAACTATAGGTGATGTTCAAGCTTAGATAATGATCTAGACCTATATCTTTCTAGGAATTTCAACCACAAGCTATAGTCAACATCATCATACCTAAAATTATGATTCAAGATCTTAGTATCAATATCACCCAAAATTTAACCTATTTGAGGTTTATGCAAAGAGATCAAAATCATGTGCAAGGGGTTACTTTTATAGACTCTAAATAATCAACAAGGTGACAAATTTAGAGATAGTCATAACAGGGATGTGACCTAGGGGAGTCATAGGGTAACTCCCACCCTAATCTATTATATTAGTCCACATTAGTCATGAGAAATTAAACATATCCAAATAAGGAGTGTATTAATTACCAAATTGTATTCCATAAGGTTATGAGACCAAATATCATGATCATAATAGAGCGATCATGTTTCATGATTTTGCGAGAACAAAGTCATTACATCTGCTTCCTTTTAAGATCAATTTAAGGGTATATCTTGGTATTTGAGAAGTCAAATGGGGTACTGCAAGAGTCTGAGAAAATAGGACAAGTTTAACTTCGAGGTCCATCATATTATTTAAATTGGGTCTACAAAGCGAATAATAGTCAATAAGGGATTTTCCTCTTGTAAAAAGTCTTTACATCATAATCTAGGGCTCCAAAAACATGGTCAATTTGTGGCATGGTCATGGTACATATCAAATATGGGAGAATTTTGCTTAACTATATTTGAGGTTTAATCAAATTTAGGGCATCATGGTTTAATCAATAGGGACCTCTTCAAACATGAGATGTAAAACATGATTTTCACCTTATTTCACCATATCAAGAATTTACCTCAAACATAGAAAGACTTATATATTTTTTTTGGTTATATTGAGTTATCATAAACTTTACACATGAGTACATAACTTTCAAGAGTAATTTCATATGTCAAAGATGATTTTCAATTTAACATCATATTATGGCTTATCGTCTTAATTAACTTTCATGATTTCAAAAGAGTTTTAATTTTCCCATGCATAAGCTACCAATAATAGATACTTCTTGTGATTAATAATCAAGAGAGAATAAATCACATTAGGAGCTGAGAAGAGTAACTAATCATCATCTACTTGGGTGGCTTAGGTGGTCCTTAAAGAAGAAAGGAAAAGCTAGAAGATTCTCTAAGATTTAAGGAATGGATTTTAGTCCTCCATGGGTTCTTAAGATGTGTTATACCTTAAATATATATAGATCCCTATGTGTATGACTCTGATACCATTTTTTGTGGAACTTTTTGTTACCCTCCTACCCCCACTGACTACAAAGTTAGTGCCAATATGGCTTGGGCATCCATTTGTAGAATGGCACAAATATTTCACACAAGCAGTATATATGAAACAAACAATAACAAAACTAAGGAGATAGAAAGATACTAAACAAGGAGATAGAGATATTACTCATTCATACGTTCCGAAATACCAATTTGTATTTCATTCTAAAGCTTATAGGCTTGAGTGCAGCAGATCTTCATTGGGAAACTAAAAATCCAATAAACAAAACATATTAATGCTAAATCATTAAGTATACTATGAAAGGGCAAGTAAACACAATTTAAGAGTAATATAAATATCGATTGGCAAAAAATATGATCATAAAAAAGAAGTAGGAACAAGGCGAGAGCACTTAACAATAATCTTTTATACAAAGTGTGTATTTGGTTTCTTTATCCATCATATGAACATGTATAACAAATTTCTCTATATTATGTTCAAGGTATGTCGACATATTATACCCAAACATGAAATTAGTATTCATAGGAATAATACCTCAACCAAGTAAGTAGCCTAACATGTATACGAGCATACATATAAACAAGACAATTGTGACAAAGTGGAATTTTTCATAAGTATGAAGTAATCACTCTTTTAACCTCATTATACTCACTCATGGTCCCAAATCATTTTTCTTGTCTTCATAATCAATGTCAAGACTCAAATTTGAAATATGGTGATCAATGTGACCTTTATACACATTATAACACCTTAAATTTGATTAATTCATCAAATTGTCCAAAGAAGCAAATTGGCCAATCAAACTTAATATTTTGGTTCTCAAACTTTTTCTACGTATTCTTCACTTTTTTGTGAAGTTTTGGTCCAAATTTTAGAAAAATTGGAGATTCCTATGATTTTCTATGAATGATTAAAGTTAATGTGTTGAAAACCATTATTTTTGTCTTTTTATTGACCTTTTTCCATGTCAGCGATCCAAGGCAAGGATCTCGGGGCAATCCCAGCCCTTGGATCTACCTCTTGTGGATCCAGGCCCGATCCAACAGCCACAAACCCATCTTCTACCTCCCATAATCAGTGGGGAGGAGTAAATGAGGACCAAAGAGATTGATCTCCCGTTGTTGACCACTTTTTGGAAAACTAAGCAAGCCAAAATGCTCCTATCGCAATTTCAAACTTATCAAACCCAAGTTTGACCCCCTTTATTGCTCTACCTCACTGCTAAAATGAGTTCCTCACCCACTTCGGTGTCCATGTCCATTTTCAAAACTCAAACTAGCCTAACCCTAGCTTCCAAGCCTATAAAAGCACCTCCCAAGGACCGCATACACCATGCCTTCCTATGACTCTCATATTTGCTCACTCTCGATCTCGAATGCCCCTTTTTCTTCACTGTTTCCTCTACGATAACCCTACCACCTAGGCCAAATTGGGCATCCTACCTCCTCTACTTGCCACCTGAATCCTCCATCACCACCACCTCAGCAATGTCAGGGTGAACTTGGATGACTTGCTCCTAGCCTTTGCTCGGTCCCTCCTGCTCTTGAATCCCCTTCATACCGATGAGTCTTCTTCCCTGCTCCTGGGCTCGTGCGGGAGTCTATGCAGACAAGAGTCAGTCATCAAACCCTTGGCTCAACGATCCCCAAACTGGCCGACCAGCCTAAATTACTTGTCCAAAAAGGGGAGGATATAGAGTAGTCGGACTTTTAAGAAAGTAACCTGACACTTAAGCCCACACAACTATTATACGGGGTCTGATGTAGTAATTGGGGTTAAACCATAGGGATAAGGTTAGCAGGTGTTAAGCACACAAGGTCTCACACTCATATACTCTGGATAAAAAGGTAGTAAAAAGGGTGTTCCCAAAGGAACGATGGTACTCAAACTAAAGTAAAGCAAATAAAACAAAGATAATAAGAATAAGGCGTAACAAGATAAGATGGAAACAAAGATATGGAAGGGAAACTTGGATTGGGTTTCGCCTACTAAGACTTCTCACCAACATGCAATATCATCTCTCCCTCTTGTATACTCCTATCAAGATTACAAGCAACCATAAAGGTGTCTATTCCACTCTCTCTTGAGATGAGGATATATCTATGCCTAAGGGAAGCCTCTCTTTTGAGATGACTACTAAAAAACCCATAAGGTAGAATGTATGATCATAAGCTTTAACATTCCAACATTCTCATGCATTCATACTACTCCATAACACAAGATAAAAGTGACATTACTCTCTTGAGATATCAACAATCAAACATCACAAGATGGTAGCTAAGCATACAAGTGAATCATTAAAACTGATGCATGGAAATAATCTTGACAAGAGTATATATATATTCAAAATGGAGAGATAATATACATGTTGGGAGAGTCTTAGTGACTACTCCCAACCAAAGTTAAGATGTTTAGCCACACATGTTCATGGGAAGCAGAATGGCGTTACAAGAAGATAGGTACATCAAGTTCCACAAAGAGATGAGGGAAGTACAACGAGATGGAAGTGTTAGATCTAGACAGAGAGAGAAGAACATGATACAACATAGTACTTCTTCAGATTCAGATCAGGTGGTCGATGGCATGGATTTTCTCCTTCTCTCAAAGAAGATGGACCATTCAATCTTCTCTCTCCTCAGCTTCTGCCTTTGGAGATCCAAGACTGATTGGATGGCTAGGGATGAGTTTGAAAAATGGCAGCACTTCATGGTCCTTTTAGATCTGATCTGCCCCCTTGACGGGAGGGGTGGGTGGCCTATTTATAGGAATACTCCACCGACTTAACCCCTCAGCCACAATCGAGGTCTGGTTTTGGATGAAGCTCGATCGTAGTCAAGGCTTCATTGCCATTCTTTCCTCGACGACGGTTAGTTGAACCCCTTCCTCAGTCGAGGTCTGGATGCTGCATTCTTGAATGAGGATCGTAGTTGAGGTTGGCTTAGAAACCCCCTCAGTCACAATCTAGCTGGTTCTAACCGCGGTCGAGGTCTAGGTCTTCACGTTGGTCGCAGTCTCCATATTGATCGTGGTTGTAAAGAGATTGAGTGCAAAATTGACCGTGAGTGCACGGTATTAGGGTGAACTTGGAGACCTCGACCATGGTGGGATGGTCTATGTTGGATGAATGAGTCACGGTCGAGGTGATGACCATGACCTGGGATAGATATGTACCTGAAATCAAGGGGAAAATGTGTAAGTGAAGTATTTGACATAAGATGCTTAAATAGTGGGGGAAGTTAGCAAAAGATATGCTAGGGAAGGTATAAAATGTATGCAAAAAGTGCATAAAATAAAGTGTTATCAAATCACCCAAACATAGAATCAAGCTTGCCTCAGGCTAAGTGTAGGCTCAAAATCATAGAGAAAAAGAGCAAATTTGTGTGACAAAATTTTGCAAAACTTAAGACTATTGAGTTATCTCATTCTTGCATCAAGATTGTCATGGTATGTTTTCTCAACCCCTAAAGTCTCATTCCTCCCTCTTATATCTAGAGTTACACAACTTCTCCTTCTTGCCATTGCCTTCAATTATAAAGGGTTTCTCCTTCTCAACGTATCACCCCTTCCCTTTAGGTTATAAACCATACTAATACAAGATATCCTCCAGGGGTAGGTTTCACACTCTTTCTTTATTTTCAGTTGGCCCTATGCTAATGTGTTCGGGAAAGGTTTAAAATTTAAGTATTTTCCTCTTCTCCTAAGCTCCCTCACCCACAAATGTCGTAAGGACAATGTTGTCCTTTTGGGCGTCTGACTTTATGTCAGGTGGTTTCATGAGTTTCATTCTGGATCAAAGGTGGGTAAGTTTGGCTTCAAGGTTCCACTTATGGGCACAACATATCTCCATTTGTGAGTGCAGCAATACACCGGCCGTGTGAAAACTTTTGGCATCTTTTGGGCACAACTCTCATTATATATATATTTTCTTTTTCTTTTTGGATTTTTACACCTCCTTTCTGGCTTGGGTGAGAGGGATTTAAGCAGTCTTCTGGGCGGCCAAGCCTCTTTTTTAGTCCCAAGAGGGGATGGATTTACTTGAAAGGGGTATCTATTTCCTTCTCTATGGAGATTTTCTAGTTGAAAATGTCAGGTGAGGGTGGTTGGCCAGGAGTATGGCTAGGTGAAGTTCTCTAGACTCCCAAGGGTTTCATGAGAAGGTTTGTTGCATACACAATGTCTTATTATAAGAATGAGATAGAGTAGTATTGCTATAATTCTCATTTTACCTTTATGTGTATTAGATGCTCGTATATTTTTCTCTAGGGAAATGATAGTACTACAACTTTTAGCAAGAAAATAGACTAAATTCTAAATTCTAAGATAACTTCACAAAATTTTTAGGCAAAAAGGCAAGTGCACTTTGGAAGAACAAAAATATGTACATGTAAAGTTTTTGGAAATATGAAAATTTTGAAAATTGAGAGGTAAAATTGTGATAAAATTGTACCTCTCTATCCCATTTATGACCCCTCCCCCAAACTTATCCTTCACCTCGACCCAGGGTGTCAAAATTTGAGTGAGACATATAAACAGGCTTTCGTTATTCTAGTTTATCAATGTTGGAGGCCCACGTGGACTCGAGGATCATACTCGCGTACACTCCTTGTAGAGGATGATACTGCTCGGATTGTATCCCCTCCACTTTTGTATTCAGGTTGGATAGGGCTGTCATCTAGGCTAGATAGTAGAAGCCACAATCATTTGACAGAGGCACCTATAGAGGACTCATGTGGTAGAACTGTGTTTTCTTGAAGTCTTTACCTGATGGATGCTTGTACCCCTTGTCATGAATTTTCAACATATCAATAATCGTCTCTGTGCATTGACATCCTTTTCTTCAGTTGGAGTCTTTGCAATAGTCATGTTTGTTTTCTTATTCAACCCAAAGGCTGTGTCTGAGTTGTTATATAATAGTGTAGTCATTTTTATGATGTTGACTACCAACAAAGTCCAATGGTTGTTGTGAAGGATCAACATGAAGATGTAGGAGGGACGTCACGAGGCGTTGTCGCATGTGTTCCTTCTCACCCAATCTTTTATCTTTTATGATGTCATCTACCAACAAGAAGTATGCCATATGTGCATTTGGCATGTTGTTTCTTAAGAGGGCTTGGTGGGCTGACATTGTGCTTACTGATAGGTACCCTCCTATTCTCAGTGTGTCCCAGAAATCATACTTCAGCATGCATATCCCTTCTCTTTCAAATACAGCTTCTGCCGGCATGTCATTATCTTTTAAGGACTTCATTATGATGTTAGTGATTCTACAGATAGGCTGACGCAACTCCATCTGTCGAAGTCCTTGAAAGTGGGTATTATCTTCCCCATCGGTCCGTCTGGTTTTCTTCTGATGGAATATCTTCCTCTACTTCTCCTTCTTCTGGTTGTTCTGCTGAAGGCTATTCTCCTTCTGCCTCTGGTATGCTTGCTGCAGCAGCTCCAATATCTGTGTTCTAGCCTTCTTTCCATGCCTCAGCCCTAGCTAGCTATGTTGGATCAATCCATATGGTTTTTAGTTGTTCCCTCCAAGTTACCTTTTTAGGTAGAGGGATCTCCTTATGAATTCTTTGTGGTATTGCGTCTGAAGGCATCGTCGGGTTGCTAAAGAAGCGGCGATCGTAGATGACCTCCATTGTGTACACACCGTGCAACCCATGCAGATCTTCCATCCATAAGTCCTCCAGCAGGATGCCCTAGTTGATAGCTTCAATCATCCTTAGTATGATGAAGGCGCAATCCCCTGAGCCAGCCTCTTCTTGTGGAACTTTCTTATAGAGAGAAAATAATTTCCAAATGTCATTGAATCTGTCGTCTACTGATTGTATCGCTCTCTGTGGATGTAGTGGTATTTTTAGGACATCTCTAGCTTCTTTCCTTTTATATATTAGGGTAGTACTCTCTAATTTGGCCGCGCATCAATTGAGCACTATTGGCTTTCTCTCGTATAGATCGACAATGATCAGAGCCCAGTGCTTCACATTCCTTATCAGTAGGACTATGAACTTTGTCCCCTTTCTATCCACTACTTCTTTCAGCTTAGCCACATCAGCAACCTCATAGTCCTCATTGTATAAGAGGCTTTCTAGATGTGTGGCATTATTGAACACTGGTTGCACCTTGTCTGAGTGTAGGAACTCTTTGAGGAGCATGGCGCACAACACTTTAAATAGTTTCTTGTATACTCGTGCCCTTTTTAAGACAATCCCTCTGAAGTGTTCTCTGGTTAGATTTCTACCCTTGTTGTGACATATGACATCTTCTCGATGTAGATTTTCATCTAGGATATTCACTAAGATGTGGACATCTCTACATGTGATTCTTAATAGCATAGTCATGTCCATTCATGTCATCTTACACGGTAGAGGAGGATCTACACCTAATTTTGCATCTTTAACTGGTGTGCTCTGCTCCCTGGTGGGCTCGTTCATGAAGAAAGTAGTGAGCCCTCCTTTCTCATCGTCTGAGGTTCCATCCTGTGCTGTAGGGATGGGTGCTTTGCCGGTTGTATGCAGACCCTCAATGCTTGTTGGCATTGGTGTAGTCACCTTTTATGCTACCTATGAGGAAGCTTCTACAGTTGTGTCATCCTTGACATTGCTTTCCTCATATGTGTGATCCAGCTTGGCAGCGGCCAGTTCTACTAGAGTTGCCTCCATCTTCTCGTCATAGATGTAGTCATTATGTTCATTGTGGATTGGGGATTACAGGAAGCCACTGCACATGTCCATCCCAGATGTCAAGTCAACCAACAACTTATTTATATCTCTAAGCTCTCTGGACGTTAGATCTTCTATCCTTATTCTCTCTGCTCTGGAGATGACTTCTTGTATTGGTTCTTGTGATGCAACCTTTCTTGTGGTCAGGGAAGTTTTGTCTTCTGCTGGTTCTCCCTTCCCCTTATCAGATTTTGCCATGTCTTCTTCAGGACTGCTGTTCAAATCTATCTCTCTTGATGATGTAGTAGTCTTCTTCTTTATTTCATTATCTTTGGGAGAGTACGACGGCGGTGGTTCTTCCTTTGCTTTAGGTTCAGCTACTGGGGTAGTTTTTACATTGGTGCTTTCTTCTTTTTGCATTGAACCTGCACATGTCCCTCCCACATTGTCGTCATCGTTGTCGATATTTGGAGGGCTCGATGAATCTTGTGATGCTGAGGGACCTTCCATGCATTTGCTCTTCTTCCTATGCCATTGGCTGTCAAACACTTTGCATTCAGCTTCCAGCTTCTAGCGGTTTTCTTCCAAGCACTAGCGCTCCTGGTCGAGGTCATTCATCATCATCTTATATCCACTTGTTAAGTGGTCTCTGTCTACCCACAGAGTGTCCCTTTATCTCCTGAGGGCTGTCATTTCCTTCGTGAGGGCCTTCAGCTCTCCCATCATCGCATTATGGGTGTTTATCAACCCTAGCATGAATTGGGGCAACGATTTGGTCCTCTCGTGTAGTGATTGCACTTGCATGGTTAGCGTACATATGATGGAGGCTATGTAAAAATTAAATTCAGATGTTTGATGCATGTGTTTCCATAGTGCATCAAACTTGTTGCCCAGTATTTCATCAAAGGATGGAGGGTGTCATGATTGTGACTCCACATATGTCATGGATGCTTGTGGTTCCTTCAGTTGTGGATTTGGCGGTGTCGGGTTGGCATTCTTTGCTCCAACTGTCCCGACGTTTAGAGGATCATTTCTGGAATCACCATTTCGGGTGAATCTTCAGAGTCTTTTCCTTGTTGGTGGGAGTCTTGTTCGCCCGTCACCTATTGTTCTGCGGTTGCCACCTCAAGGCGTGACCTTTTTTTATCATGTCATCCAGGTTCACCTAGACGTCATGCTTTGTTATTTCTTTGTGAGGTTGGCATTCCTCGCTCACTATTGTTTCAGTGGCTTTGGGAGGTGAGGTCGTCTTCAGAGCTATGGGGTCGTGTACTACTTCCTTCTTCTTCCTTATAGCCAACTTTTACTTCTCCTTAGGCTTCTTCTTCTATATCTATGTAGATTTGTCTTTACTGTCTTCTTCATCAGTTGTCGATGTCTTTTCTGTGATATTGCGGATGGCCCCTGAGCACATCTTGTTGATGTCTGCTTGCGTGGTTTGTAGCTTGTGGGCATCATAATACGCCATCTCTGGGAGGGGAAGGAGTTTCTTTGAGCAACTCTTCTTACAGTATAGCTTATCTCATTTCTGTTTCAGGATTCCCTTATTGATGAGGGACTTGATGTTAATCTTTGTTTGTCCCTCTATTGGTTTATATTTCTTCAACACTTATGAATCCATAAAATGATGGGCTATCTTTGTTATCTAGCCTCCCATGCAAAACTCCTGGTTCCTCTTGGACTCCCCTCCCATAGCTGTTGACAACCTTTCAATTAGTATATTCCCTATATTCACAGGCTTTCTTTTTAGCATTGACCATATCACAAATAGATCTCCCTTGGTTACTCCCCCTGTCTCTGACCTCATGTATATCATGTTAGCAGTTATCTTTTGTATCACCCTAATGAAGCAAGAGGTGATCAAGGTTGCCTTGGAGTTCTTAGAATTATGTTCGTCTTCTCCCGTCAGGTCTTCCCACATCTTGTGTCTATTATATATGACGGTCTCCTTCTCTCCTGGGGTGGCTTAGTAGGCTTGGGCTTCTTCTGTTGTCTTTGTGAATATAGTATTCAATATTGTTTCTGTGATTGTGTGAGACTTTCCCCCTAGTTTCACTTCCAGCTTGTAGTCTCTTCCGCCCTTTTTGCATTCTTTTTCATCTATCGGGAGCTTCTCTAGTGAAGACAGGAATTCAACTGTCAACTGCTTCAAGGATAGAGCTTCTGAGGTGCATAGATTTGCACCCTCTAAGAACTTCATTACCCTATCATAGAATCCCATCCTTTTGAAGTCATCTACGTCTAGGTACCTCGTGGGCCTGAAGATCTTGATCCTTGACATTTAGTCGTATTGTGACTGGTGTACAGTGTCCCTTGGTACAAATGGGGGCCCGCTCTAGTTTAGGGTTGCCTTCTCAATATTTTCTCCCTCCTTGTGGGTTGTATCTACCTCTTTCCCTGTTGTCTTTTTAGTAGCTATTACCTTTACGTTCTTGCTACTTTTTGCTACCTTAGGCTCAACCTTCCTCTTACCCATACTTCTTAGGTCAGACTCTGTGGGATGGTATTCTGAGGTTCCAGTCTATGTCGTACTCTGTGAAGGCTCTGACTCTTTAGGTGTCTGGTGACCCAGATTGTTCTGATACTATTCTATCCATAGTTGTAGTTGTAGCCTCCTGGCTGGTGGCAGGCTTGTATTGGTCTCCAAGGCTTTTGCTAGATTCTCTACAATCATCTCTACCTCTTTCAATGAGGTTTCCCTCTTTGCCAGTGAGTCGCTATTTGAAGCAGACATCCTAAATTTTTTTGAATTGATTAATATATCTTTCAATTCATCAATGACTCTATTTAACTTTACTCATATAATATGTATATGAATGTTGTATATTTTTATCTATTCCCCTAAGACCGTGACCCGCTACATTACTTATGAAGTGAAGAACACCGCGACCACAGTCTATATTGATGAAAAAGAAATGCTCGCGATCAAAAAGAAACAACTAGGGGAGACTGTGACTCGAGGTCAAAATCTCTTTAATAGGTCTCTACTACGACCCATAGTCAAAATTACTCTTTGTGGAACACCGCAACCTGTGGAAAAAAGTGCGGTGCATTCACGTGTTGAAAAACATCGCGACCGCGGTCAAGGATTTTCACCGCGACCACGATGTTGGGGTTTAACCCTGTTCCATTGAGAATGAGGGTTGGACGGAAGGTCAGGACCTTAATTTGTAGGTTGATGAAGGTAGCTGAAATGCTGATGTTTCAAGATTGAAACACACTTGAAAACACCACCCTAGGGCAGGCAGGGGCACCACGAAAACAAGCTATGAGAGGGATGGAGAAAAATGATCATTAGAGCCATTGATGATGCGGTGGATCTTGGACTAGCAGAAGGGGTAAAGGCATGTGAAAATGGTGAGAGAAATAGCAAACTAGGTCCGACGATGGTCGCAGAAAAATTTGGCAAAATGTAGGGGGTGAAGGGCTGGTTGCGGAGGCAATTTGTGCTTCTGCTGTGACGGTGAAGTGATCTCGGTCAGCATCTGCGTCATTGGCAAAAGCACTGGCGATTCGTTCTTTGGTTCAAGAAACACTGAGATTTTAGGTGAGAGGAACAATATTCCAAGGGTTTAAGAATATATAGGAGAGACAACACGACTCATGGCTGGAGCAAACAAGGACCGCAATCATGGTTGACCCTCTCTATAGCATGTACCTCAGGTCACAGCCTGGTTGGTCTATGGACAATCACCGCGGTCGTGGTGCATCCCCTCTCATTGAGCAATGTTAACACCTCGACTGCGGTCTTGACCGTGGCCTGTGATCCACCCAAACCAATTCAACTGTTAAACCAAAACATAAACTTGATCCTTCAATCAAACCAATTTTTTTCCAAAGAAAACTTAAGATATACAATCTTACTAAAAAGGGGAAAATTAACAATCTAAAGAGCAGGAGAATCAAAATTTCATAACAAAGAAAAAACATGAACTCAGGAAATCAACAAGAACTTGGGTTGCCTCCTAAGAAGCACTTGTTTAGAGTCTCTAGCTCGACTTCCTAATCATTCACTTTGTGAATTCCTTAGTTGATTGTGGTATCTCCTCATTCTTTTCATTTCTTGCCTGATGGGTTCCTCCAAACTAATTTCTGACCTTCTTACAAAGTCTTCATATTCATAGAATCTCTTTACCCTATGTCCATTAACCTTGAAAGTGCCTATCTTTTCCCCTAAAATTTCCATCATTCCTGATGGGTATATCTTTACTACAGAGAAAGGACCTAACCACCTCATTCTTAGCTTTCCTGGAAATAGTCTGATGCTAAAGTTAAATAGGAGGACCTTATCCCCTTCATGAACGTCCTTGTTTTTCATGTGGGCATCATGCCAGACTTTAGTCCTTTGTTTGTAAATTCTCACGTTCTCATAGGCATGTAGTCTCAGTTCCTCAAACTCGTGAAGGTGTAGAAATCTTTTCTGGCCCACTTTGTCAAGGTCCATATTCAAAAATTTGATGGCCCAAAGAGCTTTGTGTTCAAGCTCAAGTGGTAAATGACATGACTTTCCGTAGATAAGCCTGTAGGGTGTTGTCCATATAGGTGTCTTGTACGCAGTTTGATATGCCCATAGAGCATCGTCTAGCTTCATTGACCAGTCCTTTCATGTCTGACTCACTGTCTTCTCCAGAATTTGCTTGATCTATCTATTTGATACTTCTATATGTCCTAATGTTTGGGGATGGTATGGTGTGGTAACTTTGTGTTTCACTTCATATTTCTTCAGTAACACCTCAAACTGTCTTTCTCAGAAGTGTGATTCCCCATCATTTATGACTGTGTGGGGCACTCCAAATCGCGGGAACATGATTTTCTCGAAGAGTTTAATCACTGATTTGGAGTCACACGTTTGAGTGGCGACTGCATTGACCCATTTTGAAACATAATTGACAACAACAAGTATGTATTGATTTCCTTTTGACGATGGAAACGACCCCATATAGTCAATTCCCTAAATATCAAAAATTTCAACTTCCACCCATTCCGCCATGGGCATCTCATTTCTTCTACTTATGTTCCATGTGAGCTGGCATTCCTTACATTCTTTAATAAAAGATGTTGAAGCTTTCAAAAGTGTGGGACAATAAAACCCAGATTGTAGTACTTTCGATGTAGTTCTTTCTCCATTGTGGTGCCCACCATAGGGCGAAGAGTGACACTCTTTCAGAATCAAAGGAACCTCATCCTCTGGTATGCACTTACGGTATAGATTGTGAGAACATATTTTGAAGAGCAATGGGTCATCCCAATAGTAATTCTTTAAATTAGAAAATAGTTTCTTCTTCTGGTTGTACGTGATTTCTGGTGATAGATGCCCACAGGCTAAATAATTACATATATCGGCGAACCAAGGTAATCGTTGCTCATCAGACTGAGCCATCAGTAGAGCTTCATCAACATAATTTTCCTTCACGGGTAATTGATTCTCTTCATCAAAAACTATTCTAGACAAGTGGTTTGCATCCACATTCTCTTTCCCCTTCTTATCAATGATTTCATGATTAAATTCCTATAACAGTAGAGCCCATCGCAAAAGCCATGGTTTGGTATCCTTTTTCTGCATCAGGTATTTAATTGCTCCATGGTCTGTATATACCTACACCTTTGATCCTATTAGGTATGACCTAAACTTGTCAAAAGAAAAAACTATTGCTAACATCTCCTTCTTGATTTTGGTATAGTTTACATGTGCCTCGTCTAATGTGCGATTGCCATAGCAGATCATATGGTGCTTTTTGTCCTTCTTTTGACCTAGGACAACGCCTATTTCGTAATCGCTAGCATCACACATTATCTCGAATGGTAACTCCCAATCCAGGGATTGTAGGATCCACACAGTTCTTAATGCTTTTTTAGGGTATTGAAATCCTCCAAACATTCGTTGTTGAAATGGAATTTGGCATCTTTGAGTAAAAGATTGGACAAGGTCTTTGAAAAGTCTTTTATAAACCTCCTATAGTATTCGGCGTGACCAAGAAAACTTCCTACTCCCATTACAGACTTCGGTGGTGGGAGTTTTGATATGGCTTCTATTTTACTCACATCCACTTCGATCCCCTTTTTAGAAATGTTGTGTCCCAGGACTATGCCATTTTGTACCATGAAGTGGCACTTTCCCAATTTAGAACCAGATGTTTCTCCTTGTATCTTTTCGGGACCAGGGGCAAATTTCTCAAACATGCATCGAAATCTGTCCCATAGACTAAGAATTCGTCCATAAAGACTTCTACAATGTCCTCTAGAAAATATGAGAACATTGAGATCATACAACATTAGAACGTTACAGGTGCATTGCATTGTCTAAAGAACATTCTTCTGAATGCATATGTGCCATATATGCACGTGAATGTTGTTTTCTCTTGATCATCTTGGTGAATAGGGACTTGATAGAAACCTAAATAGCCATCCAAAAAGCAAAAATAGTCATGATGAGCCAACCATTCTAGAACTTGGTCAATGAACGATAAGGGGAAGTGATCCTTCCTTGTGACGACATTCAATTTCTTGTAATCTATGCACATTTGCCACCCTGTAACGGTTCCAGTAGCGACTTCGTCACCATTCTCTCCCTTCACTACTTTCATTCCTACTTTC
Source organism: Alisma plantago-aquatica (assembly GCA_963693085.1). Taxonomy (NCBI): domain Eukaryota; kingdom Viridiplantae; phylum Streptophyta; class Magnoliopsida; order Alismatales; family Alismataceae; genus Alisma; species Alisma plantago-aquatica. The sequence continues at coordinate 516,730,819 of OY856413.1, read as the reverse complement.
TTAGGCACATGGTGAATGGGACTCACCCAATTACTATTGCTAATCGGGTAGAGAATTCCGGCGTCTTGCAGTTTTAGGATGTCCTACTTTACAACTTCTTTCAACATTTGGTTTAGCTTTCATTGGGGCTGAACTAGCGGCTTAGTGGACTCTTCCAAATGTATTCTATGCATGCAGAGAGTCAGGTTAAGCCCCTTAATGTCTTCTACAGAATATCCTATCACTTTTATATGTTCCTTCAGCTCCTTTAACAGTCTTTCCATTTGTCCTTCTGCCAGGATTGCATTCACAATAATAGGGTTTCTCTCCTCATGGTCTAGAAACTCATACTTTAGCCCTTATGGAACTGGTTTCAATTTGGGCTTTGGCTTAGTGCCTCTTGATCTTCAGGACACTGTTCGAGTGAAGCATACTTAACTGTTTCAATAATTTCTTCTTTGTCTCTATGGTCTCCTTCGTCCTGATTCAGATAGTCTAGGATTTCAACCACCTCAGAGTCTTCTACGGTCAGATTGGGGTTTTTTAAGGCCCAGATCAGGGGGTCCACAATTGCCTTTTCTTCTTGTAATTCCTTGCAGTACTGGTTATAACTATCCATAAAGTAGACAAACTCGAAAAGAGACAGTCCCTTCATGGCATTTTGAACTCGGAAGTCTACAAGGTCATTGCCCAAGCATAGTGTAATAATCCCCTCGGTGACATCTATCGATGCTCTTCCAGTCACTAAGAATGGTCTCCCAATATCATCAGGCACTTTGGGTCTTCAATTGTGTCAATCACCACGATATCACAGGGAATAAAGAATCTTATGATGTGAATGGGTACATCTTCGATTATTCCCACAGGTCGTTTGAAAGTGTGAACAGCCAATTCAATCCTCATGTTTGTTTTAACCATAATCGTCAGTCCAAGTCTTTGGGCTAGACTCAAAGGCATAATACTGATGCTTGCTCCCAAATCCGCCAAACCTTTTCTCTCTATATTGTCCCCAACAGTAAACAATATATTGAATGCTCCAGGGTCCTTCTTTGTTGGCAGTTCTTCCTGGACAAAAGCACTTGACATTTTAGCTGACTTCACTGTCTCGATATGGTCCCCTCTCCTCCTTTTGGTGATGAGATAATTGAAGATTTTGGCATAGGATGACATATCCTCTATAGCATCCTAGAACGGAACGTCCAGATGCAGTTTCTTTACTGCTTTCATGAACTTCTCGTATCTTCTCTTCAGATGCACTTTAATGAACTTATATGGGAATGGGACTCTCGATGCATATAGACTCTTCTTTGTGAAAATCTCCTCAAAAGCATCAGGTTTCCTAACTTCTTCACCTTTCTTCTTGCTTTCTTCCACTTTCTCTTTATCAATAGATTTCTTAGTAGCAACCTCTTTCTCAGGTGGTTGTTCATCATGTATTCTTTCTTCATCATTGCTTCCAGTTCCAGAGTTACTTAGCATCCTCCCAGATCGAAAAATAGCCATCTTTGTAGTTTTAATGTTTGATGGAATTTTTCCAGAAGGATTCTTTCCCAGCTCTGCCAACTGCACTAGCTGTTCGTTGATTTGAAGTTGATGGGTCTGCATGTCAGCCATCTGAACTTGCATAGTTGTTACACCCCGATCTCACAATTTCCTCAAATCATGAGATTAGGGCATAAGATAGGACTTATATGTAACACAAAGAACACCCTTAACTTTTTTCTTTTCTTTAAAACTCTTGTTTCCCCGCATTGAACCACATAACATCTTAACAAAGGAATCTGAACATTTCTTTTACTAATCAGACTTCAATAGTAAAGGTACATGTATAAACATTCATGATGTCTCTCACACCTTATGCACATAAAACTTGCTAATTAGCATACATATCAAAAGAGGAACAATATTACACATCGTAATTACAACTCTCTCTCTTATCTCTTACTGAGGACCTAGAGTGACAAGGACCGACTGACTCAACTAATCTTGTACTTAACTCCTGTAGAAGATCTACACTGATGCTCTGACCATCTTCAAGTCCACGCGGTTAACCCTAAAATGTTTGAGTAGAGGGGTGAGCCTACTCGCTCAGTGAATGAGTACTTCAAGGAAACAGTCAAAGGCACTAATGTGATTACAGATATAACTTTGAATAAACATTATGAAATTTAACAACAATAAATACTACACTGAGCAGTTCTAAAACAATATAATTGAAATAACAAAGAATGTAAATATTGCATCCAAAGAATAACTACTAGAAGACTATGCTCTAGTCTTCCTTAACTCTTTCATTTATAAGGAACTCTGTGAACCTATATGATCATATTTTAGCTTATGCCCTGATCTTATGCAGTGTACTCTGCATAAGAGACTCGCAGTGCACTACGGCCACACCGTACAAGACTTAGCGACACACCCGGGAAATACTAAGTCTGACTGCCAGCCCTGTTCTGCTACAGGACCACAGGCTCTCCGGCCTCAATGCACTAACTCTGAGTGCTCTAGACTCCTCCTCTAACCTGAGTACATAGGCGGAGAGTCTCACTGGGTTACCACCGTGACTCCGCACGGATTAATGTTGAATAACCCCTATTTTCTACAGTGCCACCGTGACTCCGCATGGATTATTGTTGAACACTGCCTCTCTGTCCTCGTGCCACCGTGACTCCGCACGGTTATTGTTGCAACACGAGTTTCACCCCTAAGAAGCAGACCTCTCAAAGGGGTTCTACGGTGTTCAGGGCACCTAAGTCTAACATTAATATTATAGATACATGTAAAACAGAAATCATAACTCATTTTACATTTCTCACAAGGCTCACACGTCCTGCCATATGATATCATATAAAACATCTTAGCTCATGTATTCAACATATACCATGTCTCAGTAACATCCTTTTATAGGGCATGTCATATCTCATCACCTGCAATTTACGAGATATGTATTGAAATATAAGAAGCCCTGCAGTATGTAGATATCAACTCAGAGAGAACAAGCATATAAAGTTAAATGCACTAGAAACATACAATTCAATAGTTAAGTATCACCACATCTCATATCGAGACCTTTCATGTCACCATAACATGATTCATTGAACACCCTATCCTTAGGGTTTCATTTGCCTTATTCATTAATCACATGCCAACACCCTACTCTTAGGGTTTCATTCGCCTCATTCACCTTTTCATTTACCTCATTCACTTGTCACATGGCTCTCATAAGGATTTCATAGGATATAAGCATTCACTAAATAAAGATTGTTTTCAACAAATCATATACAATCGATATATGTATGAAACCATGGAAATTGAACTAAATTTAGGTTTCCATGCTATTCACTGAGATATCATGCACCAAGGATAAAATTCAAATAAGGTAATCCATGAGGTTCATCCTAACCACTTATAAGATTACTAGTCCTTTTCAATAAGGTTGAAACTCTAGAGATATCTCAATTAGGTTAAACCCTAATTACATCATATGGTATAAATCTGAAAAGAATTCTTTCTAGGATGTGTTGTATACGTTTCTGATGTGGATCTACCATCAAAGAGTCATTCAAATAGAGAAAGAATCCATATCATATCAATTTGCAGCAACTTAAATTAAACGGACATTTCAGGGTTTAGAATCACATACCAAGCAATTAGGGATTTGGATGCTATAATCAAATTTCATGCATTATACTGTTTAAAGGAAGAACCCACTCACCCTAAGGTGTGAAAACACCTCAAAACTGCAGCTCAACTCAGGGGATCTCGAACTCATATCAAATCCCTAGCAAATCTCCCAATTCTTCTTCCATTCAATTAGGAAACCTTGAAAATGAGGGATTATGAAGAAAGGGTGAGAAAAGAGGGAATTTCGACATCATCTTGGATCAAATCAGAGCATGGATGGAATCTTGACATGAGAGAGAATATTCACCATAAAAGTCTATGCAATGGATCCAAACTTACTTGATTTCACCATTCCTTTGACCGTAAAACCCTAGGTCAGCAATTCCTCCTCTTTCTCCACTCAAGCCCTAACTCTCCCTCTCTCTCTAGATTTTCATTTCTCTGGGGTGTATGATTAAGAATGAGAGCTGTGTGTGTGTGTGGTCGATCATATAAGTCAATTAGAGCTGCTTGGGTCAATTGCATATTGACCCAACACTCAACTTTTATTATATTGGATGAATATTCAGTTATACAAAAGTTACTGTAATTCGTTTATTTCAGAGATCAAACCTTCTCCAACAATTATGGGAATTTATCAAGTTGTTTATAATTTATCTATAAAGATACAGTTAAAATTTGAGATCATTTGGAGTTACCAATAAATAATTAAAAATAGAACAGTGCACTGCTATATTGCAGTCTGCAGCAGATTCGGTCGAGTTTGTCCTGCACAGAACTCGACCGACACCCTCACTGTAGAGATCAAAAGTCATCCAAAAATTATGCCAATTTAACAGAGTGTCTAAAACTGTGTTTTTCAAGCACAGTTAAAATTTGAGATCAATTTCATATATCAATAAAAAGATAAAATTCAATTACCATACTGCTATATAAATCTGGAAATATGATCGGTCGAGTTTGAAACTCGACCGATAAATAGGTCAGAACATTCTTCAAAAATTCTGATATTTTCCAATGTTTTTCAAATTTTATATATACAAATCATATCCAAATTTGAAGTAAATCATAGTTACAAATAAAATACTAAAAATCATTTAGTGAGACATTCTACTTATCAAATTCTGTATTCATGTATCATCAAAACCCTATTTTGGGCCGATTAGGGTTATTCTTCTCAAACCCTAATTCTCAAGACAAAAGAACATTTAGACTTCTTATCATAGTTAAAACATCCTAATTGAGTTATCGTCATTAATTAGATTTCAAGAATGATTATTCCAATTAATCTTTGCAATTGTCTAGGTAAACCCTAGTTTACCAGTTAAGCTCAGATGGGGTCGTAACAATAGTGGTCAAAACTCTAGAGTTAGCGAGAGCACTTTGAGATAACTGGTCGTTCACCGTATCTTTCCTTTTAGCAAAATCAAATTGCTGGGCGACTAAATCCGGTTGTTTGTTATTTGTTCCCTAACCTGACCCTTGGTTTTGGTTCTACCCTTGACTCAGTCTTGTACTTTGATAGTTTAGATTCTTACCTTGACCCTGATAGTTATTCTCATTTGTCTAATAGTTTGTTGTTTGTGTATATTGGGTCTATCCGTTTCTCTTTTCAAACCCTGGGGGCAGTTTTTGTGCGTTGTTCAGTTGGTGTGAATTCTCAGCTGCATCTTTGTTTCCGTAACTGAAACTAGGGTGGTATGGCCTTTTGAAGTTGGCATAGGAAACAATATGTGTCTCTTCTTCACTTTCCCTTTCATCACTTTCCTTGGGCCTGGTATCGATACAGTTATCAACCCCATGTCATCCTTCTCCATAGGTGACACACTTCATGACCTTCTCGGTTTGCTTCTTGCCCTTAACTTCAGTTGCTTTTAGCTGTTTCACATCAATTGCTATTTTCTGAATCTTTGTAATTATGGTCTCTAAGGACTTCGCTTCAATAGATGGTCCTTCAGACCCTACTATCCTCGTCGACCCTCTATCGTTCCTATCATAGTCTATGCCTGCTTGTAGCGCAGCCATGTTTTCTATTATCTTCATGGTTCTGCTCGGCTTCTTCACAAGGAAATCACTGCTAGTAGTTGCATTTAGTGAAGTCCTTTCCCTAGGATCTAACCCATTATAGAAACTAGTCACGAGGAACCCCTTACGATAATTTTGGTGTGGACAATCTCTCAGGTACTCCTGGAAACATTCTCATACTTCATGCAAGTTCTCTCCTGGATTCTGTGCAAAAGAAGTGATCTTCTACATGTTGCGGATGGTCCTCTCTATAGGATAAAACTTAGTAATGAAAGCATCTTCCAGGGGTTTCCACCCATCTATAGATTGGTGAGGGAGATTGAGGTACCAAGATAGAGCCTTGTCTTCCAAAGAGAAGTTGAAGCCTTTATAGTATATCACCTCTTGCGGGACTCCCCTCATCTTGATGGTATCATAGATATTTTTAAATGCATCGAGATGATGGTATAGATTTTCACTCCTTGAATTCCTACGAAAAGGTTTGTTCTAGATCATCAAGATGACAACTGATTTTAACTCAAAATTTGTTGCGTTGAAGTGTGGTATGATGATCGGGCATCTAGATTCATTGGTTCTTGTTACTTCCAGTTCTCTAAGAGTCTTCCCCTCTTCATTGTCCTCGCTATCACTATACCGACCATCATGCTCTCGTTCATTATCACAATGGTTGCGGTGGTGATTTCTTCGACGTCTATAGCGTCATTTTTCATCACATTATTCTTCTTCACGATGATCTTCTACATGACGATCTTCATTCGTACATTCTTCTTCACTCTAACAACCATCATTGTAATGGCCATCTATGTCTTTGTTTGACCCTGGTGGTGGCGGGGGGTCATGTTGAACCCTCGCATTCCACTCGTCCCCAGTGAGAGTACCGTCCATGCGAGGCGGCATCGTGACTCAAGGTTAGGGAGCAATGTCGAATGAGTTTTCTTCCTCCAGGGTGCATGAATAGACCACACAATCGAGTTAGTAAATTGGATGTGTTAAAATGAACTATTCCACACAAATGTAGGGTAGAAGACTTAAAGTAACAGTGCGGTAAAGCTTATTACTAAGCTTGAGGCATGTGAGTATAGTGAGTGGACTCAAGTTCTTAATAGTGTCATTTTGCCTTGTCCCTGGCAACAGTGTCAAAAAGTTGTCCAGCCTAAATCACACATCCAAAAAGGGGAGGATCTAGAGTAGTCAGACTTTTAAGAAAGTAACCCAACACTTAAGCCCCCACAACTATTATATAGGGTCCAATGTAGTAATCGAGGTCGAACCACAAGGGCAAGGTTAGTAGGTGTTAAGAACACAAGGTCATGCACTCATATACTCCAAATAAAAAGGTAGTAAAAAGGTTGTTCCTAAAGGAATGATGGTACTCAAACCAAAGTAAAGAAAATAAAACAAAGATAAGAATAACAAGATGTAACAAGATAATATGGAAAAAAAGATATGGAAGGGAACTTGGATTGGGTTTCACCTAATAAGAATTCTCACCAACATGCAATCTCATTTCTCCCTCTCAAATACTCCTATCAAGATTACAAGCAACCATAAAGGAGTCTATTACACTCTCTCTCGAGATGAGGATAAATCTAATCATAAGGGTAGCCTCTCTTTTGAGATGACTACTCAAAAACCCCCTAGGCAGAACATATGATCATACGCTTTAGCACTCCAACATTCTCAAGATTCATACTACTCCATAACACAAGATAAAAGTGACATTACACTAACATCACAAGATGGTAGCTAAGCATACAAGTGAAGCATTAAAACCGGTGCATGGAGATAATCTTAACAAGAGTATATATATATTCAAAACAGAGAGACAATATACATGTTGGGAGAGTCTTAGTGGCTACTCCCAACCCAAGTTAAGATGTTTAGCCACACATGTTCATGGTAACCATAACGACGTTACAAGAAGATAGATACATCAAGTTCCACAAAGAGATGAGGGAAGTACATCGAGATGAAACTGGTAGATCTAGATTGAAAGAGGGGAACATGATACAACACCATACTTCTTCATATCCAGATCTAGGTGGTCCATTGTGTGGAAGTTCACCTTCTCTCAAAGTAGATATACCCTTCAGTCTTCTCTCTCCTCATCTTCCACCTTTGGAGATCTAAGACTGATTGGATGGATGGGGATGAGTCTGGAAAATGGAAGCATTTCGTGGTCCTTTTAGATCTGATCTGCCCCTTTGATAGGACGAGTGGGTGTCCTATTTATAGGCAGACTCCTCCGACTTAACCCCTTGACCGCAATAGAGGTCTAGTTTTGGATGAAGCTCAGTCGCAGTCGAGGCTTCATTGCCATTATTTCCTCAGTCACAGTCTCTTGAACCCCTTCCTTGGTCGAGGTCTGGATGCTACATTCTTGGGTGAGGATCACAGTTGAGGTCAGCTTAGCAACCCCCTCAGTCACGGTCTAGCTGACTGTGACCTTCTATTGGGACCTTAGTCGAGGTCGAGGTCTTCACATTGGTTGCAGTCTCCATGTTGATCACAGTCGTGAAATGCTTGAGTGCAAAATTGACTGTGAGCTCAAGGTATTAGGGTGAACTTGGAGACCTTGACCATGGTGAGATGGTCTTTGTTGGATGAATGAGTCACGGTCGAGGTGATGACCGTGACTTGGGCTAGATATGTACCTGAAATCAAGGGGAAAATGTGAAAGTGAAGTATTTGACATAAGATGCTAAAATAGTGGGGGAAGTTAGCAAAAGATATGCTAGGGAAGGTATAGAATGTTTGCAAAAAGTGCGTAAAATAAAGTGTTATCACCGGCTGGCCCAGAAAACAAACCCCTGGTCTGAAGGGTCCAGCTAACCAGTTCTTGAATCGATAAATCAAAGGGACTGAACCCGTGAACTGAGCTTGGATCAACCCTCTGAGCTAGCAAGTCACAAGGACTATGTGGTGCATTGAGCCATCCAACTTTGAATCTAACATCTTCTCTTTTTCCACAATTAAGGTAATTATATCCCTCTTTGCTCGATATTCCAATAAATAGCCACATGTTGTTTTAATAATAGAAATTGCATTGTAACTTCAAAAATTACAAACAAATAGTCCATCTTTATCAGAAAAATCAAATGAACTGAAAAAAATACTTATGGAGCCCAATTGGTTATGGATTTCATTGATATCCATATATTTGATCTCTTGCTTATTTAGTTTATCTAATGGCTCAATAATGATTTTTAATCTTTCGAAACCCTAGATTTGACTCTAATAATAATATTGAAACAAAACATGGCTAAGTATGAGCTTAAATCTTATCTTGTGACTCATCTACTCTAGAATTTGAATCATGCCCATTGAAATAAGGATCTTTCTTAATATTATGATGATTACTCTTAATCTTGCAAATCCCTAATGATATACCTGACCCATGACTCTACCTGATCTAAACTTGAGTTCTAATGGTACTATTTGATCTTGGTAATGATCTTGAGATTTGATAAATAATTGAATAATGATGATAACATTTAGGGTTGACGTGCTCCTAAAAATACCTAGGTAGGTCATTCACTCTTGAAAACATGCTTGATACTTGAATAAAGTTGGACTTTGGAAACATTGTTGATTGTAAATGGATGACCTAACCCTAAGGTAGAAAAAAGAAAATGTAACCCTAGTCTCGAATAATGAATTGTGATTATTTAAAATCATGATCTTAACCCTTGATCCAATCTTGATGATTTAGGATCTTACTCGAAGGGTTGACCCATTACTTGTTGAGATCTATACTGAAAATCCTCGGTGAAAGGTATGCTATTATATCTCCTCTTTGTTTGTATTGAACATAGTTTTTATGCATCTCTTGATAGTATACTTGGCTACATACTTGTTTGAACTATTGTTCCCTACTAATTATTCTTCTATTTTTTCTATATTATAATTTGAGAAAAGCATGAGAACATAAATGATATTGCCCATTATGACTTCTCGTATATTGGTAATGATGATGATGATGATGTTGATACTGTTGATATTGAGTGCAAGCAACCCCTCCTTTGGAGGTGTACTTGTACATTGGCCTCCTATCTCATATGAGGGGAAGGAGCCTGGTGACCTTCCCCATCGCGTTGAGGTGATAGAGTCACACAAAATATATAAGCATGCTTCTCGATTACATCTTAATGGGAACTTGTAATAAAAATTGCATTGCCTGAAATAAATATCTTATCGAATAAATGTTGGATTTTGGAAAATTGCTTGTTATACTTTTTTAATTTAAATCATGCCAAGTATACTCTTTTGCTATAAACCATTTTACTTGATTTTGATAGCGTACCGTGCAATCGCATGATTGTGTCTCGATTTTCTTGATTTTAGGTAAAATAAATGGAACACTAACTAGATCGCTTCCACATTCATATACTCTGATGACAAAGATTTATTTGCAATATCTCCTATATTGGGTTAGTTGTTCTTTAAATTTCCTATTTTTGAATTATTATTTCTTATTGTATATGCAAGTGTGTTACATCCTATAGGGCCACTCAGGGACGTGTGCTTCAATCCTTTTACCACTGTCTAGGCAGTGGGATTGGGATTGGGATTGGGATTGGGGTAAGAATGGTTTTGTGATAGTATAATTCCCACCTAGTATACTCTTTTTCTATAAACCATTTTATTTGATTTTGATTATGTACTGTGAAATTGTATGAGTGTGTTTCGATTTTCTTGATTTTAGGTAAAATAAATGGAACACTGACTAGATCACTTCCACGCTCATATACTCTAATGACAAACATTGATATGCAATACTCATATATTGGGTTAGTTGTTCTTTAAATTTCCTATTTTTGAGTTATTATTTCTTATTGTATATGCCAGTGTGTTAGATCCTATTGGGCCACTTAGGGACGGGCGCTTCAATCCTTTTACCACTATCTATGCAGTGGGATTGGGATTTGGGTAAGAATGGTTATGTGACAGTTGGTATCAGATCTTACACACTCCCATATACTTTAAGTAAATAATTCCTCAAGTCTCTTACACCCAAGAAACCCTAAAGTCCATAATGGTGAAAATTGAGGTGTCTAGGCTCGGGGTCCTGGCATAATTTCTCCTATTCATCTTCATAGTGGCTGAGATCCCCCGCTCTACTTGGCCTTAATTGATCCAGAATTGGACCTAAGGTTCTCTTATGAAACCCTAGAGAGTCTTCTAGCATCTCATCTCTTCTTTAAGGACTACCCAAGCCACCCATGAAGATGAAGATTGGGTTGTCTTCTCATCTCCCCATGTGGTCCTTTCTAGTGACCTTTTACCGCATGATGTCTCGATTATGGGTAGCTTATGCATGGGAAAATGAATGTCATAAGAAAATTTTGAAAGTTGATACCATGATCAAAACTTAATTTGAAAACTCAATTTTGATCAATGATAATTTTGAAATCAAATACTCTTGTATGACCCCAAATATCATGCAAACTCAATGTAACTACTACTTGACTATATGCTTCCTATGTTTGAGGTAAATGATAAAAATAATGATATGGGGAAATAAGGATAACTTATACCTTATACCCTATTCTTGATAAGTTCCCTATTTGATTAAGCCCATGTTGCCCTATTATTGACTAAACCTCAAAACATAGTTAATAAATTCTTACCCTATTTTTTTTATACACATCATTATTATGTTATCAAATCATTAATCTTAATGACTCTCAAAATCATGAAGGACTATGATACAAATGGCATTCTCTCTATTTTTGAGTAGTATGAGAATAAAAAAAGTTATGAAATAATTTTGAATCCCTAAAAATCCATAATCGGATATACTCTCAAACTCAACCTATGGACTCACAAATGGATGTACCTTGCAGATGGCCCCACAAACTTGTAGACAAAAAGCAAGATCCTATAGAAACAATAAGGATCGAGAAGTAAAGACTGATAAAAGGAAGACTGAAAAGGAAATTTATGAAATCAAGGATGATATAGACAAAGAAAAAAGACCTAGGCTCGATGATGATAATAGGGATGATGCTTGGGAATTGCCAACCAAGTTATTAATGGATTCCATGACCAAATGGGTGAGATACGCAACATCAATAATTCCTGGAGGAGTCCAAGTCACCATGACTACCTTTACCCCTACATCCAAGCATTTAGTCATGGAGATAGAGACAAAGATAGAAGTTGGAATTCCAAAAGAGGACATGTGCAATTGCAACCATTGAAGTCACCACTAGATATAGATTTTGATATGGTGATTATGTAACTCTTTGTAACTTTTTTTTGAAATAAACCTTTTATTCACTATATTTTAAGAAATGAAAATATGATACCATTTTGGCTCGCTATTTTATGATTTAAAACCTATCTTTGGGTTTGAAAATTCATTTCTGATTTGAATTTTGACTCCCATCCTCAAATTTTGAAATTTTTACTTGATCATGTTGGCCTACAAATGGACCATCCATTGTTGTAATCTTTGACTCAAAATCTTGAGATCTTGAATAGTTTATATTTTTAAGGATGGTGATATTGAAAATATGTATAGGGTTAATTTCCTAAAATGACCTAGGTCTAGATCATTCACCCACCTCGAATATACTTGATAAAGAAATTGATATTGAAATATTGAAAATGTTGCTAAATTGTTGACATGGGTGAAGGACCACACTGGTGGTCTAGATAGGAATTAAAACCCTATACTTGTATGTTTGGAACCCAAAATTTGAATATTTGAATATTGACTTTTGAATAACAAACTTGTAGGTGCATTACCCTTTTTGGTCCATGACACTTAATCTCAAACTCTCGATCTCAATTTTCTCTCTGTACGGAGGCATGACTTGAGAGTGAACTCAATTGTTGAACTCTAATATTTGACCTTTATATTGATGGATGCAAATTTATGAGAAATTGTTGATGAGGTGATAATGTTGAGGATATGATTTTGATTATATAGTTGAGGACATTCCAAATATTTGAGGATACGACTTGTATTTTGATGATCCCAATTTTGAGGATGTTTTTGAATTTTTGGGACAAAATTCCTTTTTAAGGAGGGAATGATGTGACAAAGTGGAATTTTGCATAAGTATGAAGTAATTAATCTTTTGACCTCATTATACTCAGTAATGGTCCCAAATCATTTTTCTTGGCTTCACAATCAATTTTGAGACTCAAATTCGAAATATGGTGATCAATGTGAACTTTATACACATTATAAAACCTTAAATTTGATTAATTCATCAAATTGTCCAAAGAAGAAAATTGGTCAATCAAACTTCATATTTTGGTTCTCAAACTTTTTATACATATTTTCCACTTTTTGAAGTTGTGGTCCAAATTTTAGAACAATTGGATATTCCTACAATTTTCTATGAATTATTGAAGTTAATGTGTTGAAAACCATTATTTTTATCTTTTAATTGACCTTTTCCATGTTAGTGATCCAAGGAAAGGATCTGAGGGCAATCCCATCCCTTGAATCTACCTCTCGCAGATCCAAGCCTGATCCAGTGACCAAGAACCCATCTTCTACCTCCCGCAATAAGTGGGGAGGAGTAAATGAGGACCAAAGAGATTGATCTCCCACTCTTGACCACTTTTTGGAAAACTAAATGTGCCAAATTGCTCCTCTCGCAATTTCTAACTCATTGAACCCAAGTTTGACCCCCTTTATTTCTCTACCTTGCCGCCAAAATGAGTTCCTCACTTCCCCTTCTCACTCCGGTGGCCATGGCCATTTTCAAAACTCAAACTAGCCTAACCCTAGCCCCCAAGCCTATAAAAGCACCTCCCATGGACCGCATACACCATGCCTTGCTATCAGTCCCATATTTGTGCTCACTCTCAATCTCAAATTCCCCCTTTTTATTTGTAGTTTCCTCTGCGATCACCTGCACCACTGCATGGCCCAAATTGGGCATCCTAGCTCCTCCTCTTGCCACCCAAATCTGCCATCACCATCACCTCCTTGAAGTCAGGTGAGCTTAGACGGCTTGCTCATAGCCTTTCTCGGTCGCTTCTGCTCCTAAAGCCCCTCCACACTAGCGAGCCCTCCACCCCACTCTTGGGCTTGTGTGGGAGTTTGTGCGGATAAGAGTTGGGTGCCAAACCATTGGCTCAATGAGCCCCAAATCAGCTGACCCAGAAATGAAACCCCTAGTCTGAAGGGTCCAGCTAACTAGTGCTTGAACTGATAAATCAAAGGGATTGAACCCGTGAACCAAACTTGGACCGACCCTCTGAGCTAACAAGTCACAATCTGAGCCATCCAACTTTGAATCTAACGGCTCCTCTTTTTCCATAATTAAGGTAATTATATCCCTCTTTGGTCAATATTCCAATAAATAGTCAAACCTTGTTTAATTATAGAAATTGCATCATAACTTCAAAAATTACAAACAAATAGTCAATCTTTATTACAAAAATCCAATGAACTGATTAAAAATACTTGTGGAGCCCAATTCATTATGGATTTTACTAATATCCCAATATTTGATCTCTTGCTTATTTAATTTATCAAATGGCTCAATAATGATGTTTAATCTTTGGAAACCCTAGATTTGACTCTAATGATCATCTTGAAACCAAACATGGCTAAATATGAGTTTAAATCTTATATTGTGACTCATTTACTCTAGAATTTGAATCATTCCCATTGAAATAAGGATTTTTCTTAATATGATGATGATTAATCTTAATCTTGCAAATCCCTAATCATATACCTGATCCATGACTCTACCTGATATAAACTTGAGTTCCAATGATACTATTTGATCTTGATAATGATATATAGATTTGATAGTAAATTAAATAATGATGATAACTTTAGGGTTGCCATGTGTTCCTAAAAATACCTAGGTAGGTCATTCGTTGTTGAAAACATGCTTGATACTTGAATAAAGTTGGACTTTTGGAAACATTGTTGATTATAAATGGGTGGCCTAACCCTAAGGTAGAAAAAGGAAAATGTAACCCTAATCCCAAATAGTGAACCGTGATTCTTTAAAATCATGATCTTGACCCTTGATCCAAAATTGATGATTTAGGATTTGACTCGAAGGGTTGACCCATTACTTGTTGAGATCTATACTCAAAATCCTCGGTGAAAGGTACGCTATTATATCTCCTCTTTGGTTGTATTGAAGATACTTTTTATGTATCTCTTTATTGTATACTTGTCTATATACTTGTTTGAGCTATTGTTCCCTACTAATCAATCTTCTATTTTTCCTATATTATATTTTGAGAAAAACATGAGAACATAAATGATATTTACCATTATGACTTCTTGCATATTGATAATGATGATGATGATGATGATGATGTTGATAATGTTGATTTTGAGTGCAAGCAACCCCTCATTCAGAGGTGGACTTGTATGTTGGACTCCTACCTCATATGAGGAGAAGGAGCCTGGTGTCCTTCCCCATCGCGTTGGGGTGATAGAGTCACACAATATATATAAGCATGCTTCTCAATTACAGCATAATGGGAACTCGTAATAAAGATTGCAGAGCTCTAACCCAGTTGAGATTGCAAAATCTCCACTCACTTCATGTTATATTTTCCATGCATGTATATATATATATATATATATATATATATATATATATATATATATATATATATATATATATATATAACTCTGAGGTGTTATAATGTTCAAGAAAGAATCTTCGTTTCCTGTAAAACTTGAATATGAAACAGTCAAGATTAAAATTAGACTAAAGAATGATTTTGAGCTACCTGTAAACTTGAATATGAAGATGTATCGGATCTAGAATTTTAGATCCAAACTTTGGAAGCCTTCCAAAAATTTCAGTCTATTACAACAAACTAGTTTCTTAATCATAAATTTTCTTGGAAGCCTAAAGTTTGAGCAGATTTTCCAAGTGAGTTTTATTGGCATCTATGCTATGTGGGTTGTGATAAGCGTTTGCATACTTCGAACTAAGAACATGTTTTAATTTCAAGGCCTCATTGTGAAGATCTCAATGGTTTATCCAACATTGCACGCTGCAAGCCGTGTTAAGAGCTATAATCATGTGCTATGCTTATAAATGAAGATTGAAAGAGAAGTCCCCTGATGATGAAATGAGACTGTAAATCACATAATACATGTGAGCATAAAAAAGTATGACAAATAAATTACAACATGAATCTCCACATGGCAAGGTATAAACATAATATCACTCAAACTAACAAAGAATATGTGCATGCTAAGATACAAAAGACTCTAGATAAATTCAAGAAAATTCAACAAGAACACTGACCACAAGGTGGTCAATTGGGTGACTCTGATTAAGCAAGCAAAGAAACTAGTTCCCTATACATGTTCTCAATTAGGCGGATGAGAAGAAGAAAAACAAAATCATTGTTGATGCAAAACTGAAATAGAAATACTTGTGTCTTTTCATTAAAGAGTGTGTGCATATATGCGTACAAAATATATGCCTCTCTAAGTAATTAAAGGGGCTTTTTATAAGGTAAAGTTATGATTTAAAGGGATTCTTGTTATCTATTATCCATACAATAAGAAGACCCATCATTACACCCTACTCAAATAATGGACAAGGCATTCCAGTACTCGTTCATGACAGAAGTGCATACATAAGGTAGCTAAAAATTCAACTGGTGAATGGTGTAAAGGTGCACCTAAAAATTGTAAAGAGCCACCAGAAACAAGGTATCTCAAATGAATCACAAAGTAAGGAATTAGTTGTATGTTCTAGACTGTGTAAACAATTTGGAACATGTACTTTACTGATTTATGCGTCCAGATTGCTCATGTACCAATTTTTCTCTTGCAGAGACAAAAATCATAGACCAACATTTTGCCTCCTTCACATAGCCTTATACATTTTACTGGGTTAATAACTACTCTACACCAAAAAATGTAGAAGTGCATACAATTTCATGACTTTTACTGGGTTAATAACTACTCTACACCAGAAAATGCAGAAGTGCATACAATTTCTTGACTTCACATATTGTGCATAGGTTTTTGTAAAAGTGGTTAGAATGTAGATAACAAGAATGTAGTATCTTTGACCACAACTGTAGTATCAGTTTTAGTAATTACATCTTTGCTATTCAGATTAACCTCATTTGCAGCCCAAGCAATAGACCTTTACATTCAACCAAATGGGGGAGCCAGTTGCCCAATATTATGTGAGAAGCAATACCTATAATATATTATGAGAGAAAGTAGGGAGAAGGAAAATGTAAGAAGGAAATTTTTTTTGATTTGACACATTGGCAGTTAGTGATAGAACAAGGTCATGGAATGACTCAATGCATTTTTGCAAGGCTCTGAACTACTATAAGAAGTTCATTCAATGGTATGCAAGAGAAAGCAGGGAGAAAAAGAATGTAAGAATGAAATTTTGTGCGAGTTGGCTCATTGGCAGTCAGTGCTAGAACAAGGTGATGTTCCTCAGAATAATGACACTTACATTAGACTTTAAGTGAAGTACTAACCATATTTTGGAGGAGAAGGAGATTTGGAGTCATAATTCTTATCTATGTTGGCTCAAGAATGGTAACTATAATTCCAAGTCTTACCACATGAATGCTAATTGCAGGTGAAGAACGAACTTATTGTAAACTCTGAATACCATTATAGGTAGTTGGATTGCTGCCTTTGTGGAACTCAATATGATGGCTCAAGGATACTTCATCAAGCTCTTCACTACAACCTACAACCCAAGTGTGGAGGATATGTCATCAGCACATAGTACATAAAATTGGTAGTGACCAGGTTCAAAATAAAGAGAGACTAAGAATCAAATAGCCTGCACTGATGTATAGACTTGCAAAACAAAAATCTAAGAAAAGATATGTAACATTTAGCTCATGACATTGATTGTTTGGGTCTTCTGATTCATTTTCAGCTCAGAAGCTTAGCAATGATGGCCTTAAGAACCCAATGTTCAACCTCATCATCCCTGACATGCAAAGAACATTATAGTTAATGACAATACTTCCTTTCCATTCTAGTTTGCCAAATCATGTCTTCCAAATTTTATTGATCAATGAACTAAACGAGGTCACAAACATATTTCATCATTGTTCAGATCTGTCGATGCAAAGTAGATATTGAAGTACATTGGCTAAGAAAGTCTCAATGATTCTTATCTTGTGTTCATTCATAACTGTAGCATTCACGATTAGTGGCTAAGTGGGTTGTACATCAACCTCTAGGTAATGGCTACTTACCTTTTTGCGTTCGACTGCGTATGAAGGGAACTATCTATAACCATTTCTCCTTTTGTAAGCGTCAATATCAATGGCTGTATTTTTCTGCACGACAAGAGAAAGTTACATAAAATTTCCTCAAAAGTCTTTAAAAATAAAACTATAGTGTACTGATAGGAGCACACGAGTGTTCTTGTTTAAAGTAAGAAAAATGGCTTACCAAAAACCAGACAACTGAGCTTGTCAATAGATTAAAAAGTAGTGAACATGAACACAGGCATAACAGGTCAGCAATATTGTTATTTATTATCACCGTTGAAACAATAAGTTACCATATTATATTGGTTATTGAATTCAACAACGGATCTGGTGGAATCAATATTTATTACTTGTTTTACGGCAAAGCAAAGAACTGTTAAGAATCAAATTGTAGAAGTGATGTTTATTCATGAATACAAACTTCTGAATAAACTTATCCAGCATGCATTCGAAAGCCAAACCCATAGGATGGGTAGCTAGCAAGTGTTTATTTTTGGCCAAAAAACCTAAATGGCACATTTGCCATTTTTTATTCCCTAAATGGCACGTTCTTGAACTTATTGCTCAAAATGGTACATTTCCAGGTCAATGCGTCCCCTGTTGGGACGCATTGCTCTCTCGGGAGGCAATGTGTCCCCGGTTG
Organism: Alisma plantago-aquatica; assembly: GCA_963693085.1. Lineage (NCBI taxonomy): Eukaryota > Viridiplantae > Streptophyta > Magnoliopsida > Alismatales > Alismataceae > Alisma > Alisma plantago-aquatica. Next base: position 516,712,329 of record OY856413.1, on the reverse strand, counting down.
GGACGCATTGCTCTCCCGAGAGAGCAATGCGTCCCAACCGGGGACGCATTGCCCCCACAGGAGGGCAATGCGTCCCGCAGCCGGACGTATTCCTTTTTTAATTTTTTATTTTTTAATTTTTTTTAATTATGATACCATGTATATTATATATACATATATATGTTAAATTGCTAAATTAATATAATCTAAATTAACTTATATACAATTAGCCATATATTTAAAATAATATCTGAAGATAATAAAATAATAACAGAATATTATATTTATCAAAACATAATATTTATAAATGTAGATAAAAATATTCAAAATTAATAGATATAATACTAAAATTATATAATAAAGTTTAAAATTATAAAAATAAAGAAAATATATACATGTATTTATTTGTAAACTTAGAAGAAAAAAACTAATATAGTAATAAAATTAAGAAAATAAGAAAATACTAATATAGCAAAATTATATATATAAATATAATATACATAATATATATACATAATATATATATACATACATAATATATATATACATACATAATATATATACATAATATATATATACATAATATATATACATAATATATATAGATATATATATATGTACATATACATATATATATACATAATATGTATATACATAATATATATATACACATAATATATATACATATATATACATAATATATATACATAATATATACATTATATATATATTATATATACATATACATATATATGTACATATATAATATATATACATATATATATATATATATATATATATATATATTATATACATATACATATATATTTATCAAAACATAATATTTATAAATGTAGATAAAAATATTCAAAATTAATAGATATAATACCAAAATTATATAATAAAGTTTAAAATTATAAAAATAAAGAAAATATATACATGTATTTATTTGTAAACTTAGAAGAAAAAAACTAATATAGTAATAAAAATAAGAAAATACTAATATCAAAAATAAGAAAATAAGAAATTACTAATATAACAAAATAATATATATATATACACAAATATATACAAATATATACAAATATATACAAATATATATATATATATATACAAATATATACAAATATATACAAATATATATACATATATATACAAATATATATATATATATATATAAAATATATATATACAAATATAAATATATATACAAATATATAAATATATATATATACATATATACATATATATACATATACAAATATATATATATATACACACACACATATATATACATATATATATATATACACATATATATATATACACATATATATATAATTTTGCTATATTAGTATTTTCTTATTTTCTTATTTTTGATATTAGTATTTTCTTATTTTTATTGCTATATTAGTTTTTTTTCTTCTAAGTTTACAAATAAATACATGTATATATTTTCTTTATTTTTATAATTTTAAACTTTATTATATAATTTGAGTATTATATCTATTAATTTTGAATATTTTTATCTACATTTATAAATATTATGTTTTGATAAATATAATATTCTGTTATTATTTTAATATCTTCAGATATTATTTTAAATATATGGCTAATTGTATATAAGTTAATTTAGATTATATTAATTTAGCAATTTAACATATATATATATATATATATATATAATATACATGGTATACATGGTATCATAATTAAAAAAATTAAATAAAAATAAAAAAAGCAATACGTCCGGCTGCGGGACGCATTGCTCTCCTGTGGGGGCAATGCGTCCCCGGTTGGGACGCATTGCTCTCTGAGGAGGCAATGTGTCCCACGCATTGCCTCCCGAGAGAGCAATGCGTCCCAACAGGAGACGCATTGGCCTGGAAATGTGCCATTTTGGGCAATAAGTTCAAGAACGTGTCATTTAGGGAATAAAAAATGGCAAATGTGCCATTTAGGTTTTTTGGCCTTTATTTTTTCCCTTGGATCTCGTTGTGCCATGTGTGTGGCAATTAAGAAGAATCACGTACTAGGATCATGATAGCGAGGTGAAAGTAGAGACTATTTATTATTCTGCCAGGAATTTGAGCCTTTGTCTTGAGCTTATTAATTTCACAAAGGATTTAAAACATGTCATAAGCACTGATAGGAGATCACACTCCAAGGTTTTAGTTAGGAAAGAAAGGGCATTTAGAAAAAATCTTAATTCATATATTCTGAGTTGTGGTAGTTGTAGCGCCTAGAGACCAAATAAGCTAACAGTGCAAATTAACATCCCAGATTTGCAGGGTGTAGATAAGTTGTTTTGCTTGTCTCTTCTACAACTCATAGTAGATCAAATCTACAATGCCACACATCGTATTATAACATAGAATAAAGAAAAAAATAAAACAAAGGGTGGATCAGAACATTGATTTCATATATGCAAGTGAATTACGTCTATGAATAGTGTGAAGAAGAATAGAATAATGAATCAAAGACATAAAATAAAGTGAGAGGAACTTAAAAACAGACCACCCTTTCAAATGTCCATGCTTCCGTCCAAGGAAATCGGCCCACATAATCAAAAAGTAAAAGATGCAGATAAGTAACAAATCAATTCACAGACCATGGCCATGGATCCTCTATACTCTGATTTTTTATTATGTGTGTGCCATATAAAGCTCATCGGCTTGAGATAGTGGCAAAAGTACTATGGGAATAATTAAACTGGGAGCAAACATTAGCATGGCCAGTACTTGGTGTAGGAGGTGTGTACCATCCATACGTTTAGGAGTATGACCTTGCTGTTGAAGCAAAGGATCTCATGCGCCGAGCAGCTCAATCATATCTTCCATGTTGCCCTGTATTTGTCGACTGGTAGATACTCAGAAAAAGAACCCAACATAGATTTCCATCCTCCTCGGGAAGAATAACTTGGGGACGTTACGTGGACATGTGGGAACTCGATTTGGTTTCGTTCTTCAGTTTGCTACGCTATGTACCATCCATACGTTCCGGAGCGCTGGAGGAGCCACACAAACCCGATAAGCTGGAGTTTGCCATCGCAACATTGAAGCAAGTATGGTAGATGGAAGAGAGAACTGGTCAAAGGAAAATGAATTGGGGGTGATGAAGAGGCCGATCGGAGGGAAATGGGTAACGAATTTGGGGTTTGGGAGGGAATGAGAAGCGGGTGGAGCAAAGGGAAATTTTTTGGGATATATAACTACAGGAGATGAGACAACGAGATTTGGGCACGGGAAGCGGGAGGTAGAAAGGGGGAAGCAGTTTCAGAGGAAAGTGGCGGGGAGGAGAGATGTTGCAATTGGTTTCAAACGCATTTTTTTCTATTTTACACTTTTGAAAAGTTTCGCATATGTGTCCAATTGTTGGCTACATTTATTGCTACATTATTAAAATTATGTAAAAGTAATCAACCTTTAACTACGTCTACAATAAATGTAATTATAAAATATGTAGCTAAATCTTGTTTTTCTTGTAGTGAAAGGAGAAAACTTACTAGTTTTGGTTGAAATAACTAAGGAGGAGCTTTAGAAACCCTAAATAGAGCAAATTTGGAACCCTTGGAGGATTTTTCACCAAGGTAGGCACCTTCTTTTACCTTGGGACAACACCTTCGTGGAGAAATAGAGTAAGAGTTATGCTCTAACCTAGAGGAAAGAAAGAAGAGCAAGACTTTTCAAATTTGGAGTTGGGAAGGGGTAGATATGGCTATATAAAGAAAAGGTGAAGTATGAGGAGTCTATGAGACTTTCCATGTGTCATGTATAAGGGTGTCCATGGGCATGCAAACCTTTATGGATAAGGAAGACATCAAGAACGAGGTGTCAAGTTACTTTCCTTGTGTCTAATGCAAAGGGTGCCTATGGACATGCAAACCTTTATGGATAAGGAAGAAGTCAAGCATGAGGTGTCTATGGAGCTTTCCATGTGTCCTTAGCCAAGGGATTTCATGGCCATGCAAGAGGACAGATCATAAAGGTTTCTTCAATATCAAATGTCAATTTATGGACACTTATAGGCCATCCCAACTGACCTCCAATCAAAGAAATAACCCCATTGGTTGATAGCTTCTAAAGATAAGCTCATTTATAAAGAACTTAATCCATAAAATGCCCTTAGAAAGAAACACCTTCAAACCAAGATGCAACTAGGCGCCATGTGGTTCAAAAACTCAAGAATGGTAAGGGAATATATAAGGATTATAATGCATGTGACAATTTGTAAAGAAAACCTCCCAATTGGGTAAATTGCAAAAAAGTCCAGAATGTACCTAAAATTGCATAACTTGCAGAAACAACATCCAAATTAGACCAAAATTCATCCACAAGTTATCTTTGATGCCATTATATCCATATGTTGAAGTTTATATAATCACATTATTCATTACATATGCCTTTTACTCATTTTCTCTCTCCTAAACTTATCCTAATATTTCAAGGTTGTCCAAATTAGATGAAATTTGACATGTAGGCTAATTTTGATATGTAGATTTCGAATTTGAAATTTATTTCCACTTTTGAGACTTCTTTTTATGAGATATGTCATATGGCCCATTAACAACCCATTATCTAAATTATTTATCCAATTAAGTTTCTTATCTTCATATTACCACTAAGATGAGTTATGTGGCATATTTTATGTATCCATTATAAACCTAAGATTAATGTTAGAACATTAGGTTACATTAAGGTGATCTATACATACATTAGCTCATTGGGGTTATACTAAACATATATTTAGGTCTAACCTTCAACCTTGTTTGGCTAAGTCCAAAATGTCAACTTCCAGGGTAGGGTCCGAGATCTAGTATGTTACAACTCCTTGTCCGGTCCAGCAAGACAACAGGAGTTCTAGGTGGTCTGTGTGGACTACTATAGAGGCAGGAAGTCGTTATTTGCTACTTGGAGGACAAAGTTAATTAGCAGTTTGTGACAAGAGGAGCTTCTGAATAAGACGACATTCGAGGCTGCAGTCCGTGGTGTAGACCAGGAGGTGCAACAGTCAGACGAGTCCCAATGCCACTGGGATTCAGAGTTACACATCTACAACAATGAGGATTGTCAGTGGACTTACTCTAGGACTAGGTATATCCCATAAACCATCCTTCCTACATTAAGTTATTGACACAATCTACTTTATATGGGGAATGTGGTAATAAAATTTAAAATTCTATTGTCTGCTCTGTACCATATTTCCCTACAGTGGTATCAAAACCAACGTCAATTTACTTTATTATAGAATAATCGATATGATGGGATTTTGGTTTTTCATTCTATTATTGCATGTGAAGCGAATAATATGTTGTCAAATCTAAACACAATGATAATCCTGAACTAATATATATATGATATATATATATATATATATATATATGCAACTTACACGCGTCACCCTAAAATGGTTTTGATGGTAGACGTGTAGCATGATTTGGCTAATAACCCCTATCTTTGGATAGTTTATCTGGTTATCTCAGTCTGCGTACCAAGCATCTATCTTATCTTTTCAATGTGAAGTTAATTCTATTCTACATTTTCTCCCCTCAAATGTAACTCAAGATTTTCTTATAATCATATAGAAGTAGAATAGTTTACTTTCCAACAATGACGAAGATAAAGGACCTTGGTGCACTTTGAGGACAAGCCAATCTAATTTATTAGTGGACCCAACTAATCCGCTGGAGGAGCTATCTAGTGATGGAAAGAAGGACCAGATGACCAATGAGACAACCTTACAACCATCCAGGAGGAGAACCGATCAGTTTAAGGGTTGAATCGATCAACCCAGATTGGCAAGCACATATCTTCATCAACAACAAGTTTCTACATTTGATGCAGATGTAGATGACATAATCCCTTGTGGCTCCAAGGGATTACATTAGGACTAGCCATAACCATCTCTTTCTTTTATTGCATGTTTTTGTTGTGGGATATATCATGTATATGATACGTACTATATATGTGGTGATTGGATAAAGTATATGTATATACTTATAAATACAAACTCCCTCAATTAAAATATTAAGTCTTGGATACTTTCGAACATCAACCTACACGAAAAGCTTGATCTGTAGTTTATTCCTTTGCCTGGTGCACCGTCTATCTCATGGAAGTGTGATGATAGATCTATAGTTTTGGCCTTCGCAGGGTGCATATCTATCGTGTTGGCTGTTGGGTCAGGCTTAACTGGTGATTCTCAGATCGTCTGGGCCCAAAAGCATGTAGATGATTATGGCAAGGGGTTACTCATATCATCTATGTAGAATTGCATGTGATGCAATTGGGAAGAGTTGCCTACCTTGATGGTTGACTGTATTTGCGGTGTTGATCGGGCCACAGTTGAATTATCTTGGATCTGGCCAACTAGAATATTGTACGCTACAATATTCTGAATTGGTATTGAGGGCTATCAATTCGAATAAAATAGTGGGAGTGACAATAATGAAAGACCGAATGATATTGTCAAAATTTTCAAATCAAATCAAATCAAAATGATTTTTTGACAAATGTAAATTTTATCTCTTGTAGAATCAGATGGCAAACAAATCATCACATTTGGACAACTTAAACGGGATTTATTTCCATAACTGGTTCAGGACCTTGAGAAGTGTTCTACATGATCCTAGAATACTAGAGCCAGTATCCACTCCAAATTCACCTAAGACTGACATGGATGTTTATTTGAAGCATGCCAATGATGTTGTGAACATCAAGAACCTTATGCTGGGTTGTATGAACTATGAGTTGCATAAACAACATGACAATCATGAAAGGTATAATTTCTCTAAGGCACTATTTGAGTGCAAACTGACAGAGGGAGATCTAGTGGAGCCTCATGTGCTTAATATGATTAGGAATATGGAGGGTCTTGAGAAATTGGGATTTCCTTTGAGTCAAGAGTTGTCCACGGATATGATTTTGCAATCATTACCTAAATCATATAGTTGGTTCATTAAGTATTATCACTTATGCAACATGGTTGGACTGCTGTCAGAGTTCCTTGACATATTGAAAAATGTTGAAGAACAAATGAAGATGGACAAATCCGTGATGGTGATCAGTGGAGTTGAGTCCATGGACAAAGGAAAATCCAAAAAGCATTTTGTGGCTAACCTAAAATCCAAATCTTCTGCACTCAAAGTAAAGTGAAGGATAAGGGAACCCATGAAGATGAAGAAAGGGATAGAGATATCTACTTTTAGGGTATACATTATTGACATTAACTTCACTACCTATTCATGGGTACTTAATACCGTATGTGGATCACAGATTTGCTCAAATGTGAAGGATCTGAAGAGAAGTAGACCTTTAGAGAAAGGTGAGGTTGAACTACATGTTGCTAATGGTGCAAGAGTTTCACCAGTGTAGTTGGAACCTATGAGTTATCTCTGCCAAGTGGGCTTGTGATAGAGTTAGAGAACTACTATTACTTACATGCAATTAATAGGAACATCATATCTATATCTTGTTTAGACAAGAACATATTTGAATTTCTTATAAAGAATGGAAGATGTTCTATTAGTAAAGATGGGATCTTTTATGGCAGTGCCCAAATGTCTTATGGCCTATACTTGATAGATCTAGAGACAAGTGTATATAATGTGAATACCAAAAGGCAAAAACTCAATGACTCAAACAAAACATACCTTTATCATTATCGTCTAGGGCTCATAAATCGAATCACATATCTAGACTCCATAAATATGGTTATTTGGACATCTTTGATTTCAAATCATTAGAGACATGTGAATATTGTTTGTTGGGCAAGATGGCTAAGACCCCTTTCACTGGTAACAATGAGAGGGCTAGTGATCTATTAGGACTTATACATATCGATGTATGTAGACTATTTATAACAATCACTAGAGGTGGGTATCAATACTTCATTACCTTGAATGATGACTTCAGTAGGTATGGATATGTTTACATCATGAAACATAAGTCAGAAGCTCTGGAAAGGTTCAATGAATTTATGAATGAAGTACAAAACCAACTTGGTAAAAGTATTAAGGAACTTCATTCTGACCGAGGTGGAGAATACTTAAAGTAAGAGTTTGAGGACCTTCTTAGAGCCCATGGGATTGTATCCCAGTGGACTCCACCTGGAACACCTCAGCATAATGGTGTATCAGAAAGAAGGAATCACACATTATTGGATATGTTGTGATCTATGATGAGTTTAGCTGAGCTTCCAACTACCTTCTGGGGGTATGCTCTAGAAACCTCAACGTATACACTAAAATGAGTACCATCTAAATCACTTCAAAAGACACCATATGAGATATGGCATGGGAAATGCCCAAAGTGTCTTTTATAAAGATTTGGGGTTGCAAAGCTTATGTCAAGAAAATGTTTCCTAAAAATCTTAACCCAAAATCTGATAAATGTTATTTTGTTGTATATCCTAAAGAGACTAGAGGATATTACTTTTATTCCCTATCTCATAGCAAAGTGTTTGTTGCCAGACATGTTGTATTCCTTGAAATGCAATTTATTTCCAAAGGAATTAGTGGGAGGAAGATAGAACTCTAAGAAGTTCGAGACCAACAAGAAAACATTGAGCCATTAGATGAATAAGAGGAACCAAAAGATTCACAAGGTGTTGTGGAATCTCAAATTACTCAAGTAACATAGGTGCCTTGTAGATCTAATAGGACACGCCTTGAACCTGAGAGATTTGGATATCTTATAACTCAGGAAGGAAGTGAATTGGTCATAGATGATTATCCAATTACCTATAAAGATGCTATATAGGGACCAGAGTCTGAGAAATGGCTTGAGGCCATGAGATTTGAGATGAAATCCATGTATACCAACAAAGTATGGACTTTGGTGGATCCATCTAAAGGGGTAAAACCCATAGGGTGCAAGTAAGTCTTCAAGAAGAAGACTATCATGGATGGAAAGGTCCAAACATTTAAGGTCAAATTGGTTGTAAAGGATTTCAGACAAGTTCAAGGTGTTGACTATGATGAAACCTTTTCTCCAGTGGCCATGGTTAAATTCATCAAGATCTTGCTTGCTATTGCAGCTTATCATGAATATGAGATTTAACAAATTTATGTTAAAACCACATTCTTTAACGGGAATCTTATGGAGGATGTGTACATGACACAAACTGATCCAAAGTTTGCCAATAAAGTCTTTAAGCTACAAAGGTCAATCTATGGATTGAAGCAAGCATCTCAAAGCAAAAATCTTTATTTTGATGAGACAGTCAAAGGGTTGGACTTTGCTCAAAAGGAAGATGAACCTTGTGTGTACAAGAAGGTTAGTGGGATCATAGTGAAATTCCTCATATTATATGTGGATGACATACTATTGATGGGGAATGACATCCTTACTTTATAAAAGGTAGATACTTGGCTTGGAAATGCATTCTCTATGAAAGACTTGGGAGAATAATCCTACATCTTGGGGATAAAGATCTATAGAGATAGATCCAGAAGACTTCTCAGACTAAGTCAGAGCACATGCATTGATAAAGTGTTGAAGTTGCTCAGCATGGAGAACTCAAAGAGAGGACACTTCCTGTGTGCCATGTTGTCGCTATCTCTAGATCTCAATGTCCTAGTTCTTGTGAGGAAAGGGAACACATGAGTGGGATTCCATATGCTTCAGTAATTGGATCTATCATGTATGCAATGTTGTGTACCCATCTAGATGTCTTGTATGCCTTGAGCATGACGAGTAGATATCAATCAAATGCAGGTGATGCTCACTGGATAGCCATGAAGAACATCCTCAAGTACTTGACAAGAACTAATGATCAGTTCTTGGTCTACGGTGGGGAGGAAGAGTTGGTGGTAAAAGGTTACCCTGATGCCAGATTCTAGACTGATCAATATGATTACAAATCGCAACTAGGATTCATGTTTTGCCTTAACAATGGAGATGTGAACTGGAAGAGTTCCAAGAAATAGACAATTGTTGATTCTACAACAGAGGTTGAGTATATTGATGCATCAAGTGTAGCAAAGGAGGTTGTATGGATCAAGAAGTTCATTACAGAACTTGGGGTCATTCCTAGCATCATCAAGGCAATTGAGCTATATTGTGACAACAATGGAGCTATTACACATGCTAAGGAACCCAGATAGCATAAACACTCAAAGCATATACAAAAGCGGTTCCATCGCATACAAGAAATTGTGTAGCGTGGAGATGTGAAGATTTGCAAAGTTCCGACTGGGAGCAATGTTGTAGATCCCTTGACAAAGGCACTTTTAGAGCAGAAGCATGATGGCCATGTTAGATCACTCAGAATAAGATTCGTGGGTGATTGGCTCTAAGAGAAAGTGGGGGTATGTTGGTTATGTATGCCCAGAGAGCCAATCATGTGATGATTGTAATGGCATATCATGTAAAAATGATTTGATTATTAATAAAAGGAAAGCTTCCAATTTATTTTTTTCAGTTATGAGATAATGATGTAAAATTATAATGTATAGAGAATAATATTACTCAATGATGAATGTATTCAAGTACGTGACTTGGAAGAAATGAGATCATATGAATGTTAAGAGTACATATTTATATTCTCATTATGTCCCTGATCGATTGTTATTGTGGAAGGTTGATAAAAAACAATAACACATAAGATTAGAGTGTGAGTTGGTTGATGACTAAGTCTCATTGGTCATGATATGGCGATATCAAACCAATCACACAGATACATGTTAGAGAATAGTGTATCAGATAGACCCATCGTGAGACTGACACATGGAAGCCATCATTATGGAAGTCATAGTCAATTCTCATAGTGATGGTGGTGGTTGTGGTTCTTATACCTAAAATCACTACACTCAACACACATTGTTGGGTACACTTTGACATCATCAAATGCAGTCCTAAAACATGGATTGTTATAACGGTGATAATTGGGTGGCTTTGACACACAGGGATTAACTGTGAGTGATAGACATGGGATTTGGACTTCCTACTAGAGTGTAATGTCCTAGGCCTCTTGATAAGCGAGATTGAGGAAAGAATGGCCATGTACATGTGAGTTAATATGTGACATTGAGCTTACATATATCTCATACAGTCTTCTCTTGGTTTAAGAAACAAGATTGAATAATAATGAGGGTGACTGCTCCATGCCTCTAGTTTAGTCTAGACATCAGTGACAAAGGAACTATACAAACACTGCAACACCATACATAGATTGTAGGTTGAACTTGTTCCCCAACTTTTCCATTTACTTGGGTAGCAATGATGTGTGACTGGGCACCACTCTTCGCTTATGATGTCATAAGTTGTTATGGACATTCACTACCAACGTAATATGGGACCTATATGGTCACACACATAGGTCTTGACATAGAAGAGGAGTTCAGATCTTAAATGACAACTGAATTAAGTGCTAAAGTGTTTAGGCATTTGATTCAAGCGACAAACATGAAGACAACACTACCAAACACCCATCTCAAGTGTTGATACGACTGTATGGAAGTGCCAAATGACCGTATTAAGAGTTGAGATGGGCGTCTGGGTCTCAAGCCTAGTTGTGAATTGAAATTGGGAATGGAACGAATTGACCCAGCCAAACGGGCTCGACTCAGGTCACTAGATGACCGTCTGGGTGAACTGAGATGGTCGTCTCACATGGGAGAGATGGTCCATCTCGGTCGGGGAAGGTTCTAGTTGTTTCCCAATCCATTTCACTTCATCAATACTTGCCGCACAAGGAAATTAGTGTTTAACATTGATGGGAATTGATTTGCCAAATTTGTACATGACTGGAAACTGTGAAACGGTCACCTCACAGTGCGAGACGACCGTTTGGCTCAGAGAAATGGCCATTTTGGCTGTCGCAAGTTGTTCAATATCCAGAAACGTTATGAAAATTCAAGATCTACTTGTCCTTCCTACTCCCACTTTTAGTCCCGCATTGGTTGGGCACTGGAAACCCTGACCCTAACTCCTCCATATATAGAGGGAAACTGGGGGCTTCCCAAAGTACATCTACAACACAGAAAACTAAGAATTAGTTCTTTTGACATATGTTGTCCTCTCTGGTTGTGGTAACCATGAGAGCCCTTGCTACACAAAAAGGGAGGGACTGCCATGGGAGAGAACAATTGAGAGTTGTCATTGTGGGAGATCAAGTCAGTGACTAGTACACTGACAAAGAGGGACAACTCCTTCCTATCTGGTCCAGTAGGATGACAGAAGTTCTAGATGGTCTGTGTGACTACTATAGAGGCGGGAACCCATTATTTGCCTCTTGGAGAGCAACATCAACCAATAGTCTGTGATAAGAGGATATGCTAAAGAAGACAATGTTCATGGCTACAGTCCATGGTGTAGACCAAGAGGTGAAACAGTCATACGATTCCCAGTGCAACTAGGATTTAGAGTTGTGCATCTACAATAATGAGGATTGTCACTAGACTTGCTCCAGGACCAGGTATATCCCATAAATCATCCTTCCTGCATTATAGTTATTGATGCGATCTACTGTGTATGGGAATTTGATAATAAAATTTTAAATTCCGCTGCTCCGTACCATATTTCCGTACACATGTATCTCTTATGGCACACTAAAGCACTCAACTGTGCTTTATCAGAGGATGATGATGTAGAATATTTCCTAGTTAAAGCATCTTCCACTACATATGGCTTTCCATGATGGTAATCTATGGTACAATCATAGTCTTTAATCAACTCCATCCAACATCATTGTCGCATGTTCAATTCCTTCTTAGAAAAGATATATTGTAGGTTCTTGTAGTCAATGAAAATCTAACACTTCTCCCCATACAAGTAGTGTCTCCATATCTTCAAAGCATGGATCACGACTGCTAATTCTAGATCATGTGTTAGATAATTCTCCTCATGTTTCTTAAGATACGGTGAAGTAAAATAAATCACATTCTTATCCTACACAACACACAACCAGACCATTCTTAGATGCATCACAAATGACAATATAATGTTTTCCTTGTTCTGGCAGCACTAACAACAATGCACTAGTCAATCTCTCCTTCAGAATCATAAAAGAATGTTGGCATCTATAGTCCCAAACAAACAGTACATCTTTCCTGGTAAACTTTGTTAAGGTTCAAGCGATTTCATTAAAATTCTTTATGAACCTTCTGTAATATCCTGCCAAACCTAGGAAGATACAAACCTCTATAAGTGTCTTTGGCTGATCCCATTCCAATAGTGACACCACTTTCTTTGGTTTAGCACAGACTCCTCTGGCAGATATTACGTGTCCAAGGAAAGCCACATCCCTTAACCAAAACTCACACTTATTGAACTTTGTATATAATTGGTGCTACCTCAACAAAGTCAAATCTTGACGTAAGTGTTGGTCATGTTTGTTAACCATCTTTAGAGTAGATAAGGATATCATCTATGAACACTACTACAAATGATCTAAATAAGGTCTGAACACTCTATTCATCAGAATGTTTCTGGTGCGTTGATTAGCCCAAACAACATAACCATGAATTCATAATGACCATACCTCGTCCTAAAGGCTGACTTAGGTATGTCACCTACCTTAATCTATAATTAATGATAACTCGACCTCAGATTTATCTTAGAGAAGATTGTGGCACCTCATAACTGGTCAAACAAATCATATATACATGGCAAGGGATTCTTATTATTAATCATCATGTTATTCATTTGTCAGTAGTCAATGCACAACCTCATTGATCCATCTTTATTTTTTACAAACAAAATGGGAGCACCCCAAAGAAATGTGCTCGGCCTAATGAAAAATTTCTCAAGAAATTCTTACAACTATTTCTTAAGCTCCTTCTTTTCTGCTAGTGCCATCCTATATGATGTCTGTACCATGGGTTGGGTACCTGAAGTTGGATTAATCTCAAAATCAATCTCTCTAGATAGAGGTACACCTAGAAACTCATCAGGAAACACATCCTCAAACTCTTTTACAACTGACACATCTTGAATACTTGGACCCTTTGATTTGACACCACCATGTGTGCCAAAAATGCATCACAACCCTATCTCATCCATTTCATTGCTATCATAGATGAAACCAGACATGTCATAAGAATCTTCCTATTACACTAAAATACCCATGAAACATCATTGTATATAAAGGTTACCATCTTGAAACGATAGTCCAAAATCACTTATACATTTCCAAAGTATCCATCCCAAAGATTACATCAAACCCATGCATATAAAGTGGTAAGAGATCCATTTGAATGCCATGTCCCAAAAAAGATAGAACACATGATAGACATATTTCCCATAGCTCAGTTGAACCAACTAGAGGAGTTTCTAGATGAAGACTATCTTGTCTACGACTAACAGGTATGAGATAGATACAAATCATTTCTTTAGTGATAAAAGAATGTGTCGCACCTGGGTCAATCAAAATAGATACAAAACATGAAGAAGATAAATTAGAATGAACTAATTCCATTTGACCTATCATGACTCTTGGTTTGATGACTCCCTCCGGCTGACTCATCACATAGAATCTTGTCATCTCTAGTTTTTGTCCCCTTCCTCTGCTAGCCTGTCTAGAAGAACCCGTTTGTGATGCCTGACCATGTCCACTGCCATATTGTTGTTGCCACTACTGTGATCCTTGCTGACTCTGCCTTATCTACTGAGTCACTTCTTCATCCTTCACAAGGAAATACCACTTAGTATGCCCCATCTATCCACACTTAAAATAAGTCTTACTCTCGTACCACAACCTAGACGACCATGTCACATATACTGATGTTGCACTATAAGCTCATGTAGGTGGAAAACTAACAACTCTGTCTCTGCTTTGTGTCCACAATGAGTGAGTCACCTTCCTCTGTTGAGACTACGGTACAAAGTACATGGGATTCTTGAATCCTCCAGAAGATTGTCCTTAGTACTGCATAGGCCTCTTCTTAGCCTTTAGCTCACGCTTCATTATAACTAGTCTCTCCACCCTCCTAACTAACTCAACAAAGGTTGCAAAATTTTCTCTATTCTCTAAAGATGATATTAGGGTTGACAACTTAGTACTCAGAACCTTCTCAACTTAGCGAATAATCCTCTCCTTGTCTGTTGTTCCCATGTCTGGACAAAACCTAAGAAGTTCCATAAACTTAGCTTCATAAGCAATGATTGAGATGGTTCCCTATTTGATGTTCCCAAACTATAGAATCTTCTCATCTAAGTAAGTCTCTGAAAAGTATCAATTTACAAACTCCCGTCAGAATTCTTCCCAAGTAATCATGACACCCGACCTTTTCTCTTCTTGAATGGTCCATCAGTGACTAGCACTTCCCTTCAATGGATATACAACATGTTTTACCTTATCTTCTTCAGGGATGTTAAGGATCCTAAAGGCCTTTTCCAGCTCAGTCAACCCCATTTCTACATCATTTGGATCAGTTGTAACCACATACTCCAATGCTCCTACATGTCAAAGTCTTTCAAAAGTCTTTCTAGAACTTTTGGTTTCACCACCTGGGATAATTGCCCTAGGTTGGTTTACAAGCATCCTATCCACCATGTGTGTCATAGTTGCCATAAACTATCCAAACATATCCCTAAAAGTAGGATTGGCTAGATCAACTGGGTTGACTTGATGCATCTCTGGAATAGCTTCAACCCTTTCTTACCTCCTTGCACCACAACTTGGTGCAGCAACACCGCTTTCCTCAACATGTTCTTCATGTTCTCCAGACATCTTTTCTTCTCTTCTTCTTCTTATTCTTCTACATAAGTAGAAGTGACTATAAGATATACTGGAGGACACTAGAACAGACTCAAACCCTAATCCTATGTCCATGTAGACTCAGTGAACCTATAGCTCTGATACCAAAAATTTGGGACAAGCATCACTACACAAAATGAGATTACTCAAAACAAAACAAGAAATTATTACTAATCACAAAATTACCACAAATTAGGGTAAATTAAAACAATTTTACAATTCAATATCTTAAGAAGTTCATCACATCAATCCTTCAACACAGGCCACCTATATTCATTATATGCTAAAAGATCATACATATCAGATTCAAGCCACAACTGATGCCATATATATACAAACATGGAATATGCCAAAATCTACATGTCGGTATACAAAACACAAAATCTCCCCAAAGAACTGAGAGTATAGGGATGACACATATGACTTCAACCACACAACTCTAACTAGCAACATGTCACACCTCTAGCAGTTACTGTTCTCATGGATGTTAAACACCTGCACCACGACCTCAACCTCCTCATCCACGACTACCTAAAAAGTTGTGGAAACCACAGAGTGAGAGAAAATGTCCCAGTGAGAGTTATAACTCTCCCCCAACCTCTATTTTAAGCTTTGTGATATAAAAGAATAGTAATTAGAGTAGGTATTACTATTTGATCAAATTAAGCAAGTACAATTGAACACTAAAACATTTTATACTTTTAGAATGAATATGAAGAACATGTATAACAGTTGATTTTTCTTATCACATTATAATTCATGAATTCAGTATAAAACTAAGTCATGGGGTCATCTAATGTGATTCATATTTGACACTAAGAAAATATACTACACAATTGTTTAACCAATTTATGCCCTGAGGATTTGAGGTGCACCACTAAAATCCAACTGTCAAATTCTAAGTCAAAATTAGTACTATACAAGATCAATGGAAGAGCTGAAATCCATGATCATCACCGGCACTACTTGGTCAGTTCAAGTATGTAATGCAGTGACATATAGTCATGCTGCAAAAAGACAACAACTTGTTGTCATGGCAACAGTTCAATAGAAACAACAACTGATAGTCATGCTATGGTCCTATAAACAACTAGTCTACCTTGGTACATGGCACGACACTAGAGAACTGGCTTAGGCATGGTCGTTCAACAATAAACAATATATCATTATTTCTACAAATTAAGGATACAAGGATATATATCACTTGCACCCTGCATATTCAAAAATATGTGCTCTGAGATTCTCGTAGGAGTTACTCATTTCACCATCCAGCCAAATATTGATGTTGAAGATGGATATATGGTATAGGACAACTACATGATTAGGGTTTTGTTTGATTATGCGTGCCAATTGGGTATCTTTTAATGCATCAATCGAGATACAACGTATTAACCCTCAACAATAGCTATAAAATTAAGGTAGGATGCAACTTCAGAAGATGTAAAATGTATTAAGTGAGAACCTATCTCATCATCACATGTCATTAGACCAATTCATATGCATCTGCAACATTCAATATCACAAAAAGCCTTAACACTACTTATAATAAGCACTATGTATTGTACATGGCTCACCATAGCAGTCACTTAGCTATGCCATTCATTTCCCTACAAGTTAGTGTTGCACAAGTAGGAGAGAGAGAGAATACTATCAATGAATAACAATATAGATGTGGGCTCTGATCTCCAAACCACGATATAATCACGATTTAAACTTAGCGGAAGCGATTCGATAAACAGCGGAAGACAAAAATCA
This sequence comes from Alisma plantago-aquatica, assembly GCA_963693085.1. Classification (NCBI taxonomy): domain Eukaryota; kingdom Viridiplantae; phylum Streptophyta; class Magnoliopsida; order Alismatales; family Alismataceae; genus Alisma; species Alisma plantago-aquatica. The sequence continues at coordinate 516,694,896 of OY856413.1, read as the reverse complement.
CGGGAAATTAAAACATTTCGAGACAAGAACTTGAATCCTTAAAAGCTTCTTTCATAACAAGAGATAAACTGTTTACATCTCATGATAATTACTTCTTGAGTAATTATATACATCAAGATACAAAATCTCAAGAACTCATAACAAAAGACTCCAAGACCTGAGAGTACAGAGGACACATAGGACTGACTTTAACTACACCACATGGCAGGCTAAATCTCCACCTGAGATTTACTGCTGCTCCTGGTGCTGCTGCTGCTGCTGGGACTGGTCACATGTAGACCGGTTCCTCCGTCTTTGACGTCCACCTAAAAGTTGAAGTCTACGGGGTGAGACAATTTTACATAATTGTCCCAGCGAGAGTTATAACACTCCGCCAGAATCTTTATTATAACATCAAAGCATATCTTAAGCAGTAAAGCTTTCAAAGTATTCAATAGTAGTTGCAACTATAAACAAGCGTTCAACATTTATGAGACATGAAGAATATAAGCACTATTACAGTGTATCATCAATCAACTAACTCGTAGTTATCTCTAACAGGTATACTACGCGGTTGATTATGTTTTTCATACAATATTATGCCCTGTGGAGATGAGGCATACCACTCATACTCCAACTGATCGCTAAGAAATCACATCAGTATCATACATAGGTCATTAAGAGAGCCGGATTCTCATGACCTTCACCTTCCTCAGGCAGTAAGAGGATCACTTGTAGGACATCTTGTGTCTCTACTGTTATAGCTCACCAGGGTAAACTCGTCCTTCGCTATTTTAGAGTTACAGTGGCGTTCTGTACTCTCTTCGTCATCAGGAGATTTCATGTTTATCTCCACTGATACGGATATCTATGTTTTCTTCATCATCAGGAGGTTTCATGTTTACCTACTACTGATACGGTATGGGATTGTAGTGAAGGATTGACGAATTACACATCTACATCAAATTCCTACACTAGGATGTAAGGTTCTACACATCCATATACCCCACATACTCAATAGTATGTGATCCAGGAGTTCCCTTAGGAAAACCTGTTTCACCATCATTTGATCTCTGACAATGATGGGTCTATGATCAGGGCTCTACATTATACTTGATTAGTTAGGTACATTCAGTATTCATTTAACATCACATATTGTTCTTCAAACAATAACAGTAGCATAACAGCTATAAAAGGAGAATACTAAATGTAACAAGCCTAACTCACATCAATCATCATTTCTCATTATACTCATCACAAGTCATCTCTAAAGCATGACCTTGATGGTATTCATGGCTCTCACAGCCCATTATTATCATAGAATGCCACTGACAAGGCATCAAGATACTTTACTTATTCATAAAGCTATCAATATGCCTTTAATGAATATAGTACCATCATCCATACCTGGATATGATCACCTCCATATCAGAACTTGCATGGTTAATTCAACTAATAAAGGTAATTCAAAACAATGATTATACTTTCCACTCTTGTCATAAGAGCTAAGTTCTTTGATTCTTATCAAATAGAGTTTAATACTCATATAACATGTCATCACCTTTGAATTAGGGTTTACTATTCACATCACATGTCATTACCCTTGAATTAGGGTTTACTATTCACATCACATGTCATTACCCTTGAATTAGGGTTTACTATTCACATCACATGTCATTACCCTTGAATTAGGGTTTACTATTCACATCACATGGTGAATTGAACTCATAACATCATCATGTATGAGGAACATCATCATTGATGCTCTCAGATTAGCTTAAGATTCATCATATATCATAATTAGGGTTTCCATGATCTCACATAGGTGGATCATACCCTAACCATGCACATTCATGTGTATTGAAGGTTCTTTACTTGAGTTTCCACCCTAAAAGGGTACTTTCTCTCTCTTAAGGTACTTTCTCTCTCTTAAGATACTTTCTCTCTCCTCATACTAGTAGATGGTGATAACACCACTCTAGATCAGGTTGGGTTAAGTCCTCATGGGCTAACATAAGCCAAAACATCACTATCATGTGATTAGGGTTTGATTTGAACAAGGTATTACTCAATTGAACCCGTCAAGGTATTTTGGTAATTCACCCCATTGATCACCATCATGGTTCAATTCATTAGTCACTTAATCCCTTAATATCCTAGGTTATCATTAAGGTTTAGATTAGAGCATCATTGAACCATTTACACCTTCAATTGATTAAGTGAAATCAACCTTTGAAAACCTCAAACGGTTTCAACCTTCAACCTCCAAACGGTTTGAGACCGTTTGGATGAGTTGACCGTTTGCTAGGGTTGACTCCAAGACCGTGTGACCTTCAAGGTCGTTTTCCCAAACCGTGTGAGGGTGTAGACCATTTAACAAGTTTGACTTCAAGACCGAGAGGGCTTACACGGTTTGAGACCGTTTGGTGTCTCTCGATCTTGAGACCGTGAGGCCTCACACGGTCTTGAGACCGTGAGGCCTCACACGGTCTTGAGACCGTGTGACCTCAAACGGTCTTGAGACCGTGAGGTCTCACACGGTCTTGAGACCATGTGACCTCAAACGGTCTTGAGACCGTGAGATCTCAAATGGTCTTGAGACCGTTTGGTCCATTGGTCTCAAACCGTTTGGACCTTCAACATGGTTCAATGATTTCAATCGTTTATGATTATCAATGTTGAAGCTTCCAAATGGTCAAAGCCATGGTAACCACTTATAGATTGAGTTAATTAGGGTTATTCTTAACCAATTGGTCACTCAATTGACCCTCAATTGTTATCCAATTAGGGTTGAAGTTGGTTCAATTAAGGTCCATCAACGTTCAACCATCAACACTCAACAATGTGAATCAACACAAGGTTGAACCCTTCAATTGAGCTCCAATTGGGCCCAAACTTGGCCCAAACGGTCTTGAGATCATGTGGATGAACTCCACACGGTCTTGAGACCGTTTTTCCAAGATTGCATCAAAATCTAATGTGATTTGATAGGGGTTGAACCTTGATTTAGTCACATATCAACAATTTGATTAATTCAATAACCTATTGCAATTGGGCCCTTAATTGATCAAATTGCCTTAACCCTAGACCTCCAAACGGTCTTGGGTTGTCACCACACGGTCTTGAGACCGTTTGGTAGATCGCCAAATGGTCTTGAGACCGTTTGGGTCAATCAACCCAAAAACACTAAGTTATTCATTGAGATTTCAGTACTGATTTCAATTAGGGTTTACCCTAGTAATCATCCTTCAACCCTTAGCTCGTTTGGAATTAGTCCATTAAATTTGGTGAGTTGTTAATCAACATTATTATGAACAGTAATTTCATATGGTCAATACTTAGTCAACGTTCTTACACGGTTTTGAGACCGTTTGCCCAAAAAGGGGCGATTTCAACAGATTGCAATTCAGAACTAAATTCAATTGATTTGTTGATTTAAAAAGGCTATATCTCTCGATTCCTTTGGAGTTAACCTATAAAATTTTATGGGTGATTAGCCTACATAATTATGAACAGATTTCTTATACGGTCCACGCTCGGTCAACGCGGCTAAATGGTTTTGAAGACCTTTTGCCCTTACACGGTCTTGAGACCGTTTGCCCTTACACGGTCTTGAGACCGTTTGCTCACCAAACGGTTTTGCAAACCGTGTGAGCACTTGGTGGAGACCGTTTAGTAAAGTGAAAAGTAGTGGATTAACTTTGGAAATAACGTCTTCATCTCCTAGCTCAAGAACAGCAAGGACTTCTCACGTATTTTCTTGCAAGGTAGCAAAGGAAGGTAGAGAAGAAGAAGAACTATCATCTAAAAGCATAAACAAGATGTATATAACAAAGCATAGGTTTAGAGTTATAAAACCCGCCTAAAGCTTGCTCCTTGAGCTCCAAGCTTTCGAGCTCCAAGCTTTTAATGGCATCCTTGAGTTTCCACAGGTCGGCCAAGGTGATCCTTCCAAGGAAAGTCGAGAAGAGATGGCTAGAAAGGTAGAGCTATGTGAGCTAGTCATCAATTTGATCTTGAATTCGAGTTCTAACCATGAACTTAAGCAAAAGGGAGGATTCAAACCTACCTTGCCCTCCTTGGTCGTCCTCCTGAGCTCCACAGCTCCTCTTTAGTCGGTTTGGTTGAATAGAACAATGAAGGAAACGAAGGGAAAGTTCCCTTGCTTAGAGAGGTGGAGAGTATATATACTTGGGGTGAGGTTTTAACATCAACTCATAAGTTCTTCATATTTTCAACTAAGTCCCTCTATCTTTCTTTGCTCGTCCTTCCTTCTTAATTTTAAGGACAACTTTCTTCTAAGGTCAAGAAAATGAGGGCAAAGAAGATCAACCTATTACTAAAGCACACACATAAAAGGGCTATAACACATACACCTTGATTATTCAATCACAAAGGTGTTTTTCATTATATGATTATTCAAATAAAGTGACCTCTTCATCATTTCTTCTCTAAATGATGACAAGAGTCTTAATAGATACTTTTGATGATGTAAATTACAAGTTGCACCCCTCAAATTGGGTAAATTGCACTTTACTCCAATTTAGGGTTTTCAAGCACAGGGATTGCTTCCACAGCTGCACCTTGGTGCCCAAGCTTGGAAAATCCCTCAAACTTCATCATAATGATTCTCATGATGTCTCAACATCAGAGGAACATCTCAACATGTGAAAATTGCAAGTTAACCCTTCTAACTGGGTAAATTGCACATAGGTCCCTGTATAACAAAACAATGCTACAATTTTATATAAAAAGGAGAAAAATCTGAAATATATGTTTCTGAGAAACTTAATTACATGCCCAAGGTTAATCACAAGGATTTAATTACATATTTAGGCAAAACACCTAGGGTTAACTCATAACCCAGGTCAGGGATGTTACAAATTATCCACCCCTTACAAGAATTTCGTCCCCGAAATCGATAAGACATACTAAGAGAAAAGGGCAGGATACTTCCTTCTCATCTCATCCTCTAATTCCCAAGTGGCTTCTTCAACACCACAGTGGTTCCAGAGGACTTTCACAAGACTTATATCTTTCTTCTTTAACCTTTTAATGCTATTATCAAGGATTGATACTGGTCCCTCCTCATAGGATATATCATCATTCAATTCTACCTCCATAGGTTGTAGAACTGACTCGGTGTCTGGGTGACATTTCTTCAGCATAGAAATGTGAAACACAGGATGTAACCTCTGTAACTCTGGTGGCAGCTCTAGTCTATATTCTACCTTTCCAATCCGTTCAATGATTGGATAAGGCCCCATAAATCTAGGAGCTAACTTCCCTTTCCTTCCAAAACGAAGGACCCCTTTCCAAGGCGAGACTTTGAGATATACTATGTCTCCAACCTGGAACTCTAAGGGTCTACGACGCTTGTCAGCATAAGATTTCTGCCTATCCTGTGCAGTCTTAATCTTTTGTTGTATTACTTTAATCTTCTCTGTGGTCTGCTGCACAAGATCAGGACCTAACAACTGACGCTCACCAGTCTCGAACCAACACAGAGGTGATCTACAACGTCTACCATACAAGGCTTCATAAGGTGCCATATCAATACTATGCTGATAGCTATTGTTATAGGCAAACTCTATCAAGCTTAGGTGTAGATCCCAACTCCCGGTAAACTGGAGAACACGTGCTCTCAAAAGGTCTTCTAAAGTCTGTATGGTCCTTTCTGACTGTCCATCAGTCTGTGGATGAAAGGCCGTACTAAACCTTAGCTTGGTGCCTAAGGCTCTGTGTAACTGTTCCCAAAAATGACTTGTAAACTGAGGACCTCAGTTAGAAACTATTGTGACAGGAACTCCGTGCAAATGCACTATCTCTTGAACATATAATTCTGATAACCTTTCAGCAGAATAGGTTGTTTTGACAGGTAAGAAATGTGCTGTCTTAGTCAACCTATCAACAACTACCCAAATGGAATCATGTCCTTTGCTTGTCCTGGGTAGGCCAACAACAAAGTCCATGGTCACATGGTCCCACTTCCACTGTGGTATGGGTAAAGGTTGCATTGTTCCTGCAGGTTTCTGGTGTTCAGCTTTAACTTGCTGACACACAGGACACCTCAGAACAAACTCTGCAACATCCTTCTTCATTCCAGGCCACCAATACAGATCTTTCAAATTCCGATACATCTTGGTGCTCCCTGGGTGCATAGCATACATGGAAGAATGAGCTTCTTCCAGGACTAACTTCCTCAAGTTATCCACATCCGGCACTATCATCCTTCCATTATAACAGGCTACTTGGTCATTTGAGTCATGGAAACCATCTCGCTTTTCATTTCCATACTCAGATCTAATCTGCTGAACTGCAGCATCACCTAGCTGTGCTTCCTTAATCTGCTCTCTTAGGGTAGGTTTAATATGCATCTCAGCTAACAACCCGGCTAACAATGACACCTTCAACTATACATTGTCTTGCCTTAAAGAGATAAGCATATCTCTCCTAGAGCATACTAAAGAGTTTAGTTGTGTTCTATTCATGGTTGATGTCGCTGATTTCCTACTCAAGGCATCTGCAACAACATTGGCCTTGCCCAGATGGTAATCAATTGTACAATCGTAGTCCTTGATTAACTCCATCCAACGACGTTGCCTCATGTTAAGCTCATGCTGAGAGAAGATATACTTAAGGTTCTTGTGGTCTGTGAAAATCTGGAATGTTTCTCCGTAGAGATAATGTCTCCAGATCTTCAAGGCATGAACCACAACAGCTAACTCCATATCGTTTGTTGGATAATTCTCCTCATGTTTCTTAAGATGTCGGGAAGCAAAAGAAATCACTTGTTTATCCTGCATCAACACACATCCTAGTCCATTCTTGGAAGCATCACAGAAGACTACATATCCTTTTCCTTGTTCAGGTAGCACAAGCACAGGTGCACTTGTCAACCTCTCCTTCAACAACTGGAAAGATTGTTGACACTTATCACTCCAAGAAAAAGGAACATCTTTACGGGTCAACTTGGTCAAAGGTAAGGCTATAGAACTAAAGTTCTTAATGAACCTTCGATAATATCCAGCTAACCCCAAGAAACTTCGAATCTCCGTCGGTGTCTTCGGTTGTTCCCATTGTAGAACAGATTCTACCTTTGTAGGGTCAACACGAATTCCCGAGGCAGATATCACAAGTCCAAGAAAAGATACCTCCGGCAGCCAAAACTCACACTTGCTAAACTTAGCATACAGCTTGTGTTCTCTTAGCAAGGTCAAAGCTTGGCGAAGATGCCGCTCATGCTGCTGAGCATCCTTACTATAGATCAAAATGTCATCTATGAAGACGACAACACACTGATCAAGGAAAGGTCAAAAAACTCTATTCATGAGTTCCATAAATGCAGCTGGTGCATTGGTTAGTCCAAACGACATAACCGTGAACTCATAGTGACCATACCTTGTCCTAAAGGCAGACTTGGATATGTCACTATCCTTAATACGAAGTTGATGATATCCAGACCTCAAGTCTATCTTGGAAAAGACGGTTGCACCACGCAACTGGTCAAAGAGATCATCAATCCTCGGCAGAGGGTACTTATTCTTTATTGTTACTTTATTGAGTTGTCTGTAGTCGATGCACAACCGCATTGACCCATCTTTCTTTTTAACAAACAAGACCGGAGCACCCCAAGGTGAAGTGCTTGGTCGGATAAAACCCTTCTCAAGTAACTCTTGAAGCTGTTTCTTGAGTTCTACCATCTCGGAAGGCGCCATCCTATACGGAGTAGGGGCTATGGGTTTCATATCTGGAATCAGATTGATTTCAAAATCAATCTCCCGAGGTGGTGGTATAGCAGGAAGTTCTTCAGGAAACACATCCTCGAATTCCCTGACTATGGGAACTTCAGCAGGATTGGACCTTTTCTTGGTAACATCTACCACATGGGCTAAGAATGCATAACATCCTTGCCTCAACAACTTATCAGCAACCATAGCTGACACAAGACAGGTGGGCATAACCTTTCTTTCTCCTTGAAAGATCCATGTGTTGCTTTCATCAGGAAACACAACCAACTTGGATTCACAATCCAAGACAACTCTATACCTCTCTAAGGTATCCATCCCGAGGATTATATCAAATCCTTGCATATTAAGTGGTATAAGATCCACTTGAATGCGATGGTCGGAAAAGAAAAGGATGCAGGGGGAGCATACCTCCTGCAAAACGGCAGACCCACTCAACGGAGTCTCCAACAACAAACTATCTGCCCTATGACTAACAGTCACATTGCAGTTACGAATCACTCTTCGAGTGATGAAAGAGTGCGTAGCACCCGGATCAATCAGAACAGATACCACACAGGAGGTAGACATATCAGCATATAAAAGTTTCATCTGACTTGCCACTACCCGTGGATTGACCGCTGCTTCAGGTGGGTTCATAGCATAGAACCTCATTGTTGCCTGGTGTTGAGGTGGTGCTGATGATCCAGCTTGAGACGCTTGTCCATGTCCTCAAGTTGTTCCTTGATGTTGTCTATTCTGAGATCCTTGTTGATTCTGTCTCGGAGTTTGTGTCACACTGACAGGCCTAGATCGGCAATCCTTCATCAGGTGTCCCACCTTACCACAGTTGTAGCAACTCCTCTCCTGTTGTTCTGGTCGGGGTGGTCCAGTAACTGACATTGATGCAAAACTGTGCGTCCTTTGAGGCGGTTGACTCTGTCCTCTACCTCTTCTTGGTGTCCATTGAGTTTGAAAACTCGATCTGGGTGGTGGAGGGTTAAGTGCAGAGAATCTAGGTTTCTTGGAATCCCTAGATGAAGAACCCTGGAACTGTGGATATCTTCTTTGGGTTTGCCTCTTCTCAACCACAGATCTCTCTATCCTTCAGACTGACTCAACGAAGGTAGAGAATCTCTCTCGGTTTTCTAAGGCAGACACAGGGGTTGATATATCAGCATTCAAACCTTTTCGAATCTTCTGATTCTTTCCTCCTCTGTGGCAGCCATGTGCGGACAGAACCGCAGCAACTCCATGAACTTAGCTTCTTACTCGCTAATGTTCATCATACCCTGCCTTAGTTTCTCAAACTGAGAGATCTTCTCATCTAGGAAGGTCTTTGGAAAATATCTATTGATAAATTCCCGACGAAACTCTTCCCATGAGAACTCTATTCCAGGTCTCTTCTGCTCTTCCATGTTCCACCAGTGACCAGCACTGCCTTTGAGAAGATAGACAGCATGTCTAACCTTCTCAGCTTCCGGGATAATAAGAATCCTGAAAGCCTTCTCCAACTCTGTCAGCCATAAATCAGCATCAGCGGGGTCGACAGTCCCAAAGTACTCGGTAGCTCCGACACGACGAAGTCGTTCGAACGTCTTACCGATACCTTGTCCTTCAGGTTGGACAGGTGCCTTATGTGTAGGCATGGGCATCCTGTCGGTTATGTGTGTCATGGCAGTCATGAATTGTCCGAACATTGTCTGTACAGCTGGGTTACCCATGTCGGCTGGGTCAAACTGGGGTGGTTCTCTTGGTGACTCTGGTGCAGGCTGTTCTATTCTTGGAACCCTTGCACCGCCTTGAGGTGCACTAGCACTACTCTTTGCCACGTACTCATCATGAGGCTCAGCCATCCTTATGTATCTTCTTCTACTGAGGAGCAGAAGATTCTATTAGATAAGGAAGGAGTACTAAAGATAGACTCGACATCCTAAGTCCTATGCCTCTGTAGACTCAACTGACCCAGAGCTCTGATACCACTAATTGTGGGCTCTGATCTCCAAACCACTATATAATCACGATTTAAACTTAGCGGAAGCGATTCAATAAACAGCGGAAGACAAAAATCACAGGAAATTAAAACTTTTCGAGACAAGAACTTGAATCCTTAAAAGCTTCTTTCATAACAAGAGATAAACTGTTTACATCTCATGATAATTACTTCTTGAGTAATTATATACATCAAGATACAAAATCTCAAGAACTCATAACAAAAGACTCCAAGACTTGAGAGTACAGAGGACACATAGGACTGACTCTAACTACACCACATGGCAGGCTAAATCTCCACCTGAGATTTACTGCTGCTCCTGGTGCTGCTGCTGCTGCTGGGACTGGTCACCTGTAGACCGGTTCCTCCTTCTTTGACGTCCACCTAAAAGTTGAAGTCTACGGGGTGAGACAATTTTACATAATTGTCCCAGTGAGAGTTATAACTCTCTGCCAGAAGCTTTATTATAACATCAAAGAATATCTTAAGCAGTAAAGCTTTCAAAGTATTCAATAGTAGTTGTAGCTATAAACAAGCGTTCAACATTTATGAGACATGAAGAATATAAGCACTATTACAGTGTATCATCAATCAACTAACTCGTAGTTACCTCTAACATGTATACTACGTGGTTGATTATGTTTTTCATACAATATTATGCCCTGTGGAGATGAGGCATACCACTCATACTCCAACTGATCGCTAAGAAATCACATCAGTATCATACATAGGTCATTAAGAGAGCCGGATTCTCATGACCTTCACCTTCCTCAGTCAGTAAGAGGATCACTTGTAGGACATCTTGTGTCTCTACTGTTATAGCTCACCAAGGTAAACTGGTCCTTCACTATTTTAGAGTTACAGTGGCGTTCTATACTCTCTTCGTCATCAAGAGATTTCATATTTATCTCCACTGATACGGATATCTATGTTTTCTTCGTCATCAGGAGGTTTCATGTTTACCTACTACTGATACGGTATGGGATTGTAGTGAAGGATTGATGGATTACACATCTACATCAAATTCCTACACTAGGATGTAAGGTTCTACACATCCATATACCCCACATACTCAATAGTATGTGATCCAGGAGTTCCCTTAGGAAAACTTGTTTCACCATCATTTGATCTCTGACAATGATGGGTCTATGATCAGGGCTCTACATTATACTTGATTAGTTAGGTACATTCAGTATTCATTTAACATCACATATTGTTCTTCAAACAATAACAGTAGCATAACAGCTATAAAAGGAGAATACTAAATGTAACAAGCCTAACTCACATCAATCATCATTTCTCATTATACTCATCACAAGTCATCTCTAAAGCATGACCTTGATGGTATTCATGGCTCTCACAGCCCATTATTATCATAGAATGCCACTGACAAGGCATCAAGATACTTTACTTATTCATAAAGCTATCAATATGCCTTTAATGAATATAGCACCATCATCCATACCTGGATATGATCACCTCCATATCAGAACCTGCATGGTTAATTCAACTAATAAAGGTAATTCAAAACAATGATTATACTTTCCACTCTTGTCATAAGAGCTAAGTTCTTTGATTCTTATCAAATAGAGTTTAATACTCATATAACATGTCATCACCTTTGAATTAGGGTTTACTATTCACATCACATGTCATTACCCTTGAATTAGGGTTTACTATTCACATCACATGTCATTACCCTTGAATTAGGGTTTACTATTCACATCACATGGTGAGTTCAACTCATAACATCATCATGTATGAGGAACATCATCATTGATGCTCTCAGATTAGCTTAAGATTCATCATATATCATAATTAGGGTTTCCATGATCTCACATAGGTGGATCATACCCTAACCATGCACATTCATGTGTATTGAAGGTTCTTTACTTGAGTTTCCACCCTAAAAGGGTACTTTCTCTCTCTTAAGGTACTTTCTCTCTCTTAAGATACTTTCTCTCTCTTAAGATACTTTCTCTCTCCTCATACTAGTAGATGGTGATAACACCACTCTAGATCAGGTTGGGTTAAGTCCTCATGGGCCAACATAAGCCAAAACATCACTATCATGTGATTAGGGTTTGATTTGAACAAGGTATTACTCAATTGAACCCGTCAAGGTATTTTGGTAATTCACCCCATTGATCACCATCATGGTTCAATTAATTAGTGATTTAATCCCTTAATATCCTAGGTTATCATTAGGGTTTAGATTAGAGCATCATTGAACCATTTACACCTTCAATTGATTAAGTGAAATCAACCTTTGAAAACCTCAAACGGTTTCAACCTTCAACCTCCAAACGGTTTGAGACCGTTTGGATGAGTTGACCGTTTGCTAGGGTTGACTCCAAGACCGTGTGACCTTCAAGGTCGTTTGCCCAAACCATGTGAGGGTGTAGACCGTTTAACAAGTTTGACTTCAAGACCGAGAGGGCTTACACGGTTTGAGACCGTTTGGTGTCTCTCGATCTTGAGACCGTGAGGCCTCACACGGTCTTGAGACCGTGAGGCCTCACACAGTCTTGAGACCGTGTGACCTCAAACGGTCTTGAGACCGTGAGGTCTCACATGGTCTTGAGACCGTGTGACCTCAAACGGTCTTGAGACTGTGAGATCTCAAACGGTCTTGAGACCGTTTGGTCCATTGGTCTCAAGCCGTTTGGACCTTCAACATGGTTCAATGATTTCAATCGTTTATGATTATCAATGTTGAAGCTTCCAAATGGTAAAAGTCATGGTAACCACTTATAGATTGAGTTAATTAGGGTTATGCTTAACCAATTGGTCACTCAATTGACCCTCAATTGTTATCCAATTAGGGTTGAAGTTGGTTCAATTAAGGTCCATCAACGTTCAACCATCAACACTCAACAATGTGAATCAACACAAGGTTGAACCCTTCAATTGAGCTCTAATTGGGCCCAAACTTGGCCCAAACGGTCTTGAGATCATGTGGATGAACTCCACACAGTCTTGAGACCATTTTCCCAAGATTTCATCAAAATATAATGTGATTTGATAGGGGTTGAACCTTGATTTAGTCACATATCAGCAATTTGATTAATTCAATAACCTATTGCAATTGGGCCCTTAATTGATCAAATAGCCTTAACCCTAGACCTCCAAATGGTCTTGGGTTGTCACCACACGGTCTTGAGACCGTTTGGTAGATCCCCAAATGGTCTTGAGACCGTTTGGGTCAATCAACCCAAAAACACTAAGTTATTCATTGAGATTTCAGTACTGATTTCAATTAGGGTTTACCCTAGTAATCATCCTTCAACCCTTAGCTCGTTTGGAATTAGTCCATTAAATTTGGTGAATTGTTAATCAACATTATTATGAACAGTAATTTCATACGTTCAACGCTTAGTCAACGTTCTTACATGGTCTTGAGACCGTTTTCCCAAAAAGGGGCGATTTTCAACAGATTGCAATTCAGAACAAAATTCAATTGATTTGTTGATTTAAAAAGGCTATATCTCTCGATTCCTTTGGATTTAACCTCTCAAATTTTGTGGGTGATTAGCCTACATAATTATGAACATATTTCTTATACGTTCCATGCTCGGTCAATGTGGATAAATGGTTTTGAAGACCGTTTTCCCTTACACGGTCTTGAGACCGTTTGCCCTTACACGATCTTGAGACCGTTTGCTCACCAAACGGTTTTGCAAACCGTGTGAGCACTTGGTGGAGACCGTTTAGTAAAGTGAAAAGTAGTGGATTAACTTTGGAAATAACGTCTTCATCTCCTAGCTCAAGAACAGAGGACTTCTCACGGATTTGCTTGCAAGGTAGCAAAGGAAGGTAGAGAAGAAGAAGAACTATCATCTAAAAGCATAAACGAGATGTATATAACAAAGCATAGGTTTAGAGTTATAAAACCTGCCTAAAGCTTGATCCTTGAGCTCCAAGCTTTTAATGGCATCCTTGAGTTTCCACAGGTCGGCCAAGGTGATCCTTCCAAGGAAAGTCGAGAAGAGATGGCTAGAAAGGTAGAGCTATGTGAGCTAGTCATCAATTTGATCTTGAATTCGAGTTCTAACCATGAACTTAAGCAAAAGGGAGGATTCAAACCTACCTTGCCCTCCTTGGTCGTCCTCATGAGCTCCACAGCTCCTCTTTAGTCAGTTTGGTTGAATAGAACAGTGAAGGAAACGAAGGGAAAGTTCCCTTGCTTAGAGAGGTGGAGAGTATATATACTTGGGGTGAGGTTTTAACATCAACTCATAAGTTCTTCATATTTTCAACTAAGTCCCTCTATCTTTCTTTGCTCGTCCTTCCTTATTAAGTTTAAGGACAAATTTCTTCTAAGGTCAAGAAAATGAGGGCAAAGAAGATCAACCTATTACTAAAGCACACACATAAAAGGGCTATAACACATACACCTTGATTATTCAATCACAAAGGTGTTTTTCATTATATGATTATTCAAATAAAGTGACCTCTTCATCCTTTCTTCTCTAAATGATGACAAGAGTCTTAATAGATACTTTTGATGATGTAAATTACAAGTTGCACCCCTCAAATTGGGTAAATTGCACTTTACTCCAATTTAGGGTTTTCAAGCACAGGGATTGCTTCCACAGCTGCACCTTGGTGCCCAAGCTTGGGAAATCCCTCAAACTTCATCATAATGATTCTCATGATGTCTCAACATCAGAGGAACAACTCAACATGTGAAAATTGCAAGTTAACCCTTCTAACTGGGTAAATTGCACATAGGTCCCTGTATAACAAAACAATGCTACAATTTTATATAAAAAGGAGCAAAATCTGAAATATATGTTTCTGAGAAACTTAATTACATGCCCAAGGTTAATCACAAGGATTTAATTACATATTTAGGAAAAACACCTAGGGTTAACTCATAACCTAGGTCAGGGATGTTACAATAGAAATATAATGAACACACTTATCTTGTTATCACAAAATTAGAGTTAAGGTTTATATGTGCCCAATTAGGGTTTAATAGCATCATACCACCTCAAAACCCTAATTCATATACTTCCCATATTATTGGAGAATCATGTATCATTGCTGATGGTTAGCCATTCATGATCACTTCTCTTTTAGATAAATCATTAACCTAGGTACTAACCATGTTCATAGTTACATGTGTGTACCTTAACCACCTTAAACACACAGGTGTCGATTATTCTTGACACATGACAGTTGATCACCCTTCAGCAACAGGGCGTCGTGACCTGACCAAGTAGGGGGTGTCATGACCAACCAGTTGTGGAATGTCACGAATAGCAACCTATGAGGTGTTGACTTGACTAGCTAGACATTTGACCTGAACACAACCTTATAAGGTGTTGTGCTTAGCACCAACTTTGAGTGTCTTGACCCTTAGAAATACAACATCGTGACCCCTCAACAATTTGACGTCACGTTAGATCAATATCACAACATCACGACCACAACTCAAGCCCATGCAACACATTGTCGCAACCACATCTCAAGGGACGTTGCGACCGCTATACCAAGGTATGCGTTGTGACCGCAATACTTAGTGTGTTTCGACAAAGCCTCCAAGGTGCGTATCGACCACCCAAACCTAGTGTTGTGACTAGGTCATGTAACATGGTGTTATTACCTTAATCATCAATTGTATTATACCAAACACAACATCTTGACCATTAATAGGTTCTAAGCGAGTGTTATGGCCTATGCACTTAGCCAATCAAAAACTATAACACTAATCGGGTATCAAGTTTAACACTACCACAACGTTGCATCACGACCCAACTAATATGTAGCTACCATATTAGGATGAAGGGAGTATCATGACCACTCCACCAAGGAGTGTCAACCATGACAGAAGACTAATGGATTGTCTCAACCACCAACACCAACCCTATAAAAAATCTAAACCATATCAGAACAAGCGATCAACCCAGAATACCAAGCATCACAGGGTGAGTATCACCATACTCTCAAGTGTTTAACAAAACCTCAAGCATGATTATGGAATATCATCAAAAGAAATATGTTAAAAATAAGATAACTGAAAATCTTATGCATATGTAATAGATCATAACCTCCTATTATTACAAGTATAACTAATCACATAGAAGGTAGTATGAAATTAGGTTTAGAAGCACATAATAGAGGCAGGAAGAGTTATAAACCCGCCTGATTTTTGGAGAGAAACAACTCCTATGATATCAAGCTCTAAAAGCTTCAACCAAACTCCAACACCTCAACCAAGAAATCACTTCAAATAAAAAGAAAGAAATCATGGTTTCCAAGGAGTTTATGAAAGAATGAAACCGGTCCTAATCCAAACCAATGAAGGAAAGGAGAATAAGATCGAATCATCCTATTAAATGACCACAATGGATGATCCTCAACCTTGTAACCAAGAAGGGGGAAGAATATGAATGATTTAGGAGAGAGGAAATGTGATCCATAGTAAGATCACTTATCAAAAGTGTAAATTTCCATGAAATCTCCACCAAGATGTTGATCTTAGCACAAGATCTTCCCCAAGTAAGGTAGATTGGCAACCTAAGGTCCAATCTTTGTCCTTCCTTGCTCCTCAAGCTCTAAGGGTGATCCAAAGGAAGAATATGAACTGGTACGCTAAAAAAGATTGCTTGGTTGTGAATATGATGGTTTATATACCCAAAATGAGGAGTGAAGTAAAGATCTTTGAGGTGTCAACACCATAGCTCACTAAGGGACACATGCCCTCCAAGGAGATAACCTTCCCTCCACTCACATGAAAATATCCATGGTCATGTTTATCCAAAAACTATGTCACAACCTACTAGGTTGGGTGCCCTCTTTTTGCAGTCTTGACATCACCTTCACCAACTTATCTCCATTGAGACAATTCAAGGTTGAAACCCTAGCTCTAACATGTACACGGTCGGGTCACTAGAATACAAGGTGTTTTGACCCACCTCTCAAAAGGTTGTCTCAGTCACGACCATGCTTCCCAAATACGTCTTGGTTGTGACCCTCACCTCAAGTGGTGTAGAGTTCATAACATCAAATCCTAGGACATACACCAACTCAACTATGGAAACCCTAGAAACCCTAATGTCTGATGATGATGTATTCAACAAAGTGTCCCATACCATATTCTTCTCTCCCATGATTTAAAAATACATGATGCCCAATCTTCATGTGACATTTTGCAAATTAACCCTCACTTATGGGTAAATTGCAAACTAGTCTAAAACATACACATATATTGCAAAATAGCTCAAATATTAATCAAATTGAACCAATAATGAAAATACAAGTATGTCACATGATATTAAAGCATATCAAGATCTTAGATTAAGGTTTAAGCATCTCATTATACAAGATAAACATAATTAAACATTAGCCTAGGTCAGGGGTCTTACATGTAATATCTTATGTTAATTTCTTTATATAACATTTTTTTCATACATGGCCTGAATTTTTAATAAGAGATCTGAATTTTTCATATGTGATCTGGATTTTTATATGTGATGTGATTTTTCATATGTTTACTTTTGATTTTATAGATAGCAAATGACCAAGAGCACATTGATGCCGAGCATCAGGATCCTGCTGGGCATCCTGACTAGGGTGATGATGGTGCTAATAAATCTAAATGTAAGATAAGGTTAACATTGATGAAAATTGCCACAAATAGGGAAAGGAAGAAGGGCGTCGTTGGATTTAATGAAGCACACACATCAAATACTAAGGAGTTTGTCAGTTATTATGGAGTCCTTGATCGAAGCAATGTGCCTCTCTGTGTTGAGGATTGGAGACAAGTGAGTAATGTCACTAAAGACCTCATCTAGAGGGAGTTAGAGGTGATATATATGCATTTATGTTTTTATAGTCTTTTCCTATTCTTTCTTTTCACATTTCTAAAAAGTAGTGAACGTTGAACCTTTTTAGGGCCGATATGAGAAAAGTTTCATTTCAAGTCTATTATGTAGCTTTTCTGGAGAAGACATAGAGATTGGTAGACAATACTCAAAAGAGACTACATCTTTGGAGACAAGAAGGATAAGGACCCCATATGCAATGGTCCTATCTTGATAAAAATGAGTGGCAAGAGTTTGTTGAACATAGAAAATAGATACATTCAAGGTAAAGTTACATTC
Source organism: Alisma plantago-aquatica (assembly GCA_963693085.1). Taxonomy (NCBI): domain Eukaryota; kingdom Viridiplantae; phylum Streptophyta; class Magnoliopsida; order Alismatales; family Alismataceae; genus Alisma; species Alisma plantago-aquatica. The sequence continues at coordinate 516,677,086 of OY856413.1, read as the reverse complement.
TTATGATTCCTTAGGATTAGTTAACAATATTTCTTATTGAATTAATTAGGCCGCTCACAATGTTCAAAATGAGTGGCGTGACAAGAATATCCACAACCACATGTTGGGTTTAGGTGGTTATATTAAACACCACAAGTTAAGAAGCAAGAAAAATGGCCCTAAACTTCTAATCCTTCTAATATTGAGTCTTCTAGTGCTTCTAGAAAGTTGCCTTGCTATATTGATTGGATAGATGCAAGGAAAAACAAATCTAGAGAAATCTTCATCCTAGCAAACCAAGAGGTGGCTTAAAAAATGGTAAAACTCTTGGTTTCACAATATGTCCATTTTTTATTTCACTAGATTGTTAAGTTTTACTGATTAGTTAGTTCTAATGATGAATGGATGGAGTTGGGTGGGCAAGAAAAGAAGGGAAAGTTCACCCCTCAAGACACATACATGATGAATTGATAGTTTCTCTAGGGATGAAAGAGCACTCTGGATGTGTTAGGGATGTTGGAGATGAGTTTGGGATAAATTCTTTTTTTGGCACATCCTAGCAAAAATACAAATCTACCAAGAAAGGGGGAATGAACCAGGAAGATGTGCAAAGATTGATAGTTGTAGGCTTGGAGAAGTTTAAGGCTTCTCAAGCGATACAAGATCCTCCAACATCCACAAAACTTGTATAGCATCACATGCCCACAAAGTGTATTGGGAGTTGTCTTTTGGACCCACATGGCATGACTTTCATAAGATTCAATTTTAGTCAATTTATATATACATTATGATAATTAATCCCTCAAGTCAATATATATGTGTGTCAATTTAAATTTTGTGTTCCACAAAATTGTAGGTGGCCAGAAATTATTTTAGTGGCATCGATGTTCCATCATACAATGTCATGACAGATGTTGATGCTTATTCACTCGTCAATACGGTTCATGGTATTCCCCCTCCCACCGATCTCATTCGTTTGAACATCATACATGTCATTCTGGCATTGAGAGACACACCTCTCCCGTATGAGCTCCCGTATGCCACCAAAGTCAGAGATATAGAAAGCATCTTTCCTGGGTGGCCCAAATGACTCGTTGTATTTCTTGAGGTATGATAAATGTATATTGATATTTATATAAATAATCAAAAGCTAATATGAGAATACATGCATGCATCCTATAAAAGCTACGGAGCCCCCTAGGGTTGAAGCCTCTGCCCATTGATTTTATTCCATAAGATTTGTTGGACTCCTTAGGCCTTAACTACAAGGCGTTGACAAGATGGTTGGAAAATATAGAGAATTCAGATACCATGGTGATCGACCATTAGGAGGAAATTGTAGGTATAGATTGCTACACTATTATAGTGCTGATAAATGTTTTTGAACTATTTCAGTATCAGTGGTTGAACACATCAGTGATAGAGCTATGGATGAGTCTGAATACCCCTTCTTATGCGAAGAATATATATTTTTAAATTTCTTCGTATATATTAGTTGAGTTTTGCATATATACATTGTTCAATCTTTTGTATTATGGGGTTATTTAATTCGGTATATCAAATATGGCATTTCTAAGGCCATCATTTATTTACAATGTACTTAGAGATCCGCGTGACGTCAAATATTTCTTGAGTACCACAATGATGGTTTTTGGTGCTTCTAGGACTATGATCATATCTCCCATCAATGTTTTGTAAGTTTTGGGTTTGTTGTTTATATGTCAAACTTATGAATACAATTTATTGTGGAATTAATTTTGATTTTATTTTCCTTATATTCACATAGAAATAAGAACTTGCAGTTGTTAGTGATTGTTTCTGAGACTTAGACTATGTATTTATTTGATCCTTCAACTATAATACTGACACCAAATGAGGGACTCCCAATAAAATTGATGATTCAAGTGTAAGTATAGTTTTTCTATGCTTAACATATTTTTTAATATTTGAGTAACTCCTGAGCCCACTTCCCAAGGCTCTAGTAGATTTTCAGGAATGACAACCTACTCCACAGACCAGCACTAGCCTTAACTGTGCACTTTGTACTCACTCACGTGCAAGCTAGGATAAACTTCCTGATAGGTCACCCATCCTAGTATGACTCTGTGATGAGCACACTTGACTACATAGTTCTTTAGAGACAGTCTCCTTGAAAAGGAGGTGCACCTTCGTGATATGGGTAGTCCCATCATTCCTTTTTAAGATCATTTTATCTGAGGCCTCAAATCCTAGGATGTTATGATCTCCCCTACTTAGACTCTTGACGTCCTCATCAAGGCTTAACTATAAGGCTTGATAGCATTTCCCCATTTAAGTGTAGACCCACAATGGCCCATGGACACCCAACTCCCAATCATGGAATACTAGCGCAAGGGTGGCTACATCACTATGGACATCCCTTTCCAACATGCCAGGAGTACATGATTCAAGGTTGGCATGCCACATGCCTATGTGGGCCCTACTTACTAGAGGGGTTATGGCTCTTCTACCATTTGTAATGCCCAGGCCCACTGCCCAAGGATCTAGTAGAGTTTCAGGAATGACGAATGGCCCCACAGATCACCACTAGCCTTAACTGTGCACTTTGTTCTCACTCACAGGCAAGCTAGGATAAACTTTCTGACTGGTCAACCATCCTAGTACTACTTTGGGCTGAGAACACTTAACCACAAAGTTCTTTAGTTATGGGATCCCTGAAAAGGAGGTGCACCTTGGTGATATGGGTAGTCCAATCATTCCTTTTTAAGATCATTTTATTTGAGGCCTCAAATCCCGGGATGTTACAATTTGCATCATATGATAGTTTAATAATGCAACATATCTATTAATTTAATGTATATGGGTGCAAAATCATTCCGTAGAAGTATAGGGAAAGTAGATAAGAAAAAAAATTAGTAACTTTGAATAGTGTTGATGTAGTCTTCTCATTCCAATTTCATATATATTACCAACTATGGATGATTATGTTTATTAACATAATTGTAAATATATAGTGCCTTGTAGAAGACAATGATTGGGCATGCACATATTACGTGATATTGTACATGCAATCAATTGTCACACAAGCACAACAGATCAAATGTATAGAGAAGGTAATGTTGTTACTCTTGGATCATATTAATGAAGTAGTCTCATTTGACAATACAAACAATAAAATCTAATTAGAATTACGTCTCATTTGTTTTTTAGTTTTTGAACTACTATAGCCTATAAATTTGAGCAGTTGAATGACCTACGTGAATAGTGGGAAGACTACTTTATCAAACATGTGAACTTGTCAGATAATTGGGAGGGTAGATTGATATTTTTGTAGTTCAAACTTTGGTGCCATATTTTCATTTATTATATTATTATACATTGCGACTTAAGATCTGAGATGGTAGCTATTGTTGATATGTATTCATGCATATGTGTGTATGAATTGAATGTGAAGTGTATGAGGAAGATAATGATGTGTATTTGTACATATGTATGAAATTTAATATGTTGTTGAGAAAATGAATCAATTAAGATATGAGTTCATACATATATGTGTACATTTGAAGTGAAAAATGGATAGAATGTTAAGGTGGTATGGCATGATTGCACATATTGCATCAAATGCATATGCATTTGTATTATATATCTTTCTTCTTATAGGTTTGTTGACATGTTGCTAATATGCGATGCTAGCAAAGGCCTACAATTCTAATGAACTTTTAGTTCTTCTAAATTATAGGCATCAAACATGCTAGCAGTCAGACATCAGGTCTGTAGAACTACTATATAAAAACACCATAGACATTTCCTGTTGTTTATTAGAAAATAACCGACTTCATACACATATGATGCTGGTTTCTTGTTGTAAGCTGACAGGATATACCTTAAATTTCATTGTTCATTCATTGATAAAATCGACATTGTGTTGCAGTCATCAAAAATTTCTCATTAATTAACCCATGAGGAACTATCTACAAAAACCATTTTTGTTTCATAATTAGCATTAAGTCATCGATTCTATTTCTAGGAACTGATAAGGAAACCTCAAGCGAAACCATAATTTCATCGCACACTGTGTGTTATGTCATCAGTTTGACTAAAATGAGGAACTGATGATAAAGTTAAATGTCATCGATTACTTTAAATGATGACGTATGTCCTAAGTTTTTGCAATGCCCACCTAGTCGTCAGTTGTTTACCAACGACATATTACTGAAATGACTGACAATATATCTCATTTTTGTAGTATTGGAAGGTTTGCAAACCTACTATCCAACTGTTTAGTAGGAAGAAGAACCTACTGTTCATTAGAACTGTAGGTTCCTTCCTATGTTCAACTTAACAATGGGTGATACCTACAATAACAAACACATGCATACATACATCTATTTCCATTCTCCAATTCATCCACACATACATTTGCATTTCCCAATTCCATTCTCTTCAACACTTTCCATTCTCACAGACATACACAATTCAAAAAACACACATATAATTCCATTCTCATCAAATGTACAAATGCAATTCTCATTATATTCATTCCTCTCCTCATTTATTCACACAAATGAATATATACACACATCATTCTTTAGTTCATACACACATCATTCACATATGCACATCAGATTTTAAGTTGAAAAAATTCATAACCATCACACGATCACATGTATATAGAAATAATGATGTCAAGCTTAAAAAGCTCATATTTTATCCCAACCAAATTCAAGGTTGATTTCCTTAATTAAGGAGTGTTTCCACTCTTTTTGTATGTTATTTAAATCTTCATTTGTATAGGGCTCTATCATGTGAAACACCTACAAAAGAAAATAAACAACTTCAAGAGTATTATTTTATTTATTTATATATCAAATGAGACTATTTACTTATGATGATCAAGACTATATAGATTAGTTTTTGTATACAATGGATGACTAGGACTGCCCATTTGACAATAAGATCCATATACCACATCATATAGTATTTGCATGCCCAATCATAATTTTAGAATAGAGCTTATAAATTTACAGTCACGTGAAATGTTAATAAATAAAAGTAAGCATAGTTGGCATATATATGAATTGGAGTCAGGAACTACCTCAATATTTTTAAAACTTAATAATTTATCTTTTTAGCTACCTTTTGTCTGTCCTTTTTAAATTATTTTACACCCCTATAAGTTAAAGTAATACATGTAATTGAATTAGTAAATAGTCATGTAATGATGCAGACAAACTATTTGTTCACAGGTATAAAATTTAATTACATGTGTAATGTCATTTTCATTGTAGGTCCCCCACTCCCTACTTTATTACGCAAAGAATCTAGATAATATAGAGTTATCATCTTCGGGACAACTACCAACAACTCCCACTTCTTATTATTGAGTAAAATGAAGGCAACCAAAGAGAACTCAAATTCCACACTGAAATGTAAACCATAAATCAAAACTATACGTAAATTGTTTGAAACTTACATAAAATTCAAAGAAACTGTAACCACTTTCTTTCCCATAGTACCAAAATATCTAAATGCAGTATAGCAACAACTGCTAACAAATGTTGTGTCATATCTACACGACTAATCAGGTGTGGAACTATGAATGCCACTTTGGTTATTGAAAAGTCTCCACACAACCTATATAAGTAGCTACTAAACATATATGTATGCATTATTATATAAGAAAATAGATCAACATATATTTTCACATATATATAATGAGGTATTAAGCCATAAGATCTCACCATATACATATTTCTATCACATTTATATTCAGCAAATCATAAGTGAACAACTTCACAATATCTAGCAAGAATACACTAGTATCGTGCTCTTGACCTGCAATGTCCTCTTGGATATGGACTGTCATAGTTGACCCATCTACTAAGTCGTATAGCAATAGTGCCAACCCACTGCATTTATGACCTAGCAAGTCAAATAGGTCCTTTAAAATCCAAGGAGGTAATTGTATATCTAGAGGAGAAAGTCGAGGATGACATATAGGGGGATTCTTAGGTTGCATGAGCTACCATATATTGTCATAACAATTTCCAATTATATACACAAGTAGCAAAAAATCAAAAATACAAATGTAATGTAAATTTAGCACACATCATTATACATAACTCCCGCTTTGGGCCACACAACCACACCATCAAATCCATCACCTATCGTGTCATGTTTGGGGTGGCCTAGTGGAACTAGCTTATGTTTCCAAGCCTTGTAGTCAAGTCTGATAGACACACAAACTGAATCGGGGGCATTGGGACACCATGAATCAAGTCTCCTAGAAGGGGTGGCAAGTTGTGCCCAGTGCAACAACATAGAATCCATGTTCTAGTAAGGTAAGATGATATGTCCTTAACCCATACAAATTTGTATATAATGTTATATATACCTAACCACAAACATGTTATACAAATCATCTAAATGACTATTATATCACAAAAAAACTTACCCCGATCATGCTAGCTGGAAAGTCTATGGGATTACTCCCAACTACCACTATCTTAGGGTGGTTCACCTTGTAAGAAGAGAGGGGGGACACATGTACGGTTTGAGGAAATTGAGACTGAGAAGCCTGCAACTGTCTCATTTCTTCTTCTATTTCCTTTTTAGGTATGCCTTGTACCCGCTCTTGTGACACACCTCCTTTATTGACAAATTTATGCTTATGTTCTAATGACCCAAAAAAGGATCTGATACTGACCCCAACTCCTCCATCTCTAACACAAACATGATGCTCTAGAGTACCCAAAGAAACCATCAATTCATCCCTTTGGCCTTAGGGATGAACTTTCCTAGTTTTCATTTCTCGTAGAGCTCCATCTAATCATCATCAATAGAAATTGGTCATTAAAACATAACAATCAAGGTCAAAAGTGAACATGCACTATGAGAGTTGCATTTTACCATTTTTGCATCCACCTCAGTGGTTGTGTGGTTGGGTATTTCTCAAGATTGGCTTGTCCTCACAGCTATCCACTCCTCCTATTGACATAAAGGTGTGGGAACGGTAGAAGATTTAGCAAACCAAAGAGTAGGCTACTTAAAAGAAGATGATTCTAGTCTTTGTTGGTGAACCTTGTGTATCCAGTTGGACCCAACTTATGGTTTTGCACATTCTTTGCATACCTTTTTTTTGCAGAAGGCTTAATACATGAAATCATTGGTTTTTCTTGAAGCAAAAAATGCATCCCACACCTTCAGGTCAAGATAGGATCATTTCTTAGTGGCAAACATTTCTTATTGTCGCTCATTATGTATTCTCTTGTCATATTTTCCCTAAATTTCTTAGTATCCTCCCACAACATTACAACACCTTTTTATGAAAAAAAATTTGATTAAGTTCAAATACGATTTGCAAAAGTTCATATACTTATTGACATATTTGAAAAAATTGAATTTTGAATATATTTAAAAATTAGAATATCTCACAGCTAGGTCCTTCCATATGTTGTCATTTGTGGATCGATCAACTTTATTCCAATACCCTATTGTTAAGAACACCTAGATATTGCATGAAATTATTGTGCTTGTTCCCAATAGAATTTCCTACATCATCAAAACTCAATGGCCCCATCTATAAGAACAAAGGTGATGTTTAGAGCTGCACAAAGTACATAGGTATCAATCAAATGGATTGATGATTAGCAGGAGAAAAATTGAGTATATGCATTGCAATTTCAGCCGATCTCACAGTGTGAATGATGGATCCAAGTTGGAAAGAGTAGATATACCAAAATGTGATTAATTACATTACTTGAGTTCTATTATATAAATAGATGAGGATGTTCAAAGTGACGTTTTTCAGAGAATCACTAAATGATGGTTGAAATGGAGGAGTGCAACTGGAGTTTTATGTGATTGGAAGATCCCTGTCAGGTTAAAAAGTAAGTTTTATAGAACATCTATACAACCAGCCATGCTCTAGGGGAGAGAATGTTGGGAGGTGAAGAAACAAGGTCTCAACAAGACGAACGTGGTTGAAATGTGTATGCAAAGATGGATGTGTGGGAAGACAAGAAAAGACCGCCTAAGAAATGACTCTATCAAGAATAAAGTGGGGGTGGCGAGCATTGAGGACAAATTGTGTGAGGGCCGACTCAGATGGTATGAACATGTGCAACATAGACCGAATAATGAGCCTATATGAAGCAATGCTACTGAGTCAAGCACAATAAATAGGAAAAGAGGAAGGCCTAAATTAACATGCGATGAGCTTATAAAGAGAGATTTTGAATCTCTACATCTCAACCAGAATATGGCCCATGATAGAGCTGAATGGAAATGAAGGATCCATGTAGCCTATCCGAACATAGTTGGAACCGAGGCTTTGATGATGATCATGATGATTATCAAAACTCAATGGCCCACATTAATCCTTTACCCCTTTGTGGTACTAACATGTTCATCATTTTGATGCCTCTTTTACAAGAACGTTCATGATGCTCCTCATCAAACCCAATAAGATCCTCACATCCTTTGGATGATCATACTAAAATAAACAACAAACACATATAATTGATAAAAATGTAACTTATATAATTATGATAGATAATGCAAAATGCACATCTATGTAATAAAATAATACAACTTAGATCAGTCTCATCCTCACAGTGCACATCATCATGGTTCTTATCGTTACGATGCTCATCCTCATTGTCACACACCATCTAATTAATGTCATATTAAAAATAGTCATATATTATGCCATATAAGTGATATAGAATGTAAAATGCACATGTAGTGTATGAAACATATATAATTGTAATATAGAAAGTAAAATGTAAAAAAATCAAATGCATGCCTTTAGTATTGGTTGGATATTTGATCAATTAACATTCCTTCTATGTGATCTCCACAAGTATATAAGTCATTATTAGCTTAAACAGTTGGTGTTGGCAAGCCAACTGAGAATCGATTGGAGTCATCATACTTGTCGTAGCACTCTTCTTCATCTATAGAAACTGCAATGAAATTCTTTTTCTCGTAAAGAACAGCAAACCCTTTTTTATTTGTAGGATCATCAATATAAAATACTTGCTTCACCTGTAATGCCATTATGAATGGTTCATGATTCTCGTCAATCTTCTCAAAATTTACTTATGTGAAACCCAATTCATCCACTACAAATCCTCTATTGTTATCAACCTAATTACACCTAAAGACAAGAATTTTAAAATCTGTGTACTCAAACTCTTGTATGTCTTCAATGACACTTAATAAGACATTTTAGCTCCAAATGGACTTTTATGCTTCACACTAGAAAAATATAATGAATACTCCTAAAGGGTGACCCCATCATTTGGTGTTTGAGATAGTTAATGTAAGAGTATATCTTCAAACCACCTAATAAACGTCCTATTATGCACTCTAGCAAGCCACATTAAACTGGCTCGAGGATATTTGTCTTGATAAAATTGGTATATTTTGTGATATATATACCCGCTTTGTCGATGTTGTCTAAATATAGAAGTGTCCGTGTTCCCCTAGCTCACGACTAATTACTTTCACTCATGCTCCTAAAGTCCATGTGTAGGAATAGGGAATGATATTATTTTTGGGTAGGAGCTTCATTACAACTTAGAAAATCACTGAAAAAGTCGAAAACCTTCTTAGCCACAAAACCTTTAATATACTCCCTTCATGACGATAATGGTGGTCCCAACATTTTCACTTCCCTTGTTAAGTGGACAACAAGATGTACCGTGTTATAAAAGAATGAAGGAGGAGAATACATCTCAAGATAACACATGGTACAACCACTTATCTTTGCAACGTATTGAGATTCTCGAGATCAATAACTTTGCTAGATAGAGTGTTGAAGAAGAAACAAATCCTGGTGATTGCAAATCTTACATCCTTTGACAATACAGATCAAATAGCCTCAAGCAATATTTACAGCATTAGAGTGTGACAATCATGAGATTTAAGTCCTATCAAATTCAAATTCTTCATTTATACCAATCTACAGAAACTAGAAGAGTATCCCTATGGTACCTTAACATTAAACAAGCACTTCCAAAAAGTTCTCTTCTCCTATCTATACAATGTGTAACAAGTAGGAGATACATATGATTTTTTATCACTACTAACTTCTATTGTTAATTATTTCCTTATACCCATTTCACATAGGTCAATTCGAGATTTGATGCCATCTTTTGTCTTACATGGTATAATCAACAAAGTACCAATGACACTATCACAAACATTTTTTTTCTACATGAATGGCATTGATACAATGCCTAACTACATAATAACTTCAATAAGGAAGATCCCAAAATATGAAACTCTTCTTGAATAAATATTTGTCACTCCATGTGGTAATAATACATTGTGATCTCTTACTGAATGCATTGACAAAGTCTTTTACTCCTTCACAAACAACATCCCCTGATATAGGTTTAGGGGCACTCAGTTCCTCATTTGAACCATTGAATGCATTGGGCAACCACAGGTAAGGATGCACTTTTGGAAGAAACCTTTAATGGACAAGATATGCAGTCTCTCCACCATGTTTTTTTCGTATTGAATCAGTGTTATCCTCACAAATGGGGCATACTATGGATCCTTTTAAGATGTATCAAGACATATTCTCATGTACTGTAAAATCATTAATAGCGCAAAATAACATAGCATACACATAAAATGTTTCTTTTCATAAAGAATCATAGGTCATCATACCTTCTCCCTAGAGTTTCTGTAAGTCATCAACCAGAGGTTAAAAAAACATAAATATCATTGCCAGGTTGTTTGAGGCCAGATATCAACACGGACAACATGACATACTTACTTTTCATACACAACCAAGGAGGAAGATTGTATATAACAATTGTTGCATCTAGGGCTCTAGGGGGGTGAATAGAGGTTCAAAATTCTCACAATATAAGTTAGACCTTCAAATTATATCAATCAAAGCTAGTATACTAAGAGAAATTAGTAGTCCTAACTAAACAAGCATTCCTAGGATGAGAAAAATTGAAACATGCACTTGGACAAGGTGGTTTAAAGTGGTTCCAATCCCCAAACTAGGAGATACTCAATCCACTACCTAGAGATGTCAACCTCTAGGACTTTGCAATTCGTGTATACTTATATTCATTCATAAGAAATATAAGTAGACCACCATACATCCAAGGACTTACCTACTCAAGACAAGAGTCAACCACCTACACAAGGACTTACCCACTTGATCAAGATGTCTTCAGCCTTCAACAAGGACTTACCCAGACTTGCATCAAGTCTTTGGCCTTAAAGGAATTGCCCAGTCTTCTTAAATCTTGTCCTTTCCCTTATCCTTCACCTGGACAAGATCTTCACCTCTTCTTCAACTTTGAAGAAGAACAACAACAACTTCACCTTCACTCGGAGTAGCTTGCTTCAACCTTCTCTCTTTCAGAAAGGGGGTAGGGAAGATGGAAGGAAATGAGGGCTTTATAAGTACATGGAGGTAGCTCTCATACAACTTACCGAACTCACTCATAATCACAAAATGCTTTATAAGTGAGAGAGAGAAAGGGGCTCAAGGAGTTGCAACACACTCAACTATAGAAAGGACCTAGAATGACATGAATGAGCAAACTTGGAATGAACTCTGAGGGGTCCTATTTATAGTTGGGGATATTCCCTTGAGTGTGGGATCACTTAAGGGTGAAATATAGCTGTTTCCCAAGTTACAACAAATCTATTTTTCATGTACAACAACTCACCAACGCTTATAATCACCTTTTCTGCATTTTCCGTACAGTACATTCGATCGAGTTTCAATAAAGTAACTCGATCGATCCACTAAGTGACAAAGCCAATTTTTAAACTATCGGTCAAGTTTGTTTTGAGAAACTCGACCGATGAGTCAAAATCTGTTTTGCTTAGTTGATTGATCAGTTGAGTTTTTTGAGTGTGCAACTCGACCGATTGGTCATCTTTAGAAAATCAATCACTGGATCGGTCGAGTTTCAACTCAAGCGATAAACAGATTGTGACAAATTTTCTAAATTGTACTTATAGTGACCAAAAGTTGGAATTAAGTGTCCCTAATTTTTTATCATCTTATTTACAAGTCATATTATCAATACAAGTGATTACAAAATTAATCTAAGGTCATTTGGAGTGATTTCCAAAAACATGCACTTGCATTGCTTTTGACTAGTACTTGGACAAGCTAGGGCTTGTGTAATTTGATCCTTTACAATTACCTAAAGCCTAAAATCAAACTTGAACAAATATATTAGATACACAACAATGGAATGGTTAAGTCATTATCAAAATATAGGCAATGTATAACTCTCAAGTCAACATTCTCCCCCTTTTTTACTATGAAAAACCATTCCTCAATCATATTGAAAAGGATTTGTAAAGTTATACCTTTGTCTTGTGAATTGTAAGGGGGTTCATGATTTTAGCAATGTGAATTACTCCCCACTAATCTATGCTTACTCTTACATGGATAGTTAGTCTATCTACACAATATAATATAACATGTATACTATATGGTCCTTTAGAAAGTCACATGATAAAGAATCTAATGAAAAAGAAAACGATCACATAGGCAATAAATGAAATATGGTTGAGCTTCAAGAATTTGAACCTGTCTCCCCCTTTTGACATTATCAAAAAGGAAGGTGGGTATAAGAGCACATAAATAGGTCTTCTCCAAGCAGAACCAAAACTTGCATCCACAACATAAAACATGCAATCTCAAACCATACAACAAATAGAGATGAGAGAAAGAAGAAATCTAAGGCATAATAAAAATATGGTAAACATGGCACCAATTAATGAGATATAGTAAATCAAAGAGTAAGTGTACATATGATTAAGATTACAACATTTAGAGCACACACGACAAAACAATGAAAACATGATGATAAATAGTATAGCTCAAAAAATGTGCCAGATGTTTTTAGTATAAAATAGTCTATAAATATATATATGATCACCAGATATAGACTACAAACTAAAAAATATAAACATTTAGGTCATCTATGTCCTTATCATAAACATCATCATCATCAACAGAGGCTTCTGTCTCATAGTCATCATCCCCGTCTAAAGGTGTAGTAGATATAGCAACACCACCTTCATCACTAGAGCCAGCATTAGTTCCACCAGAACCATCATCACCATCATTCTCAGAGGCCTCCTTATTAACAAAAACAACTTCCTCATCAGCCTGATCTAGCATCTCCTCATCAATAGATGAATCAAAACCACAACTGGGCCACCTTGCATTCTGCTCAGCCGAAGACATACCAAGGTCATGATTCTTAAGCTTGTGGAAAGGTAGGAGCATAGGTGCCAAGTCCTACAAGTAGGGTAGCTATAGGACAAGTAGGGAGAGGTAGAACAATAGGGGTAGATCCAACAACAACAAAGGGTGTAGAAGTGGAAGTAGTAGGTGGATGGGTAGGGTAAAAGTGATCATATGCATAGGATGCATAGTCACCTCCTTGGTAGGACTGTTAGGCAGGATAAGGGTGTGCATAGGAGAGGTTCATGGTAGACATGATGGCATAAATATTTTGATGCACATGCTCATGAACTTGATGGTTATATGCCTGTAGATGCATCATGTAACCCATGAGGGTTTCATTTGATACAACACCCACTCAAAAACATTTGTATAAGAGCCCAATATCTTTCTTGTACCCATACTAAGATAAGAATTTGATACAAATTGTTCTATAGCCTTAGCCACAACATATATACACATGAGAACAATATTTGTTTATACCACACAAACAAGCATTAACATGCTAACAAAATTCTGATTCATTTGAAACACCATATAAAAACTTTTCCTGCCCAGACCTGAGAGTACCGGGACGACTCTAGGACACACTAGACATCTAATCAACTTTCTCAAAGATTCATTATTATAGCTCCTCTTTTCTTCCACATGTTTGTTTTCGTAACTTCCGATTACCCAAAAAAAATGTGGTGAAACCACAAGGGTGAGACCCATGTCCCAATAAGAGATATAACCTCCAACAATGCTTATTGATTACAACATTTTAAATAGTAGATAACTAAGCAGTTGGAGTATTTAATAATCAATTGAATATATTGAACAGTTCAAGTACGCTAAACAAATTAAGCAAATCATCTTAGCATCAAGTATGATCATCAATGCATATATACATAACAAATAAGTCCATTTCTCTAGATAGATATCTACTCAATTGTCATCAAATTGCATCTAATAACAATCATTATCATAAATATGACTATCATCATATTCCTTGCAAACAATACAAGAAATCTAGTAGCATAATCATCCCTGACATCATGAATATGTCTAGTAACATAACATGGCTATCAATATTGGCATCTCAAATAAAGTGAACAGACCTATATCATAAGTAGAACTAACATCATAACACAATTAACTTCATAGGCATGATTGGCAGTTTAAGCATTTATAATTACATAGGCATGGATAACAATATTAAACATAGCTAGAAGCATAATCTTAACCATTAGTGTCAGTATATTTGACAACATTAGCATGTTTACAACATGAGAATTATTACAACATCAACATATCTATTATCTCTTATTGTACTATACATGATCTCAGTGAAAAGAAAGAAAACAAGAGTTATCATCCAATATGAAGCGTTATGTATAACCCTAAATAGATATGCTACACAACTATCTTACATATTTTATTATGCCCTAGGGAATTTGAATTGTACCATCCAAAGTCCAACTAACCCCTGTAAAGGGCTATTCGGTTCTGTACAAGATCTAGAAGTGTCGGTATCCTAAGATCTATTCCCCTCTGTCAGTACGAGTAAAAGGAAGTGACATATAATCAAACTGCAAAACAATGACATATAGTCATGTAACTAGCCCACCTTGGTACAGGTCATGACGCTAGAATCCAGGTATTCAAAACCCTCTAATCCTAGGTACAACCACAATTGTCCTCATTCACATCAAATATCTGAGGCATGACCATAGCCATCCTCCATAACCTACATTGTAGTTGACAAGGATGTATCCTCAACTTTCCACTTCCACATACTCAACAACATGCGCTCCGAGTATCCCTTAGGAATACTCGTTTCACCATCCAACAAGTTCTGACACCGAAAATGGCTCTACGACACAGGGAACTACATGATTAGAGTTGCATTCGATTATCTATGCCAATTGGGTGAATTAAGGATGCATCAAACAAGTGGACATACAAACCCTAATTCACTTCTAGCAAGCATATAAATATCAAAACTTCAAAAGATATAAAAAGTGTGAAACATAATTCTCATCTCATCATCACATGGTACTATTCACTTTCCATTCATGAGACTACACTAGTTATCATACTATCACAAGATATAAATCCTTTTCACAATATCACAGGGTATCAACCCTTATCAACATAAGAGGATTACACCTCATTCAGGGCTCAACCATGCCCAAAGGTCATTAAGACCATCATATTATTCCCTGCAAGTTCATCATTATCTTTGCATGCGTTATAACAAGGCTCAACAACATCACTTATATATAATACACTGGATCAACACAATATTACATTAATGAGCTAGGAGATATTCATAAAAAATCATAGCAGGGTTATATTAACATTAAGAACATTCCATTATTACATCAGCATGCAAGGAATCTAGATATGATTAACCCTCATCATATTCAGAATGCACATGTTTAGCATAAGAAAGTATCAACCGTGTGACTATGATAACCACCAATTCACATATTAAGGTTATGATCATATTAAGGAGGTTATTTCACCATCATTCCATCATATAAGAATGTTAAACCTGAATACTCATCTTTATCTATTTGTATTAGAGTTAGGTTCAACAAGATAAATTATATTAATGTTGCTAATTGATAACCTCCCATTTTGTGATGTTACCTTAATAGTTTGCCTCAGTTTTCCACACTCTTTCTCAGATAAATTAGATAGAATCCTTAACTTTCCTCCTTTATTGCAAATACACCATTAGACTAACGTTTCTCCTTTTTATTCTTACAGAAAAGCACACAAAAAACACAAAAGTTCCAAACGATCCCGAGACCGTTTGGAGACTAACCGGTCCCAAGACCGTGCAAAGCCAAATGGTCCCGAGACCGCATGGAGTTACACGGACCCGAGACTGCATAAAACCAAATGGTCTCAAAGACCGGATAAAGCTAAAATAGTCCCAAGACCGTGCAAAGCCAAATGGTCCCGAGACCGTATGAAGCCAAACGGTCCCAAGAATGAATGGAGATCAACCAGTCCCGAGACCGCATGGAGTTACATGGTCCTGAGACCGCATAAAGCCAAATGGTCCCGAGACCGCATAAAGCCAAACGGTCCCGAGACCACATAAAACGAACCGGTCTCAAAGATTGGATAAAGCTAAAATGGTCCCAAGACCGTGCAAAGCCAAATGGTCCCGAGACCGTATGAAGCCAAACGGTCCCAAGACCGAATGCAGATCAACCAGTCCCGAGACCGCACGGAGTTACACGGTCCTGAGACTGCATAAAGCCAAACGGTCCCAAGACCGCATAAAGCCAAACGATCCCAAGACCGCATAAAGCCAAACGGTCCCGAGACCGCATAGAGTTACACGATCCCGAGACCGCATGGAGTTACACAGTCCCAAGACCGAATAAAGGCAAACGATTTCAACACCGCGAGGACTCAAACGGTTTCCAAACCAAGAGAATCCAAGCGGTCTCAGAACCCAAACGGTTTTCATGACCGTTTGAGCCCAAAACCACCCAAACCGTTTGGACTTCACTCAAAGACTATAAATAAGACCCAAAGGGTCCTCACAAAGTATGAAGTTTTCAGATGTCCAAAGGCTGCCTCTACTATTCCAGAGCTGTTCCATCCTTCATCCACTGCCCCGAGGCTACCGATCTGAGATCCATACCCCATCCACAAACTACTTTCTCTCTCATCGCCAAAGAAGGTGGGAAGTGGATGATTCATCATCAAACAACCTACGAAGTGTGAAGATCATTGCTCTCTCTCTAAGGGGTCGACCTTTCTCCCTCCTTCGTGGAGATGACGTTCTCTCTCTCTCTCTCTCTCTTCTCACCTCCTTCTTTGTCCTTGCCATGAGCGAGTAATCTTATACACTAGGGTGCGGGGAGTAGCCCCGCTACCCATGTTTTCATTTCAAGCAATGTAATCCATAAGTTTGCAATAGAGATATACTTTCTTTTCAGTTCAACATCAATCGTTTAATGAATGCTTGTTGCTTGATCACCAACTTGTATTACCTTTTATCTTTTAGTATGATTTGTCTACATTTGTACTATTAGATTCGAATCTCGATTGAATGTTGGTTCTTGATGCATGTAGTCACCATGCATCTATTTCGGTATCTAGGAGTGTCTTTCAAGAAGTAGAGTAAACTCACTTCCATCGTCGTACTTTCATACTATGAAATGGAATCAGTTGACGTATGAAAGTACAACCTTGATAAGTCGAGGAACACACTTTGCGAAGGGAATGTTGTAAAGAAAGTGACCATTCATTTGGGGATGGTTGGCATTGCAACATTCCCGCACTTCTCGTAGTTAGTTCTCTGAAAGGAAGCTAAATCTACAAAGATACTAACTGGTTAGACTCTTATTGCAGGTTATGTTTTTATGTTGCATGTTTTGATCCATGCGTAGTGGTGGTGAAAGCCGATCACATCCTAGTGGTTTATTAACATTGTTTACAACCTTAAATTTACTTTCTTGCTTTACTTACACTTAGTTTAATCAATCAAATCAACTCTTTGATCTAAATACCAACTGTTAAGGAGCTAAATGAAATTCTAACGTTTTCTATCTTATTGATCCTAACAAGACCGTTGTCCTGTGGATTCGACCCTTAACTATACTACGATAAGGCTTCCACGTATCCTAGCATACGTGGGTGGAGTTTTAATCTAGTATAAGCAAGGCTAAACCTAAAGATTCATTATCTTTAGGATTTTTAGTGGTGCACGCAATTCCACGCGAGTGGAAGCTCCATCAAAAATTGGCGTTGTTGCCGGGGACAATGGAATGTTTTAATTTCATTTATCATCTTGCTAGTTGGTTAGGGTTTTACACTTTTTCTTTAAACATTACTCCATATTTTCTTGATTTCATCACATATCCCGCATCATCTGAAAAGTGCATTTCTTCCTCTACTCAGGTAGAAGATGTGTATGCAACCATCACATAATCTCGGATTCTCCCCTGATCTAGAGTACGACTCTGAGGTAGAAAGAAGTTTCCACCGCCGCATCAAACTTAACCGCCAAAGAGCCAGACAAATGGCTGAAGATCAATGCCAAGCTGCACTAGTAATGGATAGGGTCAATGCCGCCATAGCCGCTCAGAGAGTACAACTCATAGCTGACACTCACACTCAGGTCCAAGCAGAAATCCGAGCGGAAAATGAAGCAGCTAATGAAGCTGCCCAGTTAGAGCTAAGAAATAAGCAACTATGGGACTATGTCGTCCCCAAGAACTATGAAGACAATCATCCAGTCCGGCCACCAATCATCAACATACCTAATTTCGAAATCTGGACACAATGGATTCAAATCATGCAGGGTATCTCATTCTCCGGTGGTTCTGGAGATGACTGTATGGATCATCTGAAGAGATTCAAGGCACTTTGCTGACTTGTCCCACAAGCCGGAGTTGCCTTTGACGCAATAATGCTACATCTTTTTCACTTCACTCTATCTGGAAGGGCTTTCAGTTGGTACAACTCACTTGATAAGGAGCCAATCATCACCACTTGGGCTCCCTTTGAAGAAAAGTTCCTAGAAAAGTTTTTCCCTCCTTCATTAACCTACGAAATTAGGGGGCAGATCAACCACTTCGCCCAACTTCCTAGAGAAACACTCGCAGAAGCATGGGAAAGATTCAAGGAGCTTCTAAGGAAGTTCCCTCATCATGATATCTCTCAAAATAAATTAATAGAGACGTTCTATAGGGGGGTGAGTGATGATATCAAGCAATTTCTGGATTCCTCGTCTGGAGGAAATTTTATAAGGAAGAACTACGAGGATGCCTAGAATATCGTTACACTTGGAGCTGAGAACCAATCCAATTGGGGACGATCATCCACTAAGGGAGTCCACAAAGTTTATAAGGCTGAGGAATCAATGGAAATGAAAGCTATCGCTGAAGCTTTAAAGACTATAGCTCACAAACAATAGGCACTTGAAACTTCATTTGGAGAATACGATAAGAAGAAAAAATCCCAAGTCCAACAAGTTTAAGCTGCCACAGGGACTTGTGAAGCCTGTCACACATCTGATCACCCTACACTGTCATGTGGCTTAATTTATAATGTGATGATGGATATGCAACCACCACAACAGTAGTACGAATCGATCATTGAACACCCTGAAGATCAGATGCTCGAACAAGTCAATTCCATTCATTCCATACCAGGACAAGCTTACTATAATCCAAATCAACCAAGAAACCACCCCGAGTTTCAATATGGGAATCTTGCGGGAACTGCTAACTCGCAACATCAAACATAAGGCGGATCTTCCAATAGATTGCCACCTGGATTTCAAAGTAACTATAACCAAAATCAAGGGAATCTTAGAAATAATTTCCTAAGATCCAACTACCCAAGAAATCCGTCCGCCTACTACCAATATACCCATCCTCCTCTGCACCCACAATTACATCCTCAGCTGCAACAATCACAGCAACCTCAGTTAACACCATCTCCGCAACAACCACCTCAAGGGCAGCAACAACTCACTCAGTTTGAATAGAAAAACTCTCCTCCCCAGCCAACAGACGAGATGACTATAATTAGGCAGATGTTACAGTCACAACAAACCATGCTTGCCAATCAGCAAGCTCAACAGAAGGTTGTGGAGGCTCAACTAGCACAAATTGCCACCCAGTTGAAACCACCAGCAAGTACTTTTGCTGGTCAACCAGAGTCAAACCCAAGACACAATCAAAATAGACCAGAGCAATTGAATTTCGTCACTACAAGATCTAGTCGTGTCTTTCATGAAGCTACAAGAATCACTCAAGATGACGATGATACACATGTTTTTACTCCAAACGCAAGCCTGAATCTAGGAATTGAGAAATCTACGGAGACTGCAAAAGGTAAAGAAAAGGAACAAGCTCCCAAAGAGCCAGAAGTTCCGCAATATAAACCTAGGATACCATATCCAGGAAGATTGAGAGAGACTAAAATGGACAGTAGATTCCAAAAATTCAAGGAGTAAATGAAGAAACTTTATATCGATATCCCACTCCTCGATGCCCTCTCTGAAGTACCAGCTTGGGCTAAATATCTGAAAACCTTGCTATCAAGGAAATATATTACTGAAGAGCAAGAGACGGTCAAACTGGCTCAGACCACCTCCGATATCATTCTTAATAAGATGCCAAAGAAAAAGAAGGACCCTGGTTCTTTCGGTATTCAATGTTGTATTGGAAATGCTTCGAGCAAAAAGGGATTAGCTGACTTAGGGGCTAGCATATCTATTATGCCCTACTCCATGTGTAAAAGATTGGGTTTTACTGACTTGCTACCCACAACGATGACAATTCAGTTAGCTGATTCCACTATCACTGCACCCCTAGGAATTATTGAAGACATTCCAGTCAGGATAGGCAAGGATTCTTATGTCCCATGTGATTTTGTCATTATGGATATCAAGGAGGATCTAAGATACCCAATAACATTCAGCAGACCCTTCCTTGCCACAGCCAGGGCGCTCATTGATGTTGAAGCTGGCACGATCATTCTGAGACTGGGAAAGGAAGCAATTCAGTTATGGGTCCTCAACAACATGAAAGGACCCAACATTCAATAAGAAGTTTTTCTCTTAGATGCAATACATCAAATGTCCCAATTGGAAATATCTGAACCATCTGATGATTTAGAAAATGTCTTAATAAATCCAAAAGTTGAATTCTTAGCCAACAAATTAGTTCAAGAATGCCTGCAACACTTAGAGAAAGCTGACGAAGCACCAACAACCACTTTTGAGGAACTCAAATCTGTCACTATTTTAGAAACAACAGAAGCACCTAAGGCTCCCGAGATGAAAACCCTACCAATGGGACTTAAGCACGTCTTTCTGGACGAAGAAAAACTATGTCAAGTAATCATCAGTTCCACTCTGATGAAAGACCAGGAAGAAAGGCTTCTCGTTGAGTTAAAGAAACATAAGAAAGCCATTGGGTACAAAATAACTGACCTGACAGGTATAAACCCAGCCCTATGCATGCATAGACTGCCCATGGTAGAAGAATTCAAGCCTTCAAGAGAGCACCAGACAAAGCTTTACCCCAATCTTAAAGAGGTGGTTCGCCTCGAGGTCTCAAACTTCTGAAAGCCGGTATTATCTACCCAATTTCATATTCCCAATGGGTTAGCCCTGTCCAAGTGGTCCCCAAAAAGGGAGGAACCACTGTCGTGTTAAATGATAAAAATGAGCTAGTGCCCACGAGGAATGTCACGGGGTGGAGAATGTGTATCGACGACAAGAAACTAAACAAAGCAACAAGAAAAGATCACTACCCTCTACCTTTTCTTGACGAAGTCCTCGAATGCCTATCCCATCAAAAGTTCTTCTGTTACCTCGATGGTTATTCCAGGTTCTATCAAATCCCTATACACCCAGAAGACCAAGAAAAAACAACTTTTACTTGTCCCTTTGGAACCTACGCTTTCAGAAGAATGCCTTTCGGGCTGTGCAACACACCTGCTACCTTCCAAAGGTGCATGGCTGCTATTTTTGCAGGGTTAACCGAGTCCATAATGGAAGTATTCATGGACGACTTTTTAGTCTACGGAGATTCTTTTGACAACTGTCTACTCAACCTTGGACAAGTCTTACAAAGATGTGAGGAAACGAACCTTATCCTAAATTGGGGGAAATGCCACTTTATGGTAACTGAAGGTGTCGTCCTCGGACATAGAGTGAGTGAAAGAGGGATTGAGGTAGACAAGGCAAAAATTGATGTCATCTCAAAACTGTCACCACCAAAGGACGTAAAAAGAGTACGAGAATTCTTGGTTCATGCTGGGTTTTATCGAAGATTCATTAAAGATTTCTCAAAAGTAGCGAAACCCATGACCCACTTATTGACCAAGGACACCGAGTTCAATTTTGACCAAGAATGCTTACAAAGCTTCACAACCTTAAAGAACGCTCCAGTCTCTGCGCCCATTCTGAGAGCACCTGACTGGTCACAACCATTTGAAATAATGTGTGACACTAGAGACAATGCTATAGGAGCGGTGTTAGGGCAAAGAATTGACAAAAAGCCTTATGTAATATACTATGCATCCAAGACACTTGATGAAGCACAAAAGAACTACACCACTACAGAAAAGGAGTTCTTAGCTATCATCTATGCATTCGAGAAATTCCACTCCTACCTGATCAGATCAAAGGTCATAGTCTACACTGACCACTCTGCCATACGATATCTAATTCAGAAGCAAGACGCGAAACCCAGACTCATCCGCTGGGTGTTGATGCTTCAGGAATTTGATTTGGAAATCAAAGACAAAAGCGGAGTGGAAAACATCGTCGCTGATCATCTCAGCCGCATTGAAGTTGAGGATGATGATAAAGTACCTATCCGAGACTCCCTCCCTGACGACCAGCTTATGAAAATTACCACCAGATTCCCCTGGTATGCCGACATAGTGAACTATCTGGCCACAGGAATCATTCACCCCTCCGCCTCTCACCACGACAAAAAGAAATTCCTCCATGATGTTAAGCAATACTACTGGGATGAACCTTATCTCTTTCGTCTATGTGCAGACGGACTTTTCCAGTGCTGCATACCAGAAGAGCAAATTACTCCTGTCTTAGCACATTGTCATTCCGGCCCCATTGGGGGACACATGAGTTTGAAAAAGACCACTCTGAAAGTTCTACAAACGGGTTTCTTTTGGCCAACAATAGCAAGAGAATCCCATGATTTTGTAAGGTCATGCAATAAATGTCAACTTTCTGGCGGTATAACTAAAAGGAATGAAATGCCTGTCACTATGTGGCAACAAATCGAACTTTTCGATGTTTGGGGAATAGACTACATGGATTCCTTCCCCTTTTCATATGGATTTTCTTACATACTGGTCACTGTGGATTATGTTTCAAAATGGGTAGAAGTTATACCCACAGTTTCCAGCAATTCAAAACCAGTCATTAAGATGTTAAAAGACATCATTTTCCCCAGATTCGGAGTCCCCCGAATAGTCATATCCGACGGAGGGACCCATTTTCAGGAAAGAAGCTTCGAAGCCCTCCTAAAAAAATATGGAGTCAACCATAAGGTCACCACACCTTATCATCCACAAACTAGCGGCCAAGTCGAAGTTTCGAACAGACAACTAAAAGCAATTTTAGAGAAAACTGTCAATAGACATCGTACCGACTGGTCCACAAAGCTTCCCGATGCCCTCTGGGCCTACCGCACGGCTTATAAAACACTGATTGGAACAACCTTGTTCCATCTGGTATATGGGAAATCATGTCATCTACCAGTTGAACTGGAACATAAGGCCTGGTGGGCCATTAAACAATTGAACTTTGACTTTAAAAGCATTGGCAAATATAGACAACTCCAGTTGCAAGAACTTGAGGAGCTCAGAATGACTGCATACCAAAGTGCCAGGATCTACAAAGAACAAACCAAGATGTGGCACGATGGTCATCTCAAAAGAAAAGACATCTCTATTGGAGACAAAGTCCTTCTTTTCAACTCTAGACTCAAAATGTTCCCCGGGAAACTTCGTACAAAGTGGTCCGGCCCTTTTACCATCAAACACATATATCCGACTGGAGCCATCATAATTGTTGATGATAATGGAGGAGAAAGGACAGTCAATGGCCACAGAGTGAAGAAATACTATACCCCAGTAGAAAAAATTCCAAGACAAACTATTGAGATCCGAGACCCCACAACATCACCATAAAAAAATCAAAACTTCGTCAAGCCAGCGACGTAAAACCTATGCGCTACTTGGGAGGTAACCCAAGATCTGAGTATCACCGTTTTTATTTTTTCTCCTCCATTTTTATTAAGATAAATTATATTAATGTTACTAATCAGCACTTACACCCAAACCCTAACTCACGACATCCCCATTAGATCATGGATGCATAATGTGAAGCATCACCATCACATTCCATAGTATTCTCAAGTATGATCCCACACATAAATCAAGGTGTAACCATCAAGTTATAGCATACTAGGGTTTCAACAACAATAAGAGAGCATGCCATGATTGTATTAGTCATTCAAGGACTATTCATACCCAAGTACCATTATTTAGTTATATTAAATCTAGGTATAACTAGCTATACCTCATTAGGGTTACCCATTAAATCATTATGGTGATTATAAATTATAATCATATGAGGGCAAGTGTAAGACTGCAAGTTTAAGGCATTGAACCATCAAATTCTCATCATTTGAATCATAACATTGCACTACGCGCTTCAGCCAAAATAATGGGAATATTAAGGCATCTTCTAACCATGAAATGTTGAAAAGGTAAAGCCATTGGTCGTTTACATAAGTAAACACCTTGAATGAATCATCTATGATGTTATTGAGTTGTGATCTATAAAATTCACCACATTTAACCCTAGACATCCTTTTATTAACAACAATAAGGATTTTGTTGAGAGTAGGGTAAAATCCACAATCGACTATTCATTTAAAACAAGCCATCCATTGTCAACAAGTAAGCTCTTTAAGTTGATCATATAAAGGAAACCATATAAATCACATTATTAGGACCAACATATTACATTATCCATTATTCCACTTTATTGGAAGAATAAACATTAGATCTTGGTCATTGGGTCAAGTTCATATGTTAAAACCATCAATTACAGTATAGGTCTGACCATTGCATCAAGTGACCCAAGAAACCATTGGTCTAAGGCTTAATTGATGCTACAAATATATGATTAACTCACCATAGGTTTTTGAGACTTGATCCACCATCATTAGTGACCATTACATCACCATAGGTTGTTATATCAACACCATATTCATTAATCTACATCAAATATCAAACTAATATCACCATTGATTGATAGCATCATTAGGGCACTTAGTTGTTAATCACTAGGCTTCTAATTAGGCCAACACCTGACCTAAGGGGTGAACATAAGTTGACACCCTTGGTCACCACCATCATTTGTCATGAAGACAACACCATCGGTTGTTGCACTGGTACCACGATAGAGTCATGTGTTTATAGAAGAATCAGCTTTAAACGCTAATATTGACCATTGGTTGATAGGTGCTTAGCACCATAGGTTGTCAAACCAACCTGATACAAGTCATATTATACCTTAGGAATAAAGTAAACATGATCATAGGTTCATCTAGAACTGAAATCAGAATAGGGAACATTCTAAAAATTGAAATCCAAGTCAAGCATGGCTTTTTAGTGCATGGATCATCATTTAAAAGCAAGAACATGAGCTCGCAAGCTTATGGTAAGTAATAAATGTGGAGAAAGTTATAAAACTTGCCTCTAATCAGAAGATAAACTCCCAAACAGAAGAAAACATGAGCAGGTAGGGTAGAGAATCCAAGAATAAGCTGTCAACTCGTCCATCTAGCACCTTTCTTCATCAAATGAGCAAACCCTAAGCATAAGGAGCAAGAAAGGTACAATTTTAGAGCTTTAGATCAACTTTTACCAAGGAACAACAAGGTTCCAACCTAGAGAAAGGTAGGAGGAAGGATAAAAAAGAAATAAATGGAGGAAATAAGGGGATTCTTACTCATTTAGGTCAAGATCACTAGAAGGAAGTGTTTTAAACCCTAAAAGGAAGTCAATTGCAACCCTAAATTCTTTTTACAAAAAAGATCCCCTCTTTCTTCTTCCTTGGACAAGAAATTCATAGAAGAACAGAGGGAGAATGGGTATTGTAGAAATAGGGAAGTGGTAGAGAGAAAATGGCTCGTTTGTGTGGTTAGGGATAAGTATATGAAACTTTAAGATAAAGAAAAAGAAAAAGTTGAAGTTCTAGTATATTTCCAAGTGTCCATGGCCTTAAACTATTAAGAATATACAAGAACACACACAAGAAACTCCCCCACCATCCATACATACATGCTTATACCTCATTTCTTGAATTTCCAAGAAAAACAAATAATTGATTAGTTGATAGCTACTAAAGGTAGCTCATCCAATGACACTGGGGAGTGGAATGGAGGGGAGCGGGGGGAGAGGAGAACTCGGTGGCGGCGGCGCGGGCGGCCAAGGCCAACGGGAGGAAGACGGAAACCGATCGTCATGGGGTCATGAAGGGGACATAGGGGCACAAGGAGGTCGTCAGAAGGATCCGGACAAGAGGACGACGAGGAAAGGAGGCGGCGCAGATGCGGGAGTTAGGGTTACGGTTCCACAGGCCGGAATCGAATTCCGTTTCGCAGGGATGCGGGGGACTCAGACCTTCGAAGAGCCCCAGGCCGATCAGTATGATGAAGAGGATCATGTTGCAGACAGATCAGAACTTGAGAACGCCCAAGAGAACAGAACGCCCCTCACTACGGAGATGCAATACGGAGGATACAAACCGTCCTACAGCAACGTCGTGGGCGGAAAAAGTTCAATGCAGGGAAACCACCTAGAGACGTTCTTCCTGGAAAGACTATTTGAAGATAAACTAACCGACGAGGCTGTGGAGTTAACTGATCTGGAAGGAACACCGGCCATCTTTATTGACCCGGACGCCGAGGATGACCTTGCCCGGCCTTGGAAGTATGTCGTGGTCATCAGACTGCTTGGTGCAGATGTGGGGTTTATGACTATGAGGGATCGCATCAAACATCTGTGGAACCCCAGAGGCAGATTCAACATGTACGAACTGGATATGGGCCACTATGTAGTTCAACTCTCTTGTAAAGAGGACTATGAGACTGCTAGAACCGGAGGGCCTTGGAAAATCTTTGGCTGTTGTCTTGCGGTTTGGGATTGGTTCCCTACCTTCAAACCATCTGCGGAAATGCCAAAATACGTTGTGACGTGGGTACGAATCCTAAATCTTCCTCTTCATCTCTATGTATCCACTCTCTTTGAATACATAGGGCTTGCGCTAGGAAGGCTCATAAAGGTGGATAGCCATACAACCTTCAGATCAAGAAGCAAATTTGCCAGGCTGGCAATCGAGATTGATACAACAAAGACTTTGGCCCCTTCGATCTATATCAACGGCGTCGAGTATCCTGTGGAATATGAAGTATCCCCGGATTCCTGTACCACATGTGGTATGCTGGGCCACAATGAGAAATACTGCAGAGCAAAAGAGTCAAGGCTAAATGGTGAGGAGCGACCCAAAAACAAAGACCAGAACCGAGTGAAGGATAGTACTGGAGACGATTGGCAGCAACCGAAAAGTAGGACCAACAGGCATAGAAGGCATACCAGACAAACGAGGCAATTAGACAAACCCCACAGCGACATGACCACTGGTAATAGGTTTGCTAACCTTGATGAGCAGGAAGATTTGGAACCAACTGAGAACGGCCTGAGGGACACTGGAAAAGAAAAACTAAGCTACGGAGGCCAGAATATGGGCAGTGAGAAGCCAACTAAGGAATGGCGGCCAAAGAAATCCTTTGCTACAGCTGACAGCAAAAGAGAAGCGTTAAAGGACATAACCAACACTGGCCAAGGGATCGCTGAGAAGGAAGCAGAGAGCAGAAATGTTTCAAAATAGCAGCACACAGTAGTGAACCCAGAAGTGGACGAGGTCATACAGGTGATGGAGGACGACCAAAATGATGAAGACACTATTGTCATGGGCGAGACAGAAGAGAAAGACGCTTCAGATGTCACACACACGAGTAGAAACAACACAGAAGAAACAAGTGTAAATAACGAGGCTGCAGCAGCTCTGCGCAACCAGGATACCATGGAGGAAGATGCAGGTCCACCTAGAAACGAAGATGATAACACTGACGGCAAGAGAAACGCGACACTAGACAGCACATTCTCACCTCTTCCACGGGGAAGGAAGATAAAGGGCACCGGAACCAAAATGAAGAAGGCAAGAGTAGCACCACCGTACGAGCACAGAAGACGGAGCCTGCGCCTAAATGCCCAAAGCGCAACTGAGGCACCTGAAGAAGGCAATGACGAGTCGCTTAAGGAGAAAGAGACCACATGCAGTTGCCAGGCTGCGTAAGACCTCCCTACCCCTCTAATTCCTTCTGTGATGGTAGACGTTCTCTGCTGGAATACAAGAGGCATTGGGAGTGACAACCGATGCCGAAACTTAAAAGAATTGCTGGTTATACACAAACCAAAAATTGTTGCCATTCTGGAACCCAGGATCAGCGCCGATAAAGCCACTCACACAATACAACGGCTGGGTTTCACGCACTCTCACCGTGTTGAAGCGAGGGGGTTCTCCGGAGGCATTTGGATTTGTTGGAATGCTAATCAATGCCTTGTGGAAATTATAAACAGCCACCGACAGTTCATCTCATGCAAAGTGAACAATCAATGCCACATAACCTTTGTCTATGCAAGCCCTCAGATTAGAATGAGACAGCTTATATGGAAACACATTATCCACATGGGGAATCATTTCAAGTCCGCTTGGCTCACGCTTGGAGATTTCAATACGATCAGCGACCCAATAGAAAAAAGCGGCAGTACCTACTTCAACAGCTCTGAAGCTGCGCTATTCCAGCACACCATGATGGAAGCGGACCTCAGTGATCTGGGTTTCTCGGGCATGAGGTTCACCTACAGGCATGGGCTCCTGCAGGAGAGACTAGATAGATCCCTTGCTAATAGTGCTTTCATCAATGACTACCCTAACGCGGTGGTTGAGCATCTCCCACGCTTGGGCTCGGACCATTGTCCCCTACTGGTACGTTTTCGTCCACGTCAAAAACACATCCCCCGCTTCATTACCAGAGCTTCGTGGCAAGAGACACAAAACTTTAAGCCAATGCTTGCTAGCGTCTGGAATGCGAACCTCAACTTCAACGAGGCCCTTAAGGAAGCTCAAGGCCCTATTGCGGAGTGGGATAGAAACACCAACCGTGAGAAAAGGAAGAGAAAGGATCGTCTTATCAGAAACATAAATCGGCTCCAAACAGACCTGGCAAACCAATACAGTGAAGTCTCGGACGCACTGTGCCTGGACTTCCAAACGGAGCTGGATGGCATACTGAAAGCCGAGGAAGAGGACCTGAAACACAGGTGCCACATTAACTGGATTAAAGAGGGTGACAAAAATACTAGATACTATCAGAATTACATCAATCAGAGGCAAAGGAAGAACACCATCACCATCTTGAAGAATGAACATGGTGATTGGGTTACTCAGGAATCCGATATTATGGAGCTCGTCTCTAAACATTTTGAAAAGGTGCTCACAGCTCCCACTGTTCATAGCCGACCGGAACATACTGAGTGCCCTGGTTCCTTTGAAGTCCCCTCCGCGGAACAGATTGCTAAGATGGGAGCACAGCCCACCTACGCTGAAGTAAAAGCCATCGCGATGTCCCTGGATCCCGTGAAGGCAGCCGGACCAGACGGGGTAAATGGGACCTTCGTTCAAAAGAACTGGAATGTTGTAGGCAGCAGCATCGTCAAGACGGTTCAGGAGGCAATAACCAACCGATTTATTCCAGATGACCTTTGCAACTCAACCATCGTCCTCATACCCAAAATCCCTATACCAGAAAGATGCGAACACCTTAGACCCATCTCTATGAACAACATGGCCATGAAGATCATCTCAAAACTGGTAGTCGAACGGCTGAAGCCGCATATATCCAGCTGGATTTCCCAATCCCAAAGCAGCTTCATACCCGGACGGTCCATCACTGACAACATTGCGCTTGTCCAGGAGCTCATACACTGTATGAAGAGGAAGAAAGGCGCGAAGACCATGGCGATAAAGGTGGACCTCACAAAAGCATACGACCAAATGTCGTGGGGTTTCATTGAGGATACAATCCAACGCACTGGTATACCACCAAACATTGCAGGCTACATTATGTCCTCCATCACCAAAGGCAATACGAGAATTGCGTGGAATGGCAAAACGTCCACACCCTTTAAAGCGAGCAGGGGCCTTAGACAGGGAGACCCCCTCTCTCCTTACATCTTTGTACTATGCCTAGAGAGGCTTACCCAGTTGATACATCAGAAAGTAAATGAGGGCAGCTGGAAACCAGTGAAGATGGGCGCTAAGGGACCTAAGGTCTCACACGTCTGCTTTGCAGATGATTTAATTTTGTTTGCACAGGCCGGTGTTCCCCAGATCAAAACTATAAAGGAATGCTTCCGCATATTTGGTAAAGCTTCTGGCCAGGCCGTCTCTATCACAAAGACAAGGATCTTCTTCTCCGCCAGTGTTGATCGATCCCTCAAAAAACGGATTAGCGAGCTCAGCGGCTACCAGAGCACCACAGATTTAGGCAAGTATCTTGGTGTGCCGATTATACACCATAGAGTCAATAAACACACCTACAGTGAGATTCTTAAGAAAGTAGATGGAAGGATCTCGGCTTGGTCCGCCAGGAGTCTCTCCTTCGCAGGAAGGATCTGCCTCGCCAAAGAGACGCTTGCAGCCATGCCTACGTATGCTATGCAGACAGCTGTGCTACCTCTCAAACTTTGTGACAGAATTGATGGATCCATTAGAAGGTTTATTTGGGGCGGAAACCACAAAGCTCACCCTCTAGCGCTTGTCGCCTGGGACAAAATCACCTGCCACAAGAGTGAAGGCGGCCTGGGCTTGAAAACCATGAGGGACTGGAACTTAGCCCTGCTATACAAGCACGCCTGGGGTCTTAGCAGCAACCGTGACTCAACCTGGAACAAGGGCATGAGACAACGCTACCTCAGCAGCTGCACCGGGAAGAAGTACAACGTATCAAGATTGGGTCACGCGGCCATTGCTGGTAGGGCTTTCATCGAAGATAACACATGCATAATTCCCATGAATGGCCACGATACGAATGTTTGGACGGACAGGTGGTGGAGGAATGGACCCATACTAAAGGATCATACACTCAAACAAATTCCCGATGAGCTCATGGATCTGAAGGTGGCAAGCATGATCAACCTCAATGGTGATTGGGATACAGGTTTTCTTGAGGAATGGCTTCCGCGCCAGATTGTGGACGAAATCAAACGACTCACACCACCGTCGGATATGAACGGAAATGATATCAGAGTATGGACCCATACCAGAAGTGGGCAATACACCACGAAATCAGCCTACAACCGTCTTAGAGAGGGAAAAGGAACCAAGGTTGCAGGCAAGTGGACAACTCTGTGGAGCAAGAAGGTGTCGGCTCGCATCAAAACCTTTATCTGGCTTATGATGCACGAGGCACTTCTCACAAACAACAGAAGGGCACAACGCAAAATGACGAATGATCATATGTGTCACAGATGTCAAGAGGAGGAGGAGACAATCTTACATGCTATACAAGATTGCAAGCATGCCAGAAATGTCTGGAACATAGTGTTAACCGGCGGGATATATCAGCAGTTTACAAACTCTAAAAATATCAAGCAGTGGGTGTATCAACACATACATGAAGATAATGATGCCGCAATCACCTTCCTAGTAACATGCTGGCACATATGGAATACTAGGAACAAAGAGGCCTTCGAGAACAGACGCCCTCATCTTATGCAGCAAGTGCGATACATACGCAGTGAAGTTAGGGCCCAACTAGCTGCTTGGGCTGAAACCAACTCTGTAGTAGAAACCCGAAGCACTGAAGAAAGCAGATGGAAGAGACCAGGTCCACAAAGCTTAAAGATAAATACTGACGCAGCAGTGAAAAAATAGAATGCAGCCTGTGCAATGGTCATTAGAGATGAGCTTGGCCGGTGGGCAGGAGGAGCAACCATGTCCTTACATTCAGGGGATGTGGTTGAAGCTGAACTTGAGGGGATCAGGCTTGCTGTTGAAACAGCAGTAGTGAATGATTGGGGCACAGTATGCATCGAGTCTGATTCCCAGATAGCCGTCAATATGATACATCAGCAGGAATGGAACAACCCTAGATACGCGCGACAGCTACGGAGAATCCAGACCCTTCTGAAACCTAGTTGGAGTGTAACGCATATCAGAAGAGATGCCAATGAGGTGGCTGATGCCTTAGCGAAACTGCTCTTAAAAACCCCATGGCATACACTACGTATGTCCACCCCCCTAGGGAGGTCCATGACCTCATCATTAGGGATACTTGTAATGGTAGTAGTACTACCATGTTTCCATTTTCCAGCTTAATTAGTGAGTGTAGCTCGAATTTGGTTTTTGCTCGCATGGGGAGGGCGGGATGAATAAGATTGCCTCCCGACTTATCTAAAAAAAAAAAAAGGTAGCTCATCCATGAAGGGGTAAACCCTAAAATACCCTTAGAGAAAACACCTTCAAACCAAGATTTAAATAGGTTCCCCATGGCTCAAAAATCTCAAGAATGATGATAGAATATCCAAGGAACATAACGAAAGTGATAAATTTCAAAGAAAATGTCTCAATTAGGTAAATTGCAAAAAAGGTCAACATGTACATAAAATTGCAGAACTTGCTCAAATAGTGTCAAAATTGGACCAAAT
Organism: Alisma plantago-aquatica; assembly: GCA_963693085.1. Taxonomy (NCBI): domain Eukaryota; kingdom Viridiplantae; phylum Streptophyta; class Magnoliopsida; order Alismatales; family Alismataceae; genus Alisma; species Alisma plantago-aquatica. The sequence goes on along the minus strand of OY856413.1, from coordinate 516,644,529 downwards.
TTGAAACTTAAGCTTGTATTATTATTTCAAAGCATATAAAAAGGTTATATTAGGGTTAAAAATACTTAGGGTAATCCTTCCTCCAAGTATCAGTCACCTTAGTACCCAAGAAAAAGATGTTTAGGGTAAACTCAGAGACTTGGAGTTTCTTCCCAGCTCTCAAGGAAGTAAGGACTACTTCAGCATTAGGCGAGGGTATGAGAGTGTCATAATTCCATTTCAAGTTAGCATATAATTCATGAATGGCTTCTGTTCTTGTGAAGAAATTGTGGTAGCATGCATGTTCAACACTCAAGGTAGAGAGGTGTTGGTTGTATAGCAACTCAGCTACTTGATCGATAACCCTTTGTCTACATGGGGTTGTCTTAAAAAGGGCATGAAAAGGAAAGGGGTTCCTAAGATGTAGCACCTTATACCTATTTAGAGCATCATTGGATACAAAGAAGGTATCGTCAAAGGGTATAAGGCATGAGTTGGAGGAGGAGGATGGTGCTTTGAATGGGGTGGCTCTCTTTCTCCTATTTGACGCCATGGAGATGAAAAGAGAAGGATTGAAAGAACAAAAATGATGGAAACACTACAAAAAACTATCCACACACCTTGGGTTTATGGGAAAGAGGTCAAGGAAGGTCGAACTAGGCCAAGGGAGAGGAAGGTCGGAGCTGGGGTTGAGAGCTTGAGGGAGCTAGCTGTTGGATCGATCGATTTTTCTCTAGTTGAGAGGGAGAAAAGTCAGCTGAACCTAACTTATGTTTGCTCCAGTCCGACCATCAATCAAGTTCTGTGACTCAAAAACTCAACCGATTGTCTCTTTAGAAAAGCTCTCAGCCACTGATCTATCGAGTTGGCAACTCGGTCGATGGTCCACTTGAACCAACTTTAGAAATTTCAATTTCTAGCCATTAGAGTGCTAATTAAATTTATTATTCAAGTCCATATTGCATTTTGAACATACTTAGGTACATATCACTCATCATTGGGTACTATTTTGTGATAAAAAAGCACTTGCAAAAAATACCCAAAATAAGAGAAAAAACAAGGTAAAATGAACACGAAAAACTAATTTTAGCATATTAGCAAGCAAGGGTGATTAAAACACAAGCATAGCATATATGGCAGATGACAACTATCTAGAAGGCATTTCAGATTCATTCAAGGTAATTATGAGTTGTTTAGATCTAATACAATTAAATTTCTCTCGAGCTAGAGGTTTAGTGAAAATGTTTGCCAACTGATTTTCTATGCCCACATGTGTGATATAGATATCCTTTTTGGCAATATGATCACAAAGAAAATGATGAAAAACCTCAATATGCTTAGCTTTACTATGCAATTTAGGATTGTAAGACATATTAGTTGCTCTAGTATTATCACAATAGATAGGAGAAGCATCAAAATGAATGTTAAAGCCATGGAGCATTTGTTTCATCCATAGGACCTAGGCACAACAACTCCCAGTTGTAATGTATTCAACCTCGGTAGTTGATAATGCCATTGTTCTCTATTTCTTGGAGAACCAAGACACCAAGCATGGTCCTAGGAGAAAGCAAGTGCCACTTTTGGAATTTCTATCAATCAAGCATCCTGCCTAATCTGCATCACTATAAGTCATAAGAGTAATGTACCTTGACTTGGGATACCATAGTCCAAAATTTGAAGTTTTGGCTAAGTACCTTAAAATCCTCTTAACAGTTATAAGATGGAATTTCTTGGGATTTGATTGAAGTTGAGCACACAAGACAACACTAAATATTATATCAGATCTAGAGGCATTTAAATAAAGTAAACTTCCAATCATACCTATATAGTAATTCTCATCTATCTTCTCACCTTCTTCATCTTTATCAAGTTTGATAGTGTTTGACATGGGTGTGTCCATCACTTTGGTGTTCTCCATCCCATAGCGCTTAAGTATCTCACTTGTGTACTTGCCTTGGTTGATGAAGTTCCTATCTTTTATTTGCTTGATTTGAAAGTTGAGGAAGAATGTAAGCTCACCCATCATGCTCATCTCGAACTCACTCTGCATAAGATCAATAAACTCCTTGCAAAGATCAATATTAGTTCCACCACAAATGATACCATCAACCTATATTTGAATGATACAAAATTGTTAGAATTTTGCTTTAGAAACAAGGTAGAATCTAATTTACCCATGATATAGATAAAAGTTCTTTAATTTCTCATACCAAGCTCGAGGTGCTTTTTTGAGTCCATAGAGAGCTTTTTGCAACAAATAAACATGGTTAGGTAAACAATCATGTTGAAATTCTGGGGGTTGGTCAACATACACTTCCTCCTCAATTGTACCACTCAAAAACACACTTTTAATATCCATTTGATAAAGAAGAAAGTTTTTATAATTGGAAAAAGCAAGCAACATACGAATGGACTCAAGTCTAGCTTTAGGTTCATATGTTACATCAAAATCTATACCTTCCTGTTGATTGTAGCCTTGAGCCACTAACCTTGGTTTGTTCCTTATGACTTTGTTGCTTTCATCTAGCTTATTGTACTAGATCCACTTGGTGGCAATGATCTTTCTATCACTTGGTCTTTGCACTAGGGTCCATACTTTGTTCTTTTCAAATTTCTCCAACTCTCTTGCATGGCTAGGATCCATTCATCATCCCCAAGAGCTTCTTTGTCGTTATTTGCCTTGAGTTGTGAGATGAAGGTAATGTTGGCTTGTTCTTTGTTGAAGGCAGGCCACATCTTCACTATTTCAAATGGTCACCTAATATCATCTCTTTTTTATGATTCTTTGCAAATTGGGGGGTGGATCCTTCTTCTCTTCATTTTTTTCTTCTTCTTGAATGATCACTTCTTTTCCCTTTTGGGTGATGTTGAGTTTTTTTAGAATAGGAATTACCTTACCTACAACATCATCATTTGGAACCATATATTTGGCAATAGAGGGGTTAGTCTCAGTAAAGTTAACATTAATGGATTGTTCTACTTTAGCGAGATCAAAATTAAATACTTTATAAGCCTTTCCAGTAGTGCTACAGCCAAGAAAGAAAGCCTTGCAAGATTTCAGATCAAACTTTTCAAGAGAATATTTCATATTCAAAACAAAACAAGGACATTTGAAAACATGGAAATACTTAATAGAAGGCTTCCTACCATGCCATAGCTCATAGGGGGTTTTCTTCAAACTAGGATGTGTAAAAACCCGATTTTGCACAAACATGAGGTACTTACAGCTTCAGCCCAAAACTTCTTTGGAGTATCATACTCGAAGAGCATGGTCCTAGACACCACTTGTAGTGACCTATTCTTCCTCTCTACAACCCCATTTTATTGATGTGTTCAAGGTGAAGAGAAGTTATGTGCATATCCAAATTCTTCACAAAAGTGTTAAAAAAGATCATTTTCAAATTCTCCCCCATGATCACTACGGATGGAAACAATACGACAATAAGCTTCATTCTCAATGTTTTTACAAAAACTAGAGAAAACACTAAGCGTATCACTCTTGGAAATGAGAAAGAAGGTCCAATTATATCTAGAGAAATCATCGACAATAACAAGGCAATACTTGGAGCCACAAAGCAATTGAGTTCTCATTGGTCCAAATAGACTAATGTGAAGAAGTTTAAGAGCTCTCTTAGCACTAAGGAATACTTTAAATTTGAAGGAGAACTTGGTTTTCTTTCATTGGGTACAAGTTTGGCATTCCTCATCCTTTTTACAATCTAGTTTGGGAAGCCCCTTGATCAAATCCTTTTTTCTCAACTTCTTCAATTTATGCATATTTACATGACCAAGATGACGATACCAAAGTGAAATATCATTCGAGTTGACTACTAAGAATCTACCAACAACATGCTTAATAGGGTCAAGCATAATTACATAAAAATTACCACTTCTAGTTCCCTTATATATAACTTGATAGGTGAGGGAATCTAGAATCAAGCATTCAAACAAAGTAAATAGCAAAAGGTAACCATTATCACATAATTGACTTACACTTATTATATTGTGATGTAGGCCGTCAGCAAAGAGAACATTCTTGATACACAAGGATTCACCTACATCACCCTGACCTTTTACCTTACCTTTCTTATTGTCCCCAAAGGTAACTAAACCTCCTTTATTCTTAGTGAAGTTGTTGAATGGCTTATATCACTTGCATATACTTAGTACAACCACTATCAACAATCCATCTACCTTTTTCCTCCAAGACAGGAGAGTGCCAGTTCCCAACTCAAACTTTGTGATCTAGAGTTAGCTTGGGGACCCATCTCATCTTTGGGTTGGTCTCCTTAAGCTTGTAAGGACAATTAGTAGAGTAATGATCATCACATTCGTAATGAGAACAAATCATAGGGTTCTTAGTGCCAAAAGAATCTCCAATGAAAAAGTAGGTTTCCTTACTCTTTTTGTTACCATTGGCTTTGTTCTTGCCCTTAGGTTCTCCCCCTACAAATCCCAAACCATTAGTACCACTTTGTTTGGTAGAATGGTCAAGGATTTCATTTAGGGAGTTTTTCCCTTTGAGGAATTTATACAAAGAGGCTCTAAGTCTATGATTGTCATCATTAAGAGATATAATAGTACAAGACAAACTAGCAAGATCATCTCTAGCATGAACAAGGTTGGCTTCTAAATAGAGGGCCTTAGTCAACTAAGAATCTTTCTCAAGAGAAATAGAAGTAACATTATTACTAGGCAAGATAGGTCTAGAAGATAAATCATTAACTTGACCAAGAACCTAGCATTTTCATATTTAAGCAATTGAATTTCCTTAAGATAAACATCCCTCTCATCCCTACGGGCATCAATAATGAGCTTGAATTTGGCATTTTCAATTTTAAGAGTTTTAAGCTCATTTAGGCACTTTTGGTTATCTTCCTTAAGAGTTTCAATGTTCTTAAGGTAAACACCATTCTCTACCTAAACTCCACCATTCTCTACCTCAACTCCATTATATTGGAGCTCAAGATAAAGAATTTAGCCTTTCATGTTATCAATGCTCTCATGATGAGTTTTCTCATTTAGCTCAAGAATCTCAAGTTTAGCATACAAATCGTCAATAATTTTTCCTAACCTTTTTCTTATAGATTTACATTTAGCAAAAGAAGAATGGGTATAAATAAACATATTAATAGGAGTTTCTTTAGATAAATCATGCAATCTTACCTCACTTACCTCACTTTCATCACCAATTTCTTCACTTATAGAGGCCATGAGTGCAAGGTGGAACTGTCCATCTTCTTTATAGCTGGAGCCACTTAAGGATGATTCCTCCCAAGTTGCATGAGCTACATTCTTGTGTCTTTTCTCCTTCTTTTCCTTCCTCTTGTACTTGCTCTCCTTCTTGTACTCTTCCTCCTTCTTGGAGCTTCCCTTGTGGTGTGACTTTCTTGATTGAGGACATTCACTTTTGTAGTGTCCCTTTTGTCCACACATGTAGCATCTAGGAGTAGAGGAGGAGGATTGCATTCCCTTAAAGAGCTTGCCCTTGGTGTAGTTGTCTTCATGCTCACTAGGGCCATCATCTTCACTAGAGGAGGAGGGAGATGTCTAACAAGCAAGTTGTTGTTCAAGGATGGCAACTTCCACTTGAGATTTGAAGACACTGTATTTGATTTTCTGAGCTTCTGTCTCTTCTTGGTTGGCTTCTTCTTCTTGATTGTCAAGCCATGGATCATGAACTTGTAGGTTGCCAATGATCTCTTTGGTTGGGATGTCAGCAAGGATTCTCATTCTTCAATGGAGGTCACCTTTGAATCCCATCTCTTTGGTAGAGTCATCAAGATCTTTGAGTTGATTACACCTCTATCCAAAGTATTGCCCAAAGTCTCTAGGCCATTGATAATGTTGTTGAGCCTAGAGTAAATCTCCAAATTCCCTTCTTTCTTCCCCATCTTGAAGTTATCTATAAGGCTGCTCAACATGTATATCTTATCCTCCTTGACTTGCTTTGTGCCCTCATAGGTATTGTATAACTTATCCCAAATATCATAGGCGGTATCCCATGAGGAGATGTTGTTGAACTCCATTGGGGTAAGGGATGTATAGAGGATGCTTATGGCTTTGGCATTGAGCTGGGCTTCTTTTAGTACAACTTCATTCCACGTCGACACAGCTCTAGTTGGCTCCTTGTATGGTGTGACCATCACCTTTCACATATCAAAGTTCATCCCTTGAATGTAGAACTGCATACGCCTCTTCCAATAGAGGAAGTTGGTGTCGTCAAAGATCGGAGGACACATGGAGAAGTCTCCCTCTAGGTTGAGTGAACCAAGGAGGTTGTCACCCATCTTCTTGTCTTGTGGGAGATTGTTGGAGGAGATCCTTGGCTTTGATACCACTTGTTGGATCTAGGGCTATAGATGGAGGGATAAATAGAGCTTCAAAATTCTCATAAGATAAGTTAGAACTTCAAATTATATCATTCAAAACTAGAAGCTTAAAAGAAATTTGAAGTCCTAACTAAGCCAGATAGAAAGGATGAGAGAAATTGAAACATGTACTTGGACACGGTGGTTTAGAGTGGTTCCATAATCCAAACTAGGAGATAGTCAATCCACTACCTAGAGAGGTCAACCTCTGGGACTTTGCAATCTGTATATACTTATATTCAATCCTAAGAGATAGAAGGAGACCACCATACATCCAAGGACTTACCTACTCAAGACAACAGTCTTCCACCTACAAAAGGACTTACCCACTTGATCAAGATGTCTTCACCCTTCAACAAGGACTTACCCACACTTGCATCAAGTCTTTGGCCTTGAAGGAATTACCCACTCTTCATGAATCTTGGTTTTTTCCTTCTCCTTCACCTGGAGAAGATCTTCACCTCTTCTTCAACCTTGAAGAAGAACAACAACAACTTCACCTTCACTCGGAGTAGCTTGCTTCAACCTTTTCTCTTTGAGAAAGGGGGTAGGGAAGATGGAAGGAAATGAGATCTTCACAAGCACATGGAGGTATCTCTCTTACAACTAGCTTAACTCGATCATAATCATGGAATGCTTTGTAAATGAGAGAGAGAAAGGGGCTCAATGAGTTGCAACACACTCAAATATAGCAAGGACTTAGAATAGCATGAATGAGAAAACTTGGAATGAACTCCAAAGGGTCCTATTTATAGTTGGGAGTGTTCACTTGAGTGTGGTATCAATTAAGGGAAAAGTATACCTATTTTCCAAATCTATTTTCACACACAACAACTAACCAATGGTTATAATCACTTTTTTTTGCATTTTCCATACAATACATTCGGTCGAGTTTCAATAAAGATAACTCGACTGATCCACTAAGTGACTGATAACCTCCAATTTTGTGATTTTATCTTAGTAATTTTCTTTAGTTTTCCACACTCTTCCTCAGATATATTAGATAGAATCTCTAACTATTCTCTTTTATTGCAAACATACTGTTAGATTAACTTTTTCCTTTTTACTTACAAAAGACACAAAAAAAGTCACAAAAAGACCCAAACGGTCCCAAGACCACATGGACTCAAACGGTCCCAAGACAGCATGAAGCCAAACGGTCTCAAGACCGCATGGACTCAAATGGTCCCAAGACCGTATGAAGCCAAATGGTCCCAAGACCGCATGGACTCACACGGTCCCAAGACCGCATGAAGCCAAATGGTCCCAAGACCGCATGGACTCACACGGTCCCAAGACCGCATGAAGCCAAACGGTCCCAAGACCGCATAGACTCACACGGTCCCAAGACCGCATGAAGCCAACCGATCTCAAGACCGCATGGTCTCACACGGTCCCAAGACCGCATGGAGTCACACGATCTCAAGACCACATGAGTCCAAACGGTCTCAGAGTCCAAACGGTCTTCAAGACCGTTTGGACCCAAAAACCACCCAAACCGTTTGGACTTCACTTAAAGCCTATAAATAAGACCCGAGGGGTCCTCTCAAAACATCAAGTTTCATACGCCCAGAGGCTGCCTCTACTGCTCCAGAGCTTTTCCAACTTCCATCCTCTGCCCAAAGGCTGCCGGTCTGGGATCCACACTCCATCCTAAAGCTGCTTTCTCTCTCTTCGTCAAAGAAGGTGGGAAGAGGAGACCTCATCATCGAGCAACCTGTGAAGTTTGAAGATCGTCACTCTCTCTCTTTCCAAGGGGTTGAATTTCCTCTCTCCTTTGTGGGGATGATGTTCTCTCTCTCTCTTCTCGCCTCCTTCTTTATCCTAGCTATGAGTGAGTAGTCTCTTTCACTAGGGTGCGGGGAGTAGCCCCGCTACCTATGTTTTCATTTCATGTAATGTAATCCATAGTTTGCAATATAGAGATGCTTTCTTTTCAGTTCAACATCAATCGTTTAATGAATGCTTGTTGCTTGATCACCAACTTGTGTTATCTCTTATCTTTTAGTATGAATTGTCTATGTTTGTACTATTAGATTCGAATCTCGATTGAATGTTGGTTCTTGATGCATGTATCCACCATGCATCTGTTTCGGTATCTAGGAGTGTTGTTCAATAAGTGGAGTAAACTCACTTCCATCGTTGTACTTTCATATTATGAAATGGAATCAGTTGACGTATGAAAGTACAACCTTGATAAAGTCGAGGAACACACTTTGCGAAGGGAATGATGCAAAGTAGGTGACCATTCATTTGGGGATGGTTGGCGTTGCAACATTCCCACACTTCTCGTAGTTAGTTCTCCGAAAGGAAACTAAATCTACAAAGATACTAACTGTTTAGACTCTTGTTGCAGGTTATGATTTATTTTGCATGTTTTGATCCATGTGTAGTGGTGGTGAAAGCCGATCACATCCTAGTGGTCCCTTATCATTGTTGACATCCTTAAATTTACTTTTTGCTTTACTTTACTTGCTCTTAGTTTAAAAACAACCAAACCAACCTTTTGATCTAAGTACCTACTATTAAGAGATTAAGTGAAATTCTAACGTTTTTCATCTTGTTGCTCCCAACAAGACCGTTGTCCCGTGGATTCGACCCTTAACTATACTACGATAAGACTTCCACGTATCTTAGCATATGTGGGTGGAGTTCTCAATCTAGTATAAGCAAGGCTAAACTTAAAGACTTACCATCTTTAGGATTTTTAGTGGTGCACGCAATTCCACGTGAGTGGTAGCTCCATCAAAAATTGGCATCGTTGTCGGGGACAATGGAACATTTTTATTTCATTTAGTATCTTGCTAATTGGTTAGGTTTTTACACTTTCCTTTAATCATTAGTCCATATCTTCTTAAGTTCATCATATCTTTGGCATCATCTAAAAGGTGTGTTCTTTTCTCTACTCAGGTAGAAAATGTGTATGCCATCATCACATAACCTTAGATTCTCCCCTGATCCAGAGTACGACTCTAAGGTAGAGAGAAGCTTCCACCGCCACATCAGACTTAACCGTCAAAGAGCCAGGAAAATGGCTGAAGATCAACACCAAGCTGCACTAGTCATGGAAAGGGTCAATTCTGCCATAGCCGCTCAAAGAGCACAACTCATCGCTGACACCTGTGCTTAGATTCAAGCAGATATCTGAGCGGAAGAACAGGCCCACATCTGAGCTGAAAACGAAGCAGCTAACCAAGCTACCCAGTTAGATCTAAGGAACAAGCAATTGAGGGATTATGCTATCCCTAAGAACTACGAAGACAATCATCCAGTTTGGCCTCCGATCATCAACATACCCAACTTCGAGATCCGGACACAATGGATTCAGATCATGCAGGACATCTCATTCTCTGGAGGTTCTGGAGATGACTGTATGGATCACTTGAAGAGGTTCAAGGCACTTTGTCGACTGGTTCCACAGGCCGGAGTTGCTTTCGACGCAATAATTCTACATCTTTTCCACTTCACTCTATCAGGAAGAGCTTTGAGCTGGTACAATTCTCTTGATAGGGAGCCAATAATCACCACATGGGCTCCCTTGGAAGAAAAGTTCCTGGAGAAGTTCTTCCCCCCTTCATTAACTTACGAAATTAGGGGGCAGATTAACCACTTCGCCCAACTCCCTGGAGAATCACTCGCAGAAGCTTGGGAAAGGTTCAAAGAGCTTCTAAGAAAGTGTCCTCATCATGGTATCTCCCAAAATCAATTAATAGAAACATTCTATAGGGGAGTGAATGATGACATCAAGCAATTTCTGGATTCCTCATCTGGAGGAAATTTTATGAGAAAGAACTACGAGGATGCCTGGAAAATCATCACACTTGGAGATGAGAATCAATCCAATTGGGGACAATCATCTGGCAAGGGAATCCTCAAAGTTCATAAAACTAAGGAATCAATGGAAATGAAGGCTATTGCTGAAGCCTTAAAGACCATAGCTCATAAACAACATGCTCTTGAAACTTCGCTCGGAGAATTCGATAAGAAGAAAAACCCTCCAATTCAACAGGTTAAAGCTGCCACAGGGACCTGTGAAGCATGTCACACATCCGATCACCCAACTCTATCATGCGGTCTGCTTTACAATGTGATGATGGATATGCACCCACCACAACAACAGTACGAACCAATCATTGAACAAACTGAAGAGCAAATGCCCGAACAAGTTAATTCCATTCACTCCATACCTGGACAAGTTTACTATAATCCTAATCAACCAAGAAACCAACCAGGTTTTCAATATGGGAATCCTGCAGGGACTGCCAACCCGCAACACCACACACAAGTCGGATCCTCCAATAGGTTGCCACTTTGATTCCAAACCAACTTTAATCAAAATCAAGGGAACCACAGAAATAACTTCCCACGATCCAACTATCCTAGAAACCCCTCCACCTACTATCAATATACCCATCCTCCTCTACACCCACAACTGCACCCTTAGTTGCAGCAACCTCAGTTAGCAACGCCTCCGCAACAACCACATCAAGGACAACAACAACTCACTCAGAAAAATGCTCCCTCCCATCCAGCGGACGAGATGACTTTGATAAGGCAGATGCTACAGTCCCAACAAACCATGCTCGCTAATCAGCAAGCTTAGCAGAAGGCGGTGGAGGCTCAACTAGCACAAATTGTTGCGCAACTGAAGCCACCAGCAGGCACTTTTGCAGGACAACCTGAGTCGAACCCTAGAAACGAACAGAATAGACCTGAACAGTTGAATGTCGTTACTACAAGATGTGGACGTACCCTCCACGAAACTACACGAATCGCTCTTGATTATGATGATACACTTATCCTTATGCCAAATGCAAACCCAAACCTAGGAACTAAGAAGACCGCAGAGAATGCAAGAGGCGAAGAAAAAGAACAAGCTTCCAAAGAGCTAGAAATTCCGCAGTATAAACCAAGGATACCATACCCGGGAAGATTGAGAGAGACTAAAATGGACACTAGGTTCCAAAGATTTAAAGAGGCGATGAAGAAACTCTATATCGACATCCCGCTCCTCGATGCTCTCTCTGAAGTACCGGCTTGGGATAAATATCTAAAAACTCTGTTATCAAGGAAATACACTACTGAAGAACAAGAAACCGTCAAACTAGCTCAAACCACCTCCGATATCATCCTTAATAAAATGCCAAAGAAAAAGAAGGACCCTGGTTCCTTCGGTATTCAGTGTTGTATTGGAAATGCCTCAATCAAAAAGGGATTAGCTGACTTAGGGGCTAGCATATCAATTATGCCCTACTCCATGTGTAAACGATTAGGGTTCACTGACTTGCTGCCCACAACGATGACAATTCAGTTAGCTGACTCCACTATCACTGCACCTCTAGGAATTATCAAGGATATTCCAGTCAGAATAGGCAAAGATGCCTATGTCCCATGCGATTTCGTTATTATGGATATCAAGGAGGATCTGAGATACCCAATAATATTTGGCAGACCTTTCCTTGCCACAGCCAGGGCGCTTATTGATGTTGAAGCTGGCATGATCATCTTAAGACTGGGAAAAGAAGCAATTCAATTATGAGTTCTCAATAGCATGAAAGGTCCCAACATTCAAGAGGAGGTTTTTCTCTTAGATGCAATCCACCAAATGTCGCAATTGGAAATATCCGAGCCATACGATGAGTTAGAGAATGTTCTGACTAATCCAGAAGTCGAATTTTCAGCAAATGAATTGGTTCAACAATGTTTGCAACACTTAGAGAAAGCTGAAGAAGCGTCGACAACCACCTTTGAGGAGCTCAAATATGTCACCATTTTAGAAGCAACAGAAGAACCCAAGGCCCCCGAGATGAAGACTCTACCATCGGGACTTAAACACGTCTTCTTGGACAAAGAAAAATTATGTCCAGTCATCATCAGTTCCACCCTGACAGAAAACCAGGAAGAAAGGCTTCTTGTTGAGCTGAAGAAACACAAGAAAGCCATTGGGTACAAAATAACTGACCTTACAGGTATAAACCCAGCTTTATGCATGCATAGACTACCCATGGTCGAAGAATTCAAGCCATCAAGAGAACACCAGAGGAAGTTGAACCCCAATCTAAAAGAAGTAGTTCGCCTTGAAGTTCTCAAACTACTGAAAGCTGGCATAATTTACCCAATCTCAGATTCCCAATGGGTCATCCCCGTCCAAGTGGTCCCCAAAAAGGGAGGAACCACTGTTGTGATAAATGACAAGAATGAGTTAGTACCGACAAGGACTGTGACAGGGTGGAGGATGTGTATCGACTATAGGAAACTAAACAAATCAACGCGAAAAGATCACTACCCTCTTCCCTTTCTCGATGAAGTCCTAGAACGCTTAGCCCATCAGAAATACTTCTGCTATCTAGATGGTTATTCCGGGTTCTACCAAATCCCTATACACCCGGAAGACCAAGAGAAAACTACCTTTACCTGCCCCTTTGGAACCTATGCTTTCAGAAGAATGCCATTCGGGCTCTGCAACGCACCTGCTACATTCCAAAGATGTATGTCTTCTATTTTTGCAGGATTAACAAAATCTATAATGGAGGTGTTCATGGATGATTTTTCAGTTTATGGAGATTCCTTCGATAACTATCTACTCAACCTTGGACAAGTCTTACAACGATGCGAGGAAACGAACCTCATCCTGAATTGGGGAAAATGCCATTTTATGGTAACTGAAGGTGTCGTCCTCGGACATAGAGTAAGCGACAGAGGGATTGAGGAAGACAAGGCAAAAATCGATGTTATCTCGAAGTTGTCACTGCCAAAAGATATAAAAGGAGTATGAGCATTCTTGGGACATGCTGGGTTTTACAGAAGATTCATTAAAGATTTCTCAAAAATAGCAAAACCCATGACCCAACTTCTAACCAAAGACACCGAGTTCAATTTTAATTAAGAATGCTTACAAAGTTTCTCAACTCTGAAAAATTCTTTAATCTCTGCACCCATACTGAGAGCCCTGGATTGGTCACAACCTTTTGAAATCATGTGTGACGCCAGCGATTATGCCATAGGGGCCGTATTAGGACAGATAATCGACAAGAAACCTTATGTAATTTACTACGTATCTAAAATGCTTGATGAAGCACAGAAGAACTACACTACTACAAAAAAGGAGTTCTTAGCTATCATTTATGCGTTTGAAAATTTTCGCTCCTACTTGATTGGAGCCAAGGTCATCGTCTACACTGACCACTCTGCCATACGATATCTAATTCAGAAGCAAGATGCAAAACCCAGACTTATCCGTTGGGTGTTGATGCTTCAAGAATTCGATTTGGAAATCAAAGACAAAAGCGGAGTGGAAAACATCGTCGCCGATCATCTCATCCGTATTGAAGTCGATGATGAAGATAAAGTACCTATCTGAGACTCCCTTCCAGATGACCAACTAATGAAAGTTACCAATGGATTCCCTTGGTATGCCGACATTGTTAATTATCTAGCTATAGGAATCATTCACCCTTCCACCTCTCATCATGACAAAAGGAAATTCCTCCATGATGTAAACCAATACTATTGGGATGAACCTTACTTTTTTCGCCTATGTGCAGACGGACTTTTCCGTCGATGCTTACCCGAAGAAGAAATTATCCTTGTCTTAGAGCATTGCCATTATGGTCCCACGAGGGGACACATGAGTGCGAAGAAAACCACTATAAAAGTTCTGCAATCAGGTTTCTTTTGGCCAACCATAGCAAAAGACTCCCATGATTTTGTAAAATCTTGTAACAAATGTCAATTCTCTGGCAGCATATCTAAAAGGAATGAAATGCCCCTCCCCATGTGGCAAGAGATCGAACTTTTCGACGTGTGGGGGATAGACTACATGGGCCCCTTTCCATCTTCATATGGTTTCTCCTACATTCTGGTTGCAGAAGACTATGTCTCGAAATGGGTCGAAGCTATACCCACAGTAACCAGCGATTCCAAACCTATCATTAAGATGTTTAAAGATATCATTTTTCCCAGATTTGGAGTCCCCCGAACTATCATATCATACGGAGGGACCCACTTTCTGGAACGAAGCTTTGAAGCCCTCTTAAAGAAATACGGAGTTAACCGTAAAGTTGCCACGCCTTACCATCCTCAGACCAGTGGTCAGGTTGAAGTTTCAAATAGACAACTGAAGGCAATCCTAGAAAAAATAGTTAATAGACACCGCACTGACTGGTCCAACAAGCTTCCCGATGCCCTTTGGGCTTACCGAACAGCTTATAAAACACCAATCGGGACAACCCCATTCCGTTTGGTATACGGGAAGTCATGTCATCTTCCAGTAGAACTAGAACATAAGGCGTGGTGGGCCATTAAACAACTCAATTTTGATTTCAAAAGTGCCGGAGAAAACAGACAACTCCAATTGCAAGAGCTTGAGGAGCTCCAAATGACCGCTTATCAAAGTGCCAGGATTTATAAAGAACAAACTAAGATGTGGCACGACGGTCATCTAAAAAGGGAAGACATCGCCATTGGTGACAAAGTACTCCTTTTCAACTCCAAGCTCAAATTGTTCCCTGAAAAACTCCGCACAAAGTGGTCCGGGCCTTTCACCATCAAACATATATACCTGACTGGAGCTGTCATAATTATTGACGATAATGGAGGAGAAAGGACAGTCAATGGCCATCGATTGAAAAAATACTACACTCCAGCAGACAAAATGCCGAGACAGACAATTAAGAGCATAGACGCCACAACATCATTATAACAACATCGAAAGCTCGTCGAGCCAGCGATGTTAAACCCAGACGCTACTTGGGAGGCAACCCAAGATCTTCTGTTTCCTTTAAGTTACCTTAGGATTATCTTATGAAAATATATAATAAAAATTATATAACCAAAACAAATATAAAAATAAAAAACCTAAGCCCTCCCAAACGGTCCTGAAACCGTTTGGAGCCAAATGGTCTTGAAACCATTTGGAGCCAAACGGTCTTGAAACCGTTTGGAGCCAAACGGTCTTGAAACCGTTTGGAGCCAAACGGTCTCAAACTGTTTGACCTGGGGTTTTTGTAAGGTCAGCCCCCGATTCCTATAAATATAACCCCCCTCTCCTTCTTCTTTCTTTCGACTCTCGAGTTTTCTAAAACCCTCGGTGCACTGTTCCATCTCTGCTTCCATTCGCGCACAACCCGCGACCCAGATTCTCCCCTCCGTCGCCCTTCCCGATTCTATGTGTCTTCACGGTGACCACACCTCTATCACCACCTCTCCTCGCATCATCTTCGTCATCTCCGTCGCCGTCGCCCCATCTTCCGCACACCTTCACGACGACCTCGCCACGGCTATCACATCTTTTACACCGTCGTCTTCCTTACCTGCAAACAGCAAGGTAAATGCGCCACCATCGCCAACATCTTCGACTCTTCCGCGACACCCTATTCGTCATCACCGTTCCCCTTATCGCCGCCACCTTCGCTATTGTTGGCCGCTCCCAGACGTTTCACCTTCCAAACGGTCTTCAAACTGTTTGGAACCAAACGGTTTTCGAACCGTTTGGAACCACATTTGGGACCAAACGGTCTTCAAACCGTTTGGGACCAAACAGTCTTCTAAACCGTTTGGGACCAAACGGTCTTCGAACCGTTTGGGACCAAATGGTCTTCTAAACCATTTGGGACCAAACGGTCTTCGAACCGTTTGGGACCAAACGGTCTTCAAACCATTTGGGATGGAACCAAACCATCTTCAAACCGTTTGGAACCAAACGGTCTTCAAAACCGTTTGGTCTTTAAAGCACCATCTGCTTTTCGTTAAAACATGAAAATATATAAACTCATACAAAATCAATCTTTATGCTAACACATGACTTTCCATTTTCAGAAATGGCATCACTAGCTAAGGAAGCCACAGGAACTGTCGACGCTCCATTTTGGACAAAGGAGCAATTGATGGAAGACCAAGCCAAACTCCAAAAGATCCTAGATAACTACAACAAGACTGGAAAGGCCCCACCAAAGGTCAACGTCATAGCAATCTTGTATGAAATTGATCGCATCAACAAATGCCTAGCTGAGGAGCCTGAAGAAGAAGTGGAAGAAATCTCCTCCAGTGATGAACGCTCTGAATACGAGCCTAACTACGAAGATGAATCCCCAACCGAAAAATCCAAAGGGAAACGAACAGCCCAGGAAGCTGCAAAAGAACAACCAACGAAGAAATGGGCAAGGAAATAGGTCCACCCCGCCACTGCTAGGGAACAAACCCTAGCAGGCTATATCCCATCAACTACCACCACCACCTCCAATACCACTCCAACTACCACCACTACCCCCGTCTTCTCAGTACTCACCACCACTGCACCACCACCAGAAAACCTCTACATCCATACCCTCCCCTCCATCGATAAAATACTAAAACCAACAAAGTACGTCTGCTCAAGCGTACTCCTCAAGATGGGGATCTACGACAGAATCCTCACCATGCTAGACAACGCTAATCTCTCCAGACTATGCTTTGTCCCCGAAATTTCATATGTCCAACCCACTATAGAATTCTTCACACATCTCACCAAAGAAGCTGTCGACATTATGGATAGATCAAGGGATGGAGGTGATCGTAGGCTGGTCACCAAGCTCTTTGGCAGCAAGGTTGTCATCACAGAAAACTTGCTGAATTAAATCTTTATAGACAACCAGGAGCAGCTCAAGAAAGCCAAAGTTGTTGGAATAGAGAATACCAATTTCAACAGACAACTTCTGGAAATCCCTGACAGGGATCCCCACTTACGAGGCAAAGACATGCAAGGCCTCGAACATACAATCTAGATTAGTGCGCACGTTGCATAAAATTCTCACAGGCGCACTCTTCCCCAGGACGGAGGGCGGGAATGTCATAATTTCAGATCTATTTGTCCTCTGGTCAGTCCTACACGGGATGCCAGTCAACATTGGACGTCATATGATCCAGAAGCTATCCACTTACGCCCTGGGGAAGGAAATTTGCATGGGGGGTCATATCACATCCATTATCAAATATCTCAAGATGGACATACCTCTACCAAGATGCAAGCAGATAAAGGGCAACATCCTAACCAACGAACAAACTTTGAAAAACTTCGACATCATCAAAGATAAGGATGCAAAGTTATATTACATTTTCTGCCCTACAGTCAAATCATCTAGAACCCTGCTACCGCTCCCGGAGCTTGCAAATTACGACAAGGAAAAGCTCCTCTTCACTCATGAGGAGCTTACAAAACTCATAGTTGCGGTCAAGGCACCAGAAAAAAAAAAAGCAAAGGTGGGGCAGACAGAACTTAGCATAACCGCCCCGACAGCTAGGGTAACAAAAATTCTAGTAAAACGTCCCTCCAAAAGACTTTCACAGAAACAACAGTTGTCGGGGACACCAACATCAAAACCGCATCCAGAGACAGAAACCCCCCTCCCCGAAGAACAAATCACCACCTCATCTCTAGACTCCTTCAGTATGAGTCTAAATGCTGATCTTACCACAACCACCTCACCACCCTCCATCTTTCCACAATCCACCACTCTTCCATCTTTCTCCACAACTACACCACCACCCGCATCCTCCTCTTCACCCTTTTTCTCTTTGGGCATCCCCTTCTCCACTCCTATGCCCGACTTCACCACCTTCACCTCCATCCCCACAGTCTTTCCCCCAACACTATCAATCCCACGACTTTCACCAGATATACCACCACCTTTCCCATCCACCACCACCCCGACACCGCTGGTGACCCCATCTATAGTCACCGCGCAGTTCGCGGAACCATCAACAGCGTCTCTTCCACAAGACACTACAACCTTCCCACCCAGACCCCAACCACCCCACCCTTCCATAACTGGGGTCCCTTTCACAAATATCGGTGAGGAATTCGGACGTCAATTTGACATCATTTGGAACCTCCTCACCGACCCTTCTAACATAATACATTCCATTTTTTCTTGTGTGTAGGGAATATCTAAATAGGTCACCAAGATCGACGAGCAGAACCGTGCCTTGCCAAGCATCCTCCAAGGTTTTCAGCAACGACAAGATGTAGTGGCCAGGCAAGTTGATCACATCGACAACCACTACAACAACTTGCCTGAGCTGGTCCTTGGAGTAAAAAGCCAGCAAGAAGCAATGGCCAAGCAAGTCGATGAGATCTCTACGCAGACTCAACCTCTGCCTGAGACTCTCCGTGAGCTCAAGCAGTAACAAACAGCTCTTAGCACGCGCTTGGATAACATCAGCAACACTCTCACACAACTCAACAATCGCCAAGAGGAGTCGATAAACAATGAAATCCAACAATTACGAGCTACAGTAACAGATCTTACAGCGCGACTTCTCTCTGCCGAGGGCCGATACAAAGATCTCAAGGAAACACACGACGCACTGCTCGAAACACACGAGCATGTGCAAGTGGCGTTTGACGAGTTACAAACCATCAATCGGCAGTGCAAAAAGACAACACACAAGAAGCTAACAGACAAAGAAGCAGCTGACAAAGAAGGAGATGATGAAGATGAAGATGACTCCGACTCCTCAGCTAATTCTAATAATGATACCACCTCCTCAGATGACAAATCTGATGACCCATACAATGCTGTGGAGGGCCCAAGCCAAGGAGCAGAACCTTCTCAGAAAGGATATGACAAAGACCACTAAGAAGGTGGACATCATCCCAAGTCCCCCACCCACAACGAAAATGTAAATATATCATATGGGGACCAATTCCTCGATTACTCTGCCTTGGGATCCATAGGGGAGTCTGCAAAAGATGCGGCTTCTACTGAGTTCCACCAATGTATTTTAGGAACCAGCGCAAGCCCACTAGCAACAGCCACTCAACATTTTTCCGCACTTGACCAATCAGTGCCCTTTCCCCCAGAACAGGAAGAATCAGAACGAGTACGTTTAGATACAGATGAAGAACTCAATTCTGCTTCCGATTCAGATGAAGATCTGCAAGGCTATATAGAAGATTTGGAACAAACTTCTTCACCCTCTCCATAGGAGCTTCGCCCGCCACCACCTCTACCGCATAAGATGCACAATTTAGATATGGCAACCATCAATACACTAGATGATCAGGACATCTTTATCCTGAACACTATTGCTGACGATGCCAAAAAGGGGGGATACATCATCTACCACAATACAAAGACTAAGCACAAGTTGACACGCGAAGATTTCCACAACATCCCACGACCACGGTCAATGATGTCAATGGCAATCTTTTGTGTCCTACTTGCCAACTGCATAGAAGTTTACAGAAGCTCAAAGAGGCAGCAGCCAGTATTTAACGCCTCACTTGCTCTATCTATAGACTTGTTATATAAAGAAATACGAGCAAAGTCAATAGAGCGGCTGCGTGCTGGTTTAGCACGGAGGGCACGATATCTTACTGTGTCATTTCAAGTTTCTGATCACTGGTTGTTTATGATTGTGGACAGCGAGGCTCGGGACGCCAAGGTGTACAATTTTTGCGCCACTGAGCTACCAGCTGGAACAATAAATTTTGTTGGAGAAGAAGCAAGAGAGGCAAGATGTATACCTTTCCGGCTTCTTAAGCTAATTTGGGATGCACGCCCGTCCCTCTGTCAGGACTGGAGCCAACCCTGGTTCCAAATAATAAACCCGCAAGTCCAAACTACTGAGGGATCTGGGGATTGCGCTTTCTGCACTATCTGTCACATTCAAGCGCTAAACCAAGAAATCCCCTTTACCGAGCTAGTCGCCGAAGATTTTCACTCCCTGCGAGGGCGTTACACCATGGAGCTTATTTGTGATAGAAGGTTCTTCAAGGACCCGACAATGGCACCAGATGACATCCCCCGTTACCTCTTTTCAGCAATCCAACGTCCACAAAGGTGACCTTTCAGACAAACTTTAAAAGAATTGGATAAAAACAAACAGCCAACCATAGTTCCCGAGCAAAGAAAATGGGACCCTTCCCACTTTGATCTGGTGTAGGATAAAGGGGATATAGATCTTTTGTCAGGGGCAACCATTAGGAGATTTCCATCACAAATGGTGCCCCTATCTGCCATAGAACCAACTTTCCCAGATTTCGACCTCAGTGCTTGCAAAAGTCTCTCCGATAATGAACTTCGTCTCATCATGTCAAGGCTTTATGTCGAGAAAGATGACCTCATTTTTATGTCTGGTGACATTTTGGTCATGGCAGACGCGTTACGAGAAACTGTACAGTTCAAAGGGTCTCTATCCGTGAGCTTGATGGCTGCCTATCAATTTCTTCTCGGACGGAATCACCCTGCAACCTATATGGCATCCGCATATATGAAGGACGATCTCCTAAAGCTAAAGAACTTCGGAACAACTAAAGCAATAATTTCCTTCCTACAACATACAACACCAAAGTTTATCATGCTACCCTTCCTTCACCATGAGCACTGGATGCTTCTGCCAACAAACCTACCCGAAGGAACAACTACCATCTACAACAGTTCCGACAGCTAGTTCAATCCACGATATAAGAAATATGTAGTGACACCAAAGACGCCCACAGAGGAAGTGGCGAAGGAATGTGCAGACAGACTAATCGATATTCTAAGTCAGCACACAAGGGCATACGGCAAAGAACACTTTCATCGCCCATCCTTCAACCACAAATGTCCCCAACAAATTCGGGAATCAAATGACTGTGGCTTCCACATCCTCTACTGGATGTACACCATCATGGTCCTTCAAAGACCAGTAGAGGATATGACAGACGTGGATTACCACGCCCTACGCGGAAAGTTTGCAGCTAATCTACTCAGAACACCAGGGGCAAACTCAGGATTAACAGAAGCCTGACGCCCTTGTCCTTGTACTTCTCAACCTATCACTTTGACACTCTGAGGACAGAGTGAGTGATAAGTTAGGGGGGGAGTACATTAGACAAGGGCGAGGTATCATTTCTATATCCTTCTTTTTCCATCTTCTCTTTCAATTTTATACACAATTTTCTTAGTTTCCCTTACACATTTAGTTTTTGTTTTAAATAATTCATCCGATAATAAATCTTTGGAATAAAGTCATCCCCCGCTAACTTTAGAATCAAGTCAGTCTTCAAGAATAATAACTAGAATATCACTTAGACATATAATGGTGACTTAATAATTTCTCTTCACTCTTGATTTTCATGATTTTGTTTCACTTCTACATCCGACTCTCCACAGGTCAATATCAAGGCTGAAATAACCCAAGCACTCTCAAGGACAAGAGGGGCATCAGGTGACATCCAAATCAAGAAGTCTCGCAAGTGGACCATTAAAAAGAAACCAAAACGTGCATGTCGAGAAACTCTAAGAACAACTTTCCTCTCTTCAAATAAAAGAGGCTTGGCTGCCCAAAAATATTTTCCCTAAAAACCCCAAATCCTAAGCTTGAGAGTTTACAAATAAAAGCCAGAGAGTCGAATAAAACTATGAGAGTTGTGCCATAAATAAGGACCTATATAAAGAACCAATGAAGGCCTCACCCGGCCGGAACATTCAGCTGCCCTCACGAAGGCAGATGTGTCGTGCCCGGTAGTGAAACCCTAAGGTATCTAAATATATGAAAGGCTTATAAAGGACTCACCCGGCCGATACATTCAGCTGCCCTCACGAAGGAAGATGTATCATGCCTGGTAGTGAGATCCTAAAAGCATAAACAACCCCTCCCTCACTTGAAGGTGGAGTTACACATCAAGCCTTTAGCCAACCCTCATACCCACTCTAGCTTCCGGTAGGTTTTTCAGAGAGGTATAAAGCTGATTAGAGTTGACGACATGCACAGAATAAAAAGTGGTCCCAATGCAGGCTACGAGATACGGAAGAAACCTGAGACCCAAGAAACTCTAAATACCTGAAAGAGTTAAGGCAAACAATAAGACCCGATATGACCTTAGGAGAGCTCGGGTTTATAATTGAAGCAAGAGTATGGTAATCTTAACTAAATAAAATCACCTCGCCATTACATGCCTCAGCTCTATCTAACTTGAGGACAAGCTAGACTCTAAGTTAGGGGGGGTGATAACCTCCAATTTTGTGACGTTATCTTAGTAATTTTCTTTAGTTTTCCACACTCTTCCTCAGATATATTAGATAGAATCTCTAACTATTCTCTTTTATTGCAAACATACTGTTAGGTTAACTTTTTCCTTTTTACTTACAAAAGACACAAAAAAGTCACAAAAAGACACAAACGGTCCCAAGACCGCATGGACTCAAACGGTCCCAAGACCGCATGAAGCCAAACGGTCCCAAGACCGCATGGACTCAAATGGTCCCAAGACCTCATGAAGCCAAACGGTCCCAAGACCGCATGGACTCACACGGTCCTAAGACCGCATGAAGCCAAATGGTCCCAAGACCGCATGGACTCACACGGTCCCAAGACCGCATGAAGCCAAACGGTCACAAGACCGCATGGACTCACACGGTCCCAAGACCGCATGAAGTCAACCGATCTCAAGACCGCATGGACTCACACGGTCCCAAGACCGCATGGAGTCACACGATCTCAAGACCGCATGAGTCCAAACGGTCTCAGAGTCCAAACGGTCTTCAAGACCGTTTGGACCCAAAAACCACCCAAACCGTTTGGACTTCACTTAAAGCCTATAAATAAGACCCGAGGGGTCCTCTCAAAACATCAAGTTTCAGACGCCCAGAGGCTGCCTCTACTGCTCCAGAGCTTTTCCAACTTCCATCCTCCGCCCAAAGGCTGTCAGTCTGGGATCCACACTCCATCCTAAAGTTGCTTTCTCTTTCTTCGTCAAAGAAGGTGGGAAGAGGAGACCTCATCATCGAGAAACCTGTGAAGTTTGAAGATCGTCACTCTCTCTCTTTCCAAGGGGTTGAATTTCCTCTCTCCTTTGTGGGGATGACGCTCTCTCTCTCTCTCTCTTCTCGCCTCCTTCTTTGTCCTAGCTATGAGCGAGTAGTCTGTTTCACTAGGGTGCGGGGAGTAGCCCCGCTACCCATGTTTTCATTTCATGTAATGTAATCCATAGTTTGCAATATAGAGATGCTTTCTTTTCAGTTCAACATCAATCGTTTAATGAATGCTTGTTGCTTGATCACCAACTTGTGTTATCTCTTATCTTTTAGTATGAATTGTCAGTGTTTGTACTATTAGATTTGAATCTCGATTAAATGTTGGTTCTTGATGCATGTATCCACCATGCATCTGTTTTGGTATCTAGGAGTGTTGTTCAAGAAGTGGAGTGAACTCACTTCCATCTTTGTACTTTCATACTATGAAATGGAATCAGTTGACGTATGAAAGTACAACCTTGATAAAGTCGAGAACACACTTTGCGAAGGGAATGATGCAAAGTAGGTGACCATTCATTTGGGGATGGCTGGCGTTGCAACATTCTCACACTTCTCGTAGTTAGTTCTCTGAAAGGAAACTAAATCTACAAAGATACTAACTGTTTAGACTCTTGTTGCAGGTTATGTTTTATTTTGCATGTTTTGATCCATGTGTAGTGGCGGTGAAATCCGATCACATCCTAGTGGTCCCTTATCATTGTTGACATCCTTAAATTTACTTTTTTCTTTACTTTACTTGCTCTTAGTTTAAAAACAACCAAACCAACCTTTTGATCTAAGTACCTACTATTAAGCGATTAAGTGAAATTCTAACGTTTTTCATCTTGTTGCTCCCAACAAGACCGTTGTCCCGTGGATTCGACCCTTAACTATAATACGATAAGACTTCCACGTATCTTAGCATACGTGGGTGGAGTTCTCAATCTAGTATAAGCAAGTCTAAACTTAAATACTTACCATATTTAGGATTTTTAGTGGTGTACGCAATTCCACGCGAGTGGTAGCTCCATCAGTGACAAAGACAAATTTCAAACTATTAGTTGAATTTGTTTTGGGAATCTTGACTGATGAGTCAAAATTATTTTTGCTTAGTTGATCAATCGGTCAAGTTCTGTGAGTGTGCAACTTGACCGATTGGTCATCTTTAGAAAATTTGTCACTAGATCGATCTATTTCCAACTTGACTGATAAACAGCCTATGACAAATTTTATAAATTGACTTTTAAGTGACCAAACGTTGGAATTAAGTGTCCCTTATTTTTTTGCATCTTAATTACAAGGCATATCATCAATACAAGTGATTACAAAATTAATCTAAGGTCATTTGGAGTGATTGTCCAAAATGTGCACTTGCATTTCTTTTGACTTGAACTTGGACAAGCTAGGGCTTATGTAGTTTGATCTTTTTCATGTGCCTAAAGCCTAAAATCAATCTTGAACAAACATATTAGATACATAGCAATAGTATGGTTAAGTCATTATCAAAATATGGGCAATGTATAATGCCCAAGTCAACATTCTCCCCCTTTTTGACAATAAAAAAACCATTCCTCAATCATATTGAAAAGGATATGTGAAGTTATACCTTTGCCTTGTGAATTGTAGGGGAATTCATGATTTTAACAATGTGAATTGTTGGATAAATTGGATATTATGATAAATCCCTTTGTTTCGATGATGACAAACATTTCATTCTTATAAATCTAACGAGCTACTTAAGTGTGCAGGAACAAGATGATGACAAAGTTCTAGGGAATCCTTACGCTTGAATGTTTATAAATGTCATGCAATGTAATCATATGTAAACTTGTACAAACATATAATGTACAAGTACTTAGACTTCATGTATCAAGCGTTAGATCTCCCTAACTAAACACTACACTTAGTTAGGACATCTCCTTCTAATAGGATCACATAATGCACACTCATGCACTCACTTAGTATCTTAATTGAAAGATTGAAAACAGAGTCAATCTCGGTCGACCACACTCCTCGACCGAGACACTCTCGGTCGACAAACTTCTCGACCGAGATTGACCAAAAGTAGTCGTTAGACACAGCAGTTGACAGTTGCAAATAAACGTTAATCCAGAGAGCCTGTCGGTCGAAAAATCCTCGACCGACCGGGCATCTCGGTCGACAAGTCCTCGACCGAGATGGTCTCTGACAGCAACTGCAGAATTAATTATCTAGCCGTTGCTAATGCGCCTAACTTATTCCTAACGGCTAGTTAAGCACTAGGAACCCCCTAGAAGTTGTCTAGAACGTCCTTAAGCATACTTAGGCCATTCCTATAAATAGGACAAGCCATAGGACACTAAAAAGAACTGATATACTCAATTGTGCAATCTTTGAGCATACACTACATTGGCAATCTGTTTAGAGCAATAGTGCAATTCCCACACTTGTTATACATTCATATTGCTACCGTTTCGTGTCCTATAGACTAGGATCTCCTACACATAATAATCACATTGCTATATATCTTGGATGGGAGATCCAAACGCTTGATATAGGAAAATCAAGCCTTGTGCTTACAACGGTATTGTAATTTCTATATTTCTTTCTTGTTCGTATTTATTCCTTGTACTCTCCTTGCTACTCCTAGGGTTGGAGGCTGCGGATTGGAGAGGGTGGACTTCTCAGGTGGAGAAGGGGACTTCAAGCTACTTCAAGAAGACTATCGCACGGGAAGCTACTTCAGAAGGCTGGTGCAACGGGTGTTGGTGCATCTACTTCAAGGGAAGGCTGCTTCGAGTTGGGCGATTACTTCTAGGTGAAGGCTGCTTGAAGGGTTTAGGGAAAAGAAATGTATTTTATGTAAAGTCCTTGCGAGGTAATAAAATAATTTCTTTTCAAATCCCGGTTGGGTAAGCAACCGGGTAGTGGACTGACTACCTTAGTATTTGCTAAGGCTAGGAACCACTCTAAACCCTTGTGTCTCTTTGTCCAATTTTCTCTTTGTGGTTGTTGAAGTGCAATAATTGTTAAAATCTCTATAAAACTCTATTCACCCCCCCCCCCCTCTAGAGGTTTTCAATTGGTATCAGAGCAGGCTTCAAGGAGCCCTAACAAGGTCTTGAAGAGATAAAGGGAGGAGGTGACTACAACCACAAGAAAAGGAGCATGGACCAAAGTTCGACAAGTTGCAATTGGTGCTTAGGAACAAAGCACTTTACGTCTAAATGTCCATGGAGGTCAAAGAAAAGAGATGCACATAAAGAGTGTTTCGTTGCTACAATAAGTGAGGAAGAAGAAGAAGAGGTAAGCTTGCTTGATTTACCCAAAGAGGAGTTAGTTGCTATTATTGAAGAAACACATAATAAATATGTTGAATACAAAAAGAAGTTAAAGAAATCCAGTAAAGAAAATGATGATCTAAATGCTAGACTTCTTGCTCTTACATCCGAAAATGACGATTTATATGCTAAATTGAATACTCTTGGTTTTGAAAAAGATAGCATTATGTCTGATAATCGTACCTTGAAATCATCTCTAAGTAACAGTGAAGTAAAGATCTTTACTCTAGAAATAAACTATGAACTTCTATGTCAAGAAAAAGCTGAATTGCTTACAAAATTAAATGATATTCAAAAACAACCTATATTGTGCACCCATGTAGATTATGACAATATAGTGAAAGAAAGAAATATGTTATCGTCCAATCTAGACCAAGCAAAATTAGATATCAAGAAAAGAATGGATGAGATCGTTAAGTTGCAACAAAAAGTTAGTAAGTTAAGCAACAATGGAATCCTTGATAAAATACTAGAAAATTCCTATCATCAAATAGGGAGAAGAGGACTAGGTTATAAGCCTAATGAGAAATCCCATCAACAACCTAGAAGGACACAAGCGAGTCAATCTGCTTATATACCTAGAGGCACAAAAATGTATATACCCAAGAATAACCTAAATCAAAACCATAGAAAAAGGCTTGAGGTTGATTCAATTTGTTGTCATTATTTCTCACGCCTTGGACATTATTCTTTTTCATGCCCATACAAGAAGAAGAATGTCGAGATGGTATGGGTTCCAAAACCCCCAAATTAAATAGGTTCGACTAAGTTGAGATATGATCAAAGATCTTAATTTGTATATCCTTATGTCTATCTCAACTTAACATTTAGGGATAACAAAATCAAAAATTAAAAGATTTAATAGCACCTTGATACACATATGTTTATCTCAAACTGATCTTTGAAATAATTGAATAAGATACAGTCTATATTGCACATTTTTTTTAGAAATACTTGAAATGAATAAAATGTATCAAATAAATTTTTGTGTGCTTTTATATTAAGCATCACATATTTTAGTCTATCCAAAGTAATCTTAAATTCATGAATGGATATTATTCTTGAATATGCTTCATCATATTTGATGTCCTTATTTAGCTCTCATAATCTGTACACTTTAATGAGTCTCAAATTGATATTTGCAAGCTATCTGCAAAACTCATACTTCGCATATGAATGTTCATACTGGAAACCTGCAGAATATGCCTCTTGGTTAAAATAAAATTTGACCAAGGGGCGCCATGGTCGTAATCAAGGGCGACCTAAAATAAACTTTGATAAAAAATTGTTTATTTGAACATTATTTCATTGAACTTAATCTTAGCATATTTTTTAAATCAAAACGTCAAATCATTTGTGGTAATTAGAAGCCTTAAATATTATTACTCCCTTGGAATATACATAGCAAATAAGGGAATAATAATAATTAAAACAGACAACTATTACAAATTAAAATTAAATTTTCAAATAACAAAATAGTTCTCCAGAAACATTCTCGGTCGAGCAACTAGTCGACCGAGAACATTGTCGGTCGAGCAACTGTCGACCGACTGGGTTTCTGTTTTTCCAGATTGACATAATTGCATACATCTTTGTTAAAATCTTGGACATTTTATGTATTTGCTGAGTATTCAAACTTTCATTTGAGATATCTATCAAAGGGGGAGCAAAGCATAAGAAAAAGGGGGAGATCATTAAAACTTTGATCATTGTTTAAAAGAAGCTTACAAAAACTTTGAAATCACTATGTATAACTGAATATTTTCAAGAAAGTTATGAATTTATTGAAATTGGTATCTTGTACTTGAAGGAACTCTCTACCCAAACTGGGGCTTAACATCCCTTGCATTTGGATGGAGACATTTTTAGGTACTCTAAGCTTAGAGGATTCTCATCTAATCTAGGGCTTAACATCCTTTGATATATGAGAAATCCATATACATTTCATCATATGCTTAAAGGTATCTCATTTCATTTCAAGGCTTAACATCCTTTGCAAATGATTGAGAAACAACTTATGGATAAATTAGATAAAAATCAATGTTCCTAATAGGATATCTAATTAAGGGGGAGCATTATCTTAAGGGGGAGAAGAAAAATAAAACATTCAACTTTGGATATCTTTTTGAAATGACAAAGGGGGAGAAAGAATATAAAAATATATATAAAAGAGTTTCATCACATCTTGGCCAGCACTTACTTGAAAAACATAAATGGCTACAAAAGGTAAATTTTCAGGTATGAAACTCATATACTTTATATTTCCTTATTTCATATTTAGGAAATGTTTGTCATCTTCAAAAAGGGGGAGATTGTTGGATAAATTGGATATTATGATAAATCCCTTTGTTTCGATGATGACAAACATTTCATTCTTATAAATCTAACGAGCTACTTAAGTGTGCAGGAACAAGGTGATGACAAAGTTCTAGGGAATCCTTACGCTTGAATGTTTATAAATGTCATGCAATGTAATCATATGTAAACTTGTACAAACATATAATGTACAAGTACTTAGACTTCATGTATCAAGCGTTAGATCTCCCTAACTAAACACTACACTTAGTTAGGACATCTCCTTCTAATAGGATCACATAATGCACACTCATGCACTCACTTAGTATCTTAATTGAAAGATTGAAAACAGAGTCAATCTCGGTCGACCACACTCCTCGACCGAGACACTCTCGGTCGACAAACTTCTCGACCGAGATTGACCAAAAGTAGTCGTTAGACACAGCAGTTGACAGTTGCAAATAAACGTTAATCCAGAGAGCCTGTCGGTCGAAAAATCCTCGACCGACCGGGCATCTCGGTCGACAAGTCCTCGACCGAGATGGTCTCTGACAGCAACTGCAGAATTAATTATCTAGCCGTTGCTAATGCGCCTAACTTATTCCTAACGGCTAGTTAAGCACTAGGAACCCCCTAGAAGTTGTCTAGAACGTCCTTAAGCATACTTAGGCCATTCCTATAAATAGGACAAGCCATAGGACACTAAAAAGAACTGATATACTCAATTGTGCAATCTTTGAGCATACACTACATTGGCAATCTGTTTAGAGCAATAGTGCAATTCCCACACTTGTTATACATTCATATTGCTACCGTTTCGTGTCCTATAGACTAGGATCTCCTACACATAATAATCACATTGCTATATATCTTGGATGGGAGATCCAAACGCTTGATATAGGAAAATCAAGCCTTGTGCTTACAACGGTATTGTAATTTCTGTATTTCTTTCTTGTTCCTATTTATTCCTTGTACTCTCCTTGCTACTCCTAGGGTTGGAGGCTGCGGATTGGAGAGGGTGGACTTCTCAGGTGGAGAAGGGGACTTCAAGCTACTTCAAGAAGACTATCGCACGGGAAGCTACTTCAGAAGGCTGGTGCAACGGGTGTTGGTGCATCTACTTTAAGGGAAGGCTGCTTCGAGTTGGGCGATTACTTCTAGGTGAAGGCTGCTTGAAGGGTTTAGGGAAAAGAAATGTATTTTATGTAAAGTCCTTGTGAGGTAATAAAATAATTTCTTTTCAAATCCCGGTTGGGTAAGCAACCGGGTAGTGTACTGACTACCTTAGTATTTGCTAAGGCTAGGAACCACTCTAAACCCTTGTGTCTCTTTGTCCAATTTTCTCTTTGTGGTTGTTGAAGTGCAATAATTGTTAAAATCTCTATAAAACTCTATTCACCCCCCCCTCTAGAGGTTTTCATGAATCACTCCCCCTCAATCTATGCTTACTCTTACATGCATATTTAGTCTATCTACACAAAACAATATAACATGTATACTATAAGGTCCTTTAGTAAGTCACATGATAAAGCATATAAACGAACAAGAAAAGGATCACATAGGCATTAAAAGAAATATGGTTGAGCTTCAAGACATTGAACATGTCTCCCCTTTTGACATTATTAACAAGGAAGGGGGTAGAAAACTACAAAAATAGGTCTTCTCCAAGAACAACCTAAACATGCATCCACAACATAAAACATGCAATTTCAAACCATACACTAAACAGAGACATGAGAAACAATCAATCTAAGGCATAATCAAAATATGGTAAACATGGCACATACCAACTCATGAGATATAGTAAATAAAAGAGTAAGTGTACAAATGATTAAGATTACAACACTGAGAGCATGTCTTTAAAAGTAACTACAAGCCAAAATGATGTAAAACATGATGATAAATAGTATAGCTCAAAAAATGTGCCGAAATTGTTTTAGTACAAAATAGTCTAGAACGATATAGATGATTGATAACACCCACTTTATGGTGGCTAGAACTTATATATTACTGTCAAAATAGCCACCAAACTTAACTTCCTCTTCATTTTAGTCTATTTATTATGAATAATCATGCCCACTATGCCCCTAGCAATATTTCCCACCTTTTACAAGACTTTCCCTATTTTTCCATAAGAAAAGAAGAACCAATGGGCCCATTAGGCCCATCAACAACAAAGTCCATGTTCCAACCCAGTAGCTTGCCAACATTCGAGGCTGACATGCCCCCCTTACCCGTCATGGTCGCTACCTGCTATGATAGCGACCCAACACGGGTGTGTCGTGCAGGAATCTCTGCCCACTACGACCCCTAACTGATATGGTGCCTAACTTGTCACAGTTTCACAAACTGATGGGGTCATTACCCGACATGGCCACCCCTCGGCGCCGCAGCCCGATAAGGCCCCAACTTGCCATGGATGTACACGATACACTCGCTGCCCGGAACTCTCCTAGCTTGATACGCATGATGGGCGATAGCCATATCGGTCCTTCTGAAGCCACAAGAATGAAGTCGGATGGAAGACACATAGACCAATAAAAAGCTACAACTCCTATCAACTCACTACCTATAAATAGCAGTTACAAGCCTACGATGGGACTGTGCAGACCCTGTAGGAGCTAGTCCCTAGAGTAAAGGATCTAGTGTATCGAGTCCCCAGAAGTCTGTTGGGTGAGAGCTAGGTGAGCACACCCCCATCCCAAGAGGGATGGGAGGAGTTCACTTAGAGACCGTTCCAGTAGCAACAAACAACATGAGATGATCCTCAAGGCTACTTCAAGCATGTTGGGTTCCTACCTGGGCTTCAAACCAAGACGGCTTGCCCACCTATAACCGACATGAAGAACTTGATAGCCTTAAGCTAATCCTAAATGGATACAGTACCCAACCCGATACAGTCTCTACCCATCATGGTTGCAGTCCGACACCACCAACAACTCAAAATGACCGTACCAGGCAGAGGTCCTATCCTGATACGATCCTTACCCATCACGATCCATGATCTGACAAGGTTAGAGACCCGACACGGTCGTATCCCAATATGGCATCTACCCTGTACCGGGTTAGCATCATCTTAGGCACCAGTGGTTGTGTACTTCGGTTTCCTAAATCAAGGAGACTGATACTTATCTTCCCTTTACAACATTTGCTTCCTTTCAAATTACATCATTGTAAATAAACCATTATGATTCTTTATGATTATTGAAACTTGTGGATCTTATCTCACATCATTCCATGTATGGCTTTATTTCATTGGATGATTTCTTTTTGGCATTTGAGTTCTAGTTTATCCTTTTTGATTCACGCTTTTGACAGCTATCGAATCATGTTTCTTATTTTGATTCTTTTGAGAGAAGGATGTCTTAAAATTCTAGAGCTTGGTCTGATTAAGGTGTACGAGAGTATCCGGAACCAGAGTTGCGCCTGGTTTATCTTTCCGCATGAGCCCACGCCTGGTACCTTTGAGAGGATGAACCCAGTGCATGGTTCATTGGCATTTTCATTAAGAGAAGAAGACACTAGATGTAGGCCGCCACTGCTTGTTATGATTAAGTTTTCTTTCTTTGTGATATACTCTGAAGATAGTTGTCTCCTCAGCTTCCCATATGCAAAAACTACATAAAAACTGCTAAAACCCAAAATTTCCAAAGCCTTAATATTTCTAGTAACTCCCCTTGGAGATAGGTTTTAATTTAATTCTTTGTGATTCATTTTCACTACGACAAACCTTAATCCCTCAACTCTCTGACATGATTAGACCAGTAAAACATGGGTTTCGAAGCGCTATTCTCCTAGTCCCTTTGTTTGACCCCGAACTACTCCGACCATGTGCTAGTTGTAGGAGTCTTAAACATTCAGGTATTATAAATTATTAAAGTCTGATGACCTAGACATGTCTCCATTTTTGGACCCACGTTTAAGGCTTATCAATGATCAACATATACAATCTACAAACTAAAATATCTAAACATCTAGGTCATCTATGTTCACACCATCAACATCATCATCATCATCAACAAAGTCTTATGTCTCATTGTCATCATCTTCGTCTGAAGGTGTAGCAGAGACAACAACATTGCCTTCATCACCTGAACCATCATCACCATCATCCTCATAGGCCTCCTCATCAGCAACAACATCTTCCTCATCAACCCGATCTGGCATCTCCTCATTAGTAGAGGAACTGAAACCATGACTGGGCCACCTGGCATTCTGCTTAGCCGAAGACATACAAAGGTCATGTAGTTCTTGATATTGTGGAAAGGTAGGAGTAGAGGTGTCAAGTCCTAAAAGAAGGGTAGCTATAGGACTAGCAGGGAAGGGTAGCACATCAGGGGTAGATCCACCAACATTAGAGGGTGTAGTAGCAAAAACAACAGGTGGATGGGTTGGTTAAAATTGGTCATATGCATATGATGCATAGTCACCTCCTGGGTAGGGGTGGTAGGTAGGATAAGGGTTTGCACAAGAGAGGTTCATGATAGACATGATGGAACAAAAATCTTGATGCATATGCTCCCGAACTTGAATGTTATATACCTACTGATGCATCATGTAACCCATGAGGGTTTCATTAGATACATGGAAAGAGGTGCGGACATGATAGGAAGGTTGAGGTGGTGGAGGTGCATGGGTGAAGGTAGAGGCTCCAGGTGTGGTAAAGGAAGGGATAGGAACAAACTTCTAGAGTGTGGTCTCACTAATGCAAACTCCTTTCCAGGAAGGTTTGTAATGAAGGTCATGGAAAAGAGATTTTCCAGTGGCAGTCTAAAAAAGACCCCAAATTAGGGTAGAGCAAGGTGGGTGGGTGCCACAGGTGTTCTTACCCGAGTCAAAATAGGTCATGTGGTGAAGGACATATCTGGACCATTTGACTCTGATGTTCTTCAAGATACAAAACTTAATCACCGCAATATTTTTTGAAATTTTAGTCCAATTTTTCTTTGGATGAATATTGTAGTTAACAACTAGGGCGAGTATGGGGTTTTTGAGGTAGGGAAACTAAGGTTTCTTCAAGTATTTATGAATATCAGGAAGAGTGAGATCATATTGCTTATAGAAGGCCTCAGAGTCAACTAGGTCAAAATACTCAGGGCAATCCTTCCTCCAAGTATTAGTCACCTCAGTACTCAAGAAAAATATGTTCAAGGTATTCTGTGAGACTTGGAATTTCTTCCTAGATGTCATGGAAGTAAGGACTACTTGAGAATTAGGCAGGAGTATGAGATTTTCGTAATTCCATTGCAAGTTAGCATAGAATTCTTATATGGATTTTCTTCTTGTGATGGAATTGTGGTAGCATGCGCGTTCAACACTCAAGGCAGAGAGATAGTTGTCGTATAGAAACTCGTCTACTTGATCGATAACCCTTTTTCTACATGGGGTTGGCTCAAAAAGGGCACAAAAATGAAAGGGTTTCCTATGAAGGAGATCCTTGTACCTATTTAGAACATTATTGGAGACAAAAAAGGTATCGTCAAAGGGTATAAGGCGTGAGTTGGAGGAGGAGGATGGTTCTCTAGATGGGGTGACTCTCTTTATCCTATTTGACTGCATGGGGACAAAAAGAGAAGGAATAAGAGAACAAAAATGATGGAAACACCACCACAAACCGTCCACACACCAAGGGCTAATGTAAAGAGGCCAACAAAGGTCGATCTAGGTCGAACTAGGGCTAGGGATAGGAAGGTCAAGGCTAGGGTTGAGAGCTTGAGGGAGCTAGAGGTTGGATCGGTTATTTTTTCTCTAGTTGATAGGGAGAAAATTTGGCCAAACCTAACTTATGTTTTCTCCAGCCCAACCATTGGTCAAGTTCTGTGACTCAAAAACTCGATCGATTAGCTCTCTAAAAAGCTCTCGGCCATTGATCACTCGAGTTGGCAACTTGACCAATGGTCAACCTGAACCAACTTAAGAAATTTCAATGTCTATCCATTAGGATGCTAATTAAATTTATCTTTCAAGTCCATTTTGCATTTTCAACAGACTTAGGAACATATCACTCATCATCGGGTACTATTTTGGAATAAAACAAGTGTTTGCAAAAAATACCAAAAACAAGAGAAAAAATAAGGTAAAATGAACATGAAAAAAATGATTTTAGCATATTAGCAAGAAAGGGTGATTAAAACACAAGAAAAGCATATTGGGCAGATGAAAACTAGCTAGAAGGCACATCTGATTCATTCAAGGCAATTATGAGCAGTTTTGATCTAATAAAATTAAATTGCTATCTAGCTAGAGGTTTAGTGAAAATGTCTGCCAACTAATTTTCGGTGTCCACAAGTGTGATATAGATATCCTTTTTGGCAATGTGATCACGAAGAAAATGATGATGAACCTCTATATGCCTAGTTCCTATGCAATATAGGATTTTAAGACATATTAATTGCACTAGTATTAACACAATAGATAGAAGAAGCATAAAAATGAATGTTAAAGTCTTAGAGCATTTGCTTCATCCATAGGACCTGGGCACAACAACTCCTAGCTACAATGTATTCAGCCTAGGTAGGTGATAATACCATTGCACTCTATTTCTTGGAGAACCAAGACAGCAACCATGGTCCTGGGAGAAAGAAAGTGCCACTTGTGCACTTTCTATTAATCAAGCATCCTACATAATTCACATCACTATAATCTGTAAAGGTAGAGTCCCTTGACTTTGGATACCATAGTCCAAAATTTGAAGTTTTGGCTAAGTACCTTAAAATCCTCTTGATAGATATAAGATGGGATTTCTTGTGATTTTATTGTAATTGAGCACACAAGCCAGCATTAAACATTATACCAGGTCTAGAGGTAGTTAAATAAAGTAAACTTCCAATCATACCTCTATACAGATTCTCATCTACCTTCTCACCTTCTTCATCTTTATCAAGTTTGGTGGTGTTTGACATGGGTGTGTCCATCGGCTTGGTGTTCTCCACCCCAAAGCGCTTAAGTAGCTCACTTGTGTATTTGCCTTTGTTAATGAAGTTCCCATCTTTAGTTTGCATGATTTAAAAGCCGAGGAAGAATGTCAATTCACCCATCATGCTCATCTTGAACTCACTTTGCATAAGATCACTTAACTCCTTTCAAAGATCAAGATTAGTTCCTCCAAAAATGATATCATCAACATATATTTGAATGATAAGAAAATTGTTAGAAGTTTGCTTTAGAAACAAGTTAGAATCTACTTTTCCCATGATATACCCATGATCTTGAAAAATGTTCTTTACTTTCTCATGCCAAGATCGAGGTGCCTGTTTGAGTCCATAGAGAGATTTTTGCAACAAATAAACATGGTTAGGTAAAGCTTGGGGGTTGTGCAACATACACTTTCTCCTCAATTGTACCATTCAAAAATGCAATTTTAACATCCATTTGATAAAGAAGAAAATTTGTATATGTGTTAAAAGTAAGTAACATATGAAAAGACTCAAGTCTAGCTACAGGTGCATATGTTTCATCAAAATTTATACCTTCCTATTGATTGTCACCTTGAGCCACTAACCTTGCTTTGTTCCTTACCACTTTGCCACTTTCATCTTGCTTGTTGTGGTAGACCCACTTGGTGGTAATGATCTTTCTATCACTTGGTCTTTGCACTAGGGTCCATACTTTGTTCTTTTCATATTGCTCCAACTCTTCTTGCATAGTTAGGATCCATTCATCATCCCCAAGATCTTCTTTGACATTCTTTGGCTCGAGTTGTGAGATGAAGGCATTGTTGGCTTGTTCTTTGTTGAAGGAAGCCCACATATTCACTCTTTCAAATGGGTCACTTAAGATCAGCTCTTTTGGATGATTCTTTGCAAAGAGGGGGTTGGATCCTTCTTCTCTTCATCTTTCTCTCCTTATTGAGTGACCACCTCTTTTCCCTTTTGGGTGATGTTGGGTTCTTTTGGAATAGGAATTACCTCACCTGCAAAAATATCATTTGGAATAATATATTTGCAAATAGAGGGCTTAGCCTCAATAAACATAACATTGATGGATTCTTCTACTTTAGGAATATCAACATTAAATACTCTTTAAGTGTTTCTAGTAGTGCTACAGCCAAGAAAGAAAGCCTTGTAAGATTTCAGATCAAACTTGTTGAGAGAATCTTTTGTATTCAAAACAAAACAAGGACATCCAGAAGTATGGAAATACTCGATAGAAGGATTCCTACCATGCCACAGTTCATAGGGGGTTTTCTTCAAAGAAGGATGTGTAAAAACCCAATTTTGCACAAAACATGAGGTACTAACATCTTTGGCCTAAAACTTCTTTAGAGTATCATACTCTAAAAACATGGTCCTAGACATCTCCTGCAGTGACCTATTCTTTCTCTCTACAACCCCATTTTTGAGGTGTTTGAGGTGAAGAGAAGTTATGTGCATATCCGGATTCTTCACAAAAGCATTCAAAAAGATAATTTTCAAATTCTCTCCCGTGATCACTACATATGGAAACAATCTAGCAACAAGCTTCATTCTCAACTTTTTACAGAAACTAGAGAAAACATCAAGTGTATCACTCTTATAAACAAGAAAGAAGGTGCAAGTATATATAGAGAAATCATCGAAAATAAGAAGGAAATACTTGGAACCATGAAGCAATTGAGTTCTCATTGGTCGAACTAGATCAATGTGAAGAAGTTCAAGAGCTCTCTTGGTACTAAGGACTCCTTTGTATTTGAAGGAGGACTTGGTTTTCTTTCCTTGGGAACAAGGTTGGCATTCCTCATCATTTTCAAAATCCAGTTTGGGAAGTCCCTTGACCAAGTCCTTTTTGCTCAACTTCTTCAACTGATGCATATTTACATGACCAAGCTGACGATGCAAAAGAGAAATATCATTCGAGTTGACTACTAAGCATCTACCAACAACAGGCTTAATAGAGTCAAACAAAATTACATAAAGATTATCAGTTCTAGTTCCCTTATATATGACTTGACAGGTGAGGGAATCTAGAATCAATCATTCAAAATAAGTAAATAGCACAAGGTAACCATTATCACATAACTGACTTACACTTATTAGATTGTGATGTAGTCCATTTACAATGAGAACATTCTTGATATACAAGGATTCACCTACATCACCCTCACCTTTAACCTTACCTTTCTTGTTGTCCCCAAAGGTAATTGAACCTCCATTCTTCTTAGTGAAGTTGTTGAAATGGCTTATATCACCAGTCATGTGCTTAGTGTAGCCACTATCAACAATCCATCTACCTTTTTCATCAGAACAAATCAAAGGGTTCTTAGTTCTAGAAGACTCTCCAATGAAAAAGTAGGTTTCCTTACTCTTTTTCTTACCTTTGTCTTTATTCTTGCACTTAGGTGTTCCCCCTACAAATCTGAAACCACTAGTACCACTTTGTTTGTTAGAATGGTCAAGAATTTCATTCAGGGAGTTTTTCCCTTTGAGGAATTTCTATAGAGAGGCTCTAAGTCTATGATTGTCATCATTACGAGATATAACAGTAGAAGACAAACTAGCAAGATCATCTCTGGCATGAACAAGGTCGGCCTCTAAACAGAGGGCTTTAGTCAAATAAGAATCTTTCTCAAGAGAAATAGAAGCAACGTCATTACTAGGCAAGATAGGTCTAGAAGATAAATCATTAACTTGACCAAGCAACCTAGCATTTTCATATTTATGCCATTGAATTTCCTTAAGATAAACATCCATCTCATCCCTATGAGCATCAATAATGAGCTTAAATTCAACATTTTCAGTTTTAAGAGTTTCAAGCTCATTTAGGAACTTTTGGTTATCTTCCTTAAGAGTTTCAATGTTCTTAAGGTAAACACCATTCTCTACCTCAACTCCATTGTATTGGAGCTCAAGATCAAGAAATTGGCCTTGCAACTTATCAATACTCTCAATATGAGTTTTCTCATTTAGCTCAAGAACCTCAAGTTTAGCATATAAATCATCAACAATATTTCCTAACCTTTTTCTTTTAGATTTACATTTAACAAAAGAAGAACGGGTAAAAACAAGCATATCAATAAAAATTTCTTTATATAACTCATGCAATCTTACCTCACTTACCTCACCAATTTCTTCACTTGTATATTCCATGAGTGCAAGGTGGAACTCTCCGTCTTCTTTGTAGCTAGAGCCACTTGAGGATGATTCCTCCCAAGCTGCATGAGCTGCATTCTTATGTCTTTTCTCCTTATTTTTCTTCCTCTTGTACTTTCTCTCCTTCTTGTACTCTTCCTCCTTCTTGGAGCTTCCCTTTTGGTGTGACTTTCTAGATTTAGGACATTCACTTTTGTAGTCTCCCTTTTGTCCACACTTGTAGCATTTAGGAGTAGAGGAGCAGCATTGCTTTCCCTTGAAGTACTTGCCCTTCATGTAGTTGGCTTCATGCTCACTAGGTCCATCATCTTCACTAGAGGAGAAGGGAGATGTTCGGCAAGAAAGTTGTTGTTGAAGGATGATGACCTCCACTTGAGCTTTGAAGGTACTAGCTTTGATCTTCTTAGCTTCCTTCTCTTCTTTCTTGGCTTCTTCTTCTTGCTTGTCAAGCCTTAGCTCATGAGCTTGTAGGTTGATATTGAGCTCTTTGGTTGGGATGTTACCAAGACTTCTCACTTCTTCAATATAGGTCACCTTTGACTCCCATATCCTTAGTAGAGTCCTCAAGATCTTGGAGTTGATTACACCTCTATCCAAAGTGTTGTTCAAAGCAGCTAGGCCATTGATGATCATGTTGAGCCTAGAGGACATCTCTGTTGTAAGGCCCCTGAACTTGCTTAATGAGTTGAATGCGATTAATTACCATAATTTAATACTTATAACCCTAATATAACCTTTTTTATGTTTTGAAATCATAAGAAAAGCTTAAGTTTCAAATTTGGTCCAATTTGGACACTGTTTGAGCAAGTTATGCAATATTCTGTACATTTTGGACTTTTATGCAATTTACCCAATTGAGGGGTTTTCTTTGTAATTTATCACATACATTATGTTACTTAGATGTTATATTATCATTCTTGAGATTTTTGAGTCATGGTGCTCCTAGTTGAGCCATGGTTTGAAGGTGTTTTCATCAAGGGTATTTTAGGGTTTACCCCTTCATGGATGAGCTACCTTTAGTAGCTATCAACTAAGGAATTATGTGATTGGCTTAGAAATTTGACAAAGGAAACCTAATCAGGTCTATACAGATAATGGAGGAGTTTCTGGTGTGTGTTCTTGTATATTCTTAATAATTTAAAGCCATGGACACTTGGATAGATACTAGAACTTCAACTTTTTCCTTTTCTTTATCTTAAAGTGTCATATACTTATCCCCAAGCACCAAAACGAGCCATTTTCTCTCCACCACCTCCATCCTTCTCCCAGCCTCATTCTCCCTCTGTTCATCTACGAATTGTTCTACCCAAGGAAGAAGAAAGTGGGGATCTTCTTGGAGAAAGGCTCTAAGGTTGAAATTGACTTCATTT
The DNA here is from genome assembly GCA_963693085.1 of Alisma plantago-aquatica. Classification (NCBI taxonomy): domain Eukaryota; kingdom Viridiplantae; phylum Streptophyta; class Magnoliopsida; order Alismatales; family Alismataceae; genus Alisma; species Alisma plantago-aquatica. The sequence continues at coordinate 516,604,370 of OY856413.1, read as the reverse complement.
TAGGGTTGAAAAAGCTTCCTTCTAGTGGTCTTGACCTAAAAGTGTAAGAATTCCCTTCTTTACTCTATCAATTTCATTTATATCATTCCTCATGTCTTTCTTCAGGTCAGAACCTTGGTTTTCCATGGTAGAAATTTCTCTAAAGCTCTAAAACCCTACCTTTCTTGCTCCTTATTCTTAGGGTTTGCTCATTTGATGAAGAAAGGTGCTAGATGGATGAATTCATAGCTTACTCTTGGATTTTATACCCTACCTGCTCGAGATTTCTTCTGTGTGGGGTTTTATCTTCTCATTAGAGACAAGTTTTATAACTTTCTCCACATTTATTGCTTACCATAAGATTTCTAGATCATGTTCTTGCTTGAAAATGATGATTCATGCACTAAAAAGCTATGCTTGACTTGGATTTCGATTTTTATAATGCTCCCTGTTATGATTTCAGTTCTAGATGAACCTGTGATCATGTGTACATTATTAATAAGCTATAATTTGACTTGGATCAGGTTGTTTTGACAACCTATGGTGCTAAGCACCTATCAACCAATGGTCAATTTTAGGGTTTTAAAGCTGATTTCTTCTATAAACCATGACTAGATGATGGTACCATTGCAACAACCCTATGGTGTTGTCTTCATAACAACTCATGGTCATGATCAGGGTGTCAAATGATGGTGACAACCTATTGTCACCCCCTTAGATCAGGTTTTGGATCAATTAGAAGTATAATGATCAACCATTAAGTACCCTACTGATGTTATCAATCAATGATGACATCAGCTTAATATTTGATGCTGATTAATGAATATAGTGTTGATCAAACAACCTATAGTGATTTAATGATCACTAATGATGGTGGATCAGGTCTCTACAATCTATGGTGATTTAAAAATATAGTTTTAGCATCAATTAAGCCTTAGACCAATAGTTTCTTGGGTCACTTGATGCAATGGTCAGACTTATACTGTAATTGATGGTTTTAACATGTGAACTTGACCCAATGGTCAAGATCTGCTATTTATTCCTCCATTAAGATGGAATGATGACTAATGTTATATGTTAGTCCTAATAATGTGATTTATATGGTTACCTTTATATGATCAACTTAAGGAGCTTACTTGTTGACAATGGATGGCTTGTTTTAACTAAACAGTAGATTGTGGGTTTTACCCTACTCTCAATGGGACTTTTTGTATCGATTATCAAGGGTTGTCTAGAGTTAGATGGTGACTCTTTCTAGAGAACAAATAAAGGACTTCATAGGTGGTTTATCCAAGGTGTTTACTTATGTAAACAACAAATAGTCTTACCTTTTAAACATCCAATGGTTCTGGGTCACATTGTGGTATGGCGATATGGGTTGAATGATGATGGAACAAATGGAGGGTTACCCTTAATAAGTTAGTCTTACCTATTCACTCATATGAATAAAAGGGATGATAACCATATTGTGTTGGGGTTTAGTGCCCAACCTTTCAAGAAGGCATAGTATTGCCATCATTCTTGTATTTTTCTTTGTTGTGACTTCCTTCGGTTTCTTTCGATGCTACTCAGCCAGCTTACTCGTGCTTGTAGTTTGTAGGGATATCATCCTTCCAGTTTCTTCTTCTTTGAATATGAGTTTGTCGTCATCATAATTACTCAGTTTTGGGAGGGGAGGATAGTGTTCAGATCTACAAAGTTTGTAGTAACGCTTCTTCTTTTTCCTTTTTAGGATGGTGGTTGCGGTTAGGCATATGGCATCAACTAGCATATCTCCCTTTGACCTTAGGTAGAATATCAATTCATTGGGATACCCCAGACGATGGGCAATATATCTAATCTGTCCTCCCATACATAAAACATGGGGGTATTCTGGCCCAACTACCACTGTCAGCTTGTCAATTAATATATTTCCAATTTTAACGGGCTTCCCTTCCACGATACTCCATAGTATGTGGAGATCCAATCTTATTATATTTCCTATATCTACTCTGAAGGTCAGGGTATTAGTGAAGAGCTTGTTCATGACTCTCATAAAGCCATAATGCATCATGATAACTCTAGATTGACCAAAACTTTATCAAAAATCTCCTGACATGTTTTCCCCCGTATTATCTATTAAGAATCCTTGAGAATCCCTTTATCCACATGCCTTATTGGCTTGTTCCACCTGTTCATCAAAGTCATATGAATATTGAATTAAGCCATTTCTTTGTCAAAATGTATTCTTCTTTGACAATGGGCAGTTGTAATTTGTAGTCTACCCCACACTCCTCCATTTCTTCTTTTGTCAATGGCAAGTTCCTTAGAGATGACATAAATTCATAGGTAAGCTCATCGTAATAGGTTTTTTTGTTGAATAAAATCATGTAAATTCCTATGTTTTCCAGGGTCCACTTCACCCTGTCATAGATTCCTAGTTATTGTGGGTATTTACATCACCAAAACTGGTTCCTTAAAGTTCTTCTTTGTAAGCATCTTGCCCCATGTTTCACTATGTTCATCATCCTTGGCTACGAAATATGTGTTAGGCTATTCCTTATAGACTACATTTGTTGTTCGAAGAATAATGTTGGAAGCCACCATTTGTTGAGGTGTTGTTACATCTATGGCGTTCCCTCTACAAATGTCTTGGTCACTTTTTGAAGCCTTACTTGGTAAGGACTAGGTACCCCTTTTTCATTGGTTTTGAACTTCCTCGGAGGTGTGTATTCAAAAACCTATGTTCCTATTTGTTCTTCCTCAGCAACAGATTCCTCAGGGATTGCCTTAGCTAGCCTTTTGAACCTGTCTGCTTATAGATTTGCCTTGATGCTTTAACGGGTGGTCTCTCCCCATGTAGTTTGACATAGGATACTTCTTCATCTTTCAGTCTTTAAATTCTATCTTTTTCTTGCTAAGTAATAGATGCCTAGTGTTTTTGTGTCTTTGCAGACTCTTGAATCACCGTCCCCTGTCTTGATTAGCTGCCATCTTTGCTTTTCTAGATACTGAAATATCTCTAGAAAGGTTAGTCCAGTAATACAAATGTAGTAGGTCTTTTAGACTAAATGTTAACATCCGATGGTTTTCAAGAAAGGATTAGCAACCGATGTTTTCTAGGAAGGGTCTCTGTTCTAAGAGAACTGATAATTTTAGGCAAGGGCCAGCAACCGATGATTGTGACTTAGGCATCAACAACCGATGGTGGTGGTTGATGGTAGTGGAAGTGAGAGGGAATCAATGGATGCAAAATTATGGTTGATAGTTTGGGAAACGATGGTCAACAACTGATGTTTGGGGATCGATGGTTTCTCCTAGAGGGTGAAGATGGGAAAGAAGTGGTGGAAACTGATGGGTTTCAATAGGCAAAAGTTGGCAGTAGGTGAAGCATTTTTTGATGGTTTCTAAAGAGTTGTGAATATAGAGAGTAGATGCTGTGAATAGGGTGATCAAGGGGAGGAAGGTGAAATCACCAGTGAGCTCATAAAATAGAGATGAAAGGAAAGGAGTTAGGTTTCTTACTGATTGTCACTGACAATATCCTGACTTCACCTTTGTATCATCCCCGCTACTCGTGCCTCCGAGGTCTCTGCATGGTGGCTAGGTCAACAATCATAGATGACGATCGGCGACACGACTTGGTGTTTGTCCCACGATGATCATCAATAGCTTTATTGGATTTCTTCTTGGTGCGTCGCCAATCGCTGGTCTAAGGACGGGGATGAAGCCTTCTGATGGTGCTTAATAGATTGATCTAGTCACCTTAGCTCTATGTTTACACGCAGCTACGGTTTACAAGTGTGGGATCCATTGGTTCGCTCAAAACCTTTTATAGATGTCACATGAACCTGACACTAGGCGACCGGCCTCAATCAATCTCAGTTCATGTCAAAGATCCAATGGTGGTTGGGTGAGTGTCTGATGGTATGACAATCTAATGGTTTGTCAGAACCATCAGTCTCTATGACTCGATGGTTGGCCTGAATGCCCATTTACTTAGTTATTCCCGAGATCCAATGACTGTCCTAACGCACACATCTGATGGCTTTGTAGCTTTCGATGGGTCGTCTATGACACCTTAGGCAATTACATCATGCCAACGATTTGATGGTTTCATAGTTTCAAAAGTGGTTCTTTGAAAATGATTGCCCGATTGATTAATAATTTGATGGATCTCCAAGTAGTAATACTTTGAAATATGATGGATGGACTAGATGAATGATATCTGATGGTTCATCTAGTATTGTCATCCGATGGTGTCCTTCTAAGGGATCGATAGTTTCTATAAATGGTTCTTACAATAAGAATTGGAGTTTCATATTTTCTTCATTCTATTCTATGTACACTTAGAAATTATCAAACAAGATAAAATTACTAAAGCAAATGATGAAACTTGAGATAAGGAATTATAAAAATATAATTATTGAAAGAAAAAAAATTGAATTGAATTTTTTGTAAGAAAATGTGTTGAGGGATCCTTGGGTTGCCTCCAAAGAAGTGATAATGTATAATTATTACCTTCACTTTCTCTTGGATGTTTCCTTCAGACTTCTTCAGCTGGTATAGGTGGGGGCTCCTCTAACTAGAGTTTTGATCTTCTTGTGAACGCTTTGTTTTCGTAGTACCTCTTCACTCTATGTCCATACACCTTGAACGTCCCAATCTTTTCACTTCAAATTTCTATCATCCCTGATGGATATATTTTGGATATACTGAAGGGACCATAACATCTTGACTTTAGCATCTACAAAAAGAGTCTAAATCATGAGTTAAAAAGGAGAACCTTATCCTCTTTAGACACATATTTTCTTTTTATAAGGGTATAATGCCACACCTTATTCCTCTTTTCATAAGCATTGAGTCAAAGATCCTCTAGTTCTTGTAGCTGCAAAAGATTTTTCTTTCCTACTAATTTTGGGTCCATATTCAAGAACATAATCGCCCAGAAGTCCTTGTGTTTCAATTCAAAGGGTAAGTAATAAGCCTTGACGTATATTAATCTGTAGGGGGGTTGTTCCTATAGGAGACTTTTAGGAAGTATGATATGCCCATAAAGCATCATCCAACTTCATTGACCAATCATTTTTTCCTCCCAACCATTTTCTCTAGTATTTGCTAAATTTTCCTATTACACACCTCTACTTGACTGGAGGTCTGTAGGTGGTAGCGAGTGGCAATCTTGTGTGTTACTCCATACTTCTTCTATAGTGTTGCAACCTAAAATTTAGTAAAATGGTATCCCTTGTCACTGTTTATGGTGAGCGGGACTCAAAATGTAGGAAAGATAATCTTTTCAAACATTATGATCACAGGCTTTGCATCACAGGATGGGGTAGCTATCATTTCTACCCATATCGGCACATAGTCCACTGTGAATGGGATGTACTAATTCCTGATAGAGGAAGGGAATGGTCCCACATAATCTATCCCCCAAACATCAAAAATATGTACCTCAATCCAATCCCACATGGGCATTTCCTTCCTCCTTGAAATGTTTCCAATAAGTTGACACTCCTTACAAGTTTTTACAAATGCTTGAGCATCTTTGAATAGAGGTGGCTAATAGAAACCAAACTGCATAACTTTTCTTGCGGTCATGTCTCCACCTAAATGTCCTTTGTAGGGTGAAGAGTGACATTCTTTCATAATCTAAGGCACTTCTTCTTCTGGTATGATTTGGCGATACAGGTTCTCTGCACTTCTCTTAAACAGGAGAGGGTCAACCCAAAAATAATTCTTCAATTCAGATTTTTTTTCTTCTTATTATATGTGATCTCAGGTGGCAATTCTCATTAGTCCACACTACTACAGAAACAACGTTCAACGTCGCTTTTAGAGGCGTCAGTTTTTTAGTAAAACTGGCGCTGTTAACATTCAACGTCGGTTAATAAGGACATCCGACGTCTATATTTGAAGACCAGCCAGACACGGGTATCGCTTTTCATTCAGTTTCGGTTGAAGAAAAGCAACCGCCGCCTAAAGTAGCCCGTGAAATCCAATTTTTTCGAGCAAAAAAAAATTACGTCAAAGTATCAGATACAATGTCGGTGTTTTACCTAATAACCGACGTTGAATGAAGATAAAATTTGCGCCAAAAGTTACAATATGGGCGTCGGTTTTCTTAGAATAACTGACGCTGATAAGGGTGCGTGCATCGTCCCCGCCAAAAAAATTAGGGTAAAGGAATGTCCAATTGACGTCGATTGTCTTTGTATGACTGACACTTAATAATAAAGGCGTCGGTTGTTATGGATAACCGACGACGTTTAGTAACTTAATAGCCCACAGCAAACTCGATCTTCCCCCTTTCTTCTTCTTCATTGAGATCGATTTTGGTCCGATGATTCCCGACCCATGCTGCGTCGTCGCCGCCTGCTGCTGCGTCACCTGCCGCCTGCCTCCACACCGCCGCCTACTGCTGCTGCAGCTGCTCGCCACCGCCGCCGCCTACCTCTCCTTCTCTGCTCGCCGTCGGTGCCCTCTCCTTCTCTGCTCGATGTCAGCGTCTCTCCTTCTCTGCTCGCCTGCCTCCGCGTCGTCTCCTGCCGTTGGTGTGCTCACCGCCACCTCCATCTCCACGCTGCTACCAACAGTAGGCCCTCCTTTCTTCATCACTGGTTCTCCTGCTCTTCTTCTTCCTTCTCCCTCTCCTTACCAACAGCAACCACGGCCGTGTGGGCTGGCACGGCCGTGTGGGCTGGCACGGCCGTGGCTGTGTTGGCCGACCACACGGCCGTGCTACCCAACACGGCCGTGTGGTTGGCCAACACAGCCACGGCCGTGCCAGCCCACACAACCGTGGTTGGTGTTGGTAAGGAGGGAGAAGGAAGAATAAGAGGGTATATATTCAAATGAAATCAATTATGAATTTGTGATTAAATCAATTATATGATGAAATCCCTATTGCATGATGAAACCCTAACATGTGGCTGAGTCTATTGCATGATGAAACCCTAACATCTACATGAATCCCTATTGCATAATGAAACCCTAACATCTACATACTCTATATGATACCTAAAATTGTGATGAAACCCTAACATCAATTGTGATGAAACTAGGATTGTAGGTATTGGAATGACAATATACATGTATTTGTTGGCCTAGAAACTTGTCCAAGATTTACTCATTAGGAGTAAATCTTGGATAGTCCCCGGTTTAGGACTATTCTTGAACACCTAATCTCACGTAGGATGTAAGTGTATAATGTGTATTTGGTTTTCAAGAAAATTTTGGCAGCATTTCCCCGTATGTTCTTTAAGTACATACTTAGAGAACAGTGGGGAAATGCTGCCGAAATTTTCTTGAAAATCCAATACACATTATACACTGACTAGTGAGATTAGGTGTTCAAGAATGAGATAGGTGGTACACGTGTAATTGTTGGCCTAAAGTTTTAACCATGCAAAAACTCTAATCTGTTAACCCTAATCTTATTGTAATATATACTTGTTTTCTCTTTGATCATAGAATGGATAGATCATGGATGTCCATTCACAATCGCTGCACCCCAGAGTTTATTTCTGGTCTTGACCAGTTTATTAGATTTTCCGAGGAACATAGGAAACAACTTGGAGATATGTTCTACTGTCCATGTAGGCATTGCGGTAACAACTTGAAAGTCAGCACTGGTGACGAAATCAAAAGTCATGTCATGTGCAACGGGATTATACAAGGCTATAAAGAATGGCACTGGCATGGAGAGATTTCAAACCCGAAACCAGTGGATGTTGATAACAGTGCTTGTGTGGAAAGGTCCCCAAGAAAAGAACCAACAAATAATTTGGAAGAATATGGAAGTAAGTTCCCGACTGCAATGTATATATTATTTATGTGAACAGTGCTTAATTAGTTGTATTTTTTAATATTTTGTATGTTTGAATTTATAGTGTGCTACACAAGACAACAGATGGGCATGTGCATACTATGTGATGCGATTTATGCACATGATTATCAAATATACCGCAGTGGACATCGATACTATTCCTGAGGTATTATATAGTCTCATTAGATAATATGAAATATATCAATCTTATTTATAGCTCATTAATTATATATATACATCATTCTCTTTACAGGTGTTTAAAACTGACCACACTACAGGAAAGGCCTTACCAGATGTACATGCTCCCTTTACGACGGGAGAATTAAATGAAGTAAGAGAAGAATGTGCAACAACCATACAAGTAGTGGGGGTTTTAACATATAATTGGGATGTTGATAGCGAATAATGACTAAAGAATGATATTTTGTAAATGAATTTCTGAATTATAATATATGTGTGAATGTTTCTAAATATCTGGATGTTTCTACATGTGTCTGAGTGAAAATGAATGAAACTGTTGGTTGCTATATGAATGTTTCTACATGTGTGAATGTGAAAATGAATGAAACTACAGCTTGCTAGCTACATGAATGTTTCTAAATGTGTGAAAATCAAATGGAACTGCAGGTTGCTAAATGTGTGAATATTTTTGTTGTTAATTTTGCAGGTTTGTGGCTTGTTGTTGGCTGATATCAATGGATGTCGTAAAACCTACAGTTCATAACTACACTGTAGGTTTCTCATCCTGCGACCAGCCATAGCAGGTATGCAGACTGACAGAAAAAAAAACAATAGTCGTCGGTTATTTGTATAAAACCGACGCCACATAGTTACAGTGTCAGTTTCCCTACTCGTAACCGACGTCTATTGCCTTAACACCACGGCCGTACTGGGGTATATGGCATCAGTTTCTTAGCTAATAACCGACGCCTATATGAGGCCAGACACCACGGCCGTGGCGGCGGGCCAAACACCACGGCTGTGCTGGCCAGGACGGCCGTGGCAGCGGACCAGACACCACGGCCGTGCTGGCCAGCACGGCCGTGACAGCGGGCCAGACACCATGGCCGTGCTGGCCAGCACGGCCGTGGCAGCGGACCAGATGGCGCCCTTTCTATGGCGTGAAGGTATATGACGTCGGTTTCTTATCTAATAACCGACGTTGATAGTGCCCCAGATGGCGCCCTTTCTGTGGCGCGAAGGTATATGGCGTCAGTTTCTTATCTAATAATCGACGCCTATAGTCCCCTGCTGACACGTTTTCGGTGGCGCGCGAAGGGTTTTAGCGTCAGTTTTTGAACCGACGCGTAACAGTTGGGTTTTTAGCGTCGCCCACATAGGTGTCGCTTAGAAACCGACACTAAAGGCCTTAAATAACCGACACTAAAGGTCGGTTATGTACTAAAGCCAGGTAGTTACATATGTCAGCAAACCATAACAAATTGGGTTCAAAAACCTTATCCATCATTAGTGCCTCATTAGGATAATTGTCATTATTTGATAGTTGGTTGTCATCCGCCACAATGATTCTCGATAAATGACCATCTACTACATTCTCAGTTCCCTTCATGTCCATTATTTCATGTTCAAACTCTTGAAGTAACGGGGTCCATCGCAAGAGCCAAGGTTTAGTGTATTTCTTTTACGTCAAGTATTTTATTGCACCATGATTTGTGTATACTTTCACCTTTGATCCCACTAGATCTGTGTTTACTTGTGCCTCGTCAAGCGTCTTGCTAGCATAGTAAATCACGTAATGCACTTTATCTTTCTTCAGTCCCAACACAGCTCCAATCGTGAAATCATTGGTGTCACACATTATTTCGAATGACAGATCCTAGTCCAAAGCTTGGAGGACAGCTGCTATGGTGAGAGCATTTTGTAGGGTTTCAAAATCCTTGAGACAATCATCTGAGAAATTGAACATTGCATCTTTGACGAGTAGATTCGACAAGGATTTAGCAATCTTGGAGAAGTCTTTTATAATCTCCTACAATATCTGGCATGTCCAAGAAAACTCCTTGCCCCTATTATGGACATAGGCGGTGGAAGTTTAGATATGAATTCCACTTTACTTATACCCACCTTTATTCCATTCTCAGAAATCTTGTGTCCCAACACTATTCCTTCTTGGACCATGAAATGACATTTTTTCTAGTTTAGAACTAATTTCTTCTATAATATCCTCAATTTTGGTAAAATTAAATTACATAAATATAAGCCATAGAATAATGAGTAAATTTACCAAATTTTCTTCTCGCCATATTGAGACACTTTTTTATCCTTATAGATGCATAACAAGAAAATAGAGGTGGGAGGTAACTTACTTCCCTCCTCTATTTTGTTATTATGCATGCATGGGGACAAAAAAGATCTCGTTTCTGATCCCATTTTTTTGTTCATGTAGCATTATTCCTCTACTAATAGACAAAGGTAATGGCGCCAGCAATATCTGTCACGCCATTATCTAGCTAGCGTGGTAGTTGCTCGCAGCGCAGGTTGTACAACAGAATGTAAAAGCTAGAGATACGTGGCCCGTGGGCCTTATATTCACGTTAACTATTACTGGCCGATGGCCTTACAGATAATAAGGAAATAGTGCTAATCGGGCTACTAAGGTAAGAAGGGCAGAAACCTATCAAGACTGGAAGTCCCATGAAATGACAGTATTACGCTGAAAAGCTTGGCCAGTTCCTCCAGATAAGCCAACGAACACCCACTCCGGAAGTATGCCTCTAAGATCTACTACATACCATAGAGACACTGAATGTGTGTCATAGGAGAAGAGAAAGTTCAGTTTGTGACTGCCAGCATCGTACCTTACCGTCCCACGGCCACGGATATCACTTATTTGTGAGCTGCCTTGCAGTTCAGCAGTTTTGACGGACTTGATGGAATTTATGTCGATCCCAATATGACGGTAAGGCGGATCCCAGTCAGATGCACCATCAACGTTAGGATAGGTGTCGATTTCCACGGCTACGAACGCCGATGCATTTCCATTTACCCTGTTGCTCGTCAGACCCAGGAAGCCTCCTTTTGATCTGGGTGGCATCTCTGAAGACTTTGCGAGGAAGAATGCCATACCATCTGCCATGAGTTCGGGACTTTCGGCCATGAGAGTCATGGCAATCTCGAAATTGCTGGTGAAGCTGGCGAGCTGCCCAGTTTTGCTGTCCCAAAGATGCAGCGGCTCGGAGTAGTATGCCCTGCCGCCACTGTAGTCGAAGGATGTCAGCTCAAGGGTACGGTTTGTGTAACTGGCATCCCCTACGAGACAGATAGCCGTCTTGTTATGTCTACTACAGAGTTTGCCGTCTACTACTGGTGATTTCTTGAGGTTGAAAGATAAGGGTTGAACGGGAGTTGCAAGTAATACGAATAGAAGGATAGCGAGTGGGACGGAGGTTCTCGAAACCATGGCTGTGGAGATGGCAGGCTAACTGGCAGAGCATGTAATCGATCACTCTTTCTTGTTTCTTCTTTGCCCTCTTGCCTTCACCCCATATATAGGGTACGTTCGGATCACTGGATGTGAATGCATTATGCTAAATTCAACAATCGCGTGATCCAGCTGTAGTGGAATCGCTGGTATTCAGAAACTCCGCAAAACAATTGTTTAGGTTTGGCACTAGCAGGAAAACTAGAGAAGCAGAGGTATGTGCTAACAGGGCAACCCACACAATCAGAGCTAGAGGACGCGGCCGTCAAATTTGAACGGGAGGCTACGTCCTGCATATATTTGTTGACCAGAAATTTGAGATTTCCTGATTTACAGACTATAGAAACCGACTCTAAAGTTCGGGCTCCCAGATCAGGGAATGCTACAGCAAATCAAACATGCTCATAAGTAATGCCATAGACGAACTTATCTAACTTTGTCTTCCCTATCTACTCCTATAAGGTACTGTCCGAGTCGCGGTCGTTTCTGGGCGCCCAAGGTGCTATCGTTTTCACCTTTATCGTTGCAGTTTTCCAGACTCACTCTACTGCTAGCGCTGTAAATGGGTAGGTAGGGTAAGTTAAATACTTATCTTTACCGTTATCCATAGCGGGTAGTTAATTACTGTTTGTCTAAAAATCTTTACTCTATCCTTACTGCTATTTATTTTTTTCAGGGTAAATGGGTAGAATAAAGATGAAATGGATAATAGTATTACATGTTTTTAACAAACACATCATATGTTGTTCCCTATATCAAACACAAGACAATTTGAGAACTAATTTTTTTATAGTAGTAATTATATTTTTTTATATAAAACAAATAATAATAATATTTAATCTATCCTAGCATTTTTAATATATTATTTCATATTAATGAATCCATTTTTCTCGAGCATAAAAGGTAGTTTCATACTAGAATCTTGGGAATCATAATAGTACAAATTGAGAAACTAATGTTGTAAATATATTTACGTGTACCCTATATGATATGTATAGTAGGTACACGAGTAATACCCTATCTATATACAGCCTTATCTACTGCCCCAACAACCATCTATATATTATGAGGTCCGTAAATGGTGCGGGTATATATAGTGTCCATGTAGTCATATTCATATCCATGTTCATTTATTGTAGCTGATAATAGTACAAATTTAGATCTGCAAAATAAAAATTCAAATACGGACCATATTTGTAGCTAAAATAAATGTGGATACTGATTTTCTATAGAACGTTAACAATAGAAAAATTACAACATGTTATATTTTCAATACAATAATACATTGCCACATATATGATATTGGCATCACATTAATGTAGTAAATAATGTAATGAAGATAAGCTGATTTTATTGTTTATATATATGTAGTCAACATTTATAATTTATTAAGCACACCATTTACTACATCATTTTCGGTTTAGGATATTTCAATTTAAGTTTGTAATTAGAGAGGTTACTTCTCCATTATATCATATAGTATCACCTGTCATAATCATTAGAGTAGTACATAATATCGACTGTTATTTTAATTATAATATCAATGTATGACATGACGTCGAACAAAATTTCAAATTTATTATATATAATGGGTATAGAAGTACAGCAAGCCTTGATCCAAGCATACGTATTACATATCCACTTTAAATATGATTCTCATTGTATGTGGATCCGCAAGTACGCGGATGCTAAAATCTAGACCATGGATGAGTTTTAAATGGTATAGATTTGCGGGTTATCCCGACTCATGTATAACCCTATATATTCAATTGCCTGATAATTTTATTACAGTAATCAACATCTTACTGTCGACGTCATAGAGTACCTTTTATACGTATTATTGTAAAACTGAACACTATCAATCCAAACCTATGTGTACGGCATACAAAGATATAAGCGTGCGTGTTTAAAGAATATATGGGCATGGCTAAACTTATATTAAGTCAATAAGTTAAACAAAAGCAAGAAACAACATCAAAAAAATTCTTATTAATACAAATCTATTATGATGTATTTCCATTATACCATAAGACAATAGCGTAAGACTTTTGACCAACTCTCTAAAAGAAAATCCATAAAAAACATTCAAATCCGAAGTTAAGAATTAACAATATTTAAACGTGAGGGACAACAAAGCTAAAAATCAAGAGCTTAACTATATTTCAAGCGGCATACCCTTGTTTGATCAAAATAAAATATTTGCACCGAGCCTCATGCCTTCATTCTAAGAATACAAATATGATCAAAGATTGTTGTATAATGGGCGTATATATTTACATTTTCAAGTTTGTCAACGGATACTAGTACATTTATGCTCTCTGGTGTCACTTTTATTAAAGTTAGTTTTTAAGGAAAGTTGAAACTGCTAACATGCGAAATCGTTTAACTAAGTAGAAATGTAGCAATTGGTCAAGTCAAACTATTGAGGATAAAATATGGGTACCGCTTTTATTTTCATACCAGTTGCTTCGGAAAGAACCGACGTCACATACAACCCTCGAAATTCAATTTTTTTTTAAAAAAGGAAATCACGAGTCGCGTCGGTTGTCAAGGAACTAACGACGCAATCCTTCCGGTAAAATAAATTTTACTCTCAGAAAACCTATGTCGTCAGTTATTCTCTATTAAAACCGATGTAATAGGCCATGTGCCGTGTAGAAAAAATTATCACCACAAATTTGATGGTGTCAGTTACTTCAAACATAACCGACAATATTGGGTTCACATCATGTGCCCTGTGCAAAATATATTCTCCCAAATTGAGTTATGCCGTCAGTTTTGGTCTTGAAACCGATACGATAGGTCTAATGAGGTTGGAATTTATTAATAGAAATAAGAACACTTGTTGTCATCTTCATAATGGTAAACCGAAGACATAGAGTCACATATATCATTAGTTTTTATCTTTAAGCCAAAGATGGGTTGCTTAGTGTTAGTTTCTTACGTTCAACTAATGCCTAAGTTCTACTTAATATCACCCAACAATTTTTTTACTCCCATTCTTTGTTTCATTGGGTGATACCTAAGCTTTGGCGATCGGTTGCCCTGTTGTTGTTGTCGCCACACTCCATTAGTTGTTTTTTCCACTACTATTGTGTCACTATCTCAATTTCTTCTTCTTCGTCCTCTTTCACCACTGATGCATTAATTTTGAATCACTTTTAACATGCTATTTTTCTTACTTTTTAAGCAAGAATATTCTCACTTATATATGTTTCTACTTTGTATTTATTTATTAGCACACAAATCACTAATGCATTAATTATAACACATATACATCAAGATATTTGATTTTATGATCATTTTCTCAGACTTCATATTCCTCTTATTTTAGGCAATTTGAGTATCTAGTTGTCAACTCGGTGCCACTGACATCCATTCGGTACTAAAACATTAACACCAACAATAGATTATGAAGAGCAACCCAGTGCTATCGAACGAAGACTTAGCTTTAAAGAAGGTCTTTGGGATCCCATGACAAAACATAATCAGTGGTACCGACTAAGTATCCAAAGAGCATCAAAGATGGAGATTTATTATCTCAATTCAACTGAAACCAAAATTGATGGAACCGGTTCAACTTTCAGGAAAAAACGAGAATCAAATCGGTGGTACCATTTCGATGCTTCTTTTGATAGTATCAACATAGATCGAGAAGGCGATAAAGGGCAACTGACTCAGTGCCATCAATATCCCCTCGGTGGTACTGACAATGTGTTCAATGTAGATTTGAAAAAAAATCAGCTCTTATAGTTACAAATTAAGTGGGGGTTAGACCTAACTTATGACCTAAGGAGGACAGCCACATAGAGGATATCACATATGTTTTCAAAGAAGACTCAAGAGGAGACGAGACGAAGGAGATAGCCACCAACCAGATAATTCAAGCACTTTTGGGGGGACACGCCAAGTCTATAGTGATAAAACAAGTGAGGGATGCATAATAGAATGGTACTATGATTCAAAATATCAAGTAGATTTGGATAGTGGAAAGCATTAAGGGTCTTACTAGTGAGATATAGGGGATCTTTGTTACCATAGAAGAATTGTGGACCTGATGTGGATGAAATGAGAATGATTGTATTTAAAGAAAGAACACATTAATGTATGTGATGCATCCATGTAGCATCAAGATGTATCATAACCTTAAGAATCTATTCAGGTAGCCTAGATTGAAGAAGAATGAAGAAGAACTTGTACTTAAGTGTCAAGTTTGTCAACAAGTCAAGGCAAAGCATCAGAGTGAAGAAGGAACTTTACAAGCCCTACCAATTCTAGAATGGAAGTGTGATCATGTGAATATGGATTTTGTTGTTGTCCTTCCCAGGAAAGAAAAGTTTCATGTTTCCATATGGGTGGTGGTTGACAGGTTGACCATGGTTTCCTACTTCTTTCCACTAAAGACTAGCTATTTAGTTGAGAAGTTGTCACATGTTTGCATAGATGAAATTGTATGGTTCCATGGATTGTAAATAATGATAACATATAATAGAGAGCCATAGTTTTCTAGAAGGTTTTGGGATTGGTTGCATAAAATGTTGGGGACGCAGTTGATGATTAATAAAATATTTTACCAATGGCAAGGAGGTCAATAAAATAGGACTAGAGAAACATTGGAGGAATTATTGAGGTTGAGTGCTCTATAATTCAGGGAAGTTGAGATGTTCAACTCAATTTGATTGAGGTTTCTAACAAAAATAGTTACCATAGGATCCAGGACATGGTACCATGTGAGGATTTGCATGGGAGACATTATAGATAATGCTTATGTTGGTATGAAGCATATGAAAATCAACTTTTGAGGCCATAATTATTACAACAACAACAACAACAAAGAATATTAAGATGATCAACCAACAACTAAAGGTGATACACAATCAATAGAAGTTGTATGCTAATAATCAATGTAGACTTTTGAAATTCAAAGTGGGGGATAGAGTTTATATCGAGGTGTCACAATGAAAGGTAGATGTGTAATTTGGCAAGTGAGATAAGTTGGAACCCATGTTTATGGCATGTTACCCTATTGTTGTATGAGTTGGGAAGGTAGCGTATAAGTTGGAGATACCTTAACTTTAGAGGTTGCACAACTTATTCCATGGTTCCATTCTAAGAAAGTTCTATCCTTGAATTAAATAGAAATTCCATCTAATAGAAGTGAAACTCGATGACAACATATCGTATGTGAAAGGCCCAGTGTTGATCCTAGATAAGAGGGCGTAGAAGTTGAGAAAGAAGGATATAGTGTAGGTAAAAGTATTGTGGCATCATCTTCGTGTATAATTGGGTACATGGGAGTTCAACAAGGAGATGTATAGGAAATACCCATATCTATTCATTATGGATTTCTAGGGATAAATTCATCTTTGTGGTTTATAGCTATAATACACCTTGTCTGGTTTGGCCACCCTCATCTGTTCTATTATCGTTACGACCTTCTGCATCTTTATCATCTTGAATTTGTAGATAACATGTTGTTGACTTCCCTTATCACCCTTTGTCTTGGACCTGGTGGATGCACACAACTAGTCTGACCAGGCCTTGCTACCTTTTCATTAGTTGAGGACCAATAGATGTGGTTTCTTGTTCCAAGAGTTGAGGACTAGTGGAGGTGTGTCTAATTTCTCATTAATCATTTTTTATGTGTATCGTGTTAGATCTATAATGGGTTCTAGAGGGGGTTAATAGAGCTAAAACCACTTAAACAAAATTCATTTGACCTTCAAGTTTTCCAAGACAATATGGAAAGTATGAACTTTAGGTGCAACTAAACCTGTATAGAAAGGGAGATACAGACTGAACAAGTGTAAAATAACAAAACTTATTGATTGTGGTTCCAACCTCCAAGATAGGAGATGTATGTCCACTACATAGAGGGGTCAATCTCTAGAATTTCAACCATGTCTCATTCCTTATATTCCATTATAAGAGTTACAACATAAGACCATCCTTTTCTAGGTCTAGAGCTAACTAGCATTCCTTTTTGGATCAAGTAGCCAATAAACTTACAAATGACTTACCTATCCATGACCAAGAGTATTCTATTGGTATGTATGCCTAGAGAGAAATCATATGATGATTGAGATGACATATCATGTAAATGATTTGATAATAATAAAGGCCATCTTCTAATTTGTTATGTTTCAATCAGTTATGAGATAATGATGAAACATAATGAATGTCTTAAGAATGACATTACTCATTTATGTATGTCTTTGGGTTGATGAGATAAACAATGGGATCATACAGATGCTAAGAGTATGAACATTCATGTTATATCCCTAGTCAGATGTTATTGTAGAAGGTTGATAGATAGCAATGATAGATAAGACTAGAGTCAGTGTTGGTTGATGATAGAGTCTCATTAGTCATGATATGTGATATCAAACCAAACACATTGATACTTGTTGGAGAACAATGTATTAGACAAACCCACCTTAAGAGTGACACATGGAAATCATAATTGGTGGTCATAATCATCTCTCGTAGTTAAGATGGTCATTTTGAAACTTAGACCTGAATCACTATACTAATGCTAAGTTGTTCGATGTACTTTAACATCATCCACCGTGACCTTGAATAAGGATTACCACAAAGGTGGTGCTCGGGTACATTGTGATGCATGGGGATGATTGTGAGTGATGTAGATGGGATTTGTCCCTCCTACTAGAGTTTGATATATAGGCCACTAGATTAGTGAGACTGATAAAAGCATGTGCGTGCACATGTGAATTAATATGTGATATTGAGGTTATATATATCTCAGATAGTCTACTCTAGTTTAAGGAACATGGATTGAACATTGATAGGATGATGATTCCATGCCTCAAGTTCAATCTACATATCAGTGACAAAGGAATTAAATTATCACTATAATACATCACTGGTTGTAGGTTTAAGTGGTTCTCCAACTTTCCTAATTACTAGTAAGTCATGCACATGCAACATGCATGTGGTACCTATGGGTGTGCAAAATTTTCCATACCGAAAATGTTTGTATTATATCTTTTTTGTATATATAAATTCATTTTACATGTTGTGTCTTTATGTCAAATGATAAAAGACATACAAAGTGTTAGCGTGTATATAATTACTGAAAAATAGAAATTGGATTGTAGACAAAAGATAATAGCTGAAAAATACATAAAGTTGATAATATTGAAAGAATAAAGTTTTACCTATTATATTTATTTTTATTTCATTTTATTAGGTTGTATCATAATGTTAATACATATTTATTCTAATATACATGATCTATATTTAATGAGGTATTCTGAAAGGTTAAGCAATATTTTGGACCAATCTAATTAATTTTTTTAACATACTATTAGAAATCAATATATGTTTTGTTTTAAGATCTTAAAAAGTAGGAAGCTAGATTCAATTGTTCCATTACTAATGGCATGAGAAATAAAACATGATATTATTTGTAAAGAAAATTAAAAAAATGATGAAATTTTTAAACGTGTTGCCTTTTATGGAGCAATTTAAACATATTCAATATTATTATGCTTAAATATTTTTTTAGTACTTTTTATTATCTGAGGCCAAAATTGGCATTTTTTACGGATTCTAGTTGTGATGAATCTATGTTCAATAAATCACACCTGTGTGGTGTCATGATACATAGTCAAATATTAATACATATACAATTGGTGAAATTCTAATAAAATTGTAGAGACAAAAAACATTTGATGTTTCATAAGTGTCTTCTATTATATGTAAATGTGGAAAGAACTATATTATATTTGGTACTTGAATAGGTTTCATAAAACCTATTTTAGGTTTCATTCTTTATGTCATAACAAATATATTTAAAGGTTAAATAAAATACTCTTCAGATGTATGACATTACATTGATAACATACACGTTATTTGCAATATGAAAGAAGATCATGGGTGCATATTATTTCAATGAAACAAACTTTAGTGGAGGGATGGAAGATAATACAATTACTACAGTAATTTCTTTAATAGAAAATTGACCACCACTAAGCAACGCAAATGGGATATCCCAAATTGTTATAAAATGAGGCCATTAGCCAACATTCTCTTATTTTTTTATGAAAGTTTTATATATGCATGTTATAATGAAAGGATTTAGCATAAGAGGAAAGTTTCATCTATATAAATTATGCAAAAACAATTTCACTATTATGATTAAGTATAACATAGAAGTTTCATCTTTGCACCATATTCAAATAGGATTTGATGATGATGGTCAAGCATAAAAAAGTTATGAATAATTGTGTGACGCATAAAGTGTACACGTGTATGTATTCCCTTACAAAAACACATGTGGAGCTACACAAAATATATAGTTTGTGTCAAGTAGAGATGCACATATTCAACAACAACATGTGATGTCATCATCTTTCATGACACACACTCCCATGCCTTTTTAAATATGGCACTATGCAACAAAGTCAACTACCATTCTTTGACATGATGTGGATGACTCTCTATTCCATTTTGATAAAAGTTCCATATAGCTCCAATTCTCATCGCCATATGTGTCCACATTGTCATTTGGTTCCTTGCACACCAAATTCTCTAACTATAATGTTAAAAAAATATCTTCCCTATTAAGAAAACACTACCATTTATTGTTGTATCGACTGGATTAAATGAATCAATGTGGAAGAAACAAATTATATCTCTAAAAATAACAACAAAATATGTTCTAGATATATGGTCTTACAACGAGATTCATATTACTTGGAATGTGATGGAAACATACCACACTAATTGTGTTGAGCATCTTCTTTACTGAGCGCATGCACTCCTCTGATTTCATATATGTCAAAAGACCATTTGGAGTAAATATTGGATGAACAAATAGCTTTTCTTTTGGTTGTACCATCAGAGTGGGAGATTATTACTCATGGGATCAAGATGAAGGTAGGCACAATCTGAAGCACCTAAAACATGATAAATATATTGATGACTTAGGAAAAGGAAGGTTGATATCTTTAAGGAGAAGGTATATATATAGTTAGATGGAGAATATATATGTATTACATGTGGCCAAAGATGTACGGAGGAGATATTTAAAAGCGTTTACAATTTAATAAATCAAACAATCAATATCTTTAGCATTGTCCTCTAGAGTACATATATGAGAAATGCATTTTAGAATCCATGATGATGTTTATCTAAACTCTTTTGGTAATTGAACCAATAAGATGCATGCAAGTCTTATTTATGCACAAAATGACAAAAGCACTTTTCATTAGGTGTAATGGGAGAATAAGAATTCCATTATGACTTATTCATAATGATGTACAAAGACCTTCAAAATCAATTCTAGAGGTAGTTATATGTACCTCATTATATTTACTGACGATTTCAGTAGATATGGTGATTTGTGTTTACTGAAATACAAACATGAATCTCTTGGGATGTTCAAGAAGATCATGAGTGAAGTACATATGTAACTTTTATGAAAGTATTAAGAAACTTTGATGTGATCAATGCTGAAATACTTTTCATCAAGTGTGCGAGGACCTTCTGCATCGATTGTGATAGTGTATCATGATGAACTTCACCTAAAATATGATTATGTATCAGAAGGAAGGAATCACATCTTGATGAGTCATGATGTGATTTTCATTTAATCTAATCTTATAATTTCCTTTTAAGATACATGCTTTACACTAAAATAATGTACCATCTAAAATGGTCTGAAAGATACCATATAAGATATGGTATAAGAAAATCCTGATATGTCTTAAGGATTGAAACTTATACAGGAAAGTAGTTTCTTGAAAAGATTTATCCACAAGTCACAAAATGTTAATTTGTTGAATACCACCTTCAATCCTAATTCGACAACAAAACTATTTCTTACTAGGATAAGTTAATTCCAAAGGTATCAATGGGAGTATAGTAGAACTTGAAAGGTTCAAGATCAACAAGAAAATATTGAACCTAATGAGGTATGATAGGAACAAGGAGAATCACAAATCATTGTGGAATCTCAAGTTCCTTATGTAACACAAAATGCATAGTTCTAGTAGAACATGCCATGAACTTAAAGGATAATGTCATCCTATATAGAAAAAGGCGATGAGTTGATCATAAAATGATTAGTCAACAACCTATCTAGAAGCTATTAAGGGACCAGAATCTGAGAAATGGCTTGAGGACATTATGGAGTCCATGTACACCAATAAGGTATGAACTTGATAGTACCACATAAAGGGGTAAAACCATATGGTGAAGTTGGGTTTTCTAGAAGAAAACCAACATGAATAACATAAAAGAACAGATTGGTTGAATAAGTTTTCAAACAAGTTCAAAGTGTTGAACATAATGAAATCCCTTCACCAATTGTCATGCTTGTTATTGCAGCTTATCAAGACTATGAGATTTTTCATGTGAAGATTAAAACCACATTCCTTAATAGGAATACTTGAGAGGATGTGTATGTGAAAAAACTAGAAGGTTTTATAACTTCATCAATGCAAATAAAGTCTATAAGCCGCAATCTTCAATCTAGAGGTTGAAGCAAGCATCTAAGAGCTAGAATCATTTGATTTGACAAGACAGTCAAAGAGTTTGACTTGAGTCAAGATATAAGATGAAATCTGTGATTGCAAAAGATTCGGTGGGAGCATATTCACATTCCACATATTGATGAGGAATAACATCCCAATATTGTAAGTATTAAAATATTTCATGTAAATAACTTCTATAAGAAGGATAGGTGAAACATCCTATTTGATAGGAACTGAGACCTATGGACATAGTTCTCAAAGTTTCTTGACCTAAATAAGAGTACATATATTGGCAAGATGTTGAAAGAGTTTAGGATGAAGGATTCATTGAGAGAGAATATGTCCATGATACATGGGTTTATTCTATCGAGAACCCTATGTTCCAATTCTTGTAAAGAATGGGAAAAACATGAGTAAGATGTCATATGCACTAACAATTGGATCTATCATGTTGCTATATAGTGTACTCTCCCATAATCTTGTATGTATTGCACATGACAAGATAATATTTGTCAGATTCCAATGCAGGTCATTGGAATGCCATAAAGAACATTGATTAGTACTTGAGGAGAACTAAGGATTCATTGCTAGTTTATGGTAATAAGGAAGAGATGTGTGGAAAGAGTAACACTGATGCAAGCTTCCAAATTGACAAATTAACGATCACAACATAAATTTGTGTTTGACCATATAACTTAAAGTTGTAAGTTGGAAAAGTTCCAAACTACAAATCATTATTTAAATTCTACAGTGGATGTTGAGTATCTTGGTTTTATGAACATAAGAGTGGATACTGTATGGATCTAGAAGTTCATATGGATGAACTTAGAGATGTTCCATCCGTTGGTGATGCAGTAGAAATACTATGATAACAATGGAGATATTGGTTATGCAAGGAATATCAGATAGCATACTAAGGCAATTCTATCTCATAAAATGTCGTACAACTAAGAGATTTGAAACATGCAATACACTGACTAAAGGCAAAATGTTGCTAACCCGCTGGATTAGAACTTGTGCAAAAGAAACATAATGGACATGTTTAGATCACTTAGAATAAGTGAAAGAGGGAGTCTATTGGTATGTATGCCCAGAGGGATAATCATATGATGATTGAGATGGCATATCATGTAAACAAATTTGATAAATAATAACGACAATCTTCCAATTTGTTCCATTTCAATCAGTTATGAGATAAGGATGAAACATAATAAATGTCTAAATAATGACATTACTCAATAATGTATGTCCTTGGTCTAATGACCTCAACAATGAGATGATATGGATGTTAAGAGTATGAACATTCTTGTTATGTCCCTAGTATGATGTTACTATGAAAGGCTTATAGACAACAATGACACATAAGATTAGAGTGTGTTTTGGTTGATGATAGACTCTTATCAGTCATGATATGTGATATCAAACCAAACACATAGATACTTGTTGGAGAAGAATGTATCAAACAGACCCACCTTGAGAGTGACACATGGAAACCATGTCATAATCATCTCTCATAATGAAGGTGGTTATTGTGGTTCTTATACATAAAATCACTATACTCATCACATATTGTTTGAAGTAATTTAACATCATTCACCCTGACCTTGAATAAGGGTTACCGTAAAGATGGTGTTAGGGTGCGTTGTTGGTATGCATGCCCAGAGAGACAATCATATGATGATTATAATGGCATAAATTGTAAATGATTTTAATAATAATAAAGGCAAGCATCCAATTTATTCTATTTGTTCAGTTATGAGATAATGTAATAACATAATAAATGTCTAGAGAATGATATTACTCAATGATGTATGTCTTCAGGTTGAGGACTTGAACAATGAGATCATACGGATGTTAAGAGTATATGCATTCTTGTTATGTCCCTGATCGATTATTATTGTGGAAGGTAAATAGACAACAATAACACATAGGATCAAAGTGTGAGTTTTTTTATGACAAAATCTCATTAGTCATAATATGGCGATATCAAACCAAGCACACAGATACATGTTAGAGAACAATGTATCTGACAAACCCTCCATATGAGTAATACATGGAAACCTTAACTAAGTAATTCCAAATAATGTCTTATAGTGATGGTGGCATTTGTAGTTCTTAGACTTGATATCACTACACTCATCACATGTCATTCGGTATGCTTTGACATCATCAAACACAATCCTAAAACATGCGTTGTTATAAAGGTGATGATTGGGTAAGTGTGACACATGGGACTGACTGTGAGTGATAGAGAAGGGATTTGTCCCTCATATCGAAGTATGGTATCTAAGGCCTCTTTATTAGTGAGATTGAGAAAAGTGTGGCCACACACATGTGAGTCAATATGTGATATTGAGATTACATATATCTCACACAATCCACTCTGATTCAAGAAACAAGATTGAGTAATAATGACAATGACTACTCCATTCCTCTAGTTCAATCTAGATATTGGTGACAACGGAACTATACAAACATTGTAAAACCATACACATATTGTAGGTTGAAGTTGTTCCCAACTTTACACTTGATTGGGTAGCAATAATGTGTCATTGCTTGTGATGTCATAAGTTGTTATGGACATTCACCACCAATGTAATATGGGACCTATAGGGTCACACACATAGGAAATCATATAGAAGAGGAGTTTGATCTTAAATGATGAATGGATTGATTACTAAAGTGTTTAGGCATTCAATTCACGCAACAAGTCAGTTGACTAGACTACCAAACGATCAGTTTGAGTGTCGAGATAGTTGTTTGAA